>CM060929.1:768706726-769969649 GCA_030765085.1 Allium cepa
GGACATTACGCAGCCAAGTGCAGTAAAACAAGGGAGGAAATGAAGGGTACATTCCATCGGTTTCGCTCTGAGATCTTGTGCTTTAAGTGTCATAAGAAAGGACATTTCCTAAATCATTGCCCTGAAGTGAGGAAGGCGAAGCGTAAACCAGTTGAACCGTTCAATGAGTCGACTATTTGCTATCATTGTAAGAAGACGGGACACATTGCTAGGAATTGTTCTAAGAGGTAGTAGAGGAGTAAAGCTGTGAAACGTACTGTTGGAGGCGTGAAGGTCATCCAGATTGATGATAGGGTAGTAAAATTTTGTGGTAAATGTTATAAGTGGGGACACCCTGTTGAGGAGTGTATGTTCAGGCTTTGCCCTTTGGAAGGAAGTCCACGGAAAGGATTCTTGTAAGAATATTAGGGTTCTATTCTTTCCAAACCTCTAGATAATAGAAAGGAATCTAGATTTATGACTTCTGTAAGACTCTTATTTTGGATAAATGTGTGTGATGTATGAACTAAGTATGTAGTCAATTAATGTATGGAATATTTTATGGTAGTGCAATCTAATATAAAATTTTCTTTATCTATTGAGAATTGATTCAGAATTAAATTGTTTAAAGATTTGGATTATTGATTTAAAAATAAAGGTTAATCTAATTTAAGGGGTTAAATCAACATTTGGATATTTAGCTCGAATTTACATAATATGGGATGGGTTAAAGTTGAAATTTAGATTTCACTAATTCAAATTAAATTTAGTTTGAATTACTTAGAATTGAAGAGGGATAAGTATAAAATTCAAATGGAAAATTTGAATTGGATTAATTTGAAATAAAATTGAAGATTGAATAAGTTCAAATTCAAATGGGAATTGGGATTAATTCATATAGAAATTGGAATGATTTGAAATTGAAGTGGATTCAATTTGAAATTAGTCTAAATTAATTTGAATAATTTGGAATTGTAGTTAAAGTGAATATGTTTAAAATCAAAGCGAATTTGATTTGAATTTGGAAAGAAATTGAGGTTAATTCAATTTAAATTGGGGATAAATCAAGTTCAAGGGAAATTGAAGTTATTCAAATTAGAATTGATTCAATTTAAATGGAAGTGGAAATTTAAATTGAATTGATGGGGAATTGAACAGTTTGACTTTGGACTATTTTTAAAATAAATTGTTTTAATATAAATCTATTTTCCAAACTATTTACTATATAACTTTTCTTTAAAACCTAAATTATCTTATAATTGTTTTACGATTATTTTTGGAACTATTTAACGATTTTTCAACTATTTTATAAACCAATTACTATTTTTCAACTACTTTAACTAATTACTATTTTACAACTATTTTGCAATTAATTCTATAACTATTTGACTATTTTCCATATATTTTACAATTACTTAACTATTTTACAGCTATTTTACAAACTAATAATTATTTTTCAACTACTTATCTATTTTAAACCTTTCAAGCTATTTTATAAATTTAAGATTAAATTTAGTTCAAACTGTTTATGATTAAATATCCATTTGAGATAAGAATTGTCGTAATAATCCAAATGGGGATTGAGGCAATTGTGAATAAAGGAATAAGAACCTAAGGGAATGTGAATAGAAAAGAGAATTGATTTGGTTGATAATCAATGAAGATAAATACATAGGATGTGCGTATAGTATTCTATTCGCATGGTGATTTGATCCAAATTCGGGCACAGAATTTCGAGATAGTATATCGATCCGAGTTGAGATTATTCACTCGATTTTCGACGACGAACTTGGATATGGATTGTTGATTGGTTCTGGATATTCTCTATCATAGTTATGGATATGCAAGGAGAATGACGGTTTCTGATCAAGAAACCAGATCTGAGTCCGCACCAGGAAGTTGGATGGACGATACTAGTTTGGAAGTGAAATTGTGTGAACGAGTGAGCGATCAGATTGATATAGCGTACGAATGATATGTGTACATCGTATGGGTTTGAATGAAGTTGACACTGGGAATTTGTGAATAAGAAATGTGAAATGGTTTTTGAAATGAAGGTATATTTTGTTGAAATAAATGATGAAGTAAAGTGGAAATTGGACATTTCTATGGTGAAAATTTACTTTATGGGAGTAAGTGATATGGAAAGTGTTTTTCTAAAGAGTAATCAAATTTGAATATTTGATTTGGAATAAGCAAAGTTATATATCCTTGTTATATAAGATAAATCTCCCCTTGTTGAATCTATTGCCGGAAGAAAAGGATCTTGAAAGTGTTTGAAGTATAAAAGGAGTTTTATACAAGTTTGAAATGATCTAAAGTTTTTAAAAATTATATATATATATATATATATATATATATATATATATAAAGGATCTTATGAGGATTTTGGGAAAAGGTTTTGGGAACCTTTGAATTTGGAAAAGCTTTTGATATTTGGGTAAAATCAATATTGGAATTTGGAAAGCCTAATTTGAGAATTATCGATTTTGGGCGAATCGATTTTGAGAAAGGAGATTTATATGAGAATCATACTAGGTGTATGATTTTAAAGATACTGTATGTGTATAGCATAAAGTGTTTTGAAAATGGCTCTGGGAAAAAAGGCACTCCTTTGAAATGAACTTCTCTGGAGTGCCATAGGTTAGTACTGCCTTGAACCCTAAGGGAGGGTTCTAAAGTTGATCCTGTGAGGAGTTCGGACAAAACTAGTTCCTGAGGATTTTATGTAGTGTGTAGCGAAAGTCGGGCGCTGAGACCTACAGAGGCATTTGAGTTATGCTGTGACGACAGTGTAACTCAATGTCATTGCGATCTACTGCAGACCATAGCGAAAGTCGTGTGTGCTATTGAGAGCCAACAATTTGCGTTTGATTTTATATCGGTAGACCCGACCTATGGTAACATAGCGAAAGTCGTGTGTGCCGCTGAGAGCCAACGGTCTACGTTTGATTTTACATCGGTAGACTGCGACCTATGTGGGAGTAGAGAAGTTTCATTTTGGCAGCGAAAATCGAGGGTGCGGATGCCTACAGTTACATGGACTTTTGCTGTGATGGCAACATAACCCTGGAATGTAAGTGCGATCTATTGTGGGTTCCATGGCGTAATCGAGGGGCGCAGAGTGCCTACAGTTACATGGACTTTTGCTGTGATGGCAACATAACCCAGGATGTAACTGCGACCATGGATGGGGGTAATGATTTCCACAGCATTTTCACCAAGGATATTTCGTCTATTTTCAAAAATTGTTTTCTATATTTTCAATAAAATTATTTTTCAAAGTATTTTCACCGGATGTTGAAAACGGGTCTGCCAAGCACTTATAGATTTTCAGTCATACGCCTGATCAATGTACGACCGAACTTCTGTGAGAATAAGGATGGACTTGTCGAAACATCGACTTATAAAAGTATTTTTATAAAAATTCTTTTAGTAATATTATATAGATTTTTAAAGTAGTTTAAAACTAATCAATGAAATTTATCTGATTTTAAGCATTTTAATTATTCTGGCTTCATTCCTTTTCCAGGATGAAAAGATTCAAAGGGGGGAGGAATGTGACGACCCGGGATTTTGGTACTATTAATTTAATCTGATTAATTAAAATACAAACTTATCATTTTAAAAATGAATAAAACTTTTAGACATTTACCATTTATTTATATATATATATATGTGTATTTTGGAAGGAAACTATGATTTGAAAATTTAAAATAAAGCTTTTCAAAAATAATTAAAATAAAATCTATTTTATTCACTTTAAATTAAAAAGCTCTACTTTATTAATATTTGATCTAATTATATATATATGGATGTAATCTAGATAATTATACTTAAATTAAAATTAATCTTATTAATATTAAATATAAGTATAAGAATATATGAGTATAAATTAAGTGTTTGATAGTTTAATCTTAATAATAATAATAATAAGGATTTATGTTAGAAATAAGTATTTAAATGGTTATTGTTTGTATGCAACCTAAGTTAAAACTATAAAATAACTATAACAATTTTATATTAAGCACATAAGGTAATTCTAGATATATATACACTATGGAATTTCATGTGCATATGCAAGGCAAGAAAAAGAAAAAAAATAACATCTACGTACATACCAAAAAAAGGATAAGTATGTAAACTTGTAAGGAGACATTTGCATTAATTACTATCATCTCAAGCACAAATTAAGGTCATTTCGAAATGTTAAAAATCATTTCAGTTTCTGAAAAAAAATCTTGGGTAGTCAAAACAAAACAAAAATCTCTGACCAAAGAAGAAAATATGTGTACATCAAATACCTACCCTTGTAAAGCCTTTCCTCTTTATATATACATACTTCTAGTTCCTGCTCGTTCACAAAAACTAAGCAAAACCAGAAAAAAGTAAGCATCACCCTGTACAAACTCAAATACAGTTTAACTAAACAAAGCAGGAAGATTTAAAAGAAAATCAAGTTTGCAGCTTCCAGAATTGTTCTCTGTTCAAGCTTTTGATAAGTGAGTAAACATATCATTTTAAACTTAAATCTGTGCATCAGATTCATAAATAATTTGTGCTTTGCTGTATATTTTTAAATAAGTAGTTCTGTATGTATGTATGTATGTATGTGTATATATATATATATATTGTACTGTGTAGTTTGAAATGGTTCGTTCTTATTTGTTTCTTGTTACAGAGTGAACATAAACTAGGAAATTTTTTAATACATCTTCATCCAAACATTATTAGGCTTAGAGTTGTAAACAAAACAAGTTGTTTAAACATAAATCAAGATTTTAAATTTTGTTTTAAACATGTTGATGAAGTATCACCACTAGGAAACTTGTTTTACAGAGCAAAATTTAAATTCATGTTAAATTCGAGTGTTATGAATTGTTAATTCAATTATATAACTTGAATCCACTCTTCAAAATAGGATTTTTAACATTCAAATGGTAATTTTTAGTTGAGTATGTTTAGTGCAGGTTATAGTTGAACTGAATTTGAGTTTTAGCCAATTGCCGGCGATGGGTGATGTTTTGGAATTCGAGTTTTCAACTGGAGGTGGAGGAAGGCACGGCGAAGTTAGGAAAAATGGTGGCCAGTGTTCCTTTTCGTCGTAGTGACAGCGGGAGGAAAATTTGGTTTCGAACTCTAGTTTTTTCAATGGTCGAAAATTTGATCACCACGGCTACGTTATTGCATCGAGTGGCACATGGCTGTGGGAAATGATTGCTTGGAGGCTAGTGGTGTCGTAGCCGGAGTGTCGAAGCTTCTGGAGGTTGGCGTCACCGGAGCGAGGAGATTGATGGTCGGAGTCTTTTTGTCAGGAAGCTCGAAACTGTCATTTTTTTCTTCTCGCGTTTCATCAGGGTTTAGCTGATGTGTAATGACCCGCTATTTTGGACCATTCAAATCGACAATAAAACCATACATGTCCGACTTGAATAATTCAAAATACCATATTGTTAATTAAAATTTGGCAAAACTTAAAATATACAGTAAATAAATCAATCACAGATCACAGAGTAATATAATGCAGCGGAATAGATAAAGAATAGTAGTTTATGAAGCTACTATATACCTCAGAGTTAGAAATAAAATACAACCGAATGGTTCAAATGCAGTGAAGTCTCCAATGCAACAGATGACTTCTCTGAACCAATCAACTGGATGAATGAAGGAATAGATAGCTGGATCTTCAAGGAAAGCTCCAACTTCGAAGGTGAGTCTCAAATGATGTATCACTAAGTCTGACCCGAGCGTAAAGCAAAACACAAAAAACTCGAGTCAGGATTAACATTCTTATATCTATAAATCTAACTCAAGTGAAATATCAACTGAAATATAATTAACTTAGAGGATGTTTGGGATAACCATCCTCTAAGGGTCCATGGAACTATCTAAAAGATAGAAATATACACTATAACACCGTAGTCTTTTCAACTTAATTTATACTTCAAAACCAAATATCATTTTCACTTCAAATATCTCTATACTTCCCAAATAGTATTTTTATATATTAAATAATTTGTACAGTAAAGAAATTTCAATTCCCTCAACTTAACAAATCGTTTAACATCGACCCGACCACCCCATTTAAATCTATTTCAATCTCAATTTATTAATTTAAATTCAACTCAATTTCTAAAATAACCACTTCAATTTTATCGATCTCAAATTCGGATTTGAAATCATAAAATACCCTTTATGTTCAATATATTTCAAAACTTTAAGTATTCAACGTTTCAAACTAACTTTTTAATCAATTTAGTTTCTGAATAATAAATTCAACTATACTGATTTCAAATACATATCTGAATCTCAAAATAAACCATTTAAATCCCAATATAGTTCAAAGCTTTAATATTTAATTAAATGTTCAATTTAATAGTTCCATATAGATCTCGATTTAACCTCATTATTATCTAGTCTTAAAATAATCCTTCATTAGATACAATATCATTTAAGTAACCTTAAATTACATTTTACTCAATATTTTCTTTGATTTATTTAAACGTGAAATATTCATTAAATCACTTAAATAAAAATCCAGTTACAAAGTCATACCCTTAAATTTCCCATTCAAAAATTTCAAATTGATTTAATTGAATAAATCCTTATTTAAATACCATTTAGATAAACCCACATTTATTTCCCAATCTTAGTAAATTGCAGAATACTTTTGGAATAAAATTTACACAAATATTTAGCATAATTTATGTGTTAAATCAAATTTTGACTAAATTAAATATTATTAAATCTATATATCATTACCCTTTATATATAAAAAAATTTGAGGATTAACATTTAATAAGACCATATATTTCTTTCCAAAACAATGAATTGAATTTCAAAATATTTATATATATATATGGACCAACGATGTCTGTATATATTTCTTATCATATGGTCAAGTGTTACGGATATTTATCATTTCAATCCGTACACTAAATGTATACGGGTGGATAGCATTTCAACCCGTAATCCAAATTCAATTAAATGAAAATCGCTTGGGTTTATCATTTCAACCCATAACGATTTTCTCCTATTCTAAAGTCTGTTCGGGTATGTATCATTTCAACCCGTAGTGATTTCTATACTAACAGGGAACTTGCAGAGTGATAACAGATATGTAAATAACAATAACAACAGGCATATATCATCAAAATAAATATACAAACAATCGGATATGGTGTCATATCCCATAAGTGAATAGTTACAGATAATAGCATATATAACAATTTAAATAACTACAGCCTCATATTTCAATTGTCGTCTCAATTGAAATCAAATTTAGTAAATAAAAGAACGTTAATCGTGAGTGATTTCTCACCTTTCGAGGCTAGATAGATTGGACAAAGAATTGAGCTACGCTGGATCACGATCTAGAAATCGAACAAATCCAAACAAAATTTTCAAAGCGAAGCAAGATTGGCACGAATACGATGGACAACTAATAAATAGAGATCGATGAAAATAGATCAGAAACTGCTTTATGTAGACCGAAATGAAATACAAATATTATTCTATTATACTACTCTCTTAACCAATATTAGTTTTGAAATGCATTAAAATTACATATACATACATACGTTTTCAAACAAACGCAAATAATAGAAAACTGCAAAACTATGTTTAAAACCAATATTAACATAAATTTTTTATAATCATATTTAAATCAACATTTAAGTCAACATTCCACATTATTATTGTTAAGACCAATATCGACTTTTCTTAATTTGTTGAAACACTACACACCTTATACTTGATATAAATTTACCTTTTGCAAAATATTTATAAGAAAGAGAAGGGCGATAGCACAGCTCCAACTTAATTTAACAATTTAAATTCCAGTACTTTCTTTAATATTAAAACAGGCTTCAGGCATTTCTTACATGTCATCACTTACATTAAACTTTATTTATCATCTTAAAAATACCAATGTCAAATTTTAACCCATATAATCACTAGTATAAACTTACATTTTAAAACAACAAATCTTAGATCTTATAAAACTGTATTTGTATAATAATTCATCTCTGGACAGACACAAAAACTAACATAAAATATATTATACTATATATTCTCCCTAAAATTTTATAACTCTACAACTATATTTTAAACAACAGAAGGAAATTTAAACCCATGCAAACTCTACCTATATATCAAACTTATGTTTTATAACTTACTGTATATTAATATGTTTATAAATGTATACTGTCCCACAATATATATATTATAAAATTAACACCTTTTTATAAACAATACAATATAAAATTAACACCTTTCTTTTTTTTTTATAAAAATCTTACATGCTGTAACGTATATGCAGACTGCTAAACAACTTATATTATATATAAACAGTATGAAATAACCCAATGTATATTCAAAAGTCATACTAAACAAATTTCAATAAATACTCATATAAAACTAACCATAGAACAAATGCAAATGTTTATAACTTTATATTTAATGTATACTTGCGCTGCACTATATAAACATACTTATAATGTAAAATATATACTTGAAGCATGTTATGCTTAAAATAAAGGAAAAGAAAAGCAATATAAACAATAAGAAAACAAAAGAAAAGGAGGAAAAAGAAGAAGAAAAAGAAAAGAAATAAGAAGAAAAAAAAATTAGTGCAGCCATTTACCAACAGAAGAAGCTTCACATGCAAGAGAGGAGATGAAGTTCCATTGATATGGATTAGGGTATGTACGAGTGATTTGTATTTATAAGAGAAGCCTCACATTGATAGAGTGGAAAGAAATTTTGTTTAAAGTGGCAAGAAATAAAGATAGTAATGGCCAGAGGAAATTTAGGAATTTATTCCTATAATTTAAGGAGAGAAAAAAAGAAAGAGGAAATAAATTAAAACAAATATATAAAGATTAAATGCTGGTGAACAGAGGAAATAAAATGAAAAAAAATATGTATATAAACATTGAATGCTGGTGAAAAGAGAAAATAAATTAAAACAAATATGTATAAAGATTTAATGCACATGAATAGAGAAAATGAATTAAAACAAATATGTATAAAGATTGAGTGTTGGTGAAAAGAGGAAATAAATTAAAACAAATAAGAAGAGAATGGACTGATTTAAAGGAAAGGCAATGGATGGTTTAGAAATAAATAAATGTAAAACGTATACGTTTTAAATTTCAAAAAGGAAAGAAATAAATACGGGAATGGCAACAGATCTTGCAAGCAAGGAATTAACGTAAAAAGAGGAAGAGAAAGAGGCGTATAAATGAATGGTAAATAAATTTAGATTTCAAATGAAATAAATGGAACAGCAGAGATTAAAGTATGGATGTAAATCCAGGAATAATAAAAAGCAACGGTTATATGTCGATTAAGAAAAATAATTAAAACAATTAATGGCTTAAATGGGGCAGCATGTTTCAAATTTTTTGAAATGCAAAAGAAACGTACACTATAAATATAAAGTTTTCAAAAGCAAAAGAAACGTAAAGCTGTCCATTGATTCATCAAAACGTTATTAAGTAATAAATTGAAATGAATATAAAAATAAAAGTAATTGTAATGGTCATTATTTGATTTAGCTATACACTGAAAGCAATAAATTTTTGTTTGTTTGTACAACACAAAATGAGTTTTGAAAGTCAAGGATATAAAAATGGATAAAAGGAAAGAAATCAGGAAATTTTGTGAGCAATAGCTTTCTAAGGGAAGGTAGGCTTACATTATATATACATGCTGAGATGATTAGGCACGTTCAAAAATTTTGAAGCAAATGAAGGAATTGGAAATAAATATAAAATGAAAGAAATTTGAAAAGTCCGTAGCTATGATTTAGCCAAAATTTATTAAAGCCATTTACTAGGAAGGTTGGAACCGAAATAATAGGGAGAGGAAGGCACATTAAATTTGATGACAAAGTTGTGTTCAGATCTATAAGCAAGTTGTTTATATATTATAGGCCTTATGAAAGCGAGGGAAGGAACGGATGCTACTAGCTTGATGATTTGAGATTCTTTCGAGCGCTAAAAACAAAAATAAAGGGAGACCAGAATAAACGCACCACCATAAATATAAATATACGCTTCAATTGCAAAAGAAACGTATAGAGAAAATTGTGGGTAGTGGGAAAAGTAAAGTCAGTGCACGAAACTACAAGGAATAATAAAAGCAAGGTCGATGATCTCAAATTTATTAATGGTTACGAATGGAAAAGTCTACCTGAATTGGAAAAGTATTAAGCAATAGAAATCTTTAACGGTAGTAAAAAGAAACCGTTGCGCACTGATTCAGAAATCAATTAAAGCAATTAATAGCTTGAATTGGACAGCACGTTTTCTCAATTAAATAAACTTCCATAAAATTATTTGAAAATTTACAATCTGCTATATTTAAATATACTATTCTAAATATATAAAATTTTTATTTAAAAATTCAATTATTATAAGATTTCACAAATATTCAATTAAATACGTTATAGAATCAATTAGAAATTGTTAAAATTTTCCGGGTCGTTACACTCTCCCCCACTCAAAACTTTTCGTCCCCGAAAAGGAAGGATGTAGGAGAATAAAACAACTAGAAAAAAATAGATTGAAAGCCAAGATAAACAATAAATTTTAAAACTATATAAATTTTATTTAAAATATTTATTTGAAAACTTCATTTGAAATTAAATTTTCTTTAATATTTAATACTTCTCAAACTCCTTTGCAAACAATTATTTACATTATTACTTCTATTTACAAAGACTATTGAAAATATTAAATCCAAAATTTATGAAATTTTTAATTTATCTCAAGATACCTTTCAAATATTATCAATAAACTAATAATCATTTTCTTTAAAGATGTTTTATTTAATTTATAACTTCAAAAATATTTATAACACTAAAATTTTATATAAAACAATGTAGTATACAAATAAGCAATATTTAAAAGATTTATTCAAAAAGGAAAGGAAGGTAGATTCCGAAAACGGAATATAGGTGAAAAATAAAGCTGAGCAGATGAGGTAGATTCAAAAGAATAGAATCGGACACGAATAATTTATTTCAAACCATAAGAATTTAAATTTCAAATATTAATACAAAATTTCTTTGTTGAAAATACTTTTATAATAAAATACCTTTATAAATAAAATACTTTTATATCGAAACCAATTTTTCTTTCGAAAATACTTTTATAACTCGGTGTTTTAACAAGTTTATCCTCGTTCTTGCAGACTCTGGCCATGCGTTGATCAGGCGCAAAGCTAGAGTTCTTCAAGTACTTAGTAGACCTGTTTCAACACCCAGTGAAAATATTTGAAAAACCTTTTAAAAACAGATATGGAAAGTACAATCCAAACAAATCAACCAAACCAAAACCTTTGTCCGATCATGGTTCGCAGATACACAATGGTTACGCCTGGGTCCCCCAGGAAACAATCCATATCCGTAAGCTTTCTCAGCCCTGCGAGTTACGCCATGATGACTAGTAGAGTGCAGGATACACAATGGTTACGCCTGGATCCCCCAGGAAACAATCCGTACCCCTAGGCAAGACTCAGCCAGGCACTTGCGCTACTATTCGCGAACTACACAGATTGCAGGATACACAATGGTTATGCCTGGATCCCCCAGGAAACAATCCGTATCCCTAGGCAAGACTCAGCCAGGCAATTGCGCTATGCATTCACGAGAGAAAAAAAAAACCATGGGTTACGCCACGGCGGGAACACTCGAGTATTACATCCGGAAAACCAAAAATCAGAGAGAATAATATCGATAGAATGAATCCACGATGTGGCCACAAAGCGGATATCAAGCAGAAGGCACTTTCCATATCTTTACTTCGAAAATATATATCATATAGTACCTTTTCAAATCACTTTCAAATATCGTACTTATATAAAGTCCATATATATAGGATTTCATTTTTCCCAAATCGAATACTTTCCAAATCAATAGTAGATCAAATCATACTTATATAGACTTCGATTATATAAAATCTCTTTCCAAATTGTGTACCTTTCAAATCAATAGATTTCAAATCAACTTCATACTTATACAATCCATTTTATATAGGTTCGACCACTCCCAAATCAAGTGCTTAATAATATAAGGTTCTCAAATTTCAAATCATTTCAATATCAGTTTCAAAATCACATATGATTTCACCAAATTTTCTTCCAAATTAAATATCTCAATTTCAAAGTTCCCATAATAATAGGTTTAGAAAATAATCCCAGTTTCCAAATTAAAATAATTCAAGTCAAACAAATTCATTTCCAAAATCACCATATAAGTACTGGTTTTAATTTCAATTAAATTTCAAAACCAAATATTTTCTCAAAATCAATTATACTAAAAATAGTTTCCAAATTTATAAGTATCCCTTTAAAACTTTTAAACTATCTATTTCTATTTGAAATATCCAATTTACCTTTCTGAAAACCATTATTCAAAACCATATTTTTTTTCAAAACATTTCAAAACTAAATTTATATTCTTTATCAAACATTTTATACTCCTCGAAATTTCTTAGCTTTGAAAATTTAATCTCGATTTGGAAGTGTTCGAACATTTAAAATAGTTAGGGAAATCAAATTTTCAATTCAACAGTTGAAAATCAACAATAAATCAATAAACCAATTATTAAATCCGAAATTCGAGGACTGAACACCGGTCTCATTTTAAATTGTTTCAAATATATACTTATATCTTTCTAAAATATCAAATTATACTTTTGAATTTGAAATCAAAAACGGTTTTACAAAATCACTCGCATAGCGAAGCTATTAAAGTGGCCTCTCCCCCACTCTGAAACTCGAAAATCAATGTCGATGATGCGTGCACTCATCACCGAAATTATTCTCCAGCGACATAAGTGAGTTTTGGACTTCTATTTTCTTGAAAACTTCTTTGAAATTTCTTCAAAATTATTGGAATTCATTTGAACCCATTTGAAACATTTCTTATTCGGAAAAATACTTTTAAATCGTATTATTTTTATATATTTTCCCAAAATCTTAAACACATTTCAAAATATCGGAATTCAATTCTCGAATTTCAAATTTAACCCTTCAGTTATAAATCCTTTTTATATAAATAAATTTCTTATAATTTTTCAAAATTTCAAATCCTTTCAAAACCTTTTTATATAGAATAAGATTTCTTATTTGCTTTATATATAAGTAAAAATCCTTATCGAAAACATTTTACTTTTATATATAGAATAAAATCATAGTTATCAAAATAATAATTTCGGTATAAACAATTTCAAAAATACAACATACCCGATTTTTCAAAGGGTGATTCAAGAATGGATTTCAAAACAAAGATAGAGATTTAAATTAGAGGAACTCCAATCAATAGAATTCTGATTCGAAGATAGACTCCATCAAAGATGAGATAATTAAATTACAAAATAGAAGATGGATATACTTCTATAAATCGCGGGCGACCTTAACCCGGTCAACCGTGACTTCAGGGATATGATCGATGCGGAATTCTAAAACAAATCGACATTCGATTGCCAGAGATGAAATTCGGCATATCAAGATATAGCAGCATCGTAAACCGAGGATACAAAAATCTTCGGTGAATCGATGCCAATTGTAAAGGTGTTTTCACCCCCTTTACAAAACATTCGGTGGAGTTATGGGATACTCCAGAATCAAACGAATATAAATAGGAAGAGACAAGAATGAATTTCGGAACCGAGGGACATTCCAAAACTCAAAGGAAACTGAGTCAAAATGGAAGAGATTCAACTCGAACGAAAGTGATTCTGTAAATAAATTTACCATATATGCTAAGTTTTGCCTAGAGCCAAAGCTCTGATACCAACTGTAATGACCCGCTATTTTGGACCATTCAAATCGACAATAAAACCATACATGTCCGACATGAAAAATTCAAAATACCATATTGTTAATTAAAATTTGGCAAAACCTAAAATATACAGTAAATAAATCAATCACAGATCACAGAGTAATATAATGCAGCGGAATAGATAAAGAATAGTAGTTTATGAAGCTACTATATACCTCAGAGTTAGAAATAAAATATAACCGAGTGGTTCAAATGCAGTGAAGTCTCCAATGCAACAGATGACTTCTCTGAACCAATCAACTGGATGAATGAAGGAATAGATAGCTGGATCTTCAAGCAAAGCTCCAACTTCGAAGGTGAGTCTCAAATGCTGTATCACTCAGTCTGACCCGAGCGTAAAGCAAAACACAAAACACTCGAGGCAGGATTAACATTCTTATATCTATAAATCTAACTCAAGTGAAATATCAACTGAAATATAATTAACTTAGAGGATGTTTGGGATAACCATCCTCTAAGGGTCCATGGAACTATCTAAAAGATAGAAATATACACTATAACACCGTAGTCTTTTCAACTTAATTTATACTTCAAAACCAAATATCATTTTCACTTCAAATATCTCTATACTTCCCAAATAGTATTTTTATATATTAAATAATTTGTACAGTAAAGAAATTTCAATTCCCTCAACTTAACAAATTGTTTCAACATCAACCCGACCACCCCATTTAAATCTATTTCAATCTCAATTTATCAATTTAAAGTCAACTCAATTTCTAAAATAACCACTTCAATTTTATCGATCTCAAATTCGGATTTGAAATCACAAAATACCCTTTATGTTCAATATATTTCAAAACTTTAAGTATTCAACGTTTCAAACTAACTTTTTAATCAATTTAGTTTCTAAATAATAAATTCAACTATACTGATTTCAAATACATATCCGAATCTCAAAATAAACCATTTAAATCCCAATATAGTTCAAAGCTTTAATATTTAATTAAATGTTCAATTTAATAGTTCCATATAGACCTCGATTTAACCTCATTATTATCTAGTCTTAAAATAATCCCTCATTAGATACAATATCATTTAAGTAACCTTAAATTACATTTTGCTCAATATTTTCTTTGATTTATTTAAACGTGAAATATTCATTAAATCACTTAAATAAAAATCCAGTTACAAAATCATACCCTTAAATTTCCCATTCAAAAATTTCAAATTGATTTAATTGAATAAATCCTTATTTAAATACCATTTAGATAAACCCACATTTATCTCCCAATCTTAGTAAATTGCAGAATACTTTTGGAATAAAATTTACATAAATATTTAGCATAATTTATGTATTAAATCAAATTTTGACTAAATTAAATATTATTAAATCTATATATCATTACCCTTTATATATAAAAAAATTTAAGGATTAACATTTAATAAGACCATATATTTATTTCCAAAACAATGAATTAAATTTCAAAATATTTATATATATGGACCAACGATGTCTGTATATATTTCTTATCATATGGTCAAGTGTTATGGATATTTTGTCAGGACCCGATTCTTCGTCTTCTGAAAATTCAACATCGATACTCACTTTATCGACTGCCGAGCAATCGAACGACGGAAGACCGAACACTGAGGGTTTAAGAAGAAGAAAAGAAAGAAGAAGAGAGAAGAAAATAGAAAATAGAACGGAACAGAACACAACAGAACAATATCAGAATCTCACAATTCGCAGCGGAACAACATATAATAATAAATGAATAATCTTTAAACAAAGAACTATATCAGTTATTACATTACATCACATTTCATTACATCATCATCAGAGTGTACAACAACAAACAACATCAAACAGCGGAAAAAGAAATACTATATACTAGTAATACGCCATGCCATCCAGCTTGCCTCCAGCAACTCCAGAATATCCTGATAAACCTAACTCTCGACTGCCCGTGTGGAAATTGGTGGGCACCCAGAGTTTAGGAAGGAAAACAATAAACTCCGAGTCAGTCATGTGACTGGTGTGGGAACTCAAAACAGTTTATTTATCTTTAAAAACAAAATAGATGAATATTTTTAAAGTCAATTCGCAATGCTTTTAAAAATGAGACTACCATAAGACCTCCCGCCACACACACAATGCAAACGCAGACTTGGAGGAGATTTCTCCTTATGATAGTCAAAGATGCTTGATACGCATTAAAAAGAACATTTGATATTATTATTAGTGCATAGTGTAGGAAAAATCATTTCGAAAGTAGAATATAAATCTTAGCCAGCATAGGTACCATTATATTATGCCTACTATAGCTACCTCCTGAGGAAGCAGGTTCTACAACTAAAACCGTACAAGTCTCGTATTGTTTCTTTGGATTTCCAACGAATGATCAGGCCAAGGAACTTCCCATTGCCACATGAGAATGCCTCTGGATGGACATCCCTGAGAACCAAACCGGATCTCTACTAACACAAGGCCGGGATACCCCTAACTGAGTAACAACTGACCGAATATGCCATCCCCCGGTCCTTTGGGACCTTTCACCGAGCGCTCGTAATCAATTCACACAATCATAAAGTGTTTTCAACATGAGTAAGTATCTGGGCTCCATACCATGATACCACCCTTTTCCAGAAGGAAATGCACATATCCTAAAGGGCGCTACCCCTCATAACCTTGCTGCATCTTTCCTGTTTTGACCATTCCCGGGGTGTGAGGCTCGACGAAGTCACGTCCACAAAAACATACTTTATACAAAAGCCATGCTTTGGGTCAACAAATGATCATAGAAATGATCACCAGGATAGACGATCAAACAAATGATCCTATCACAAATAATCAACACAATGAGCATTTCATAGCAACACTCAGCATGTCACATTACCAAATTGGGAATATATCGCTGATAACATTCAACTACATAACCTCTGAGCTCGTACGTCTCAGAGAAGGGTGTTAAGCTAAAAGAATAAATTCTCCGCCACCAACAGAAATATATTTGAAAGAAATCTGCTTTATATCTCAATTTGTAACGTCAGACATACAATCCATACAAGTCTGTTCTGGGTTCGAACAGAACCGAAGGCACTTCTCACGAAGCCCTTGCAAATCCGGGTATTCACAATCCCGATCGAATTTCCCATCACTTAGGGAATCTCTATACCAGGAGCTACCCAGTGCAGAGACAATCGATAGGTCATCCTATCGCTTTCGCAAATACTCGGTCTTCAACACCGGTCATCAAATGCAATTCATAATGACGTATCACATATTCGGAATGGGTTATATGACCCCATGATCCTTTTCCGGTTAACCCGAATAGTGAGCGCTTATTCAAAAATAAGTGTGGCATTCAAATTCAAACAAATCACATCAATTACCTTTCAAAGGTAAATATTGATAGTCGGTTATTGAACTATCAATGGATATGCACTACATCACCAGATTCCAAATAATTTTCCAAATTATTTATTTTCCAAAATATCTTTACAAGATATATTATTTTCAATACTTCAAAAATAAATCAATATTTATTTTTAAACAAATTCTCCTTTTCATTCATAAATTCCATAGTGAATTTATATTTCACAATATCTATGAATATATTATTTCAATTATTCATTTTCAATTTATCTTCAAAAAGATAAATTCTTAAGATATTCACTTTATATTGGAAAACATTTCCATACTTATTTATTCATAAGTAATTCACAAATTTTATTTATTTTCAACACTTGGAAAATATTCAATATACTTCAATCGAAATTAAGTATATATTTCATTCTTTAAGGAAATCATTCTTTTAAACATATTTATTTGGGCCAAAACGAATATTACGTAAAACATCGTTACGACGTCCCAAAATCATTAGTATAGGGATTCGAAATTAAAATAGATATATAAATCCCAATACTATACAAAACATTTCCTTTCGGAAATCATTTACTATAACAACAGTGTTATAGTCCATTATTTCCTTCTATTTCTCGAAAACATCTATTTCAACAATAAATGTTGAAATCTATGGTTTTGAATCTCAACACATTTAAAACATCGTTAGATCGTTTTAATTCTGTTTAAAATATCACATCCTAAACATTTTCTTTAACATATTATTCACTATTCAAAAACGTGAATATACTACGTTAACAAATTTCATCCTTTTATTCATTTTATTTTAAAGGATTATTCACAGTCAAAAATGTGAATATAACTCCATTAATAGGTTTCAACAATTTACTTCTTAAAATAAGTCGTTTGCGAATTTATAAAACAATGTTTATAAATTCCATTATTATTTATTTTATAACAACTTCCATTTATACATCTCCTTTATTAACCTATTCAATTTATATCTCAATTATGAACCAAAAGTCCATATTATAAGTTAAATACTTATAAAACGATTATTTTACAAAATCGTTCCTTTAAACTTCACAATTATAAATCTTATAATTTTATAAGATTCAATTATTTATCCAAATCTATTCTTTCAATAACTTTATAAATTTTATAAACCTACTGTTTATAAAACTCTATTTATAACTTCACCGTTTATAATTCTATGAATTTCATTCATTTATAAGATTCATTCACAATCCATTCTAACACTTATAAAAACTCGTTTTATAATTCCAACATTTTTAATTTACAAATATCTATTTGTAAATCTCTTATATAAATCACTATTATGATTTATTAAATAATCAAATTTCATAAATCCTAATTTTAAACTTTTTATAATAAATTCAGAAATCCCGATTTACACTATTTTATAACATTAAAATTCATACGTTTAATTATTTAATATGAATCAATTCCAAAATATTTTATAAACGTATACTTTCAAAAATCACTTTAAAAACATTTTAAAATTCCAAAATTTAGACCAATGATGCTGCACACCAAATAGTCAATCACGACAACAACGATATCATATATCGATATGATAATCCATCAAATATCAAAATATCTGAATTCAAAAATAAATACTGTTGAGGAATCCAGGTGGATCCCTCCAACCAGTTTTCCTGCATCCACAAACATTAGCACAATACCAATTCCGCTCCTGTACGGAATTACCGCGGTATATGGGATTTAAATATTATCCGCTTAATAGACGGCGCAATAGGGTCTCATCCGCTATACAAATGCGGGAAATCAATAACTCCAATATATACATATGCCAATATATATATATTACTATCATATATAATACCAATTTCACTGTTTATGAAATATTCGCGGTATATGTTTTTAATAAATAACATCCGCTTACTAACGGCGCATAATGTCTATTTTAACAATCAATAGATAACAATCAACATTCAGACATGCATTCAAATATTTTAAATCTAACTATTTAAAATAAAATCGAAACTGATTCGATTGAGTGAGAAGTTCTCACCTTGATTTCAATTTCGTTTTAGCGATTTATTTCGAATAAAATTAAACGGACGTTTAATTTTACCCTAAATTCTCACTAAATCCAAACGACTCCAATCCAACTCCATCGCGTAGTGGTCGTCCATACGATTCCAATGCAACTGGTTTCGCGCGTTTTCGACCTCGTATGAAAAAGTTATGAATTTTACAAGATACACGATTTTATATTAACTAATTTACAACATATATTTTATAATTTTCAACCTTAGCTAATCAAGACCGTTAGATCCAGCACCCTCAACATCAGGCCGTCCCTTCCCTCCATCTCTCTCACGTTTCACATCTCCAGGAAACAAACGCAAGCTCAAACCCATGAACACAAAACTAGGGTTCCATCTTGCTCCTCCAATACTCGATTAAACTTCATCAAACCACCTCCATATTGAAGCCCATTGCAAGAGCTACCTCCACGATGAACGACTTGAAGTTCGGCCCCCCCTACCTCCTCGAGTTGCATGCGCAACTTGCGACTGTCGGCCCCCCTTTGCTCCCTCTACGCGACACTAAACCCCATCATATCCGTATAGATTGAAAGCTCTCTTCGCGCTCTTCGACTTCCGTGTTGAACACTTTGGCTAATTATCGACGGATTGGAAGAAATTGAGAAGGAAAGGAGGATGATTTCTGGCCTTTGAATATGTTAGAGGCGGCTAGGGTTTAGATTTTAGGGTTTATATTATTTTTTTTAATTTATGAAGGGAGGTGGGCTATTTATAAGAAAACGAACGAAACACTATTCATTCCGGAAATTCCGAACTCCGATTTACGCGCCGTGACCAGCGTTTCTAGGGTTTACCCCGCGTTTCGGACACAATGGAATAGGTTTCGAAAGCTAATTCGGATATCTGTGCGAGTTATGGGGATAAACGTTCAATTTAAATTAAACCGATTTAAACGATTTTCTAGGCGTTTTAATTGTACCGGACAAACGGTAAATCCAATTGACACGAAATTTGAAACCTTACAATAATATCACATTACCGAGCCGATGAAACTGGTTTCGTCGAAATCCGAGACTTTTTGAAAAATGGCTATTTTAACTCGCCAAATTAAAATTAAAAATAATTCGATGCGTTTCGAGCTGCCACGATCAAACAATAACTCCGATTGACACGAAAATTGAAATCCGGTAATAACTAACTATTATGGATCCAATGGAATAGGTTTCGTTCAATTCTGAGACTGTTCAAAAATTGACTATTTTCACTAGTCGATTTAATATTAAAATATTCAATTTTCACAAATTAACTTTTAATTCGATTTTAAAAGTTCTAAAATATCGTTCTAACTTCAATATGATAAAATAAAATTTTACAAATCATTTTAAATCATATTTAACTCAATTTTCAATTATTTCCATAATTTAACATATTAAATTATCGATTTAATTATCCAATTAAATCCAATTATTCGAAATAAAATTTATTCGACTTATAAATTTCACTTATAAATATTTAAAATTAATTAAATATTCAAATTTTAATAAATTAAAATTCCTGGGTCGTTACAATCTTCCCCCCTTAAAAGAATTTCGTCCTCGAAATTATTAAGTAAGAAAAGTTACAGAATCTATTAATTTTCCCAAAATTCATAGTTAAATTTCTTATAATACTTTACTAAGTTTTCAAATCATACTTAGTTATCTTTTCAAAAACAATTACTATTGTTTAACTTTCAATTCCAAAATAAAAGTTATAGTTTTCAAAATTTTCCAATTTTTCTCAAATTTTTTTCTAACGCCTTAAATTTCCGAAAAAATTTGCCATAGTCTCCTTTGCACGGCTCGATCCGAAAAAAAAATGACAGTATATATATCACAAATATACATCTCATCAAGTAATGAGGCATCCCGCAGGGAAAAAAGTATAAAAGTACGGTATGTAATCCGAGATATGTACCTTATATTTTATTAGCAAGCATATACGGCTAATATAGCGCGAAAGCGAGCTCCAAATGAGAAGCAAACGTGATCCGCACCTACTAATCACTCAACAAACAATATGAGAACATGCATGTAGACAATAGTATCAATATACAACATATAGTAACATAATAACTATATATGTCAACATAGCAAATGAAACAAAAGCAATATATTCAACCATCAACCAACTAGCATCCAACTAACATTCATAACCAATAAATATTCATTCATATTCTCATAATATTCAATGAAATGGGTTTTCAATTTAATCACATTTGATTCATTAACATTGGATTTTACTAACATTAATTTTCAATTAGTTTATATTGACTAATTCATATTCAAGTTGGTTCACTTCCAAATCAAATTCAATTCTATTCAAGATTCACTTAACTTCCAATTGAATTTCAATTACTTTAGCTTCCAATTTAATTAACTCAATTTCATTAGCACTTAATGAATTATATACAATCAACTAACAGCCATATAACAACCAATGTATATCAATTTCAACCAAATTCCTTTGCTTATATTCATTCAATTTGGTTTAATTAAATTGATTTGCATTCAATTATTCAACTTTCAATAACATTAAATTTTAATGAATTAACACTTACATTCATTATTTCATATCAATTATTTACATTCAATTTATTAACATTCAAATCATTAATTCAATTCAATTACTAAAGTTGAATTTCATTTATATAACTTAAGTTCACACTTATAAATCAATTCAGCTTCCAAATTCTAAAGTAAATTTCCATTTAACTTTAATTTCATCTTTATTTTACAACTCATATTCATAAATATATTCATATAGTTTCACCTCTTATATATATAAGTTTATTTCACAATTGTAAATCACTTTAATTATAATTCAATTCTTATAATTCTTTTGCTTATACAATTATTCTTTTACTTAGATTATTCAAACAACTAAACAATCAACTTATATACACTTTAATAATTCTGAAAAATTATTCCTTTATATATAAAAATATAATTAAAGCAAAATTATTTCATTTACCCAAATTTTAAAACAATATTGTGTCGAATTGTTCTGTACAAGTGTTTAGAGATCCCTATCAACAACGTTAATTACTCGTATTAACCAGAATCTATATACCACTCAACAAACCAATCATCACAATATAAAACAATTTTATATATTAACTAACAAATACGCTCTCATAGCTATTATTACACTCAAACTCATTCTAGAGTACTACTGACTCTATCTCTAATGAGTAATACCCAACAGAACCATGGTTGTCGCTTAACCATATGCTCTGATACCACATTGTCAGGACCCGATTCTTCGTCTTCCGAAAATTCAACATCGATACTCACTTTATCGACTGCCGAGCAATCGAATGACGGAAAACCGAACACTGAGGGTTTAAGAAGAAGAAAAGAAAGAAGAAGAGAGAAGAAAATAGAAAATAGAACGGAACAGAACACAACAGAACAATATCAGAATCTCACAATTCGCAGCGGAACAACATATAATAATAAATGAATAATCTTTAAACAAAGAACTATATCAGTTATTACATTACATCACATTTCATTACATCATCATCAGAGTGTACAACAACAAACAACATCAAACAGCGGAAAAAGAAATACTATATACTAGTAATACGCCATGCCATCCAGCTTGCCTCCAGCAACTCCAGAATATCTTGATAAACCTAACTCTTGACTGCCCGTGTGGAAATTGGTGGGCACCCAGAGTTTAGGAAGGAAAACAATAAACTCCGAGTCAGTCATGTGACTGGTGTGGGAACTCAAAACAGTTTATTTATCTTTGAAAACAAAATAGATGAATATTTTTAAAGTCAATTCGCAATGCTTTTAAAAATGAGACTACCATAAGACCTCCCGCCACACACACAATGCAAACGCAGACTTGGAGGAGATTTCTCCTTATGATAGTCAAAGATGCTTGATACGCATTAAAAAGAACATTTGATATTATTATTAGTGCATAGTGTAGGAAAAATCATTTCGAAAGTAGAATATAAATCTTAGCCAGCATAGGTACCATTATATTATGCCTACTATAGCTACCTCCTGAGGAAGCAGGTTCTACAACTAAAACCGTACAAGTCTCATATTGTTTCTTTGGATTTCCAACGAATGATCAGGCCAAGGAACTTCCCATTGCCACATGAGAATGCCTCTGGATGGACATCCCCGAGAACCAAACCGGATCTCTACCAACACAAGGCCGGGTTACCCCTAACTGAGTAACAACTGACCGAATATGCCATCCCCCGGTCCTTTGGGACCTTTCACCGAGCGCTCGTAATCAATTCACACAATCATAAAGTGTTTTCAACATGAGTAAGTCTCTGGGCTCCATACCATGATACCACCCTTTTCCAGAAGGAAATGCACATATCCTAAAGGGCGCTACCCCTCATAACCTTGCTGCATCTTTCCTGTTTTGACCATTCCCGGGGTGTGAGGCTCGATGAAGTCACGTCCACAAAAACATACTTTATACAAAAGCCATGCTTTGGGTCAACAAATGATCATAGAAATGATCACTAGGATAGACGATCAAACAAATGATCCTATCACAAATAATCAACACAATTATCATTTCACAGCAACACTCAGCATGTCACATTACCAAATTGGGAATATATCATTGATAACCTTCAACTACATAACCTCTGAGCTCGTATGTCTTAGAGAAGGGTGTTAAGCTAAAAGAATAAATTCTCCGCCACCAACAGAAATATATTTGAAAGAAATCTGCTTTATATCTCAATTTGTAACGTCAGACATACAATCCATACAAGTCTGTTCTGGGTTCGAACAGAACCGAAGGCACTTCTCACGAAGCCCTTGCAAATCCGGGTATTCACAATCCCGATCGAATTTTCCATCACTTAGGGAATCTCTATACCAGGAGCTACCCAGTGCAGAGACAATCGATAGGTCATCCTATCGCTTTCGCAGATACTCGGTCTTCAACACCGGTCATCAAATGCAATTCATAACGACGTATCACATATTCGGAATGGGTTATACGACCCCATGATCCTTTCCCGGTTAACCCGAATAGTGAGCGCTTATTCAAAAATAAGTGTGGCATTCAAATTCAAACAAATCACATCAATTACCTTTCAAAGGTAAATATTGATAGTCGGTTATTGAACTATCAATGGATATGCACTACATCACCAGATTCCAAATAATTTTCCAAATTATTTATTTTCCAAAATATCTTTACAAGATATATTATTTTCAATACTTCAAAAATAAATCAATATTTATTTTTAAACAAATTCTCCTTTTCATTCATAAATTCCATAGTGAAATTATATTTCATAATATCTATGAATATATGATTTCAATTATTCATTTTCAATTTATCTTCAAAAAGATAAATTCTTAAGATATTCACTTTATATTGGAAAACATTTCCATACTTATTTATTCATAAGTAATTCACAAATTTTATTTATTTTCAACACTTGGAAAATATTCAATATACTTCAATCGAAATTAAGTATATATTTCATTCTTTAAGGAAATCATTCTTTTAAACATATTTATTTGGGCCAAAACGAATGTTACGTAAAACATCGTTACGACGTCCCAAAATCATTAGTATAGGGATTCGAAATTAAAATAGATATATAAATCCCAATACTATACAAAACACTTCCTTTCGGAAATCATTTACTATAACAACAGTGTTATAGTCCATTATTTCCTTCTATTTCTCGAAAACATCTATTTCAACAATAAATGTTGAAATCTATGGTTTTGAATCTCAACACATTTAAAACATCATTAGATCGTTTTAATTCTGTTTAAAATATCACATCCTAAACATTTTCTTTAACATATTATTCACTATTCAAAAACGTGAATATACTACGTTAACAAATTTCATCCTTTTATTCATTTTATTTTAAAGGATTATTCACAGTCAAAAATGTGAATATAACTCCATTAATAGGTTTCAACAATTTACTTCTTAAAATAAGTCGTTTGCGAATTTATAAAACAATGTTTATAAATTCCATTATTATTTATTTTATAACAACTTCCATTTATACATCTCCTTTATTAACCTATTCAATTTATATCTCAATTATGAACCAAAAGTCCATATTATAAGTTAAATACTTATAAAACGATTATTTTACAAAATCGTTCCTTTAAACTTCACAATTATAAATCTTATAATTTTATAAGATTCAATTATTTATCCAAATCTATTCTTCCAATAACTTTATAAATTTTATAAACCTACTGTTTATAAAATTCTATTTATAACTTCACCGTTTATAATTCTATGAATTTCATTCATTTATAAGATTCATTCACAATCCATTCTAACACTTATAAAAACTCGTTTTATAATTCCAACATTTTTAATTTACAAATATCTATTTATAAATCTCTTATATAAATCACTATTATGATTTATTAAATAATCAAATTTCATAAATCCTAATTTTAAAATTTTTATAATAAATTCAGAAATCCCGATTTACACTATTTTATAACATTAAAATTCATACGTTTATTTATTTAATAAGAATCAATTCCAAAATTTTTTATAAACGTATACTTTCAAAAATCACTTTAAAAACATTTTAAAATTCCAAAATTTGGACCAATGATGCTGCACACCAAATAGTCAATCACGACAACAACGATATCATATATCGATATGATAATCCATCAAATATCAAAATATCTGAATTCAAAAATAAATACTGTTGAGGAATCCAGTTGGATCCCTCCAACCTGTTTTCCTGCATCCACAAACATTAGCACAATACCAATTCCGCTCCAGTACGGAATTATCACGGTATATGGGATTTAAATATTATCCGCTTAATAGACGGCGCAATAGGGTCTCATCCGCTATACAAATGCGGGAAATCAATAACTTCAATATATACATATGCCAATATATATATATTGCTATCATATATAATACCAATTTCACTGTTTATGAAATATTCACGGTATATGTTTTTAATAAATAACATCCGCTTACTAACGGCGCATAATATTTTAACAATCAATAGATAACAATCATCATTCAAACATGCATTCAAATATTTTAAATCTAACTATTTAAAATAAAATCGAAACTGATTTGATTGAGTGAGAAGTTCTCACCTTGATTTCAATTTCGTTTTAGCGATTTATTTCGAATAAAATTAAACGGACGTTTAATTTTACCCAAAATTCTCACTAACTCCAAACGACTCCAATCCAACTCCATCGCGTAGTGCTCGTCCATACGATTCCAACGCAACTGGTTTCGCGCGTTTTCGACCTCGTATGAAAAGGTTATGAATTTTACAAGATACACGATTTTATATTAACTAATTTACAACATATATTTTATAATTTTCAACCTTAGCTAATCAAGACCGTTAGATCCAACACCCTCAACATCAGGCCGTCCCTTCCCTCCATCTCCCTCACGTTTCACATCTCCAGGAAACAAACGCAAGCTCAAACCCATGAACACAAAACTAGGGTTCCATCTTGCGCCTCCAATACTCGACTAAACTTCATCAAACCACCTCCATATTGAAGCCCATTGCAAGAGCTACCTCCACCATGAACGACTTGAAGTTCGGCCCCCCTGCCTCCTCGAGTTGCGTGCGCAACTTGCGACTGTCGGCCCCCCTTTGCTCCCTCTACGCGACACTAAACCCCATCATATTCGTATAGATTGAAAGCTCTCTTCGCGCTCTTCGACTTCCGTGTTGAACACTTTGGCTAATTATCGACGGATTGGAAGTAATTGAGAAGGAAAGGAGGATGATTTCTGGCCTTTGAATATGTTAGAGGCGGCTAGGGTTTAGATTTTAGGGTTTATATTATTTTTTTTAATTTATGAAGGGAGGTGGGCTATTTATAAGCAAACGAACGAAACACTATTCATTCCGGAAATTCCGAACTCCGATTTACGCGCCGTGACCAGCGTTTCTAGGGTTTACCCCGCGTTCCGGACACAATGGAACAGGTTTCGAAAGCTAATTCGGACATCTGTGCGAGTTATGGCAATAAACGTTCAATTTAAATTAAACCGATTTAAATGATTTTCTAGGCGTTTTAATTTGTACCGGACAAACGGTAAATCCAATTGGCACGAAATTTGAAACCTTACAATAATATCACATTACGGATCCGATGAAACTAGTTTCGTCGAAATCCGAGACTTTATGAAAAATGGCTATTTTAACTCGCCAAATTAAAATTAAAAATAATTCGATGCGTTTCGAGCTGCCACGATCAAACGATAACTCCGATTGACACGAAAATTGAAATCCGGTAATAACTAACTATTACGGATCCAATGGAACTAGTTTCGTTCAATTCTGAGACTGTTCAAAAATTGACTATTTTCACTAGTCGATTTAATATTAAAATATTCAATTTTCACAAATTAACTTTTAATTCGATTTTAAAAGTTCTAAAATATCGTTCTAACTTCAATATGATAAAATAAAATTTTACAAATCATTTTCAATCATATTTAACTCAATTTTCAATTCTTTCCATAATTTAACATATTAAATTATCGATTTAATTATCCATTTAAATCCAATTATTCGAAATAAAATTTATTCGACTTATAAATTTCACTTATAAATATTTAAAATTAATTAAATATTCAAATTTTAATAAATTAAAATTCCTGGGTCGTTACATATTTATCATTTCAATCCGTACACTAAATGTATATGGGTGGATAGCATTTCAACCCGTAATCCCAATTCAATTAAATGAAAATCGCTTGGGTTTATCATTTCAACCCATAACGATTTTCTCCTATTCTAAAGTCTGTTCGGGTATGTATCATTTCAACCCATAGTGATTTCTATACTAATAGGGAACTTGTAGAGTGATAACAGATATTTAAATAATAATAACAACATGCATATATCATCAAAATAAATATACAAACAATAGGATATGGTGTCATATCCCATAAGTGAATAGTTACAGATAATAGCATATATAACAATTTAAATAACTGCAGCCTCATATTTCAATTGTCGTCTCAATTGAAATCAAATTTAGTAAATAAAAGAACGTTAATCGTGAGTGATTTCTCACCTTTAGAGGCTAGATAGATTGGACAAAGAATTGAGCTACGCTGGATCACGATCTAGACATCGAACAAATCCAAACAAAATTTTCCAAGCGAAGCAAGTTTGGCACGAATACGATGGACAACTGATAAATAGAGATCGATGAAAATATATCAGAAACTGCTTTATGTAGACCGAAATGAAATACAAATATTATTCTATTATACTACTCTCTTAACCAATATTAGTTTTGAAACGCATTAAAATTACATATACATACATACGTTTTCAAACAAACGCAAATAATAGAAAACTGCAAAACTATGTTTAAAACCAATATTAACATAAATTTTTTATAATCATATTTAAATCAACATTTAAGTCAACATTCCACATTATTATTGTTAAGACCAATATCGACTTTTCTTAATTTGTTGAAACACTACACACCTTATACTTGATATAAATTTACCTTTTGCAAAATATTTATAAGAAAGAGAAGGGCGAGAGCACAGCTCCAACTTAATTTAACAATTTAAATTCCAGTACTTTCTTTAATATTAAAACAGGCTTCAGGCATTTCTTACATGTCAACACTTACATTAAACTTTCTTTATCATCTTAAAAATGTCAATGTCAAATTTTAACCCATATAATCGCTAGTATAAACTTACATTTTAAAACAACAAATCTTAGATCTTATAAAACTGTATTTGTATAATAATTCATCTCTGGACAGACACACAAACTAACTTAAAATATATTATACTATATATTCTCCCCAAAATTTTATAACTCTACAACTATATTTTAAACAACAGAAGGAAATTTAAACCCATGCAAACTCTACCTATATATCAAACTTATGTTTTATAACTTACTGTATATTAATATGTTTATAAATGTATACTGTCCCACAATATATATATATTATAAAATTAACACCTTTTTATAAACAATACGATATAAAATTAACACCTTTCTTTTTTTTTATAAAAATCTTACATGCTGTAACATATATGCAGACTGCTAAACATCTTATATTATATATAAACAGTATGAAATAACCCAATGTATATTCAAAAGTCATACTAAACAAATTTCAATAAATACTCATATAAAACTAACCATAGAACAAATGCAAATGTTTATAATTTTATATTTAACATATACTTGCGCTACACTATATAAACATACTTATAATGTAAAATATATATTTGAAGCATGTTATGCTTAAAATAAAGGAAAAGCAAAAGCAATATAAACAATAAGAAAACAAAAGAAAAGGAGGAAAAAGAAGAAGAAAAAGAAAAGAAATAAGAAGAAAAAAAAATTAGTGCAGCCATTTACCTACAGAAGAAGCTTCACACGCAAGAGAGGAGATGAAGATCTATTGATATGGAGTAGGGTATGTACGAGTGATTTGTACTTATAAGAGAAGCCTCACATTGATAGAGTGGAAAGAAATTTTGTTTAAAGTGGCAAGAAATAAAGATAGTAATGGCTAGAGGAAATTTAGGAATTTATTCCTATAATTTAAGGAGAAAAAAAAAGAAAGAGGAAATAAATTAAAACAAATATATAAAGATTAAATGCTGGTGAACAGAGGAAATAAAATGAAACAAATATGTATATAAACATTGAATGCTGGTGAAAAGAGAAAATAAATTAAAACAAATATGTATAAAGATTGAATGCACATGAATAGTGAAAATGAAATAAAACAAATATGTATAAAGATTGAGTGTTGGTGAAAAGAGAAAATAAATTAAAACAAATAAGAAGAGAATGGATTGATTTAAAGGAAAGGCAATGGATGGTTTAGAAATAAATAAATGTAAAACGTATACGTTTTACATTTCAAAAAGGAAAGAAATAAATACGGGAATGGCAACAGATCTTGCAAGCAAGGAAATAACGTAAAAAGAGGAAGAGAAAGAGGCGTATAAATGAATGGTAAATAAATTTAGATTTCAAATGAAATAAATGGAACAGCAGAGATTAAAGTATGGATGTAAATCCAGGAATAATAAAAAGCAATGGTTATATGTCGATTAAGAAAAATAATTAAAACAATTAATGGGTTAAATGGGGCAGCATGTTTCAAATTTTTTGAAATGCAAAAGAAACGTACACTATAAATATAAAGTTTTCAAAAGCAAAAGAAACGTAAAGCTGTCCATTGAATCATCAAAACGTTATTAAGTAATAAATTGAAATGAATATAAAAATAAAAGTAAGTGTAATGGTAAATAGTTGATTTAGCTATACACTTAAAGCAATAAATTTTTGTTTGTTTGTACAACACAAAATGAGTTTTGAAAGTCAAGGATATAAAAATGGATAAAAGGAAAGAAATCAGGAAATTTTGTGAGCAATAGCTTTCTAAGGAAAGTGGGCTTACATTATATATACATGCTGAGATGATTAGGCACGTTCAAAAATTTTGAAGCAAATGAAGGAATTGGAAATAAATATAAAATGAAAGAAATTTGAAAAGTCCGTAGCTATGATTTAGCCAAAATTTATTAAAGCCATTTACTAGGAAGGTTGGAACCGAAATAATAGGGAGAGGAAGGCACATTAAATTTGATGACAAAGTTGTGTTCAGATCTATAAGCAAGTTGTTTATATATTATAGGCCTTATGAAAGCGAGGGAAGGAACGGATGCTACTAGCTTGATGATTTGAGATTCTTTCGAGCGTTAAAAACAAAAATAAAGGGAGACCAAAATAAACGCACCACCATAAATATAAATATACGCTTCAATTGCAAAAGAAACGTATAGAGAAAATTATGGGTAGTGGGAAAAGTAAAGTCAGTGCAGGAAACTACAAGGAATAATAAAAGCAAGGTCGATGATCTCAAATTTATTAATGGTTACGAATGGAAAAGTCTACCTGAATTGAAAAAGTATTAAGCAATAGAAATCTTTAACGGTAGTAAAAAGAAACCGTTACGCACTGATTCAGAAATCAATTAAAGCAATTAATAGCTTGAATTGGACAGCACGTTTTCTCAATTAAATAAACTTCCATAAAATTATTTGAAAATTTACAATCTGCTATATTTAAATATACGCATTCTAAATATATAAACTTTTTATTTAAAAATTCAATTATTATAAGATTTCACAAATATTCAATTAAATACGTTATAGAATCAATTAAAAATTGTTAAAATTTTTCGGGTCGTTACATGATGTGATCGAAAGGATGGTCGATAGGCGACTTGTTGACGATCGTCTCTAGTGACGAAAGTTCGTCGACGGTGGGTGCAACTTCAAGGTGGGTCGCGTGCACGATTGATACTTCGAGCTGTGGTTTCTCATGAGTAACTCGTGCAAAGGAAGTGTTTTACTCGAGTAAATGAAAGGATTGCTCCGGGTTGGAACCTGAGTACGTGGGAGTGTTTTCCTGTTATTTAAGTTTAAGACTTTAACTTTAAAAAAAAGAAAGGTATGTGAAGAAGGAAGAAAGACTCGGGGGAAATGGTGAAGAAACTCGGGTGGAACTCAAGTAAATCTAGGTATTTCCTCGGGTTTGGTATTCAAAGTGCATTGCTTAATAAAATTTAAGTTATATCATTTTTTTAAGTATTGATGACTTAGTTAGTGTTTGACAAATTTAAGTTAAGAATTTATTATAAGTTATAATCATTTAAGTGAATACTTTAGAATGTTTTTAATCTTAATTAATATTTTAATTAAGTAGTTAATTTAAGATAAGTGTTTAAAATTTAGTTAACATTGAAGTTTTTAAGCTAGTAATAATTTGATTTCAAGATTTTTCTAGGGAAGATTTTAAAATGTTAAATACGATGAATGATTATTATTTAATAAATTTTTGGAGGGTAATTAGTTTATAATTGTAACTAACTAAGTGATTTGAGATGAATAAATTGTAATTTAAGATTGGTATCATCAACTAAGTGTTTAATTAAATTGTAATTAAAAATGCTAAATCAGCTAATCAAAGTTGATCGGTAGTTAATTAATTAAATAATTAATTAAGAGGTTAAGTAATTAATTGGTTAATTAATTAATGTAATTAATTTTAGATTAATTAATTAGTCAATTTAATTAAAAATAATCACTTGTAAATTAATTGAGAAATTACTTAGTGAAGTAATTAATGTATAATTACTATACGTAATTAAGAAGAGGGAATTACTTATGGAAGTAATAAATGAAAAAATTACTTAGGGAAGTAATTAAATGGAAGTGATTAAGGATTAATCACTTGTTGTTATTAAATTAAAAACACAATTAATGGTTTGTAATTAATTATTTTTAAGTAAGCAAAAATTTAAAAGCGATTAAAGAAATAAATCTGATTTAATTAGAAATGGGATCTAATTAATCTTGCTTATGAACGAGTAGGTGATATTACTGATATGAGGTGTTTGTTGTAACAACCCGCATATTTAACGATTTTATATTTAAATGTTTAATTTAAATATAGCGTCGTTAGTCGGATTTGGTCCGAAATGTTACTTTTTGCAAATGGCCGAATTGGAGCTCGAAACTACCTCCATTGGTTCCAAAATGGCATTTGCGATCTTTTTGAGTATAATCTTTGATATGTTTGGAGTTTTTGAAATTTCGGCTGCTTTTTCTATTGGGTTTGGGTTTGGGTTCAGCCCACTAGCTTAACTAATACTCTAGCTTAGCCACTCCTCTCATTCACTTATGCATTTCTTAAAAACTTAAGCTTAGAACTGAAAATGGTGGAAGGGAAAGAGAAATAGAAATTTGCAAGCCCTAGTTTCAACTTCCAACTTGATTTCTTGCTCCAAAATCAAAGAGAATCCATTGGTAAGTTCATCTCCATCTTCTCCATCTCTTCTCCTCTTCAATTTCAGTAAATTCCTAACCCTAACTTAGGAAATACTTGCTTTGATTCTAGATTGAAGCTTGTAGTGTTGAAGTGGAGTGTAGTTGGTTGATTCCTTGCATTTGTGCTTCTTCATCTTCTTTGTTTTGTGTAAAAAGGTGAGTTTTGAACTCACATCTACTTCTCTTGATTTCATGGGTGTTGGGTATGAATTCCTAACAATCATGCATGTGCCATTGTTTTGGATTTGGAAAGAATTTGCATTTCATTGAAATAGGGCAGGAAGTGCAAAATCACCAGGTTCGGCCGACCGAGTGCAGGCTTCGGTAGACCGACCTGCTGCCCCGAGCCATAATTGGGTTTCTGCATCTGGCCGGCCGACCGAGCCCTGCAGTCTGGTCGACCGACCTGCTTTGTTTTGCCTGTTTTCCTTTTTTTGCATATTTGATTGATTTTTCCGGATTCTATCGATTCAAGTTGCTTTTTAGTGTTTGTTATTGCCTCTTTGACTTTGATAACTTACTCTTGACTTCATCCACGGGTTTTGATAAAATAATTTCTCAAATCGCATTTAAAAGCTCGTTTCTCCAATTCATAAATTCTATTTAAAACACACACTTTCTCACTTCGAGCGAAGCGGAAGGGTGATTAAATGGTTGGGCAAAACACGGACCATGAATCTGTGCGTTTATCCTTCTGATTAATCCTCGACCTATTCGATTGATCGTTTTGACCTTCGGGTTTGGTTTATCGATGATATGAGGTAAATTTGTACTGCTTTAAGTGTGAAATAAACTAACGGATAGTAAACCGTTTAGTGCGAACGGGTGGTTATGGGACTCACGTTACCACTTTTCGGATTCCTCTCTGGGAGTTTGTGACACATGCTGCCTTTGGGATAGTGTCTTCGGACTGTCTCCTCTGGCTTGTTTCCTTTAAATATTGCTTTTGGAGTTGGTCCTTTGCCCCTACTCGAAAGATATTTGGGGTTGTCGGTTACCTTTAGTATTGCTTTCGGAGTGGTTTCTTCACCACCGCTCAAGAGATATTGGAGTGGTTTCTTCACCACCGATCAAGAGATATTGGAGTGGTTTCTTCACCACCGCTCAAGAGATAACGGAGTGGTTTCTTCACCACCGCTCATGATGCTTCATTTATATGTATATTCCATAGGTATTGCTTTTCTGTATTGGTTCTTTAGAGCCACACGAAATATAGCGTTTACCTTGTGGAACTCGTATTTATCGGTATTTGTTGCTTGCCTTTATGGCTTGCTTTGGGATATTCTTATCCTTTGTTTCTATATGTTGCCGATGATATGAGGCTTGATCTATATGATTCATCTTTCGTTAGATGATTGTGTTATCTCTTTTAGGGATATCTATTATGCTTTGTAATCTTGCAGGTTTATTGTTGTTCAGTTTATCTAACTGATTTGTTATCTAGACTGACCCGTGTATTTTATACCCGGGTCAGACCGAGATGTTTCAGGTTAGGTGCTTTTGGGACTTAGCCTATTTTGCTTCCGCATGGACTACTCCGCTAGCTTCTTTTTGTCATAGCTTTTTGTGTAGTCCCATTTTGTAGTAACTCTGATATGTATTCATCTGGAACTCGTCTGTATATTGTGGTTGCTATATCACTTGACTTGTATTATTTTGTATACTCTGAAATGTATCAGTATATGAGTATATGATGATTTACTGTTCTGTGATGTATATTACATTTGAGTTGTTATATTTTCTTCTGATAGATCCTATAGCCATTGTAGTTTTGCTTTAAATATTTATTGAATAGGTCGAATTTTAATGTTTCTACTTTTCGACGTATTTAGTGAATAGTTAAGGTAAGATTACACATGGTCACTTCCATTATACTCTATTGTCCGCGTTAGCCGACAGTATTATCTATGTAATACTCTTTGTTAACGAGGCTCTCGGAGTGGGGCGTCACAGTGTGGTATCAGAGCCAAGTTCAGAACAAAATACGATAAACACAGAATAGATGCACATATTATGGTACATCAAAGTGTACAAGTGATACAAATCTTTGAATCATCGTGTCTCTTTATTCCATCAAGGCTAGATAGTATTTAGGAGTACGTCTAGGATTATTCCGTAGTATCCCATATTGAAATATCTACCTTGTGAATAATCTTTTCCTTATCTTGACTTTCAGCTTATGTCTGGAAGAGGCAGAGGTCGACGTTCGGATGCTGGGCAATCTAGTGGCTCACATCCGGATGGCGTATATATGTCTGCCGATCAGTTTTTGGAGTTGTTTAGGAGCACTCAGCCTCCCGTTCCTCCTCGAGTGTCTCCACCTCGCAAGTCTGGTTTTGCACGTCAGTGTAGTGATTTTGCTCATCTTAGAGGAAAGCCGTTTAAAGGCTCTGAATCCGTTCTTGAAGTCCAAGCTTGGCTTCGCACATGCGAACGTATCTTTCTCGCATGGATCTTTCTGACCATGATAGAGTTCTTGTGACTTCTAGTTTATTACAAGGGCGTGCTCTTGATTGGTATGAGCTTCTTGTAGCTGAGATTGATGAGTCTACTCTTTCTTGGACTTAGTTTCGGGGACGGTTTGAACTCAAGTTCGTTCCTGAATCTGAAAAGGTTTTATTGACCCGTCGCTTCCTTGAGTTGAAGCAAGGGAAATCTTCTATTTCTGAGTATGTCGCATCGTTCGAGGCTTTATCTCAGTATGGTCTTGAATTCATCAGCACTTCTTACAAGAAGAATTTGAAGTTTGTTTCTGGTCTTAAGAAATATCTTAGGAAGTCCTTGTTGCTCCATCCTAAACTTTCTTTCGAGGAATTGGTTGATTCGACGCTTCATCTCGAGACCGTCGAGAAGGAGTGTGATAGTGATGTAGATGTTGAGGCTTCTAAGAACCCCAACAAGAGGCCGTTTCCAATTCATAAGAAGCCTTTCTCTTCTAAGAAAAAGAAGACTGGTGGTCCTAGTTCTCAGCCTCATTCTTCCGGAACTCCTTTCGTTCGAAAATGTTTTAATTGTGGTTCTCCGGATCATATTATTCGAGCTTGTCCTAAGCCTCTCTTCTGCCGTTACTGCAAGAGGGAAGGTCATCGTAGTTCCACTTGTCCCATTGCTCCGAATAATTCTTCATTTGGCAAGTTAAATGTGGCGAATGCTTCTGGAGGTCCTTCTCAATCTAAAGGTATATCTCCATCTATTTTGGAAGGTTCTATTTTATTTTATGACCATAGTATACGAGTTCTTTTCGATACGGGTGCTTCACATTCTTTTGTATCGAAAAAGCTCGTTGATGATTTATCTTTGGATGTTTCTTGTATGGTTACTTCTTTAAGGATTGCGAATCCTATTGGGGGATCCGCGACCCTTAGTTTGCTTTGTGATAATGTTGAGATTGTTTTATGTGGCTTTTCTTTCCGTGCGAATCTGCACGTTGTTTCTCATTTGGGTTTTGATATGATTTTTGGTATGGACTGGCTAGTGAGGTACCATGCCAGGATTATTTGTTCCGAGAGAATTTTATATTTTTGTCATCCTGATTCGCCTTCTCAGTTATCTCTTGTTCTTCGGGATGTGGATAATTCCGAGATGGATTTATATTCTCTTGATTCGCGAGATGATGATGATATATCTCGTATTCCTATTGCTTGTGACTTTTCAGATGTTTTTGAGCCTGTATCGGGTTTGCCACCCAAACGGGCAATTGAGTTCCGCATTGATCTCATTCCAGGCGCGCAGCCAGTTAGTCGTCCTCCCATGAGGATGTCTACAAAGGAAAATGAGGAACTCAAGAAGCAACTTTTAGAGCTCGAGTCCAAGCAGTTGATTCGGTCCAGTTTTTCTCTGTGGGGATCCGCGGTCGTTTTCGTGAAGAAGTCTGATGGAACTCTTAGGCTTTGCATCGATTATCGCAAGCTTAACGAGTTGACCATTAGGAATAGGTATCCATTGCCTAGGATCGATGATATGTTCGATCTATTGAGTGGTGCTAAGGTCTTTTCTCAGCTTGACCTTGCCATAGGTTTTCATCAGTTACGAGTCGCGGAGGATAGCATACCTCTTACCGCTTTCCGCACTCGATATGGTTCTTTTGAGTGGCTCGTTATGCCGTTCGGTTTGACGAACGCTCCTGCTTTCTTTGTTGATCTCATGAATCGGGTATTCCGGGAATATCTCGATAAGTTCGTTCTTGACTTCATTGATGATATCCTTATTTATTCTAAGTCTGAAGCTGAGCATGCTAATCACTTGAGAATAGTCTTGAGTACTCTCCGCCATCATCAGCTTAAAGCCAAATTCTCCAAATGCCACTTTTGGGAGAATAAGGTTAAGTTCTTAGGCCATGTTGTATCTTCCGATGGCATTTCTGTCGATCCCTCAAAGGTCGAAGCCATTCATAATTTGAAGAGGCCTGAGAATGTTCATGAGATTCGTAGTTTCCTTGGATTGGCGGGGTATTACCGTCGGTTCATTAAGGATTTTTCCCGTATTGTGCTTCCTCTCACCTGCTTTACCCGGAAAGGCATTCGTTTTATTTGGTCCGACAAGTGTGAAGCTTCCTTTCAGGCATTGAAAGAACTTCTCACTAATGCTCCTATTCTTGTGGTTCCTGAAGGGAATCATGATCTTGTTGTCTACACCGATGCTTGTGGTAGTGGTCTCGGTGCTGAACTTATGCAGAGAGATCGGGTGGTTGCTTATGCTTCTAGGCAACTGCGTCCGAATGAAGTTCGCTATGCCACTCATGATCTTGAGCTTGCCGCCATTGTCTTTGCCTTGAAGATTTGGCGACATTATTTATTGGGCGAGCGCTTCATTCTCTATACCGATCATAAATCCTTGAAGTATTTGTTTACTCAGAAGGAACTCAATATGAGGCAACAGCGTTGGCTCGAGTTTCTTGCTTCTTATGACTTTGATATCCAGTATACCCCTGGTAAGGGTAATCGTGTTGCAGATGCGCTTAGTCGCAAACATTCGGCTGTTATTTCTATGATGCTTGCCGAGTGGAATGTTCTTGAGACTCTATCTTTTTGTGAAATTCGTGATCGAGGTTCATCTTCTGATTCTCCTATTCTATTATTTAGTTTGGGAGCTCGACCTATTTTGTTGGATCGTATTGCCGATGCTCAGCGGCGTGGTCCTGAATTGTTGCATCTTATTCAGCTTTGTGAGTCTGGATCTTGTGATGAGGCGTTGCAAGATTTCAGCATTGATTCTCATGGATGTCTTCGTAAGAAGAACCGTCTCTTTGTGCCTTCTGACTTTGCACTTAGGCATGACATTCTTGATGATTGCCATCGTTCTAAGTATACTATTCATCCCGGTAGTAGCAAGATGTATGTCGATATGCGTCGTCTTTATTATTGGGAAGGCATGAAGCGCGATGTGGCGAGTTATGTGAGCAATTACATAACTTGTCAGCGTTTTAAGGCCGAGCATCAGCGTCCTTCGGGTCTTCTTCAACCTCTTGAGATTCCATTGTGGAAGTGGGATCAAACTTCTATTGATTTCATTGACGGCCTACCTCGTTCGAGATCGGGTCATTCTAGTATTTGGGTTATTGTTGATCGCCTCACTAAGTTTGCTCATTTTGTCCCTATTAAGTCTAATAGGACTGCTTCGCATTTGGCTAAGTTGAATGTCAAGGAAATCGTGAGACTTCACGGTGTTCCTAGTTCTATTGTGAGTGATCGTGATCCTTTATTCACGAGTCATTTTTGGAAGAGTCTTCAGCAAGCTTTGGGAACAAAGCTTAATTTTTCTACAGCTTATCATCCGCAGTCTGACGGACAGACTGAAAGGGTGAATCGTATCTTGGAAGATCTTCTCCGTATTTGTATCTTTGATTTCGATGGTAGTTGGGAGGATCACCTACCTCTTGTAGAATTCTCCTACAACAATAGTTTTCAGTCTAGTATCGGTATGGCTCCTTTCGAAGCCTTATACGGAAGGCCATGTCGATCACCATCATGTTGGTTGGAATCTGGAGAGAAGCTTATTCTTGGTCCAGATTTTGTTCGTGATTCTTCCGAGAGGATTGATCTTATTCGGTTAAGAATGAAAGAGGCACAGAGTCGCCAGAAATCCTACGCGGACAACCGTAGGAAGCCTCTCGAGTTCTCGATCGGCGATCTTGTTTTTATTCGTGTTTCTCCTTTGAAGGGGTTTATGCGTTTCAGTACGACTGGGAAATTGGCTCCTCGCTTTATAGGACCATTTTATATTACTGAACGTATTGGCCCTGTGGCTTATAGAGTTTCACTTCCAGCTCATCTATCTGGCATTCATGACGTGTTTCACGTCTCGCAACTTCGGAAGTGCCTTCGGGAGTCGGATTCTGTTATTACTTCTCCTGATTTGCAAGAGCTTGAGGTCTCACCGGACTTATCTATTGTACAGCAACCTATTCGCGTGCTTGACACGGAGGTGCGACACCTTCGGAACAAGGATGTGCCGCTCGTTAAAGTTCAATGGTCCGTTAATCCCAATGACTGTACTTGGGAAACCAGAGAGTATATCGAGCGATCTTATCCGGGGTTTCTTTCTTAGCTTGAAACTGGTGAGTATGTCTTTTCATCTCCAGCTTATTTCCTTTTTCTTTTGATGTTGTATGTATGTAGTTGTTACAAATATTGTCTCTAGAAATTGCGGGGACACAATTTTGTAAGGAGGGGAGATCTGTAACAACCCGCATATTTAACGATTTTATATTTAAATGTTCAATTTAAATATAGCGTCGTTAGTCGGATTTGGTCCGAAATGTTACTTTTTGCAAATGGCCGAATTGGAGCTCGAAACTACCTCCATTGGTTCCAAAATGCCATTTGCGATCTTTTTGAGTATAATCTTTGATATGTTTGGAGTTTGTGAAATTTCGGCTACTTTTTCTATTGGGTTTGGGTTCAGCCCACTAGCTTAACTAATACTCTAGCTTAGCCACTCCTCTCATTCACTTATGCATTTCTTAAAATCTTAAGGTTAGAACTGAAAATGGTGGAAGGGAAAGAGAAATAAAAATTTGCAAGCCCTAGTTTCAACTTCCAACTTGATTTCTTGCTCCAAAATCAAAGAGAATCCATTGGTAAGTTCATCTCCATCTTCTCCATCTCTTCTCCTCTTCAATTTCAGTAAATTCCTAACCCTAACTTAGGAAATACTTGCTTTGATTCTAGATTAAAGCTTGTAGTGTTGAAGTGGAGTGTAGTTGGTTGATTCCTTGCATTTGTGCTTCTTCATCTTCTTTGTTTTGTGTAAAAAGGTGAGTTTTGAACTCACATCTACTTCTCTTGATTTCATGGGTATTGGGTATGAATTCCTAACAATTATGCATGTTCCATTGTTCTGGATTTGGAAAGAATTTGCATTTCATTGAAATAGGGCAGGAAGTGCAAAATCACCAGGTTCGGCTGACCGAGTGCAGGCTTCGGTCGACCGACCTGCTGCCCCGAGCCATAATTGGGTTTCTGCATCTGGCCGGCCGACCGAGCCATGCAGTCCGGTCGACCGACCTGCTTTGTTTTGCCTGTTTTCCTTATTTTGCATATTTGATTGATTTTTCCGGATTCTATCGATTCAAGTTGCTTTTTAGTGTTTGTTATTCCCTCTTTGACTTTGATAACTTACTCTTGACTTCATCCACGGGTTTTGATAAAATAATTTCTCAAATCGCATTTAAAAGCTCGTTTCTCCAATTCATAAATTCTATTTAAAACACACAATTTCGCACTTCGAGCGAAGTGGAAGGGTGATTAAATGGTTGGGCAAAACACGGCCATGAATCTGTGCGTTTATCCTTCTGATTAATCCTCGACCTATTCGATTGATCGTTTTGACCTTCGGGTTTGGTTTATCGATGATATGAGGTAAATTTGTACTGCTTTGAGTGTGAAATAAACTAATGGATAGTAAACCGTTTAGTGCGAATGGGTGGTTATGGGACTCACGTTACCACTTTTCGGATTCCTCTCTGGGAGTTTGTGACACATGCTGCCTTTGGGATAGTGTCTTCGGACTATCTCCTCTGGCTTGTTTCCTTTAAATATCGCTTTTGGAGTTGGTCCTTTGCCCCGACTCGAAAGATATTTGGGGTTGTCGGTTACCTTTAGTATTGCTTTCGGAGTGGTTTCTTCACCACCGCTCAAGAGATATTGGAGTGGTTTCTTCACCACCGCTCAAGAGATATTGGAGTGGTTTCTTCACCACCGCTCAAGAGATAACGGGGTGGTTTCTTCACCACCGCTCATGATGCTTCATTTATATGTATATTCCCTAGGTATTGCTTTTCTGTATTGGTTCTTTAGAGCCACACGAAATATAGCGTTTACCTTGTGGAACTCGTATTTATCGGTATTTGTTGCTTGCCTTTATGGCTTGCTTTGGGATATTCTTATCCTTTGTTTCTATATGTTGCCGATGATATGAGGCTTGATCTATATGATTCATCTTTCGTTAGATGATTGTGTTATCTCTTTTAGAGATATCTATTATGCTTTGTAATCTTGCAGGTTTATTGTTGTTCAATTTATCTAACTGATTTGTTATCTAGACTGACCCGTGTATTTTGTACTCGGGTCAGACCGAGATGTTTCATGTTAGGTGCTTTTGGGACTTAGCCTATTTTGCTTCCGCATGGACTACTCCGCTAGCTTCTTTTTGTCATAGCTTTTTGTGTAGTCCCATTTTGTAGTAACTCTGATATGTATTCATCTGGAACTCGTCTGTATATTGTGGTTGCTATATCACTTGACTTTTATTATTTTGTATACTCTGAAATGTATCAGTATATGGGTATATGATGATTTACTGTTCTGTGATGTATATTACATTTGAGTTGTTATAATTTCTTCTGATAGATCCTATAGCCATTGTAGTTTTGCTTTAAATATTTATTGAATAGGTCGAATTTTAATGTTTCTACTTTTCGACGTATTTAGTGAATAGTTAAGGTAAGATTACACATGGTCGCTTCCATTATACTCTATTGTCCGCGTTAGCCGAAAGTATTATCTATGTAATACTCTTTGTTAACGAGGCTCTCGGAGTGGGGCGTCACATTTGTGATATGATATGTTTATCTTGAATAGTGATTGTGTGGTTAACAGTCGATGATGAACCGTTGTTTAAAAGGTTATACTTTTTATTTAAAGATTGAACTGAGTTTCACACGAATAACTTGGGTTAAATGGTATTGAATTCGAAGAGACCGGGGTCGGGTATTAGTAAATACCCGAACCCACTTCGAATTTGAAACCTGTAATGATTCTTTATCGATTGATATGTGCTATCAATAGGGCGGAATGGAATGATTTAAATGACTGGACCATTTAAAACCAAGTAAAGATACTTAGGAATTGATTTGTCAATATAAGTGTTGGCTATAATTGAAAATGAACTTGTAGTGAAGTATGAGTTGCTCGGGGGTTTCTTTTATGATTTGAATTTAGTATTCCAAATTATATTGGTTTACTCACGCTGGTATCCAGCCTGTCCGGGGTGTTACTTTGATGTAATGCTCGGGTCAGACCGAGTATTACAGATTTTCAAGTAAGGACGTTCTGGAGCTTAGGAGGCAAGCTGGATGGCAAGAACGTATGGAGTGTTTCCGCTGTATTATATATTGTTGTATATCCGACACATGATGATTGTGTATATCCAGCGTCTGTATATATTTGTAACTCTGATGTATTATAAATGTATTTGAAAGATACAGAATTCTTTTGTAAACTATTATTACTTGATATTATATTTTGATCTGCTGCGAATGTGAGAATCTTTGTTGTGTTTCTTCTTCTTCTTCTTCTTCTTCTTCTATCTCTTCTTCTTTCCCTAACTATTTTGAGTTTTCGGGATCGAAAATTTTGGGGTCGTTACATATATTCAATTCTGTGTTTTGAAGTCCGGTACACAGCGGAATCCGGGAAACGTAACCGTATCGGTATCGGATACGTGACCTTTGTTTCTTCTACATTTCAAACTACAACTGTGTCATCCAGGCAACCATCAATTGCTTTAATTATGTGTGTCAATCAACCGTCCTTCTGTTACTTTTCATTTATTTTATATTTATAATTGTTGTGCGACAGCTCCTTCATCATACCACTCGGTTACTTTATTTTTCAAAACTTTATTATATTAATAAGAGGCTAGCTTTATTTCCTGAAACCATTACCTTCCCCAGTACTTTACATTTTTTTTCACAGTCTCTCTCTCGTGTAGTTCCAACCCACCACCGTCTTCTTCCACTTACGCTCGCCCAAACCCAACACTGTCGATCTTCACATGATTCACCCTGTCTCGACTTCCTCTCTTCCCAACCACGCGAGGCACCCCACTGCAACACCATCATGAATCCATGCGATATATATAATCAAACCCCGCACCTCCACTGTGCCACCGCTCGACCCTGACCACCATCTCCTTCCACCGAACTTCGCCGAGCATAGCCGTGTGCGACATTCACCTTCCAACTGCCTTGATCTACCTGTCTCAGCCTCCACTCAACAAACGTGCGTCTTGCATGTCTTTCCTCTCTATTGCATTGCTTTTGTCTGTAAATTTTAGTATTGTATATATATAGTATATAATAATACATTTAGTTACATAAGTAGATAGATATATTGTGTTAGTTTATAAATATATTAGTTTTTATATATATATACTCTAGTGGGTCGCATATATATTACCTACTTATATTCATTAAGAATCTGCATGGATATTGTCTTAGTGTTGTATAAGTGAAGTTTGTAAAGTGTTTTCGAGTTATCCTACTTGAATATAATATTATTATCATTTAAAAATCAAACTATAGTTTATACTATATATAAGCTAAACCGTGGAAAACAAAATAAACAACTATCCAAAGTTATTTACCTTGCAATATAGCAGATTATACCTTTGCGCCGAAGGTAGCTATATATAGGGTTAATCTGTGTTACAGCTTTGGCTAACTTTGAAACAAATATACCTGATGTATCTTAATTGTTTTATTTGAACTTGAAGGTAAATCATACTGATATTGACCTCAATATGTGTGAATAAAACATTTAACATTATAATAGTCTCCATTTAATTGATATTTCAGCATAAAACTATATCTACATATTTATTATTTAAAAATAATAAAAAACATAGGTTGAATAAATGGACTGACATGCAAATATACACACGTGTGTTTGCGTGTATAACTGTGTGTGTGTCCATATATATATATATATATATATATATATATATATATATATATATATATATATATATATATTTTTAAATGACATCAGACATATTATCTGTATATATATGCCTATAAGTCTATATAAGGATTTTGTATGTATATTTTAGTTTAACTATTATAGTGTAACAATGTATAATGTATAAATTTAGAATTCTATATATGTACGTGTTTTCGAGTTATATATATTGTGTCGGATTTTTAAGTGAAGTATGTAAAAAGGTGTATAGGTTATTACTATATATCGTATTGTAAGTGTATTGTTATATATGATACGTATGGATTTATAAATGTGAGTACATATATGGTATAATTCAAATATAGTCTAGTTTACATATATAATGGATATATGTTGATTTATACATAACGTGTGGTCAATAGTTTATTTCAAAACTATTTTATTTTTGTTTATTTTTTGAAAACGTATGTGTATAATTTTAATGAGTTTCAAAATTAATATTGGTTAAGAAAACAATATATTGGAATAATATATATATACACACACATATTGTTTCGGTCTACATCAAGCAGTTTCTGATCTATTTTCACTGATCTCTATTTATCAGGTCTGTTCGTCTAATTCGTGCCAATCTTGTTCATTTTGGAAATTCGTTCTTGGATTCGTAACCCATTTCATATATCTCTAGCCTTGAAAGGTGAGCAACACTCACGATTAACGTTCTTATATTTAATTAATTTTATTTCATTTGAAATGACAATTGAAATATGATGCTGTTAGTTGTTTAAATTGCTATATATATGCTATTATCAGTAACTGTTCACCCATAGGATATGACACCATATCTTGTTGTTTATATTTGATTTAAATCACTTATCATATACGACTGTTGTTATATGTTATATTTTATTCTCACTCTACAAGTCCCCTTTTTGTCAAGACCCGATACTTCGACTCCGAATATCGACCTCAATACGCCCACTGTATCGAATGTCGATCAGTCGAATGCCGGAAAACCGAACACTGAAGGTTTAAGAAAGAAGAAAGAGGTAGAAGAAGAGAGAAAAGATAGAAGAAAATAAAGAGAAAAGAAAATAGAATGAAACAGAACACGACAGAACAACATCAGAATCTCACAATTCGCAGCGGAACAACATATAATAGATAAATGAATAATCTTTAAATAAAGAACTATATCAGTTATTACAGTACATTTCATTACATCAGAGTGTACAACAACAACAAACAAACAAACAAATAAACAGCGGAAAAGAAATACTATATACTAGTAAATACGCCATGCCATCCAACTTGCCTCCAGCAACTCCTGAATTCCAGAATATCCTGATAAACCTTAACTCTTGACTGCCCGTGTGGAAATTGGTGGGCACCCAGAGTTTAGGAAGGAAAACAATAAACTCCGAGTCAGTCATGTGACTGGTGTGGGAACTCAAAACAGTTATTTTTCTTTATAATCAAATAGAGGAATATTTTTAAATTCAATTCGAAATGCTTTTAAAAATAAGACTACCATAAGACCTCCCGCCATACACACAATGCAAACGCAGACTTGGAGGAGATTTCTTCTTATGTTAGTCAAAGATGCTTACTACGCAAAATCAAATCAATTTTGATATTATTATTAGTGCATAATGTAGAAGACATTTCGAAAGTAGAATATAAATCTTAGCCAACATAGGTACCATTATATTATGCCTACTATAGCTACCATATTAAATGGCAGGTTCTACAACTAAAACCGTACAAGTCTCGTATTGTTTCTTTGGATTTCCAACAAATGGTCAGGCCAAGGAACTTCCCATTGCCACATGAGAACGCCTCTGGAAGGACGTCCCCGAGAACCAACCAGATCTCTGCCAACACAAGGCCGGGTTACCCCTAACTGGGTAACAACTGACACGAGTATGCCATCCCCCGGTCCTTTGGGACCTTTATCTGAGAGCTCTCTAATCAACATCACACCATAATAATAAGTGTTTCAACATGAGTAAGCATCTGGGCTCCATACCATGATACCACCCTTTTCCAGAAGGAAATGCACATACCCTAAAGGGAGCTACCCCTCATAACCTTGCCGCATCTTTCCTGTTTTGACCATTCCAGGGTGTGAGGCTCGACGAAGTCTCGTCCACAAAGCCACGCTTTATACAAAAGCTGTGCTTTGGGTCAACAAATGATCATAGAAATGATCACAAAGATAAACGATCAAACAAATGATCTTATTGCAAATGATCAACACAATGATCATTTCACAGCAACACTCAGCATGTCACATTACCAAATTGGGAATATATTGCTAATAACCTTCAACTATATAACCTCTGAGCTCGTACGTCTCAGAGAAGGGTGTTAAGCTAAGAGAATAAATTCTCCACCACCAACAGAAATATATTTGAAAGAAATCAGCTTTATATCTCAATTGTAATGTCAGACATACAATCCATACAAGTCTGTTCCGGGCTCGAACAGAGCCGAAGGCACTTACAAAGAAGTCCTTGCAATCCGGGTAATCTCTAATCACGTCCGAATTTCCCATCACATATGGAGATCTCTATACCGGGGACCAGCCAGTGCAGAGACAATCAACAAGAAGCCCTTTCGTTTTGGAAAATATCCGGTCTTCAACACCGATCTTCAAATGCAATTCATAACGACGTATCACATATTCGGAATGGGTTATACGACCCCAAGGTCCTTTCCCGGTTAACCCGAATAGTGAGCGCTTATTTAAAAAAATAAGTGTGGCATTCAATTTCAAGCAAATCACAACAAATACCTATTATTGATAGTCGGTTATTGAACTATCAATGGATATGCACAACATCCCCAGATTTTAAATAATTTTCCAAATTATTTATTTTCCAAAAATATCTTTACATGATATATATTTCCCATTTTTCAAAAATAAATCAATATTTATTTTTAAACCCATTTTCCAAATTTCGTTTTTTAATTCCATATTGAATTTACATTTCCAAAATATCAGTGAACATACGATTTCAAATCGTTTTCAAATATTCACTTTCTATTTATCTTAAAAAGATAATTCTCAAAACGTTCATTTCTTATTGGAAACCATTTCCATACTTATTTATTTATAAGTAATTCACAATATCCTTTTATTTTCTATACTTGGAAAATATTCAATATACTCAAATCGAAATTAAGCATATATTTCATTCTTTAAGGAAATCATTCTCTTAGACATATTTATTTGGGCCAAAACGAATGTTGTGTAAAACATCATTACGACAACCCAAAATTACTAGTATAGGGATTCGAAATTAAAATAGATATATAAATCCCAATACTATACAAAACATTTCCTTTCGGAAATCATTTACTATAACAACAGTGTTATAGTCTACCATTTCCTTCTATTTCTCGAAAACGTCTATTTCGACAATGAATGTTGAAATCTATGGTTTCGAATCTTAATGCATTTAAAACATCGTTAGATCGTTTTAATTCTATTTAAAACATCACATTCAAAACCATTTCTTTAACATATTATTCACTATTCAAAAACGTGAATATACTTGTTAACCAATTTTATCATTTCTATTCATTTTTATTTATAAGGATTATTCACTGTCTAAAACGTGAATATAACTCCATTAACAAGTTACAACAATTTACTTATCAAAATAAGTCGTTGCGGATTTATAAAATAATGTTTATAAATTCCATTTCTATTTATTTTATAACAACTTCCTTTTATAAATTTCCTTTATTAACCTATTCGATATATAACTCAATTATATACCGAAAGTCCATATTATAAGTTAAATGCTTATAATTTATTTGTTTACAAAATTGTTCTTTTAACTTCATAATTATAAATCTTATAACTTGTAAGATTCGTTTATTTACCCAAATCTATTCTTTTAATAACTTTACAAATTTTATAAACCTACTGTTTATAAAATTCCATTTATAACTTCACCGTTATAATCCTATAGATTTCATTCATTTATGAAATTCATTCACAATTCATTCTAACACTTATAAAAGCTCGTTTTACAATTCCAATATTTTTAATTTATAAATATCAATTTATAAATCTTTTATATGGATCAATTTATATTATTCTTTTAAAAAGTCTTTAAACTCCTTTATAATTTCATCATTTTGATTTATAAAATAATCAAATTTCATAAATCCTATATTTAAACTTTTTATAATAAATTCAGAAATCCCAATTTTAACTATTTTATAAAATCATTAATTCCATATTTTCAAAAATCAACTTTTAACTGTATTTCTCAAAAATCATAATTTTTATACGTTAAAATTTTATCGTTTATTTATTTAAGATGAATCAATTCCAAAAATATTTTATAAACGTATATTTTCAAAAAAATCACTTTAGAAATCCCTTAAAAATCAAAATCGTTGTTTTTAAACTTCAAAATTGGATCCGATGATGCAACACATCAAATAGTCAATCACGACTTTTAAATATCATATATCGATATGATAAACAATCAAATATCACAATATCTGAATCAAATAAATATTTGTGAGGAATCTAGTTGGATCCCTCCAACCTGCATCCACAGACATTAGCACAATACCCATTCCACTTCGCGGTGGAATATCGCGGTATATGGGATTTATAAAATATTATCCGCTTAATAGGCGGTGCAATAGGGTCTCATCCGCTATACAATGTGGGAAATCAATCAACTGTAATATATACATATGCCAATATATATATATTGCTATATATATAGATATATCCTACTATATCTAATATCACAACCAAATAGCAATCAATAAATAACTGCAAATCCAACTTATAAATTTTTTTTTTGAGTGAGAAGTTCTCACCTTTGCTTTTATTATTTGCCATCCATTTCCATCTTAACTTGGTTTTCTCTTGATTTATACCTTGTATAAATATTTACACAAATTCATTAATATTCGAATAAATCGAATAAATAAATTTTGATTTGATAATTTCGATTCATCGGTGATTTCATTTTAATAGTTAAATTAACTTATAGTTTTATTTAAACCAGTTTCTTCTTTAATAAATTTATTTAAATAAAAATTTAATTTAGGAACTAAATTTTCTTTGATACTTTCATTTACTGTATATAAACATTTATACGATTTATAAATATTTGAACTAGACGAAAAATTTAATTTCTTTTTAAATAAATTATTTTTCCGTACTGTGACTATTTTTTTTCTTCTGTTTATATCTTCACTATATAAACATATACATAATAATAATAATAACTCTATACCTTCACTGTGAAATCATCAGCTCGAACTCGAGCCCCAAGTCGTCGCCTCTGCCATGAACGCGAACCCAAGCCTTGAACCCTAGCACTCGTGATCCTCCCTCTCCACGCGGCCCACGCACGCACGTCTCCTCGCTGCTACCACGACCTCACCATCGTGAAAAAACCCAGCCGCAAGCCTAACGTCGATTCGAACATGGCCGTGCCCAAAAGCCTTGCGACCACAAGCACTAGCCCAAACTTGCAGTTCCATTGCCATTTTGACATCGAGTTCCCCCCCCCCCAGCCTCTCGAACGCGACTGATGCGAACTCGAGATTCGAAAAAAATTAATTTGAATTTGAATGGCTTCGGCCTCTCTTGATTTCTTCGAACGAAATCATTCATCTCGCTGAGGCATCGGCCTCTTTTTTTTTATAATACTGCGTTTCGATTTTGAGATTGAAGAAGGAAAGGGGGAATTCGATTTTTTTCTTGGGTTTTGAATGGGAGAAGGGCTTCGGCCATTAATGTTTTTTTTTATTTTTCTGTTGATTTGAACGAAAGTAATGGGTTGCGTGATGATTTAAAAAGAGAGGGGGAAGACAGGATTACGTGATTTTGCAGAGAAAAGGTCGTTGATATTAACGTGCTTACCTTACCTCTACAGTGTTTTGAGTTGAGGCCAAAAGTGCTGATGTGACCAAATTTAAATTTAAATTTAAATTGAATTCGTTGAAAATTTCAACGCGTTTACTCACCGTGTGCTCACATATCAACTCAGAAAAATACGAAATTTGAAATCCGAGAATAATTCAGTATTACGGACCCAATGAAACTGGTTTCGTCGAATTCCGAGACTGTGCCTCGGACGGCTATTTTTAAATATCGATTCAAACGATTAAAATTTCAAAACTGAACAAAGCAGTTTCAAATTCAATTCTGAAGCTTCTATTACCTTCAGTATTATCAATATGAATTTTACAAGCCTTTGAAATATTTTTAATCAGCTTAAAATTGAAGATTCAAATTTTTATTCAACTTTCAATAGATTAAATTCTATAATTTAATCGCTAAATTCATTCTGATCATTTGAAATTCAATTAAAACCATCATTCAAATATTTAAAATAAATTAAATATTTTCAAATTAAATTGTTCAAAATTCTGGGTCGTTACAATCTTCCACCCTTAAAAGAATTTCGTCCCGAAATTACAAGTTAAGTAGAAAATGGTCCTTACTCGTCTACTATTTTTCACAATCCAAATAGTTTTATCAACTTTCTAAAAAAAAAAATTATTAAAGATCCATTATCATTCAACTAGCTTTCCAACTTCAATTATAGGTTCCAAACAACATTGTTTTCATAACAATTCAAATTTAAATTTAAATTCAGATTTCAAACTTTCAAAATTTCTCAAAATTTTTCTAACACCCTAAATTTTCGAAAAATTTCGCCAGCGTCTCCTTTGCGCGGCTAGCCCGGTACGACTACAAAATGGCACCACGGCCCCTCGGAATCAAAAAGAAAAGAGAAAGCCAAGTGGCTGGAGAAGAAAATCACCAAATCTCATACTGAAATTGAAATACGTACCTCTTTGTCGAGCAATTCAATTTTTATCTTTGAAATCAAAATCCCAATTCCATTTCTTTTAGTACACCTGTATATCCTGTTAGCCATAATATCCGATTCCAACATTTAAACTATTTTGCCAATTCCATTACAAAATTTCCAATATATGCTTCTTATACATTTTTACTTCACTATTGAAGTTACATATTCATTTTCATTAAATTTTACATTTCAATTTCATTTGAATTCAATTCACAATTCAAATTCTATTTGAATTCAATTCATAATTTAAATTCCATTCAAATTCAATTCTCAATTTCAATTCTATTTGAATTCAATTCTCAATTAAATATTGAATTCTAACGATTAACTTTCATTTACTAATTCATATTTCTACTTCAAATTAGTTTCATTCACTAATTCATTTCAAATTTGCAAATTCAATTCAATTTGATCAAATCAAATTTCATTTCATCATTCAATTCCAATTCATTTATTTACAATTTATTTTACAAATCCCAATTGTATATAAATTCATTTCCTTATATATATTTTTTTATTCATATTTATAAATTTCATTTGTTAAATGAATTTATCTCTAATCTCTGGTTATACATTTTATTTCTTACTTAATTCCATAAATAATGATAATAATTTAATATTATCACTTCCTAATAACCATGCAACCGTATATTATAATAATTCATAGAAAATCATTTCTTTTCTATCAAAAAAAATAGTTTTGGGCAAAATTATCTTATTTACCTGATTCAAAAACAATTTTATATTCACTAACAAATACGCTCTCATATCTATTATTACACTCAAACTCATTCTAGAGTATTGCTGACTCTATCTCTAATGAGTAATACCCAATACCAACAGAGCCATGGTTGTCGCCTAACCATATGCTCTGATACCACCTGTGATAGACCTCATTTCCGTCAGCAACGACCGGTAGGCTTTTCAACCATCCCAGCTCCACCATGGCTCACAGTGATACCCCAAACTTGCTTTTACAGCCAGCCTTTCGACTGTCACAGCTTACGCCTAACCAACCCCGTAAAGAGGACATGTGGGGGCAAGAGTCTCCCGTTCGCCACCAAACCGCGAAGCGAGAACCCCCCATCACGTTCACTAAGAGAGCAAGACTGGTGTGAACTCGGGATTCGAAACAAATTAATTTGAATTTGAATGGCTTCGGCCTCTCTTGATTTCTTTGAACGAAATCATTCATCTCGCTGAGGCATCGGCCTCTTTTTTTTTTATAATACTGCGTTTCGATTTTGAGATTGAAGAAGGAAAGGGGGAATTCGATTTTTTTCTTGGGTTTTGAATGGGAGAAGGGCTTCGGCCATTAATGTTTTTTTTATTTTTCTGTTGATTTGAACGAAAGTAATGGGTTGCGTGATGATTTAAAAAGAGTGGGGGAAGACAGGATTACGTGATTTTGCAGAGAAAAGGTCGTTGATATTAACGCGCTTACCTTACCTCTACAGTGTTTTGAGTTGAGGCCAAAAGTGCTGATGTGACCAAATTTAAATTTAAATTTAAATTGAATTCGTTGAAAATTTCAACGCGTTTACTCACCGTGTGCTCACATATCAACTCAGAAAAATACGAAATTTGAAATCTGAGAATAATTCAATATTACGGACCCAATGAAACTGATTTCGTCGAATTCCGAGACTGTGCCTCGGACGGCTATTTTTAAATATCGATTCAAATGATTAAAATTTCAAAACTGAACAAAGCAGTTTCAAATTCAATTCTGAAGCTTCTATTACCTTCAGTATTATCAATATGAATTTTACAAGCCTTTGAAATATTTTTAATCAGCTTAAAATTGAAGATTCAAATTTTTATTCAACTTTCAATAGATTAAATTCTATAATTTAATCGCTAAATTCATTCTGATAATTTGAAATTCAATTCAAACCATCATTCAAATATTTAAAATAAATTAAATATTTTCAAATTAAATTGTTCAAAATTCTGGGTCGTTACACTTTTAGAATAGAATTCACTATGGGTTGAAATGATATATACCCGAATGATTTGTAGAATAGGAGAAAATCGTTATGGGTTTAAATGATAAACCCAAGCAATTTTCACTGATTTGAATTTGGGATTGCGGGTTGAAATGATATATACCCGTGCATATTTAATTTATGGAATGAAATGATAAATAACCGTATCGCATGACAATAGGATAGAAATTTTATACCGACATTGTTGGTCTATATATAAATATTTTTAAATAATTTCCATTGTTTTGAGAGGAAATATAGATGGTTTTTTTCAAATTTGAAAATTTTATGCATATGAATAAGCCTTGTTATAAAATAAATTTAATAATAAGCTTTAAATTTAGTAAAGTCTGATTTAAATATGTCTAAGGATTATTTAAATTTTTATTTTTAAAAATAGATTTTAAATGATTTTATAAGTTAAGGTTGGAATGACAAATTTGAATTTAACTGAAATTGTAATTAATTAAGAATTTTATTCAATCAAATCGATTTGAAATTTATTGAATTTGAGGGTTTTAAGATATGATTTTATAACTTGATTTGGTTTGAAGTGATTAAATGGATATTTCAAGTTTAAATAAATCGAAGGAAATATGTAGTTTAATGTAGTTTAAGGTTATTTAAATGATAATGGATTTATTAAGTGAATATTTCAAAACTAAATAAAATTGGAGTTAAATAAAATATATATGAAAGTATCAATTTAGTTTTGGAAGTGTTATAATTTGGAAATATATAACTGAAATGGAAATGATATTTTGGTTTTGCAGTATAAATTATTCTGAAATGACCATGGTGTTATAATGATGTTTGGTTGTAAATAGCGTATATTTCTACATTGTAGATAGCTGCATGGATCCTTAGAGGGTGCTTATCCCAAACATCCTTTAAGTTAATTGTGTTTCAGTTCGTATTTCACTTGAGTTGGATTTATTGATATAAGAATGTTAATCCTGACTCGAGTGTTTTTGTGTTTTGCTTTACGCTCGGGTCAGACTGAGTAATACAGTATTTGAGACTCACCTTTGGAGTTTGGAGCTTCGCTTGGAGATCCAACTATCGGTTCAGCTTTCAGCTTTTCCAGTTGATTTGTACAGAGAGGTCATAAGTTCATATTGGAGACTTCCCTATATTTGGGATATTCTGCTGTATTTTATTTCTAACTCTGATGTTTATATAGTAGCTTTATGAACTACTATTTATCTATTCCACTACATTATTTTGTATTACTCTATGTCTGTGATTTTGTGATTGATTTATTTCCTGTATATACTGAGTTTTTCCAAATTTAAATTAACAATCTAAAATTTTGAGCAATTCAAGTCCGAGATATGTGGACGCGAATGGTTGAAAATATCGGATCGTTACAGTTGGTATCAGAGCTTTCGCTCTAGGATAACTTGGCATATATAGTAATTTGTTTGCAAAATCACTTTCGTTCGAACTTGAATTCTTCCTCTTTGATTTGGTTCTCCTTTCAACTTTGGAACGTTCCCTGCGGTTCCAAAATCCATTATCTTATTTCCCTATTCATGGTTATTTATTTTGGAGTATCCCAAAACTCCACTTCAAATGATCTCTATAGGAATATGTGATCCCGCCAATCTTTGAATGCTTTGTAAAGGGGTGAAATTCCTTTACAATTGGCATTGATCCACCGGAGATTTATATATCCATCGGTTTAGATGCTGCTATCTCTTGTTATGCCAAATTCTATATCTGGCGATCGAATTTCAATTTGCCTCCAAATTCCACATCGATCCTATTTTGAAATCACGGTTGACCAAATAAGGTCACCCGCGATTTAGGTAAGTATGTCCATCTTCTATTTTTGTAAATTAATTATCTCATTCTTCGTTAAGCCTACCTTCAAATCAGAATTTTATTTTATTAGAGTCCCTCTAATTTGAATCTCTATCTTTATTTGAAATCCATTTTTGAGTCATCCTTTGAAACATCGAGTTTGTTTGTATTTCAGAAATTGTTTTATATATCAAAAGTATTATTTTGATAAGTATGATTATCTTCTATATATAAAAGAGAAAATGCTTTCGATAAGGATTATATACCTTTTTTAAATAAACGAGAATTTAATGTTTCGAAAGGATTTGAAATTTTGAAAATTATATAAGAAATTTGATTTATCTAAAAATGATTTATAACTAATGGGTTTTAAATTGGTAATTCGAGGAGTTGAATTTCGATGTTTTGAAATTTGTTTTAAGATTATGAAGATATATAATAATACGATTTAAAAGTATTTTCCGAATAAGAAACGTTTCAAATGACTTTAAATGAGTTCCAATGATTTCGAAGAAATTTCGAAGAAGTTTTAAGAAAATAGAAGTCTAGAGCTCACTTATGTCACTGGAGAATAATTTCGGTGATGAGTGCACGCATCATCGATATTGATTTTCGAGTTTCAAAGTAGGGGAGAGGCCACTTTAGTAGCTTTTCTATGCGAGTGATTTGATATTCGAAAGATATACGTATATATATTTGAAACGATTTGAAGTGATCTAGTTTCAGTCCTCGAGTTTCGGATTTAACCCTATCTATTGAAGTTGATTTACTGATTTGTTGTTGATTTCCAACTCTTGGTGTGACGACCCGGAATTTTTAAGCATTTGAAATTGGAATATTTAATTGATTTGATTTTAAATATTTAAAAGTTAATTTTTAAACTGAATTCCAAATATCACTATTTATTTGATAAATAAATTATTGAATTAAATAATTTAAAGTTGGGTAAAATGTTGAATCTAGAGTTTAAGGCCTGTTAAAAATAATTTGAAGGCTTGTAAAATTTATATTGATAACATTGAAGGTAATAGAAGTGTTAAAATTGAATCTAACAGTGATTTGTTCAGTTTTGAAAATATATCGTTTAAATTGAATTTAAAATAGCCTTCCGAGACACATTCTCGGAATTCGACGAAACTAGTTCCATTGGATCTTAATAGCGTATTATTGTAGGATTTCAAATTTCATAGCGTTTGGAGTTGTTGTGTGAGCGTACGATATATAAACGCGTTGAAATTTATATCGAAAATTCAATATAATAACTGGTCCAAAAGCTATCTTCTCCATGCGATCGAATTAGAACTCGAAACCTTTTCCATTGTGTTCGGGATAAGGGTTTAACATTATAAACGCCTAGCGGCACGCCTCGATAGGGGTTCAAAATGTTAGATTGTGTAAACGAGACGATTCAAATTTAATTAATATATATTTTGATATTTTAGTCAGCAGCGAGATTTCTTTCTAATAGCCACCGTTCTTTCATTTCAGCCATCTTCTTTCTGAGAAAGCCGACCAATCCTGTCCATTTTTCTATCAACATGCAAACATCGTATCTTGTCACCCATTTTCTTATAAGAGCACGCAAAGCAGATATTTTTACAAGCAAGAAATCGGATGGCCGAATGTAACTCTCCCCTCTTCTTGGTTTCCTAAATCAAATCGGCCCTCCCTAATTCAAAATCTCTTACTATTTGAACAGAAGAATAAGAAAAGGGGAGACGAGAACAAATCTCGTTTCGGTTTATAAATACAAGAAAAGAGAGACGTTGGGAGAATTGATGGCGGCGGTCGCACGAGTGAATTCGTGACAGGGCAGAGGCTTGAAGCCGCGGCGTCGTATGGTGGATGCTCGTTATAGGTGGAGCGGCCATCGGTGTAGATCTGGTTTGTGGGAGGCGATCGATTTTGGGGGTTTCGAAGCTTTGTGTTGGAGGATTCGGCAGAGATGGCAACTTAGGGTTTGGGATGTGCATGAGTTAATAGTGGTGACGGCTCTAGTGGGGTCCTCGTTCACGGCGAACTCGAGCTCGATGTCGCACCGGGAGGTTGGCGACTACTGTATTCTATTTTTGGGTATGCTGCTTTTTAATTCTAATTTGTACGTATATAAAATAAAAGAAGAAATTGAGGAATTAATAGTTACAGTGAGATATTTCCAGTTATTTTATTTAAAACATATATATATATATATATATATTTGAAAATATATTATAGAAACAAAATACATATATATTATAATGAGGTTTATAAAACCACTCTGTTCTATTTTAATCTATATATATACATAATTTGATTTTTACTGTAAGTACAAATTTATGTTTAATTTGAAAGGTAATAAATAAGGATATGAACAGAAAATATATGTGTGGATAAGATCTTGCAAAGGAAAGTAGAAAATTTTAAAGGGTGGAAGAATTTAGATAAAATAAGATTTTTATGAAATTCATATAGCTTATTTTTAGAAGAATGGGAATTTTAAAATGTGTGGAAAATTATATAAAAATTAGATTTTTGAATTTAGATAAATTAAAATTTTAAGTATATGTAGTTTAAAACGGGAATTAGGTTAAAAACTAAAATTTATTAGTTTAAAAAAAATCACTGGTTAATTAAATTTATTAATGGGTTTAAATTGTTCAATTATTTCGAGTATTGATAACTGTATAAATTTTTATTCAAGGTTTACATCATGGAGAAACAACTCATGGTTGATTGGTTTTGCTAAATAAAAGCAAAGGTGAGTTAATCTCACTCATTTGGCTTGATTTAAATTTAAGTGGTTAAATTTAAATAATTGATTGATTGATTTGATTTGGTGTGTTATATTATATATAGTAGTATATAATATATCTTGGAATGTTTGATTTCCGCATTATATAGCGGATGAGACCGTATGCGCTGCATAATAGCGGATGATATTATAATAATCCTATATACCGCGATATTCCACCTCGAAGTGGAAGTGGTATTGTGCTAATGTTTGTGGATGCAGGGAAACAGGTTGGAGGGATCCAATTGGATTCCTCAACATTTATTTATATTATTTAATATTCTCTATTATGATTATTTGATATTCTGTGATGAATTATATTGGAATATTGAATGCTATAGTTTGTTTGAATATTTCGGTACACTGAGTTATCTAATATATAGAATTAGATTTTTGAAAATAAAATAAAAGAAGTGAATTTGTAAGCGAAATAATTATAGAAAATTTGAATGAATTTAAAAGAATAAAAGTGATTTTAAAAATTATAATAATAAATTGCGAGTATGGAAAGGGGATTTTGAATAAAAAGAGCGATAATGAATTTTAAACCTTAAGTGATATCATAAAGGAATAAAGAATTATTTTAAAATTAAAAGTTTAAATTTATTTAGAAGGATAAAGAAGTAATTTTGGAATTGATTTAAGTATGTAAAACCGAAATTTTTAAAAGAGAATGTGGCTATGAAATTTATAAACTGGGTTTATAAAAGCAAAGTAATATATTAGTGGATATTTGGGAAGAATAAATTCAAGGTGGGAATCTATTACTTATATAGTAAAACAGAAACCAATCGTTTATTTGGGCGACACGTGTTCCTTAAGATGTGGCAACTGGAGATGGCATACCAAATCCATTCGTTTCCCCATTTCTACTTCCCTAACCGCAATCGTTCCCACTTCTCAAATCACAGTCAGTTACCCTTTTATTTTTCTCCTTCGAAACTCAAATTTGCTTCATTCTCCTTCCACATCTATTTATTCAAAATCCATAATGGAGTCTGATCCTCCATCCTTTACTTCCTATATGGGTACGTTTGGTGTGTGGGATACACCTGCGCGACGCTTACGGTTGAAAACTATGAAACGTGAGAAATTGGTACCGTAGAGCAACAACACCAAATGGTATGACTCATTTGTCTTCACCGATTCAGTTCTCATTCATAGTTTATGAGTTGTCTTTCCATTTGTTTTATGTAGTTTAAAATTTATGGTCAAAATTGGACCTGATTTTAGTTTTACTATCGGTCTGAATAATGATTAGTTTACTTCGCTACTTGAGAATATGACGACCTTCTCCTCCGAAACTTCTCCTCCACTCTGTATAGTTTACTATTTCAATAACTCTATCCTACAACAGATCTGTGGTCACTGATAGTCTTCGGCCGCTGACCTTAACAACGACTTTCAAAATTAAGGTTTTCTAGGTTGGTCATTTAGTAATCTTTTCCTTTAGTTTGGTATTCTGTGGATTTGAGCACTTAACTCGTATTCTATTTGTAATTACATTACTTTCATACTATGTTACGATGATATGATGTAGTGGCCATTCTTTCCCTTTATGCTGTACAAGCGGGGAAATGTTACTGCAAGGTGCTTAATTTATTAAATTGTATAGGTGTTGTTGGACTTGCACTTGCGTGTGAATTTAGTTCTTCCCTGTTTTCTTCAAGTATGGATTAAACATGAAATAGATATATGGTTCTGTTACAAAATAGTAGTTGTTACCATTATTCATTTTAATATCTCTTTCATCCGACTTTACTGTGTTTTTCCCTACCATAATTATTCCTTATGCAGATTAGCTATTTGATGAATTTACCGAGTTATCAGTTATTATATGAATAAGTAATTAATACTGTGGAAATTTATTATAACTTTGTTTTCGACACATTTAGCATGTAACGAGAAGTGCTTCTATAAAATGAACACATTTACAATTGCATGCATCAATTGGTTGCAATCATTCAAAATTAAATGTTATATAGATATTTATATAGATCCTTTTTTAGTGCATTAAAGAAAAAAGTTTTTGCATGTTACACTATATTCCCACTATTTGAAAACGATTGAATAATAAACTGAATAACAAACCATATGAGCAAATGTTTTCCATATAAATCTCCTGATTTAATTTTACCGTTTCTAACTGTCATCCTTTTGCATATATTATGTTCCCTCGCTTTTAATTTTTACTTTCCGTTGTTATCAATCATGAGTTAAGATGCTTTATTGCTAATTTTCGTTTTATATTTCTCTATGACCTCTAATTCAATATCAGTTTGTACTTTTTATTTCCCCTTACGTTCTTCAGTCAATTGGTCTATTTCTTGAGTACAGTAACTGAGACTGAACTAATGCTCCCAGCTTCTGTAGTTACATGTTTAATAAAATATTTTGTGCAGTTTCAATTATTTTTTTATAGCCTAACACAGTGAGAGTAATATAAGTAAACAGTTTTCTTCTCAAATTGCCTATCTTATTTCATTTCATTGTATTTATACTTTTTTGGAAGTAAAAAATTGACTTTTTGTTGAAGGCCATGAGTTCTTGGTACGTCTATATTATAAGGAAATAGGATAAATAATTACTTTTGTTGCCGGCAACCATTGCAATACATCGATGTGTAGATTACCTAATTTATGTAGATAAGCCAAATAAAACATTTTTCACTGCTGTCATACATATATTTCACTGCTGTCATACATAAATTTTAAATTAAAACAAAGGAATAAAAAGTTATAGAAGTGAACTAATTGCCTATTATATGGCTATGAAACTGCTAAATTATGAAGAGTAACATACAAGAAACATAAAAAATATGATATTGTATTGTGACATTAAGAATTAGTAACAACTTTGTGTCAAACATGGCAACCACTTCCGCAACCTCCTCCCCTCTACGCTTATGCAAATATCGAACGGTTTGTTTGAGTTGGTCAACCATCTCACTACCAAATGATCATGATGCTCTATGGAACCCCAACCATCCATGCATTATTTATTATTAAATTGTAAACCTTTATCTGAACTTTGATTGAAACATTAAAAAATTTGTGTTCTTCACAGAATATATAGCTTGGTTGGACCTTCATGTTTTTAACTATAACGTCCCATATAATGATTTATTGTGGAAAGCTAGGTAATGCACAGCAGATGGCCGTTTTTCATTGAAAATCTGTCGAAAAATCATATTCATTTTTGCCCTCTTTTTTTCCAACTATTTTTTATTCACTGACATAAAAATATATAATGCGTTGTTTTATGTGTAATCGTATCAATAAAACGACAATTAACATTTAAATGTTATTTGATACCATTATTTTTCTTGATCTTTAGTTCACAATATTCTCATATTTGATAAGTATCTATTAATTCTTTATAGCTGGTAGACTCAAATCATGGTTCTGTGCAACGTGATATAGTGTTCACTTTGCCCCCTATGAAATTGCCGATAATGAGCATAAACTTAAAATGTTGTTCAATTAAGTGGATCTCAAAAGATGGTGGAATTTACGATATTTCTTTAGTTTCCATTGATTTATATTTCTGGTTAACGATATGTGTAGTACAATCAAGTGTTGATGTTGGTTTCTCAATCAATACAGTATAAAAAATACTCTATTTCATCGACTTCTCATTTATTGCTTTGGTCTTGAAGCACATGATTGCTACTCCTATAAATGTAATATGACTATATGATAATTAATAATGAATCATATAAACATGTCATATAAATGGTTTTTTCTGCACTTCTACATACTTGATTTAATTTTTTTTCTAATTAACATATGTTTGTTCCACACAGTTAATTTTTAAGTTTTCAACACATCGATTAAGGTAATTCGATTTGATCCTTGCCCTAAAAACCTCAATCTTTTGAAGCTTGATTATGACTTTACACAATTCTTTAAAGTCGAATTCTATTTTAAAAAGGTTCTAATCATACCTGATTTGCTAATTGAATTAATTTTGATCGGTTTCCCTATATTTGATACTTATTTTAATACATAACAAGTTAGAAAAGATGGTACTTTGGAAAAATGGTAAAAAAATTATGGTAAGTTAATCGGTTTTATCATTCTTATTTTGTTTGGGATCTGAATCTTTATGCTATATTTGATGTTTCACACTTTATAACGTTTGTCAGACTTTGCTTACTATAAGTGGAATAGTACAAGAAATACCTAACCTTCCCTGTTGTTTCAGTAATACATAATCTGGTCTAATGCAACCTTTGCACCGTAATAACATGGTACGAAACATGATAGGACAATGCAAATTGAAGTACAATTTCAAATACTAATTTCTATTTCAAATGAGATTCACATGGATTCTTAAATTTTTCAGAAGCTTTCCAATTATTTTACAAATTTGAATAGTTCCAATTCATTTTATTTTAAGGATTTTCCATACTATATTTGCCTTGGTTAACAATATGTTTATTTTTGATGAAATCGATCAGGTGCTTAAAACAACAATTTTACTGTATCAAAAAACTTTTTATGCTCATCCTACCAGACACGCAATCTAATTGTTTTCTGCTATTTGCCTTAACTAATAAACAAATATGATTTATTTTCTTTTCTATTTTTCAACTGTTGTTTGGATATTTAATCAAATATAATTCGATTTGTTAGAAATAAGCTTAGTAAAAAAAGCATGTAACCATTGCCGTCTTCTACTCTAGCTAATTCTGAAGTTAATGTCTTTTAACTGAAACATTTTTAAATTATTATTACTAATATTATCGTTGTTATAATTATTTTTATTATTTGATTTTTTATATCAGATTGTAGGGTGATGATACAAAGATTGATTGGATATTAGAAGCTTAGGTGAGATACTTTGTTCGGTATGTGTTATATTTCTATGTTTTTTATGGTTTTCTTCTGTCTGTCTATTCGATAAACTGTTAAGCTAGGTCATAAGCTTTAATGAAATAATACCTCACTAAAAACATATGTTATACTTTAAAAACGAGTCTAATTTTAAAGTTTTACTCATCAGATTGGTTCATATGAGTCTAATTTCAACTTTTTTATTCAAATGTTACCTTGAATCCTATTTTCAATAAATTATACGGCTAGAGATGCCATAAATAGCAAGTAGTATGTTTTTGTATGTCTTATAGTGTTATTATATTACACAAGGTGAGCAATTAATTTCAAATAGATTTTTTTTGTCTTTATAGATAAAATGTTTTCCTAGGTAGATTAGATCTAGATGATTATGTATATATTGATGTAACTATCTTTAATGAGGTACCTGATGCAAATGTCGGAATTTTCTGTGGAATCTGCAAGTTTTATTGCAAATATTGATGTAATATCTTTAATGAGGCATAAAAATGCTTCAACAGTCAAAGAGAAATGTGTTAAGTATATTGATTTTGTTGCCTTAGTATAACTACAATAAATTTGGTTTTGATAGTATGAGTTTGAAATTTTTATACTGTAGTTTAAAAGGTACAACATTAGTAATTGCATTTACCCTTTTTGTTTCTAATCATGGCTTATCTCTTTTATAAGTAAAATTATCTCCCGATGTGCCAAATCCGTTCATGTTCTTTTTTTGATAGTTCAAACTGGTTGATGTGGTATCTTTACACTGCAATAGCGTTGAAACAATGAGCAGTTTGAGTACAAAATTAGAGTTGGTTGCAATATGAAATGATGATCAGAGTATCCAAAGACCAATGTTTCTAGAAGTAGTATGAGTTAAAAGATTCTTCCGACAAAGCAAAAGTTAATATTATTTATCACTTTTGTTCGAACTGAGTTTGAAGTCACCCTTCAAATTTGTCATTATGATCTTGCCATCTCTATCTTTGGATGTTATGGAGAAACTGATTAATTAACTATTTTATGTTCCTATATGTTTATTACTTGTACTAATCTTCTTCTACATAAAGTAAACACCACTTTTTATTCTTGACAGATATATATGATATCACTTATTTTATGTTTCTATTAGTCTTTTTATCAAGTCAATTCCATTATCTCTTAATCTATTATTGGTCTTTAATGTGTTCATTGTTGCATATGCATATGCATATGCATATGCATTTTAATATCTTACTTTCGGCTATCATGCAGTTAGCACACTGAATTACCTGAGCTGGTACTAAGTCTGAACTGCATCGTGGTGAAGGGACATTATGGGATCATGTAGGGATACTACATGCCTGTGTGCATGTTGAAACTGCATCATGGTGATTGGCTTTAATTTACATGCATGTGATAAAGAAAGACTGGATTGATAGCTGTGTAGGGGATGATCTGAGCTGAACGAGATGAGAGTTACATTTGGTGAACTTAGTGTATTTATTGAAGGGACACTGTATGATCATGTGCATGTTGAACTGGGTTTGTTTGTCGAACTAACTGTATTTGAGCAAGCTAAGTGCATATTAAGCTTAGTGTAATGCTAAATGAGAGATGTAGATTCCTTCTATGCATGTTGAGTGGGGTGAGCGAAATGTGTCATGTTGATGTCTAGCTAAATTCCTGAAGAGAAAATGAAAAAACAAGGAGTGAAAGTGAAAGTGCAAGACATAATACAGAACGTCGGCATCAATATAAAACAGCATGAACCTCCTTCAAAAAATAGAGCTGCATTTATACAAAGATGTCAACGTTAAACTTATATAGTTATTTAATGATATATTAAATTATAAGCCTACATTAAACCATGAAGCCTGCGTAAATAAAAGCCAAGATCCATCCGACCTGAACTATGAAATTCTATAACTGTGTTACATTTAGACGTTGTCCTATTTGTTTTGATTAAGTGATGGTCCATTTTGACATTTTAAGTTGTACAATGTGTACTAATGACACATCTTCTATTTATCTAGCGCAATATTACAAACATCATTTAATGTATGGACTATGTTAAAACTTGCATTTACTATTGATAGATTCATTCAATATAGTATACTTGAATATTTCATCTATTAGTTTTTCTGGGTACTTACAAAATTAATCTCATAAGCTTGAATAAAAACTAAATCAAGGTAAAATATAGGGACAGTATACACATACATAGTTGCATACTGAAGTAAGAAAGACAAATTCAATATCATATACATTCAAGCTTTTACACGCTATAATAAAAAACCTGATAAATGATAACTCTATAATAAAAGTTTGTCTCCCTTTTCTACACTTGATCTCACTTTCAGTTTCACTACATAATAAGAAATAAAGCTATTATGTTGGATCTTAAAATTAGCTTCATTTTGTAGGTACGGACAAAAGACGTTTAAACTTATGACTACTAACCTATTATGAATTCTTCTACAAACCATGTATTGCTACGGACAGACGATGGTATCGATGTTGATTAATCTCTGAATACGATACTACTGTTACGAAACAGGTGGCACCAAGGAGGTGGTTTGCATAGTTTGATGATGCATAAATATTACCCATCCATAGAGGTAAGTTCATTCATTATGAAGTCTATTGTTTTTTATATAATATTTTCAATAATATTTACAAACATTGGCTAATGGTGATACGATATACCTCTATATATTGTTTCACATCTGACCAAATTATAGTCTAGGTAGATGGTTTTTAAAATTTGGATACTATGGGCAAGATTGTGGGCATTGGATCAATCGGAAGTTACATGGACCCGTTTATTTTACAAAATAGTAATGCAAGCACAATGATGTCAAAACCCACATTTAACTTCATTTTTTACGTACTTGGTAATCTCTTTCAATTCATCCTTTTATTATGCAATCATACACGAATATTCTCACTTGATTTGGTAAGATATATAGTAGAATTCCATTGTAATAAGAATGTGCTTGCTCAATGTGGGGAGAACGGGGGGAGGGGGGGGGACATCCAACAATGTCTATATTTTATTTCCTGGATTGTAGAATCCATTCAATAGAAATTGAAGTGTTTACTAAGTTAATGGTGGTTTATTATGTTCGCCATTATCTTAAAGGTGGTTGTATTTGATTTTTTTGGTACTCTAATCTTCAATCATGTGGTAAACTACTATGTTGTATGAACAAATGGATTGGAAATGTTGTTTAAATGGCAATTTCCGCTCCACTTTATGCGAATGAAATTAATCACAGACAATCGCATTAAGAACCCTGATGTTGTTGTCTTTAACTCTTATAGATAAAATTGAACTTTCCAAATTATAGTTACCCAGCTTAGCTGGTAATGTACAAACTATAGTTACCAGAGCATAGTTAAAATATGATAGGACCAGAGTTGAAAGTATCTCGCTCCATATTTACCAGTTAAGTTGACACCACGTTTGCTTCTCCTCTAAATTCCTAGATTTAAAGCCATAATAGATAATGGTCGCAATGTATATAAGGCGATGGCTAGCAGCCTGAAGCCCTGAATAAACATATACATTATTAGAACAAAAAGTAGTGTGGTAATTTGTACCTCATAGCTTCGCCTTTAGTAAATCTAAATTTTAGTTGTTTTGAACATTTACAAAATTGAATGAATTTATAAGTTTAAATTTAAAAATAAATACATAGAACTATGAATTATACTTATATTTTACATATGTTAGATCTTAAAAATTCCATATCGTTCATATTATTATTCCAACTTATCCATTAAGCAAATAATATGTATATTGTAATATCTTTTATATAAAGCAGAATTTATAAAACTATTTCTGCTCCACAAGCAAATCAATTCTATATTAACTTCCATTTCTCTCTATTTTTTTGAATTATGCGAATAATATGGAGTTTTTTAAAAAAAATTGTGCATTCTTATTGTATTATAATAATTTCAAAGCTTTGGATGTGAAAAGGATGGACAAACAAATAAAAGATTCATTTAACATAATAACATGTAGTATTTTTTTATGTGTATATGTGAATGTTTGTTTATATATATGTATGGACACCGTCACTTAATTTTTATAGGCACTAGCATAAATACAACCTAATTATGTGAAGTTGATATTTACAATTTTTTGACAACAAAATTAGAAATGCATGTTCACATTAGCGTTTTGGATTCCATTTAATTGATCAAACTAGGTATGTAGTGGAATGAAAATAGTGGTAATAATAAAAAACAATGGATCTTATAGGTGCCATAAGTTAAAACAGATAAACATAACTTAATTCACATCAGGAGTTTACCGGTCCGACGGGTTCTCCTTAGTATATTCAAAACAACAATGGATATTGGTCTTTACATTTACCGTTGCTTTTAAAGTAAAAGTTCATTAATTAATATAACGTAAATGACAGATACCATAAAAGCAAATAGACAAGATCGAAAAAATATATAATCACATTGCACTGAATAAACTCAACTTTGACCATCCATTTATTTCCTTTACTTCCATTTGCTGATTCTATTGCCCAACAGAATTAGAAAACATATTGGCTACGGAAGTTACCTAAGTAGAAAATTAGTACAATATTATCTCTTGACTTTACATAAGTCACAAAAAAACAAGTACAATGTAAGTATCAAATTCCAAGCAGTATATCACATAAAATATAGACCTACAAGCAATAACAAATAACCAGAAAAATCACATCATCTGTCCTTACTTATCTGCCCGTGTGCGTAGCACGGGCCACGCGCAAGTTTATTAAAGGAAATGAGAAAATTTGTTTAAAAATAAACAGTGATTTATTTTTAAAGAATGCGAAGAGAAGTATATTTCCCTGGATAGCCAAGCACATTTTCAAAGTAAATATTTAAATATAAGATAAAGTTTTAATGTTGTTTTAAAAAGCATGTTTTAGAAAATTTATTATTGCTAAAATTTTAAATTCTAAAGTAAGTATTTTTCAAATCTATTATCGTAGTAATTATTTAAAGGTGACATAGTATTTTGTTTTAAAGGAGAAAAATCTAGTTTTATATTTTATTAAGTAAACTTATTTTAAATATTCCTAAAGTATTATTTTCAATTAAGTATTAAAGTGGTTTTTTCTAAATTTAAATGTTAAAGCATATTTTACAATAAAGTGTTTTTAAATTATTTTATAAATCTAAAGTTTTGGCTTGGTGATTTCAGTGGAAATAGGCTATTTGGGAAATTTATTGTGAAAAAGGAAGATAGTTTGAAACTGTTTTCAAAAAGGTTTGAAAATTGGAAATATATCTCGTGAAGATATTGTGAGATAAATAAATAATTTGTTAAATTATTTATTGTTTGATGGATGTTTGTGATTGTTAATTGATAGTTAAATAATCGACTATCAATATTGGACAAATGCGCTGATCATTTCGAAGAGACCGGAATCGAGAATTATTTCTCGAAAACCACTTCGATCTCGTTTGTACGTTTTCTTGAAAAAAACGAGTTTGGATTCAAAGTTGGAGCAGTGAAGTGCAAGGGCTAGTCGCTATTAATCTTGAGGATTATTCTAAAATGGCTGTAGCAGTAATAGAGCCTTCGGTTCCGTTCGAACCCGGGACGGACTTGTATGGATGAATGCTTTAGGAACATCGTTAGTTGGACGGTGAGCATTCTAAGGGATATGTTCTAAAAGATAATGCTTAGCCTCAAGCCTCATCAACCGGGAATGACTGAAAATTAGGAGTTATGCAGCAAGGCTGGGTGGATAGCGCCCACTTTAGGGTGAGGTCATCCCTGTTTAGATGACCCTTTTATTTTTGCTTAGTGGTGTGGTTGCTGATCCCAACCGTGGGGTGATCTTACTCAGGATTATCCAGTAAGGGGTAGTCCCGGTCTTGTGTTGCAGGGGGTCGGGAGTGATCCTCGGTACTGTGATCTAGGCCACGTACCGTGATAGGTGGTACCCCAGTGCCTAGTCATTAGTTGGAAATCCATTTTCCCTACGCGCCTTTTATGAGTTTTGTTTGTATTACGCACTATGTGGCTAGTAGCTGGAATTTAATAATGTAACAATTTCGGCTTTTTTAACAAGTATTTGTAAATAGACCCTATTATAATATTAGAGGATTTTATAAGAAAATGTTTTATCTATCGTAAGGTAAAAACCCGACATGTTTATTTGTGGCGTGGTCTTACGAGATGCTTTTGTTTTCGAAAGGATTTTGAAACTTTAATAATCAATTTGAGTGTGATTTCTCACGCTGATATTCCAAACCGACTCGGGTGTTGTTTAACTATAATGCTCGGGTCAGACCGAGTATTATAGAATACAGGAAAGGATACTGTGGAGCTCAGGAGACGAGCTGGATGGCGGTACGTACTTCCGTATTTGATTTATTATCCCGCTGTGTATCCAGTTGTAGGTTATTGATGTGGAACTCTGATGATGTATGCATAAACAGATATAGTATTTGTTCTGGTGTAAAGATTATTGAATATCTATTATATTTTATTTCCACCGCGATGGTAAGATTCTGTTGTTGTTTTCTATTTTCTCTTCTTCTTTAACCCAAATGGTTCGTATTTCTGTTCAACTTGAGTTGATTGATGTAGAATAGTGTTGACTCAAGGGGTACGGATTTGCGGGTTGTTACACTTGGTATCGGAGCATAGGTTGGTGATAACCTTGGCTCTAGTGGGAATTACTCAATAAAAATAGGGTCGGAAAGTACTCTATAATGAGTTTGAGTGTATTGATAGATATGAGCGTGTATTTGTAAGTGAATATAAAATTGTTTTATATTGTGTTGACTTATCGGTTGGGTGTTTATGGATTCTGGACGCCATGTCGTCGATAGGGATTTCTAAACTCGTGAATGAGATAAATCGACACAATATAGTTTTCAAATAGGGTAAATGAAATAATTTTACCCCAAATTGTTTTTGAATATAAAAGAAAAGTTTTTGAAAACTATTGGTTGATTGGATGTTAGGAATGATAATACTAAATTATTATTATTGTTGTTGTGCAGAAAATTAACTAGAAATTAAAGAAGATAACCAAAGATTAAGGAATAAATTAATAAAATAAATGGGATTTGTAAATGTGATTTATAATTGAATAAGGAATTGAAATCATAATTAAAAACTAAGAAAAAATTCATATACAAATGAGATTTGTAAATGTAACTATAAATGTGAATGATAGTGTGATTAATAATTAAAATAAGATAAAACTCCAAAGTAATGTTTGAATATAAATTTAAAGGATTTGAATTTGAAAATTTGGAAATTTAAATTTTCTTTGAATTTGAAAATGATTCTCAAATAGTTGGGAAGATAATATATATTGAGAAATATTTTTGAATCGGATTTGAAATCTAGAGAGATTTGGAATTTAAAAATATTTGAAGGTTTCTAAAAGAGATAAAAGCATTGAACTCTTTACGGTTGTTGGAAAAAAAATTCCAATAATGATCTCGACAACATCGGTGTTCATTTTCGAGTTTCCAAAAGAGAGATTGCTACCAGGATGTTTTGGATTAATGTTTTTTTGCGAAATTTGGTTTGATTTTGAAAATGCAAAGGAATAGTTTGGTTCAGATATATATGTTTTCAAAATTGAATTTTGAACATTTTAGTAATGAGTTTAAATGTGTAAGCAATAGGGAATTGAAACTGAATGTAGAACTTAAGTTTGAATGAAAAATTAGTTAAGTTGGATTAAATAAACAAAGTTTTGAGATTAAAATTAGTAAGTAACTGAATGATTTATATGGTATGCAACTAAAATGAAATTTGAATATTGGATAATGTTTGATGTAAAATTGTATAAAAATAAGTGCAGAATTAGTTCAAATGGACTAAAAATAATCAATGTTTTGGAAATAAAATTTATTGGTTGAAAATGAATTTGTGAATGAACAAATGAATTTATAATTGTAAGTAAATGAACAAAAATTGGATATCGTAATGATATTCGATGGAATTAAGTCCTTGCTTAACAAAATTCAAAAGAATGCTATGTAGCTAGATTTAACTGGAGTAAAGTTAAATAAAATTGAATTGAAATGAATTCAGTTGAGTTATAAATAATATTGCATGGAATAAGATTCTTACTTAAATAAATAAATGTAAACTATGTAAGTATTGAATTGGATTAAAATAGATTTGGTGTGAGTTGTAAACAAATCCAATTCAAGCATAAATTGAATGACCTTATTATTAATAAATTCAATAATGATTTGTTAACGTGAATTAAAATTAAGAATGGATAAAAGAATAAACTAATGGAATAAATTAGTAAAATGGTTGGAGATTTGATCAAAGGAAAAATCAAATCAAGGATTTAAAATGGAAGTTGGTGGAATAAAATAAACTTAAGTTTTCGGGAGGAATAGTTTGAAGAAATTAAATAACCTAAGTAAATTGTGAGATGTTTATGTAATATATTCGTTGTCGAGTTTAACAAAATGGTTTGGAATCAAACTTTTTGGAAATGAAAGAAGATGCAATGAAAGAGTGTGAATAAATTAAAATGCGATGGAATCGAGTGTAAATTGAGTCGGAATCAATTTAAATGGATATAAAGCTTAATTAATTATTTATTCACATTAATATTGTCGAATTGCATAAGAAAATGGATCGTTTGATGTAGATGAGATTAAATAAAATTCTATGAGTTATTAGAAGTGAAATAGGATGATTGTTTTGCTTAAAATGAATTAAATATAAGCGTGTAAGTTGTAAATCACTTAAACTGAATGAAATGGTTTGAGAATTGGTTGTAAGCAATTGTAATAAGTATCAGAACCTTATATATGCTTATGGAAATTTTATGACATGCATTATATGTGAAATTTATGTGTTTGCTTTTGAAAGTAAGAGAAATGTTAATAAATTTTCTTATATTTAGTACTTATATGTTTGAATTGAGTAAGTATAGGTACTGGGAAGCCGTTGGGCTGGATTTGATCGCGCAAAATGCTAAAATAATAAGCCGCTTGCTTAAAAATGCTAAATAAAGGTACGCCTACGCAATAAACATAGGAAATATGAAATGTTTTTGTTTTTCCGACTGGGTGGGTCGATGTATATATATATTTATATCTTTTGTCAAATTGCAAAAGCTCCTCCGTACAAAGGAGACTCTGTCAAAAAAATTCGAAAATTTTGGGAGTTAGAATTTTTTTTAAAATTTCGAAAAATTTAAGTAATTGAAATAAATTAGGGAATGAAACTAATTTAAAATAATAATATGAATAAGTTATAAATGGAAGATGAAATTTTATATTCAGAATTAAGAATAAATTGAATTCATATGGAAATGGGAAATTAAATTGAATAGAAGTAGATATAACTAAAGTGGTGATATGAAAATAAATAAAGAAGCATATTAAATGCTTATACTAAACTTAAGAAAGGAAGGGTGAATTCTTAATTGGAAATTGATACTACAAATATATTCTAAGTTTATATTTGAATGAATAAATATGGACATTTTATGTGGAAGTCGATAAAATGATTTTGAATATTGTCATTGGATATTATTGCTATGTAGGATATACAGGAATTATAAAGGAAAAGGAAAGTTTGTTTCGATTTCAGAAGATAAACTTGAATTGCTGGACAAAAAGGCATGTGTTTGAATTTCTGTATGAAATTTGATTGGGTTTTTGATAGGTACTTGGCTTTTGTCTTCTTTTGAAATCTGTGGGACCGTAGAGGCATTTTGTAGTTGTACCGAGCTAGCCGCGCAAAGGAGACGCTGGCGAAATTTTTCGAAAATTTAGGGAGTTTGAAAAGTTTTGAGAAAATTTTAATAATTCAATATTTTGGTTCAAATTGAAATTTGAAAAAAAAAATTGAGCAAATAGTATTGTTTGAAACTATATGAGGGTTTGGAAAGTTAGTAAGAATAATAATGGGTCTTTCATAAAAAGATAGTTGATAGGATATTGAATTGTTGGTTTTGAGAAAAGTAAACGGGTATTGGACCATTCTTCCTAATTAATAATTTCGGGGACGAAATTCTTTTAAAGGGGGAGGAATGTGACGACCCAGAATTTTTAAGCATTTGAAATTGGAATATTTAATTGATTTTAAATTTTTAAAAGTTAATTTTTAACTTGAATTCCAAATATCACAATTTATTTGATAATTAAATTATTGAATTAAATAATTTGAAGTTGGGTAAAATGTTGAATCTAGAGTTTAAGGCGTGTTAAAAATAATTTGAAGGCTTGTAAAATTTATATTGATAACACTGAAGATAATAGAAGTGTTAAATTTGAATCTAACAGTGATTTGTTCAATTTTGAAAATATATCATTTAAATTGAATTTAAAAATAGCCTTCCGAGACACAGTCTCAGAATTCGATGAAACTAGTTCCATTGGATCCGTAATAGTGTATTATTATCGGATTTCAAATTTCGTAGTGTTTGGAGTTGTTGTGTGAGCGTACGATATATAAACGCGTTGAAATTTATATCGAAAATTCAATATAATAACTGGTCCAAAAGCTATCTTCTCCATGCGATCGAACTAGAACTCGAAACCTTTTCCATTGTGTTTGGGATAGGGGTTTAACATTATAAACGCCTAGCGGAACGCCTCGATAGGGGTTCAAAATGTTAGATGGTGTAAACGAGACGATTCAAATTTAATTAATATATATTTAGATATTTTAGTCAGCGGCGAGATTTCTTTCCAATAGCCACCGTTCTTTCATTTCAGCCATCTTCTTTCTGAACAAGCCGACCAATCCTGTCCCTTTTTCTATCAACACGCAAACATCGTATCTTGTCTCCCATTTCCTTATAAGAGCACGCAAAGCAGATATTTTTACAAGCAAGAAATCGGATGGCCGAATGTAACTCTCCCCTCTTCTTGGTTTCCTAAATCAAATCGGCCCTTCCTAATTCGAAATCTCTTCCTATTTGAACAAAAGAAAAAGAAAAGGCGAGACGAGAACAAATCTCGTTTTCGGTTTATAAATACAAAAAAAGAGAGACGTTGGGAGAATTGATGGCGGCGGTCGCACGAGAGAATTCGTGATAGGGCAGAGGCTTTAAGCCGCGGCGTCGTATGGTGGATGCTCGTTATGGGTGGAGCGGCCATCGGTGCAAAACTGGTTTTTGTTGGAGAATTCGGTAGAGATGGCAGCTTAGGGTTTGGGATGTGCGTGAGTTATTAGTTGCAACGGCTCTAGTGGGGTCCTCGTTCACGGCGAACTCTACCTCGACGTCGCACCTGGAGGTTGGTGACTGTTGTATTCGGTTTTTGGGTATGCTGCTTCTTTCATTCTAATTTGTATGTATATGAAAAATGAAGAAACCGATGAATTAATAGTTGCAGTAAGATATTTCAAGTTATTTTATTTAAAACTTATATATACATACATATATATATATATATATATTTATATATTTGAATATATATTATAGAAACAAAATACATATATATTATAATGAGTTTTATAAAACAACTCTGTTCTAGTTTAATCTATATATATATACACACACACAGTTTGATTTTTACTATAAGTACAAATTTATGTTTAATTTGAAAGGTAATAAATAAGGATATGAACAGAAAATATATGTGTAGATAAGGTCTTGCAAAGGAAAGTAGAAAATTTTAAAGGGTGGAAGAATTTAGATAAAACAAGTTTTTATGAAATTCATATAGCTTATTTTCAGAAGAATATGGGAATTTTTAAATGTATGGAAAATTATATAAAAATTAGATTTTTAAATTTAGATAAATTAAAGTTTTAAGTATATGTAGTTTAAAAAGGGAATTAGGTTAAAAACTAAAATTTATTAGTTTAAAACAAAAATCACTGGTTAATTAAATTTATTAATGGGTTTAAATTGTTCAATTATTTCGAATATTGATAACTGTATAAATATGTATTCATGGTCTATATCATGGAGAAACAACTCATGGTGGATCTGTTTTGCTAAATAAAGGCAAAGGTGAGTTAATCTCACTCATATGGCTTGATTTAAATTTAAATGGTTAAATTTAAATAATTGATTGATTGATTTGATTTGGTGTGTTATATTATATATAGTAGTATATAATATATCTTGGAATGTTTAATTTCCCGCGTTATATAGCGGATGAGACCCTATGCGCTGCATAATAGCGGATGATATTATAATAGTCCTATATACCGCGATATTCCACCTCGAAGCGGAATATGTATTGTGCTAACGTTTGTGGATGCAGAGAAACAGGTTGGAGGGATCCAACTGGATTCCTCAACAATTATTTAGATTATTTAATATTTTCTATTATGATTATTTGATATTCTGTGATGAATTATATTAGAATATTGAATGCTATAGTTTATTTGAATATTTCGGTACACTGAGTTATCTAAATATATAGAATTAGATTTTTGAAAAGAAAATAAAAGAAGTGAATTTGTAAGTGAAATAATTATAGAAAATTTGAATGAATTTAAGAATGAATGGGAAAAGAATAAAAGAGATTTTAAAAATTCTAATAATAAATTGCGAGTGTGGAAAGGGGATTTTGAATAAGAGAGAAATAATTAATTTTAAACCTTAAGTGATATCATTTAAAGGAATAAAGAATTATTTTAAAATTCAAAGTTTAAATTTATTTAAAAGGATAAAGAAGTAATTTGGGAATTGATTTAAGTATGTAAAATCGGGATTTTTATAGGAGAATGTGGCTATGAAAATTTTAAATTGGGTTTATAGAAGCAAAGTAATATATCAGTTGATATTTGGGAAGAATAAATTCAACGTGGGAATTTATTAAAGGAAATGAGAAATTTTTTTTGAAAATAAACAGTGATTTATTTTTAAAGAATGCGAAGAGAAGTATATTTCCCTGGATAGCCAACTACGTTTTCAAAGTAAATTTTTAAATATAAGATAAAAGTTTTAATGTTGTTTTAAAAAGCATGTTTTAGAAAATTTATTATTGCTAAATGTTTAAATTCTAAAGTAAGTATTTTTCAAATCTATTATCGTAGTAATTATTTAAATGTTAAAGCATATTTTATAATAAAGTGTTTTTAAATTATTTTATAAATCTAAAGTTTTGGCTTGGTGATTTCAGTGGAAATAGGAAAAATTTCGGAAATTTATTCTAAAAAGGGAAGATAGTTTGAAACTGTTTTCAAAAAGGTTTGAAAATTGGAAATATACCTCGCGAAGATATTGTGAGATAAATAAATAATTTGGGAAATTATTTATTGTTTGATGGATGTTTGTGAATGTTAATTGATAGTTAAGTAACCGACTATCAATATTGGCCAAACGCGCTGATCGTTTCGAAGAGACCGGGATCGAGATTTATTTCTCGAAAACCTCTTCGATCCGGTTTGTACGCTTTCGTGAAAAAAAACGAGTTTGGATTCGAAGATGGAGCAGTGAAGTGCAAGGGCTAGTTGCTACTAATCTTGAGGATTATTCTAAAATGGATGTAGTAGGAATAGTGCCTTCGGTTTCATTCGAACCCGGGACGGACTTGTATGGTTGAATGCTTTCGGAACATCGTCAGGTGGACGGTGAGCATTCTAAAGGATATGTTCTAAAAGGTAACGCTTAGCCTCAAGCCTCATCAACCGGGAACGACTGAAAATCAGGGGTTATGCATCAAGGCTAGGTGGGCAGCATCCACTTTAGGGTGAGGTCATCCCTGTCTAGATGTCCCTTTTATTTCGGCTTAGTGGTGCGGTTGCTGATCCCAACCGTGGGGTGATCTTACTTGGGATTTTCCAGTAAGGGGTAGTCCCGGTCTTGTGTTGCAGGGGGTTGGGAGTGATCCTCGGTACTGTGATCTAGACCACATACTGTGACAGGTGGTACCCTAGTGCCTAGTCATTCGTTGGAAATCCATTTTCCCTACGCGCCTTTTACGAGTTTTGTTTGTATTACCCACTCTGTGGCTAGTAGTTGGAATTTAATAATGTAACAATTTCGGCTATTTCAATAAGTATTTGTAAATAGACCCTATTATAATATCAGAAGATTTTATAAGAAAATGTTTTAGCTATCGTAAGGTAAAAACCCGAGTTGTTTATTTGTGGCGTGGTCTTACGAGATGCTTTTGTTTTCAAAAGGATTTTGAAACTTTAATAATCAATTTGAGTGTGATTTCTCACGCTGATATTCCAGACTGACTCGGGTGTTGTTTAACTATATACTCGGGTCAGACCGAGTATTATAGAATACAGGTAAGGATACTGTGGAGCTCAGGAGATGAGCTGGATGGCGATACGTACTTCTGTATTTGATTTATTATTCCGCTGTGTATCTAGTTGTAGGTTATTGATGTGGAACTCTGATGATGTATGCATAAACAGATACAGTATTTGTTTTGGTGTAAAGATTATTGAATATCTATTATATTTTATTTCCACTGCGACGGTTAGATTCTGTTGTTGTTTTCTGTTTTCACTTCTTCTACCTCTTCTTTTTTAACCCAAATGGTTCGTATTTCTGTTCAACTCGAGTTGATTGATGTAGAATAGTGTTAACTCAAGGGGTACGGATTTGCGGGTTGTTACACTTGGATTGGAAATTTGATTTCTGCGACTATTTTGAATGTTCGAACACTTCCAAATCGTGGTTTAATTTTCAATGCTAAGTAATTTCGAAAGGTATAAATTATTTGACAAAGTATATAAGTTTAGTTTAGTATGTTTAAAGTATGAATTAATATGATTTAAATAAGTTTGAAACTGTTTTGTTAAGTAAATGAATGACACTATTTTGAATCATACTAATATGGAATTTAGTTTTGAAATGTTTTGAATAAAATTTAGTATTAAATGTTTTAACTTTGTAACATCCTTTATAAAACCATATATATCTAGAATAAATTTTCAAAAGGGTAAGTTGGATCTTTCAAATAGAAATAAATAGTTTAAAGGTTTTAATGGGATGGTTATAAACTTGGTAATCAATTTTGGGTATAATTGATTTTGAGAAAAATATTTGGCTTCGAAAATATATTGGTATTTAAAACCTAGTATTTATATGATGATTTTGGAAATGAATTTGTTTGACCTAAATTATGTTGATTTGGAAACTAGGATTATTTTCTAAACCTATTACTTTGGAAATTTTAAAACTGAAGATATTTAATTTGGAAGAAATAATTTGGTGAAATCGTATATGATTTTGAAACTGAGCTGATTTTGAAATGAACTGAAATTGAGAACCTTATTTTACTAATACTTGATTTGGGAGCTATCGAACTTATATAAAAATTGATTTAAGTATGAAGTTGATTTGAAAACTATTGATTAGGAAAGGTACTCAATTTGAAAAGCGAAATATTATCGAAGTCTATATAAGTGTGATTTGATATACTATTGATTTTGGAAAGTATTCGATTTGAAAATGAAATCTTATATATAATGGACTTAATGTAAGTATGATATTTGAAATTGATTTGAAAAGGTACTATATGATACATATCTTTGAAAGAAAGATATGGAAAGTGCCTTCTGCTTGATATCCTCTTTGTGGCCACATTGAGGATTCATTCTATCAATATTATTCTCTTTGATTTTGGTTTTTCGGTGATACTCGAGTGTCCTTCCATGGCGTTACCCATGGTCGTTTTGTTGTGGTAGCATAATCCACAAGGAAGAGATCACTTAATGGGTACGGATGTTTCCTGGGGGATCCAAGCGTAATCATTGTATATCCGCGGTCTATCAGTTTTGTTGTTGTGGCGTAATCCACAAGGCAGAGATTTCTTAAGGGGTACGGATGTTTCCTGGGGGATCCAGGCGTAACCATTGAATATCCACAGTCCACGAGTTTTGTTTATCAGGGCAAAATTCGCAAGGCAGTGATGGCTTAAAGATACGGATGTTTTCTAGGGGATCCAGGCGTAATTGTTGTTGGATTCGTAACCCTTTTCATGGAAAAATTCGTGCCAATCTTGTTCGTTTTGGAAATTCATTCTTGGATTCGTAACCCTTTTCAAATCTCTCTAGCCTTGAAAGGTGAGAAATCACTCACAATTAACGTTCTTACATTTATTGAATTTTATTTCAATTGAAACGACATTGAAATATGCTGTTGTTAGTTGTTTAAATTGCTATATATATACTATTATCAGTAATTGTTCAACTGCAGGATATAACACCATATCCTGTTGTTTATATTTTATTTAAATCGCTGATGATATATGCCTGTTGTTATATGTTATATTTTTTTCTCACTCTGCATGTCCCTTGTTAGAATAGAATTCACTATGGGTTGATATGATACATACCCGAACGATATGTGGAATAGGAGAAAATCGTTATGGGTTGAAATGATGAACCCAAGCAATTTTCATTGATTTGAATTTGTGATTGTGGGTTGAAATGATATATACCCGTATATATTTAAATTATGGATTGAAATGATAAATATCTGTATCACTTGACCATAGGATAAAAATTTTATACCGACACCGTTGGTCTATATATAAATATTTTTAAAATAATTTCTATGGTTTTAAGAGGAAATATATATGGTGTTATTTAAATTTGAAAATTTTATGTATATGAATATGCCTTGATATAAAACAATATGAAAAATAATTTTTAAATTTAGTAAATTCTGATTTAAATATGTCTAAGGATTATTTAAATTTTTATTTTTAAAAATAGATTTTAAATGATTTTATAAGTAAAGGTTGGAAAGAAAAATTTGAATTTAATTGAAACTGTAGTTAATTAAGAATTTTATTTAATCAAATCGATTTGAAATTTATTGAATTTGAGGGCTTTAAGATATGACTTTATAACTTGATTTGATTTAAAGTGATTAAATGGATATTTCAAGTTTAATTAAATCGAAGGGAATATTTAGTTTAATGTAATTTAAGGTTATATAAATGATTATGGATTTATTAAATGAATATTTCAAAACTAAATAAAAATGGAGTTAAATAAAATATATATGAAAGTATCAATTTAGTTTTGAAAGTGCTATAATTTGGAAAAATATAACTGAAATGGAAATGATATTTTGGTTTTGAAGTCTAAATTATTTTGAAATGACCACGGTGTTATAATGACGTTTGGTTGTAAATGGCGTATATTTCTACATTGTAGATAGCTCCATGGATCCTTGGAGGATGGTTATCCCAAACATCCTTTAAGTTAATTGTATTTCAATTGATATTTCACTTGAGTTGGATTTATTGATATAAGAATGTTAATCCTGACTCGGGTGGTTTTGTGTTTTGCTTTACGCTCGGCTCAGACTGAGTAATACAACATTTGAGACTCACTTTGGAGTTTGGAGCTTCGCTTGGAGATCCAACTATCGATTTAGCTTTCGGCTTTTCTAGTTGATTTGTTCAGAGAGGTCATCAGTTTGTATTGGAGACTTCACTGTATTTGGGATATTCTGCTGTATTTTATTTCTAACTCTGATGTTTATGTAGTAGCTTAATGAACTACTATTTATCTATTTCGTTGCATTATTTTATATTACTCTGTGTTTGTGATTCTATGATTGATTTATTTACTGTATATACTGAGTTTTGCCAAATTTAAATTAACAATCTGATATTTTGAGCAATTCAAATCCGACATGTGCGGATGCGAATGGTGGAAAATATCGGGTCATTACAGGTTATATTGGATGACTTGATATGGTATTTTATGTTATTATGACACTGCAAGTTCCCTATGGGTTAAAATGATACATACCCGAACGATCTATAGATCAGGGAAAATTTGTTATGGGTTGAAATGATAGACTCGAGTGATTTTATGGATTTTGTTAATTCGAGATTGCTATTTGAAATGATATATAACCGTAAAATTTTAAATTGCAGATTGAAATGATAAATATCCGTATAACTTAACCATATGGTAGAAAATTATACACGGACACTGGATTGGTTAAATTAAATGATTTTAATTCTTTAAAATTTGAATTCAGTTAACTGGCATTTTGAAATAGAAATTTATTTATATAAACTGAATTATTTTCGATAATCTGAGCGTTAATGCTGAAACTAAAATTGATTTAATCAATTGTTCAAAGGATTTAAATTGTAATTTCAAAGTTGAAGTCTCAAATATAAATGAATTTATCGAAATTGAGATATTGAAAATGTTTGGATATAACTCTAAAATCTATATTATACTAATTTAAACTATTTTAATTAATTTAACTATTTTAATCAATTTAAACAATTTTAATTTATTTTAATCTGTTATAACCTATTTAATCCAATTTAATATATTTTACCCATTTTAAACTAATTAAATTTATTTAATCTATTTTAAATTTATATAATCTATTTTAAATTTATTTAATCTACCTAAAATCTATGTAAGATAATTTAAATCTATTTAACCTATTATAAATTTATTTAATCTATTTATTTGAAATCTATTTAAATCTATTTGAAATCTATTTAAATCATTTTAAAATCTAATTAAACCAAATTTAAATCTATTTAAACTATTTTTTCTATTTTAAACTATTTTAATTTATTTTCAAAATTGTTAAAACTATTTATGACTATATAAACTATTTTCTAAAATTTCAGACTGTGTAAAGTTGAAGTATTTATATTTAAATCCTTGATGATGATACAACCTAAGTTGGAATTTGTAATTGATACATTTTTGTGAAATGCCATATTTGAGTAAATATAATGATTTTGGAACGAGGATTTAATTAACCTATGTGAAGACCCATAAATCCATACCCTTTGAATAAACAACAAACCACACATGTCCGACCCAAAAAGCACAGACTGACGGAAAGTCAGGAGAAAGAAAAGAAGAAAGAAGAGGAGAAGAGAAGATAGAACCAAACGGAACAATATAGAATCTCACATCGCAGTGGAAAACATATAATACCATATCAATGATCTTTACAAAACAGAAACTGTATATACGTACCCCAATCAGATTTCAACAATCAATCACTAGTAATCAGGCTGGACAGTTATAATAACCTGTCCTTACAATTGCCGGTAATATAAACATAACTAAGAAACAACGCAGCAGATAATCAAAATAGATACGTTTATACGAAATGAAGATCTCTAGCTCTCCCACTGAAGCTCCATAAGCATCAAATCTAAACCTGTAAATATACTCTGTCTGATCCAAGCATTGAAGGGAAGAACGCCCTTATCAGTCTGGTAAACCGGTGTGAGAAACACACTCAATTGAATTTATTAAATTACCAAACTCTTCCTTATCAAAACAAAAGTATCTAGTAAGAAGCGCCCACACATGAACACGGACATGTTTTTACCTTACGATAACTAACACTTTCATATCAAATCCTCTGATATTATACTAGTGTCTAGTATATACAAATAATATTAATCATAGTCGAAATGGTTACCCATATAGCATTTTGAGGCTATTCATTACGCCTTTACAAACAAAATCGCAGCTCGTAGTGGAGTTTGGATTTCCATACAAATGACCAGGTGAAGGGACTACCTTCAGATGGGTACACTGCTAGATGGACGTCTCGAGGCATAGAACATCTGCCCTCTACCAACACAAGACCGTCCCACCTCTATAACTAAGTGGTACCGAATATGTAATCCTCTGGTCGTTACTGACCTTTATCGAGGTCCCTCATAGCATACAAACCACAATAATCAGATACACGACGTCATAGCGTGTAAAGATATATCTAGAAGAGGATGATCATATCCTACTGGGGAATGACCCATTTAGCCCTGCTGCATCTAACCCTGTTTTAGTCATTTCCGATTGATGAGGCCTGAGGTAATGATTACCTTTCATAATCACACATCACATCACTTTGAATGCCACACAGCCATTTCCGTTGACCACTAATTGCCTTCCACAAAAATATAACCCTTAAGCTCATACATATCAAGGAGGGTGTTAAGCTAAGAGAAATTGCCTTCTCCGCCACCACTGATGTACGTTTGTAAAAACCAATGTACGCAATCTGTAGAAATGCAATGTCAGACAAACATCCATACAAGTTTTCCAGGAACAGGACAAACCGAAGGCACTTTCCTACCACATCATGTCGGGAAATCCCTAAGATTAGTAGCGAATAGTCCTTGCATTGGATATTTCATATTGAGGAGACCACTGCTACTATATATATATTGGGATTTTAATCCCAAACGATCAACAAGTAGTCTGTCCCTATGAAAATTCGGAATATCAATATCATCAATAAATTGCACAATCGAACGCATATGCGTTGGTCCGAATGGTTCTTGGATAAAACTGATCCCGGTCTCTTTGCACTAACAATGCAAAAGCGTTTCTCAACCTCACACAAAAACTAAGTCTCATAGAATTATCACTTCTCCAACTTCAAACTTGCCATCCTATAGGCCAAGATAGAAGCTCGATAGATTGGAGTAATACTCCGCACTACACGAATCAACATCCGTAACACAAATGATAATCAAGTCTACACAGAAGACTACATACTAAGTGTACGACTAAATGGATCCCACATCAAGTCAAGGAACTAAAATGGCCAAATTTGATAGTCGGTTATTTAACTATCAAAGCAAACAAACAAATATTTAGCACCATAAGCAATCATTAGGCCCTTTTAATTAATCTTTTAATGATTAAATCACTTGCCAACTATTCACTTCAAATTATCTTTAAAAGAAATATTCTCAAAACCATTTCAACCTTTATATTGGAAAGCATTTCCCTATACATATTTAATAATAAGTAATTCACAATCTCTTTGGTTTTAACACTTGTAAAATATTACATATACTTAAATCACAGTTAAGATATATTTTATTCTTTAAGGAAAACATTCCCTTTAAACGCATTTATTTGGGTCAAAACGAATGTTGCTTAAAACATCGTTACGACAACCCAAAATCAATGGTATAGGGATTTGAAAATAAGATAGATATATATATCTCATATACTATACAAAACATTTCCTTTCAAAAATCATTTACTATAACAACAGTGTTATAGTCCATCATTTCCTTACTTCTCGAAAACGTCTATTTCAACAATGAATGTTGAAATCTATGTGTTCGATACTTAACATATTTTAAAACATCTTCAAATCATTTAACTCGCTTAAAAATATCACCTTCCAAAATATCCATTTTATTTAAATTTTTACTCACCGTAAAAAATCGTAGATATAATTCTTTAAACAAATTCATTCTTTCTACACATTTAATAAAGAATTATCCAAAATCATGGATATAATGCCTTTACCGAATTCATCGCTTATTGCAAATTTAATTAAAGGATTATCCACTGTCCAAAATCGTGGATATAATTCTTTTAATAATCTTCTTTAATTAACTTATCAAATTCAATAATTTTGGAATTATAAAACAATGTTTATAAATTCCATTTATATTTCATAAAACTTCCATACAAAAAATTCCATTATTAACCAACCTTATTTATATACCAAAATCAAAATTACAAGTTAATTACTTATAATTCTCTTTATTTACGAAATTCGTTCCTTTTATAAAATCGTTAATTCATAAATCAATAAATCTTTTTTTACCTCTAAGATTCAATTATAACTTCATTTTAACACTTATAAAACTCCTTTACAATTCTGTCATTTTGATTTATAAAATATAAATTTATAAACCTTATATATTAATAAATCCAAAATCACGATTTATATTATTTACAAAATAGTTAACTCCATATTTCAAAAATCATATTCTGATTATATTTCCCAAAGATATAATTTTTATAACATAAAAATTATCACATTTATTTGTTTAAAATAAATCTATTTCCTTAACAATTAAAAAATTAATAGAGCATCTATTTTCAAAATCACTTGAAAATCCTTTTTAATTTGAAATCATGACTTTAATATTTTCAAATTACCAAAAATAGGCCCAATGCTGCAAAAACATTAAATACATCAATCACTGAATCCAAAACATCATATATCATATGATAACAGCATATATCACAATATCTGTAAGTAAATCAATACTGTTGAGGAATCCAGTTGGATCCCTCCAACCTGTTACCTGCAACAATATACATATTAGAATATTTGTACAATGTTTGCTTCGAGGCAAAGCACGTACAAAGGGTCATCCGCTTATACACGGGGACGTAGAGGGCCTTATCTGCTCCAATAGGCAGGAATATATCCAAATACCAATCAATATGTATACAATATATCATATATCATCCAAATAATCATAAATCATCATAAATAAAATTTATTCTCACTTATATAAAAATATCAGTGAGTCAGAAAGAGTGAGCTATACTCATGTTGATTTCAACAGCATTTGTAGTGTTTTATTCCGAATAAAATTAGACAGCCGTTTAATTTTACCCAAAATTTACACTAGCTCTAATCAACTCCAAACTAGCTCTATAATGTATTGCTCGTCAATATGGACTCAATGCAACTTGTTTCATCAAAAACGGACCGCGTATGACAAAGTTACGATGTTACAAAGTTTATATAATTTTATATATAAATAAATTGGCAATTTCATTTTATTTTTATTTTTATTTTTGTTTTTTAACCTAGATCAGTCTGAGCCGTTCGATTTTGCCGCATCAGATCTCAGCCAATTGAGATGTTCTTCTCCCTTTCGTTTTATTCATGTCAAACAAAATCCATTGACGTCGATCTTCATTAATTTGTTGCGCATTCTACATCGATCTATACGATGATCGAGTACCATCATTTGAAATGCCTTGCCAAGCTCTACCACTTCCGTGAGCATCATCGAGCTCGGCCATGATTCTGCCTCGAAAAGTGCGTGCAAAGGTCGAACAAACATGGTCAATTTACCGACGATCTACCATGAAATATCCGATCTTGATCGTTGGATTTGTCGAGCTCGAGAAGCTCTACAACATTGTAGTTGATCATTTTTGATAAAAGTGAATGGATTAGAAGAGATCGAGGGAAGATCATTGGCTATTTTCGGCCACTGAAAATCTTAGAGCCGGCGACGGCTAACCCTAGCTAGGGTTTGAGTGCAAATGGAAAAAAACAACGTCCTTTTATAGAAAAGTTGATGACACTATTCATCTAGAAATTTTTCGAACTCCAAACAAAGCATGCCGCCTCGCGTTTATAATGTTTTACCCCCAATTTCGAACACAATGGAATATATATCGAGAGCCAATTTGATCGTATTTGAAAGATAGGTTTCCGAATCGACTTATTTAAATTTAAAATTTACTTAAACAAATTTCAACGCATTTTAGCTTGCACCGGACAAACCGTAAATCCGATTGACACGAAATTTGAAATCCTATAATAATATAACATTATGGATCCAATGAAAAGGGTTTTGTCGAAATCCGAGATTGCATGAAAAATGGCTATTTTTACACGTTAATTAAATACTAAAATATTCAATTTCTATAGATTAACTTTTAATTCAATTTTTAAAGTTCGCTAACATCATTCTAATTCAAATGAGATTTAAGTCAACTTTATAAATCATTTTTATTCATATATAATTCCAAATTCAAATTATTTACATAATTTCAAATATTAAATTAACAATTTAATTATCCAATTAAATCACTATATTTCAAATATATGTTATTAATCTTATAAAATTAACTGGTGAATATTTAAAATAAATTAAATATACGAATTTCAAATGACTGAAATTCTGGGTCGTTACAACCTATCATCTTGATAAATTCAAAAGCGAATATGATTTTTAAAGTCAATATGATTTTGAAAGTGAATATAGTTTTGAAAGTGAATAAGATTTCGAAAGAGACATGGTTTGAAATCAAATATAATATTTTGATCTTGATTATGAAATAGTTTTGGAAATGTAAAAGAACCATCCGGTGTGAAATACGCATTTGGTTATTAAAGAGACTAGGATCAGATATTGTCATACTCTCTGCCAATACCGAAAACCAATTTAACAACTTTGTACGTGGTGGAGATTCCAAAAATGTAGTAGGATGGTTTGGCGAACGATTCTGTATGAGGTATTTGCGTGACCCTGATTCCCGTAAGTCGACTTAGATGTGACTAAAATAGGAGCCACGCCGGCCAAGTGCGGTCGCCCCTCCAATCGGATACATTTCTTCGATACCACATTATACATTTGTGATGATTTGGTGGCCCTGCTCGATATTGATTATGGGAGTGTGTTCCGAGGCGGGCGGAAGTAGCTGCTATGCATTACCACCAGTCCGGATCCGCAATTGGTATATCTACCCCGGCATTGCCTCGAGTGTCGTGTTCACATGCCCTATCGTGCCTTCTACGAGTTTGTTTTGTGCCATACCTATGGAATGCCCTCTGGTTAAACCTCACAGAGGAGCGTACGGCACTGTATAGACTATGGAAATATATAAAATGTATTAAGAGGGATATGAGTAATGCCTTAATGCTATTTTAATAATTTACTGTAGACACTATAATAATAGCATATTGTACTATATAGTAGGTAGTTTAACGGATCCTTAGGAGATGGTAATCCCGAACATCTCCTTAGTTATTGCACTCACATTGACACTGGATAGGAGATGTCAAACCCCATAAACATCTCTGACGTCGTTACACTCATGTTTGTTTATTGTTGATTTAACTTACATAAGATCTTTTAGTTCTGACTCGAGTGTTTTGTCTTTTTATTTCGCTCGGATCAGCCTGAGCTTTTCCGTTTATTGGAGACTGCTTTCTAGAGGATGAAAACAAAGATTTTGTACAATTATTATTTACTATATTTATTCCACTGCATCATATTGTTTCGTTGCTTTCTATTTATTTTTTATTCTTGTTTTATGTAACTCTAATCTGTATTATAAAGGTTAATAAATGTTGTTTGTAAGCGGCTTCATGAACAATTTATTTGATTATTATATTTCGTCATTCCGCTATGAGATTCCGTATTTGTTTTCTTTCTTTCTCTGCTTTTCTTATTTACCCTATAACAATTTGCCCTTTTTGAATGGTTTGAGTTTGACACGTATGGTTTATCGTCAATTTAAGTCGTCCAAAAGGCAGGTTGTTACACCCTTTCAGGTCGAGGACTGATGGTCTCACACACGGGTGAGGCTGGGCACGCTTATGCTAATTAGGGTAAATAAAGGGTCAAATAGGGGGCAACAGTTACTGTGTATCGGCGATGACCGAGCATGTAGGATCGATTAGGGTAAATAATTCACTACTGTGTCCTAAGAGCTAAGAGGTGTCTTTTACTGTGGGACCAATAGGATTGGCTCACAGGGGCACAATAGAGATAGGAAAGGCCGATCAATGGGTAGAATTAGGATTCCAGCCTAATCAAGTTAGCAGATAGGATTAGGGTTTCAGCCTAATCACAGCTGTTCAAGACAAGTGCAAACAATCAGAGCAAATAGTCAAACAGGATCAAAAACGGTATTTTATGTGAGTCTTATCTTTTTTGTATCTTCCTTTCATGCTAGAATTATTGATTAGTTTATTATCTTTATCTTTCTTAGAAACGCTTGTAACACTTGTAATGACCCGTAAAATTTCCAGAATTAAATTTGTTAATTTAATGAATCTTATTATTTAATATTGGAATAAATAAAAAGTTGTAAGGAAATAATGTTAATACAAGTTGATAAATAACTAATTTAGGGCAATCCCAATTAATTGAAACAATTGTACGGTCATAATTGATTGTATTTAGTAAATTGGGAAACAAATTTCAATAATTGTAATTAATATTATGTTAATGTAAATTAAGATAATATTTGAAAATAATGTCAATTCCATTTATAATATTACAACTGGTTGATTTAAAGAATGGAATTCAAGATTTATTAAGTTATTTGAATTTAAATTATAGTAATTGGGTTTATTGCAAATAAATGGAATTAAATATTTAGATATTACGTTAATGGAAAATTAAGGTGAAATTTGAAGATTTTAATGTAATAAATCATGAACCAATGTTAGTTGCATCCTTATTGTAATAAAAATATGTCGATAAAAAGGTTTAAAATGTAATAAATGGATTTTGGGAAATTTAAATTATAATTTCTGAATTTAACGGAGCTGAAATTAAACACTGAAATTGATGGATTAATCAACTTTAATTTGACATCTAAATTTGTTTAAAATTATTGTGATTGTTTAAGAAATCAAAAATGATAAGATTTGTTGATTATAGAATTTAAATGGAAGAAGTGATTAATTAATTAGTATTAAATTATTTAATTAAATGGAAAATAGCCATTTCTCCTACTGACACCGATTTCGATGAAACAAGTTTCATCGAATCCGTAATGGTGAATTGTTGTGGAATTCCAAGTTTCGTAACAATCAAATTCGTCGTTTGATCGTACGGGCTCGAAACGCCTAGAAATCAATTTAATTGAAATCAATTTGAAATAACTTGATTTTTGCACAACTTCTTCATACGATGGAATTTGGACCCGAAACCTGTTCCATTGCATTTAAAATATTCAAAAACAACTATTTTGATATATGGGTTGACCCATTTTCGTTTCGGAGTCGAAACGGGCTTTTCAGGCCGTGTAGCATTCAGCTTTCAAACCGATTAGATCCAATTGTTCCTATTTCTAATCTGCCTACATATATGTCGTTACAAACCCTAGCAGCCTTTCTATTTCTCATTTTTGTACGTACAGAAACTTTTGTTTACTCCTCTTTGTCAATGGCAGACAAATCTTAAATTTGACAATCCAATTTAAATTCAAAATTCTACTTCAAAATTCAAACTCCTCAAACAACATCAAATTTTATATCAATTTGAAGCTCTCAACGAGCGCATCTCAAATCTGTAATTATTTTTTCAAATTTAACCACTTTTCATCTGTAAATTAAAGAACAAATCACGGCCGTTCATCGTGTCGTAATCAACTTCGCATGATCGTCAATTGGAGGTTACCGTTGGGTGGAGGTCGCCGAGGGAAGTGCATCCATGCAATTTGGAGGATGAACGGATGGTTGGATCAAGCGTAGAATTCAATTAGGGCTCGAAATTGCGAGGCGGCCTGTGGCGTTTCAGGCGATCGCGACTGGAGGGGCGGAGTCGCCCGGTGTTGCACGTGTTAGAGGTGGAAGAGGCGTGGTAGCGGCGCCTTTTCCCATGCATCCGCCGGTGATCGACTGAGGGTAGCTTCGCATTAGGGTTCAGGAAGGTCGATGCACTTTGCGTACATCTGGAGGAAGTGCTTCGGTGGTGTGGCTTGGTTGACTCCGTATGGTTGTTGACTCCTATTTCTTTTTTTCTAATTTATTTAAATTTTTATTTCAAATGTTCTATTTGCAATAACTTTCGCATACGAGGTCCGTTTCACGCTTCATTTTCTCTGCTAGGTTCGTATCGAAATTCCGAACACTTTGGCTCTACTTTGGATGAATTCTGAGACTGTTCAAAATTTGGGTTTAAATTCAAAAGGTGCGTGTTTTAACCCACTCACAACTTCTAAAATTTCTTATGTTTGTTAAATTGATTTATGATGTGATTAGAAATTTATTAATAACCGATTGGCATATTTTGAATCAACATCTCATTTTATTTGAATTTATTTGGATAAAATAGTTTTTTAAATTTATTTTTGAATATAAACTGCCAGTAAATACCTGTTGTTCATTATCTGTTCTATGTTGATGTTATTGATTAAAATTGATGACGATTGTGATAAATGTTTGATGATTGATATTGGATTAATGGATGTTGTATTTTATATTGTTATAAATTGCAAGTTGTTATGGATTTTTTTATTTCATTCGGGATTGCGGTTTGAAGTGATATATAACCGTATTTATATATTAGATTGTGGATTGAAATGGTAAATATCCGTATCACTTGACCATAGGATAGAAAATTATATACAGACACCGTGGTCTATATATAAAAATATTTGAAATGATTTCTATGGTTTGTAAAGGAATATACGGTTTCAGATAAATATTGATTTTTGATGTTATATAAATGTTATTTTATCCTTGATTTTAAGCTATGAATAATTTGTTTTAATATAGAATAAGATTAATAATAAGTTTGATTTTATTGAGGATAATATGGTTAAGTATTTAAATTTTATTTCAATATAGAGTTTATAATGATTTAAATGAAATAAGGTTGGAAGATAAATTTGAGATTTATTTGAAATTGAATTTATTTAAGAATTAAACTCAAATAAGCTTGATGTGAAATTTATTAAATTTGAAAATTTTAGAAGGTATGATTTTTATAACTTAATTTTTGTTTAAGATGAATTAAACGAATATTTCAAGTATAAATATATTGAAGGAAATATTTAGTTATTTGTAATTTGTGTTTTATGTAAATGATAATGGATTTATTAAGTGAAATATTTTGAAACTAAATAATAGAAAATTGAATTGCTGAATTGTAATTATCAAGCTTAGTTTTGAAATTGTTGAATACTTAAGCTTGAAATATACTGAATTTGAAATGGTTTATCTGGTGGATCAATCAGTTTTGAAATCGGTATAATTTGAAATGGTTTATTTGGAAACTGAATTGAATTGAAATTTATGATTTGGGATTTGGTTGAATTAAAATGTAGAAATTCGAGTTGTTTTGGAATCGATTGCAAAATTGAAGAAGCTATTTATTATATAAAGTATTTTAATATTTAAACCATTTAGGTGATGGATGTTATGTTTCAAAGTTACTAGTTCAAAGTATTATGATTTAAAAGTGTTACAATTTCAAGTGTTTGGTTTCAGAATGTACAACTTTGAAAGTGCTATGATTTTGGAAAAAGGATATATTTGAAATTAAAAAAATGATATTATATCGATTTGGGTTTTATAAAAATGATATCATATTGGTTTGGTTTTTAAAAAGGGAAATGTATCGGATTTATGCGTTTTTAAAATGGATATTATATTCTAGGTTTGAAGTATAAATTATTTTGAAATGACCACGGTGTTATAACAACGTTTGGTTGTTAAAGAGACCATGATCGGAAGTTGTCATACTCTCTGCCAACTCCAAAACCCACTTTAACAACCATGTATGAGGTGGAGATTCCAGAATGAAGTAGGAAGGTAGCGACGTTCTATTGAGGTATATACGTGGATTCGACTCCCGTGAGTTGGCATAAGGTGGCTAAAACAGAAGCGATTCCAAGCCAGTGAGGTAGCTCCTCTTATCGAACACACTCCTTTGATACCATTCCATTATATTTTAATTTTGAGATTTATTCGGCGGCCACTTTTGATTTTTGATTCTAGGGGCGTGGCTCGAGCTGGGCGGTAGCTGCGTGCTACGCGTTACCACCAGTCCGGATAGTAGTTGGTATATCTACCCTGGCATTGTCTTGTGCGCCGTGTCACCTACCCTAGCGCGCCATGCACGAGTTGGGTTTTCTCCCGTAGCCCGTGGAGTATTTTGGGTAGTCTCCCGATATGGAGATACACTGATACTGGATGGACTACTGGGACTATTACATGGTAAGGGCTATATGGGTATCCCCTTAACGCTATTTAAAAGTGAGTTTATTTTACTATTAGACATTATTATAATAGAGAGATATTACTACATAGTACATAGTTTAACGGATCCTTAGGAGATGTGAATCTCGAGCATCTCTTAAGTTACTGCACTCACGTTTGACACTGGATTGGAGATGTCAAATCCCGTAAACATCTCTGATGCCGTTCCACTCATATTATTTACATTGATTTAACTTACATAAGATCTTTTAGTTCTGACTCGAGTGTTTTGTCTTTTCAATTCGCTCGGGTCAGCCTGAGCATTTCAGGATTTGAAGACCTTATTTCTAATGGACGGAGACGAAGACCGTATTACTATTATTATATACTATATTGCTCTGTGCATTGTTATTTATTATTCTCTGGAACGTGTAACTTTGATATGTGTTGTACAAGTATGATCAAAGGTGTTGTAAAACAGCTTCATGAACTATTATTTGATTATTATATTTTGCATTCCTATGACACCCCACCTCTATACCCACGCTAGCCAAGGACACTACAAGGTAATGCCGTCAACTAACGTGGAGAATAAGACTGGATAGGAGTGACCATCTATAGCCATGCTTTAACTATCTATTGAATACATCGACAATTGCCATACTAAGCAGATCGACCTATCCAATGAATACTTAAAACAAAACCATAGGTGGCTGGAGGATCTATCAGAACAGAGTATAACAACTCAAATGTAATATACATCACAGAACAGTAGATCATCATATGCACACATACAGATACATAACATAGTATACAAACTGATACATGACAAGTGGTATAGCAAACCACAATATACAGGTGAATCCAAAAGAATACATATCAGAGTTACAACGAAAAGGACTACACAAAAGCTATAACAAAAAGGAGCAAGCTGAATAGTCCACGCGGAAGCAAAATAAGCTAAGTCCAAAAGCACCTAACCTGAAACATCTCGGTCTAACTTGAGTATAGAATACACGGGTCAGTCTAGCTAAATAATCAGTTAGGTAAACTGAACAACAATGAACCTGCATGGTCATAAAGTATAACAAATATCTCTAAAAGAGACAACACAATCATCTAACAGAAGATGAATCATAACAAGACAAGCCTCATATCATTGGCAACTCAAATAAACAAAGGATACGAATATCCCAAAACAAGCCAAAAAGGCACATAACAAGTACCAATGAAGGTAACACAAGTTCCACAAGGTAACCGCTACATATCGTGCGGCTCAAAAAGACCAACATCGAAGAGCGATACCTAGGGAATATACATATCAATGAAACAACAGAAAATTTGCACGTGCTCGGTACTGTATAAACAAGGATCCATGAGCCCGAAAGCTCCAAACCCAATTTCACTCGAGCGGTGATGAATGACCAACTCCAAAAGCGATACAATAGGGCAATAAACCCGAAGGCACAAACCCAAAGGTACAAACCCGAAGGCATCATACCCGAAGGCAACATACCCGAAGGAAACAAACCGAAAGGAGACAGTCCGAAGACACTATCCCAAAGGCAACAAACCGTAGTGGTGAAGGTCCGGAGGCCCAGTACTGGACACCACTAACTGGCAGAATGTGTCACAACTTTCGAAAAGGAACCCGAAAAGTATTAACGTGAGTCCCATAACCACCCATTCGCACTAAACGGTTTACTATCCGATAGTCAATTTCACACTCAAAGCAGTACAAAGTTTACCTCATCTCATCAGTAAACCAGACCAAAGGTCAAAATAATCAATCGAATAGGTCGGGGATTAATCGGAAAGATAAACGCACGGATTCATGTCCGTGTTTTACCTAACCATTTAATCTCCTTTCCACTTCGCTCGAAGTGCGAAATTGTGTGCGTGTTTTAAATAGAATTTATAAATTAGAGAAGTGAGCTTTTAATATGATTTGAAGAGACCATTTTATAAAAACCCATGTATGATTTTAAAAAGGAATCATCAAAGTCAATGATGAATGATAACAACAAATCGGAACAACTAAAGCCGATAAAAATTGGAAATTCAATCCCAAAGGCAAATTGGGCAAAAACAGCAGATTCACACGTCTGAAGTACATGGTTTAGACGTCTGAATCTAGAAAATTAAAAGTTTTCCAGAATCCCATTCATACGTTAGGTCCATATAATTCAGACGTCTGAAAATGGCTTTTTAAGCCTATCTCCTTTCATGTTGCACTCGAACTAATTCAGACGTCTGGGGGATTTGATCAGACGTCTGAATACTGGGGAAAGAAAATTCCCAGTATAATATTCAGACGTCTGGAATTGAGGATTCAGGCGTCTGAAACCCGATGTTCAGGCATTCCCTGAACCTAGGCCATAGATGGCCAAAAAAAATAGAAAGCGATCAGATGAGCGATGATTACCGGCTTATGTCAAGGACTGCCCAACCTTAACGACTCACCAACACTCTGAACAACATAAACATCAACCATATAAGGATTTCATAGATTTGGCTTCAAAAATCATAAATTGGCAAATTCGCCGAATCAAACCAAAACGAAAGCAAAGGAACATGCAAATATGTTGGGAATTCATTCCTAAAGATCCAACATAGTTGAATACATAGATGTGAGATAAAAATCTCACCTTTTTACTCAAGAACAAGATGAGAAGCTCAAATGCAAGGAAAAGACCAACCACTCTCCACTTCAACTCTACAAGCTTCAATCTAAGATCAGAACAAGTATTTCCTAAGTTAGGTTTAGGAAACTTTTCTGAAATTGAAGGAAGAAGAAATGGAGAAGATGAAGAGGAAGCTAACCAATAGATTCTCTTGGATTATAGAGCAAGAATTTGAGTTTGCAAGAGTAAACTAGGGCTTGGAATTTCTAATTCTTCTTCCTTTCCCCCATTTTCAGTTAAGAAAGAGTTTAAGAAATGAAATGAGTGAATGGAGAAGAGAGGGAACTGAGTTGGGTACTAAGCTAAGCTAAAGGACTGAACCCAAACCCGAAACCCAAATAGAAAAAGTAGCAAAATTCTACTTACTCCAAACATATCAAAGCTTATACTCAAAAAGATCGCAAACGCCATTTTGAACTCAATGGAAGTGTTTTCGAGTCCCAATTTGATTGTTTGCAGAAAGTAACATTTTGGATCTAAATCCGACTAACGATGCTATATTTAAATAAACCATTTAAATATATTATCGTTAAATATGCGGGTTGTTACAGATCTTCCCTCCTAACAAAAATTAAGTCTACGCAATTCCTAGAGATGATATTTGTAACAACTACATACATACAATTCCCAAAGGAAAAAGGAAATAAGCTTGAGATGAAGAGATATTCTCACCGTGGCCAAGCAAAGATAGAAATCCCGGATAGGATCGCTCGATAGACTATCTGGTTTCCTAAGTACATTGATTGGGATTAGCGGACCATTGAACTTTAATGAGCGGCACGTCCTTGTTTCGAAGGTGTCGCACCTCCGTGGCAAGCACGCGAATAGGTTGTTGTACAATACATAAGACTGGTGAGATCTCAAGCTCTTACAAATCAGGAGAATCGATAACAGAATCCGACTCTCGAAGACACTTCCGAAGTTGAGAGACATGAAACACGTCGTGAATGCCAGATAGATGAGCATGAAGTGAAATTCTATAAGCCATAGGGCCAATACGTTCAGTAATAGAAAATGGTCCTATAAATCGAGGAGCCAATTTCCCAGTCCTACTGAAACGCATAACCCCTTTCAAAGGAGAAACACGAAAAAAAACAAGATCACCAATCGAGAATTCGAGAGGCTTCCTACGGTTGTCCGCGTAGGATTTCTGACGGCTCTGTGCCTCTTTCATTCTGAAACGAATAAGATCAATCTTCTCAGAAGAATCACGAACAAAATCTGGGCCAAGAATATGCTTCTCCCCAGATTCCAACAAACAAGAAGGTGACCGACACTGCCTTCCGTATAAGGCTTCGAAAGGAGCCATACCGATACTTGGCTGAAAACTATTATTGTAGGAGAACCCTACAAGAGGTAGATGATCCTCCCAACAACCACCAAAATCAAGAATACAAATACGGAGGAGATCTTCTAAGATACGATTCACCCGTTCGGTCTGTCCGTCAGACTGCGGATGATAAGCTATGCTAAAATTAAGCTTTGTTCCCAAAGCTTGATGAAGACTCTGCCAAAAATGACTCGTGAATAAAGGATCATGGTCACTCACAATAGAATTAGGAATACCGTGAAATCTAACGATTTCCTTGATATATAACTTAGCCAAATGCGAAGCAGTCCTATTAGACTTAATAGGAATAAAATGAGCAGATTTGGTGAGGCGATCAACAATAACCCAAATACTAGAATGGCCCGATCTCGAACGAGGTAGGCCGCCAATGAAATCCATAGAAATCCGATCCCATTTCCACAATGGAATCTCTATAGGCTGAAGAAGACCCGAAGGACGCTGATGTTTGGCCCTAATATGCTAACAAGTTATGCAATTACTCACATAACTCGCCACATCGCGCTTCATGCCTTCCCAATAATAAAGGTGACGCACATCGGCATACATCTTACTACTACCAGGATGAATAGAATACTTAGAACAGTGACAGTCACCAAGAATGTCATGCCTAAGTGCAAAATCAGAAGGCACAAAAAGACGGTTCTTCTTGCGAAGACACCCATGAGAATCAATGCTGAAATCCCGCAACGCCTCATCACAGGATCCAGACTTACAAAGCTGAATAAGATGCAACAAATCATGATCACGCCGCTGAGCATCGACAATACGATCCAATAAAATGGGTCGAGCTCCCAAACTGAATAATAGAATAGAAGAATCAGAAGATGAACCTCGATTACGAATTTCACAAAAAGATAGAGTCTTAAGAATATTCCATTCGGCAAGCATCATAGAAACAACAGCCGAATGTTTGTGACTAAGCGCATCAGCAACACGATTAACCTTACCAGGGGTATACTGGATATCAAAGTCATAGGAAGCAAGAAACTCGAGCCAACGTTGTTGTCTCATATTGAGTTACTTCTGAGTGAATAGATACTTCAAGGATTTGTGATCGGTATAGAGAATGAAGCGCTCGCCCAATAAATAGTGTCGCCAAATCTTCAAGGCGAAGACAATGGCGGCTAACTCAAGATCATGAGTGACATAGCGAACTTCATTCGGACGTAGTTGCCTAGATGCATAAGCAACTACCCGATCCTTCTGCATAAGAACAGCACCGAGACCACTACAACAAGCCTCGGTGTAGACAACAAGATCATGATTCCCCTTGGGAACAACAAGAATAGGAGCATTAGTGAGAAGTTCCTTTAATGTTAGAAAGGAAGCTTCAAACTTGTCGGACCAAATATAACGAATGCCTTTTCGAGTAAGGCTGGTGAGAGGAAGCACAACACGGGAAAAATCCTTAATGAACTGACGGTATAACCCGCCAGTCCAAGGAAACTACGAATCTCATGCACATTCTCAGGCCTCTTCCAACTCTGGATGGCTTCGATCTTTGAGGGATCGACTGAAATGCCCTCGGAAGATACAACGTGGCCTAAGAACTTAACCTTATTCTCCCAAAAATGGCACTTGGAGAATTTGGCTCTAAGCTGATGGTGACGGAGAGTACTCAAGACAATTCTCAAGTGATTAGCATGATCAGCTTCAGATTTAGAATAAATAAGGATGTCGTCGATGAACACAAGGACGAACTTATCGAGATATTCCCGGAATACTCGATTCATTAGATTGACAAAGAAAGCAGGAGTGTTCGTCAAACCGAACGGCATAACGAGCCACTCAAAAGAACCATAACGAGTGCGGAAAGCTGTAAGAGGTATGCTATCCTCTACGACTCATAACTGATGAAAACCTGTGGCAAGGTCATGCTAAGAAAAGACCTTAGCACCACACAACAGATCGAACATATCATCGATCCTAGGCAATGGATACCTATTCTTGATGGTTAACTCGTTAACCTTGTGACAGTCAATGCAAAGCCTAAGAGTTCCATCAGACTTTTTCACAAAGACGACCGCGGATCCCCATGGAGAAAAACTGGACTGAATGAACTTCTTGGACTCAAACTCTAAAAGATGCTTCTTGAGTTCCTCATTTTCCTTTTTAGACATCGTCGTGGGAGGACGACTAACTGGTTGTGCGCCTGGAATGAGATAAATGCGGAACTCAATTGGCCGCTTGGGTGGTAAACCCGAAACAGGCTTAAAAACATTAGAAAAGTCACAAGCAATAGGAATACGAGATATATCATCATCATCTCGTGAGTCAAGAGAATACAAATCCATTTCAGAATTATCCACATTCCGAAGAACAAGTGATAGCTAAGTAGGCGAATCCGGATGTCGAAGATATATAATCCTCTCAGAACAAATAATCCTAGCATCGTATCACACTAGCCAGTCCATACCCAAAATCGTATCAAATCCCAGATAAGAAATAACGTGCAGATTCACACGAAAAGAAAAACCACATAAAACAATCTCAACATCATCACAAAACAAGCTAAGGGTCGTGGATCCTCCAATAGGATTCACAATCCTTGATGAAGTAACCATATAAGAAATATCCAAAGTTAAATCATCGACGAGCTTCTTCGATACGAAGGAATATGAAGCACCCATATCGAAAAGAACTCGAATACTATGATCATGAAATAAAATAGAACCTTCCAAAATAGATGGAGATATACCCTTGGGCTGAGAAGAACCTTCAGAAGCCTTAGCAGCATGAAGCTAGCTAGACTTAGCACCAGCAGGAACAGTAGGGCAAGCTGAAACATGATGACCTTCCTTCTTGCAATAGCGGCAGAAGAGAGGCTTAGGACAAGCTCGAATAATACGATCAGCAGAACCACAATTAAAACACATCCAAATGGAAGGTGTTCCAACAGACTGAGACTGAGAGCTAGAACCACCAGTCTTCTTCTTCTTGGAAGGAAAAGACCCGGACTTCTGAAATGGAAACTGCTTCTTATTGGGGTTCTTGGAAACCTCAACATCATCACCACTATCGCACTCTTTCTCTATGGCTTCGAGATGAAGTGCAGAATCTACCAAATCCTCAAAAGAAAGCTTAAGCTGGAGAAATAAAGACTTCTTAAGATATTTCTTAAGACCAGAGACAAACTTCAGATTCTTCTTATAAGATGTACTAATGAATTCAAGACCATACTTAGATAAAGCCTCGAATGATGCAGCATACTCAGAAACAGAAGATTTCCCTTGCTTCAACTCAAGAAAGCGACGGGTCAATAAAACTTTTTCAGATTCAGGAACGAACTGGAGTTCGAATCGCTCCCGAAACTGAGTCCAAGAAAGAGCAGACTCATCAATTTCAGCTATAAGAAGCTCATACCAATCAAGGGCATGCTCTTGTAATAAGCTAGAAGTTACAAGAACTCTATCATGATCAGAAAGATCCATGCGAGAGAAGATACGCTCGCACATGCGAATCCAAGCTTGGACTTCAAGAACAGACTCGGAGCCTTTAAACAGCTTTCCTCCAAGATGAGAAAAATCACTGCACAAATGTGCAAAGGCAGACTTGCAAGGTGGAGATACACGAGTAGGAGCCGGAGGCTGAGTTCTCCTAAACAACTCCAAAAATTGATTAGTAGACATATAAACGCCATCCGAGTGTGAGCGACTGGATTGCCCAGCACCCGAACGTCGTCCCCTGCCTCTTCCAGCCATATGCTGAGAGCTAAGGTAAGAACAAGATTGTTCAAAAGGAAGATAATTCAATATGGGATACTACAGAATTTAAATACATTCCTAGACGTATTCCCAAATTCTATTTACCACTAAAGGAACAGAAGGAATAGAGGCAAGATGATTCAAAGATTTGTAACACTTATACACTTTGATGTACCGTAATATGCGCTTCTATTCCATGTTTATCATATTTTGGTCTGAACCTTGCTCTGATACCAAGCTGTGACGCCCCACCTCTATATCCACGCTAGCCAAGGACACACAAGGTAATGCCGTCAACTAACACGGAGAATAAGGCTGAATAGGAGCGACCATCTATAGCCTTGCTTTAACTATCTATTGAATATATCGACAATTGCCATACTAAGAAGATCGACCTATCCAATAAATACTTAAAACAAAACCATAGGTGGCTGGAGGATCTATCAGAACAGAATATAACAACTCAAATGTAATATACATCACAGAACAGTAGATCATCATATGCACACATACATATACATAATAGAGTATACAAACTGATACATGGCAAGTGGTATAGCAAACCACAATATACAGGCGAATCCAAAATAATACATATCATAGTTACAACGAAAAGGACTACACAAAAGCTATAACAAAAAGGAGCAAGTTGAATAGTCCATGCGGAAGCAAAATAGGCTAAGCCCAAAAGCACCTAACCTGAAACATCTCGGTCTGACCCGAGTATAGAATACACGGGTCAGTCTAGCTAAACAAATCAGTTAGATAAACTGAACAACAATGAACCTGCAAGGTCATAAAGTATAACAAATATCTCTAAAAGACATAACACAATCATCTAGCAGAAGATGAATCATAACAAGACAAGCCAAATTTCATTGGCAACCCAAATAAACAAAGGATATGAATATCCCAAAACAAGCCAAAAAGGCACATAACAAATACCAATGAAGGTAACACAAGTTCCGCAAGGTAACCGCTACATATCGTGCGGCTCAAAAAGACCAACACCAAAGGGCGATACCTAGGGAATATACATATCAATGAAACAACAGAAAATTTGCGTGTGCTCAGTACTGTATAAACAAGGATCCATGAGCCCGAAAGCTCCAAACCCAATATCACTCGAGCGGTGACGAATGACCAACTCCAGAAGCGATACAATAGGGCAACAAACCCGAAGGCACAAACCCAAAGGTACAAACCCGAAGGCAACATACCCGAAGGATACAAACCTGAAGGAGACAGTCCAAAGACACTATCCCAAAGGCAACAAACCGTAGTGGTGAAGGTCCGGAGGCCCAGTACTGGATACCACTAACTGGCAGAATGTGTCACAACTTTCGAAAAGGAACCCGAAAAGTATTAACGTGAGTACCATAACCACCCATTCGCACTGAACGATTTACTACCCGATAGTCATTTCACACTCAAAGCAGTACAAAGTTTACCTCATCTCATCGGTAAACTAGACCAAAGGTCAAAACAATCAATCGAATTGGTCGAGGATTAATCAGAAATATAAATGCACGGATTCATGGTCCGTGTTTTACCTAACCATTTAATCTCCTTTCCACTTCGCCTGAAGTACGAAATTGTGTGTGTTTTAAATAGAATTTATAAATTAGAGAAGTGAGCTTTTAATACGATTTGAAGAGATCATTTTATAAAAACCCATGTTTTAATTCAAAAAGGAATCATCAAAGTCAATGATGAATGATAACAACAAATCGGAACAATTAAAGCCGATAAAAATTGGAAATTCTATCCCAAAGGCAAATTGGGCAAAAACAACAGATTCAGATGTCTGAAGTATATGGTTCAGACGTCTGAATCAGGAAAATTAAAAGTTTTCCAGAATCCCATTCAGACGTCTAGTCCATATAATTCAGACATCTGAAAATGGCTTTTTAAGCCTATTTACTTTCTGGTTGCACTCGAACTTATTCAGACGTCTGGGGATTTGATTCAGACGTCTGAATACTAGGGAAAGAAAATTCCCATTATAATATTCAGACGTTTGGAATTGAGGATTCAGACGTTTGAAACCTGATGTTCAGGCATTCCCTAAACCTAGGCCATAGATGGCCAAAATAAATCGAAAGCGATCGGATGAGCGATGATTATGGGCTTACGTCAACGACTGCCTAACCTTAACGTCTCACCCAACACTCTGAACAACATAAACATCAACCATATAAGGATTTCATAGATTTGGCTTCAAAAATCATAAATTGGCAAATTCGTCGAATTAAACCAAATCGAAAGCAAATGAATATGCAAATATGTTGGGAATTCATTCCTAAAAATCCAACATAGTTGAATACATAGATGTGAGATAAAAATCTCACCTTTTAACTCAAAAACAAGGATGAGAAGCTCAATGAAAAGAAAAGACCAACCACTCTCCACTTCAACTCTACAAGCTTCAATCTAAGATCAAAACAAGTATTTCCTAAGTTAGGTTTAGGAAACTTTTTTGAAATTGAAGGAAGAAGGGATGGAGAAGATGAAGAGGAGGCTTACCAATAACTTCTCTTGGATTATAGAGCAAGAATTTGAGTTTGCAAGAGTAAACTAGGGCTAGGAATTTCTAATTCTTCTTCCTTTCCCCCATTTTCAGTTTAGAAAGAGTTTAAGAAATGAAATGAATGAATGGAGAAGAGAGGGAACTTAGTTGGGTATTAAGCTAAGCTAATGGGCTGAACCCAAACCCAAAATCCAAATAGAAAACGTAGCAAAGTTCTTCTTACTCCAAACATATCAAAGCTTATATTCAAAAAGATTGCAAACTCCATTTTGAACTCAATGGAAGTGGTTTCGAGTCCCAATTTGACTGTTTGCATAAAGTAACATTTCGGATCTAAATCCGACTAACGACGCTATATTTAAATAAACCATTTAAATATATTATCGTTAAATATGCGGGTTGTTAAAATTCCGTTGCAAGATTCTGTTTTGTTTCTTTTTCTGCCTTTTCTTATTTACCCCAAATAACAATTCGCCCTTCTGTATGGTTTGAGTCTGACGTGTGTGGTTTATCGTCGATTTAAACCTTGCAAAAAGGCAGGATGTTACATCTGGTAAAAGAGCTTTGGTTTAGCGATAAACCTTAGCTTTGTGGGGTCTGACTCGTTATTAATAGGGTAATAATACTCTATGATGAGTCATTGAGAGTATATATATGAGAGAGCATATTTGTTAGCGTTTTAAAAGGGTTTTTATATTGTGTTAATTTGTTCCGTTTTGTATTTATAAATTCTGGTTGGTGCATAGGACGCTATGACATCGATAGGGATTTCTAAACACTTAATAGGACAGACCGACACAATATTTGTTTTGAAATATAGGTGAATGAAATAATTTTTCCTATAGTACATTTTTATATATAAAATAATATATTTTATAAATGGTAATTTGGTTGTAATATATTTGGTTATTAGGTAATTAAATTTATAAATAATAGTTGATGTAAAATTTGAAAATAAAATAAATGAAAATTTGGAATTTAGGACTTAAGTTTCAGGATTTTGAAAACTTCTTTCATTAATTTTGGGATATAATAATAATATTATTTAGAAGTATTTTCTGATATAAATATTTTAATATGATTTGGAAGAACTGTTTTAACAAAACTTTGGAAGGAAATAAGTTCTGTATTCTTCTTTATATCGTTGGGAAATAATTTCGGTGATGAGTGCACGCATCATTGACATTCATTTTTGAGTTTCAAAGAGGGAAGGCCACTGTAGTAGTTTTACTGTAGATTTGTTTTGATAAACAAACATAAATTTCGAATTGTTTTAAATATAATTTGATATATAAGTAGTAAGTATAGATATTTATCTATTATTTTAAAATGATTTGAAATCAAGCCCGATATTTAGTTCTTAAGTTTCCGTTAATTAATAGTTTCAATTATTTTAGTGAAATGGAATCTAACTAATTAATAATTGGAACCTTTAAATGAAGTAAGTTGAACTTGTGTAATTTTCAATTTTCATTCTTTAACATAGATATAACTTACCAAAAGATGTAAAATGTCGAAATGTTAATAAGAAAATGTATAGAATATTATACAAGTAAAAAATTGAAATAATGAAAGTATTCAATAAGATTCTTCAATAAATAAGAATTTGATGTTGTAGTTGTTATAAACTTAAGTATAATTGAAAGGCTACTAATCAAATATAATAGAAAGGTAAGTATTATAAATAAATGAATTGAACACTGATTAAATGAATGGAAATATGGAAATTTGCAAGAAATAAATGAAAATTTAAAAAGATAAATCATTATATGAATGAAAAGGAATCAAACGACAAATATTATGAAATGAAATTATTAAGAATGAACTTGATTTATTGTTTGGAATTGTTGTTTGTTTGGTTTATGGTTGTTAGGGCAAGGATACTTTAAATTTGTTTAGATGTATAAGTAATCTATTTAGTTCATCTAAGACTGTTGAGTAAATGGTGCACTTAATAGTTTATGGTCTAGACTGTACAATTTAAAGTTTTTGAACCCGAACTAGTTGTTTTGTTTGATATGGATGGATAATTGAATTGTGTTGATTCTGTATGATGATTGTTTGTTATGGTTGCAAGTGATTGTTGCTATTTGACATTGATTGGTTTTCTAGTGGATATAGCAAAATTAATATTTCATTCTATATAATTATTAACTCTTTTTAGATTATATAAGTGAAATGCAGTTTGTGGAAGCTATATCTACTGCTTTTGGTTCCATAATTAAGCGTTTGTTTGCCCGACAAATAGGTACGTTTTCGGATTACGGTATTATAGCGCTATTATATTGTTTTTCCTGTTGTTGGGATATATTATTTTGAGATATTGTGATATATTGTTATATTTGATATTATATTTTCTCCCGAGCCTCTCCGTACAAAGGAGACTCTGCCGAAATTTTCCATGAATTTAGACTTAGAAATTTTTTGGAAAATGTTTCCAAACTTTATTAATTTAAGTATAAAAAGATTTAATGGTTATAAATTGATATATTTTATTTAAATTATTAAATTTTGTGAATTTATTTGTTTATAAAATTAATACTTTGAATAAGATGTATTGGCTACTTAATTCCTTCTTTTCCCCTTCTTTTTCCTTTTCGGGGACGAAAAGTTTTGGGTGGGGAAGAGTGTAACGACCCTTAAAATTTCGAAAATTAAATTTGTTAATTTAATGAATCTTGTTATTTAATATTGGAAAAAATAAAAAAAAGTTGTAAGGTAATAATGTTAATGCAAGTTGATAAAGAACAAATTTATTACAATCCCAATTAATTGAAATAATTTTAAGGTCATAATTGATTATATTTAGTAAATTTGAAAATAAATTTCAATAAGTGTAATTAATATTTGTTAATTTAAATTAAGATATTATTTGAAAATAATGTCAATTCCATTTATAATATGACAATTGGTTGACTTAAAGAATGGAAATCAAGATTTATTAAATTATTTGAATTTGAATTGTAGTAATTAGGTTTATTGGAAATAAATGGAATTAAATATTTAGATATTACGTTAATGGGAAATTAAGGTGAAATTTGAAGATTTTAATGTAATAAATCATGAACCAATGTTAGTTGCATAGCTATTGCAATAAAAGATGTGAATAACAAGGTTTAAAAATTTAATAAATGGATTTTGGGAATTTTAAATTATAATTTATGAATTTAATGGAACTGAAATTAAACATTGAAATTGATGGATTAATCAACTTTAATTTACATCTAAATTTGTTTTAAATTATTGTGACTATTTAAGAAATCAAAAATGATAAGATTTGTTGATTATAGAATTTAAATAGAAGAAGTGATTAATTAATTTAATATTAAATTATTTAATTAACTGGAAAATAGCCATTTTGGCCACTAACTCGGATTTCAACGAAACTAGTTTTATCGGATCCGTAATGGTCAATTATTGTAGAATTTCATGTTTCGTAACGATCAAATTCGTCGTTTGATCGTACGGGCTCGAAACGCCTAGAAACCAATTTAATTGCAATCAATTGAAATCTATTTGAAATAACTTGATTTTTGCATATTATTCATATGATGGAATTTGGACTTGAAACATGTTCCATTACGTATAAAATATTCAAAAACATCTATTTTTATATATGGGTTGACCCATTTTCGTTCCAGAGTCGAAACGGGCTTTTAGGGCCGTATAGCATTCAACTTTCAAACCGATTCGATCCAATTGTCCCTATTTCTAATCTGCCTATTTATATGTTGTTATAAACCCTAGCAGCCTTTCTATTTCTCATTTCTGTATGTACAGAAACTTCTATTTACTCCTCTTTCTCAATGGCAGACAAACTATAAATTTCACAATCCAAGTTCAATTCAAAATTCTACTTCAAAATTCAAACTCTTCAAACAACACCAAATTTTATATTGATCTGAAGCTCTCAACGAGCGCATCTCAGATCTGTGATTCGTTTTTCAAATTTAACCATTGTTCATCTGAAAATTAAAGAACAAATCACGGCCGTTCATTGTTTCGTAATCAACTTCGCTTGATCGTCAATTGGAGGTTATTGTTGGGTGGCGGTCGCCAAGGGGAGTGCATCCGTGCAAATTGGAAGGTGATCGGACGATTGGATTAAGCGTAGAAATTCGATCAGGGTTCAAAATTAGGAGGCGGCTGGTGGCGTTTTAGGCAATCGCGACTGGGGGGCCGGAGTCGATTGGTGTTGTGCATGTTAGAGGCGGAGGAGGTGAAGTAGCGGCGCCTTTTCCCGTGCATCCGCTGGCGATCGACTGAGGATAGCGACGCGTTAGGTTTCAGGAGGGTTCAATCCAATTTGCATACGTCTGGAGGAAGTGCTTCGGTGATGTGGCTTGGTTAACCCCGTATGGTGGTTGACTCCTATTAATTTTTTTCTGTTTTATTTAATTTTTTATTTCGAATGTTTTAATTGCAATAACTTTTGCATACGAGGTCCGTTTCACGCGCGGTTTTCTCCCCTAGGTTCATATCAAAATTCCAGACACTTTGGTGCTAGTTTGAACGAATTCTGAGACTTTTCAAATTTGGGTTTAAATTGGATTTAAATTCAATTTAGATTCAAAAGGTGAGTGTTTTAACCCGCTCACAACTTCGAAAATTTCTTGAGTTTGTTAAATCGATTTATGATATGATTAGAAATTTATTTATAACTATTTGGCATATTTTGAATCATCATCTCATTTGATTTGAATTTATTTGGATAAAATAGTTATTTAAATTTATTTTTGAAAATAAACTGCCAGTAAATACTTGTTGTTTATTATCTGTTCTATATTGATGTTATTGATTGAATTGGATGATTATTGTGATAAATGTATGATGATTGACATTGGATGAATGGACGTTGTATTTTATATTGTTATAAACTACAAGTTGTTATGGATTTTTTAATTTCATTCGGGGTTGCGGTTTGAAATGATATATAACCATATTTATATTTTAAATTACGGATTGAAATGATAAATATCTGTATCACTTGACCATAGGATAGAAAATTATATACAGACACCGTGGTCTATATATAAAAATATTTGAAATGATTTCTATGATTTGTAAAGGAATATGTGGTTTTAGATAAATATTGATTTTTGATGTTATATAAATGTAATTTTATCCTTGATTTTAAGCTATGAATAATTTTTTTGAATACAGAATAAGCTTAATAATAAGTTTTATTTTATTGAGGATAATATGGTTGTATTTAAATTTTATTTCAATATAGAGTTTATAATGATTTAAATGAATAAGGTTGGAAGATAAATTTGAGATTTATTTGAAACTGAATTTATTTAAGAACTAAAATCAAATAAGTTTGATGTGAAATTTATTAAATTTGAAATTTTAGAAGGCATGATATTTATGGCTTGATTTTAGTTTAAGATGAATTAAACGAATATTTCAAGTATAATTAAACTGAAAGAAATATTTAGTTATTTGTAATTTGAGTTTTATATAAATGATAATGGATTTATTAAGTGAAATATTTCAATACTAAATAATAGAAAATTGAATTGATGAATTGTAATTATCAAACTTAGTTTTGAAATTATTGAATACGTAAGCTTGTAATATACTGAATTTGAAATGGTTTATTTTGTGGATCAATCAGTTTTGAAATTAATATAATTTTAAATGGTTTATTTGGAAACTGAATTGAATTGAAATTTATGATTTGGGATTTGGTTAAATTAAAATCTAGAAATTCGAGTTGTTTTGGAATTGATTGCGAAATTGAAGAAGCTATTTATTATATAAAGTATTTTAATATTTAAACCATTTAAGTGATGGAAGTTATGTTTCAAAGTTACGAGTTCAAAGTATTATGATTTGAAAGTGTTATAGTTTCAAGTGTTTGCTTTCGAAATGTATAACTTTGAAAGTGCTATGATTTTGGAAAAGGATATATTTGAAATAAAAAATGATATTTTATTGATTTGGTTTTTATAAAAATGATATCGTATTCATTTGGTTTTTAAAACGGGAAATGATATCGGATTTATATTATTTTAAAATGGATATTATATTCTGGTTTTGAAGTGTAAATTATTTTGAAATGATGGAGGTGTTATAATAACGTTTGGTTGTTAAACAGACCGGGATTGGAAGTTGTCATACTCTTTGCCCACTCCGAAAAACACTTTAACAACCGTGTACGCAGTGGAGATTCTAGAATGAAGTAGGAAGGTGGCGACGTTCTACTGAGGTTTATACGTGGACCCGACTTTCGTGAGTTGGCATAAGGAGGATAAAACAGGAGCGATTCCGGGCCAGTGAGGTTGCTTCTCTTATCGGACACACTCCTTCGATACCATTCCATTATATTCTGATTTTGAGATTTATTCGATGGCCGCTTTTGATTTTTGAATCTGGGGGTGGGGCTCGAGGTGGGTGGTAGCTGCGCATTATGCGTCACCACCAATCCGGATAGTAATTGGTATATCTACCCTGGCATTGCCTTGTATGCCGTGTCACCTACCCTAGCTCGCCATGTACGAGTTTGGTTTTCTCCCATAGCCCGTAGAGTATTTAGGGTAGTCTCTCGATGTGGAGATACGTTGATACTGGATTGACTACTGGGAATATTACGTGGTAAGGGCTATATGGGTAACCCCTTAACGCTATTTAAAAGTAAGTTTATTTTAATTTTAGACATTATTATAAAAGAGAGATATTACTACAAAGTAAATAGTTTAACGGATCCTTAGGAGATGTGAATCCCGAGCATCTCTTAAGTTGCTACAGTCACGTTTGACACTGGATAGGAGATGTCAAATCCCGTAAAAATCTATGACGTCGTTCCACTCATATTATTTACATTGATTTAACTTACATAATAAATTTTAGTTCTGACTCGAGTGTTTTGTCTTTTCAATTCGCTCGGGTCGGCCTGAGCATTTTAGGATTTGAAGACCTTGTTTATAGAGGACGAAGAGGAAGAATGTATTACTATTATTATATAATATGTTGTTCCGCTGCATTGTTATTTATTATTCTTCGGTACGTGTAACTCCGATATGTGTTGTTAAGTATAATCAAAGGTTTTGTAAAACAGCTTCATGAACTATCATTTGATTATTATATTTTGTCGTTCCACTGCAAGATTCTGTTTTGTTTCTTTTTCTTTCTCTACTTTTTCTTATTTACCGCAAATAACAATCCGCCCTTCTGTATGGTTTGAGTCTGACGTGTGTGGTTTATCGTCTATTTAAACCATGCAAAAAGGCGGGATGTTACATTACTTTTGCTCACCAAACTTATTGTCTGACCCACTCCTCTATCTTTCCTTTACCTCCAATAGTCCAGTAGAGTTGAGGATAGTTGATTTAGGTTGCTTGAAGATTCATTTTCGGAGTTTCCTTGTTTCAAATGTATTCTTCTGCTTTTTATCTTCTTTTTTTGGTTGGATAGATTGGCACTTGTGAGAGGGATTATTATTGTTACTTTTACTCTGATTATGTAAGGCTGAGATGTACTTTCATAAGACATGAGAGATTTTGAGTTTTTGAGACATGTTTTGTTTTTATGACTTATTTTGAGATGAAGATTAATTCTGAATGATAAGTCATTATTTAAATGTTTTCCGCTGCTTTTACTTATTTTTCTTGTGAACTTAGTCCCTGTGATGCTTTAGCGATACCGATAACACACGACATCCTTTGTTGTGCCCTTTATGGGAATTCTAAGGGGTGTGGGGTGTTTCAGATTGTTTGGTTGAATTCCCGTTTGGAAAATGGATGACATATTAAATCGATTGTAATGAACCCGTATGATTATAAATATTATCCGTAAGCATTGTTTTGTAGGAAAAATTTATAGAGAGACCCTTAGTGGTTTCTCACCAATAATTATTTATTTACATCATTATGTTGTTATATTGATGTTTAATTGAAATAAATCTCGATATTCCATTTAAATTATTTAAATGTTGTTATAATGATTTTTGCTATACCGTACTTTGTTGACTTTCATCCCCAAAACTCTATAGTACGTTTTTGAACATGAGCTTGTGTTTTCACTAAACAAAATTTTAAAGTTCATTAACCATTTTTCACTAATGATAACTTAAGTAATTAATCTTTTTATTTAATGATTTTGAAATTGATTAACCAATTTAATTAATGATATTCAAAATTAGTTTATCTTTTGGTTTAAATGAGATTGGATTTAATTAGTCATTTTAACTAATTGTTATTTTAGTTTGACTAATTATTTTAGTTAATGACAATGGAGTTTAATTAGTAATTTTAATTAATGATATTTAAAATTAATTAATCATTTTAATTAATGATGTTTGAAATTTGTAAATTATTTGATTAATGGGATTTGGATTTAATTAATAATTTTAATTATTGATTTTAAACTTTAATTAATCATTTTAACCCTTCGTAATGATTAACATTGTTCTAAAATTTTCAAACATATTTGTTCTGTTTTATTATCTTTGGGGATAATAAATATTGTTTTAAATTTATAAATGAAGGTTTATAAATGAAATGTCTTTTAATAGAATTGTTTAAAAATAAAGCTAAGTGTAAATTATTTTGGATTCGTAGTAAACATTGTTTTAATGACCTTTGTTTCGACCATTATTTTAATACACTTAGTATTTCCAATTTGTCTTTTAATAGATCAATGTAAAGAACTTTTTTAAATTGTGTTTACTAATATTGAAATGTGAAAATCAGGCATAAGTAAGAATCAAATGTTTTCAAGTGTTTGATTCATTTCATTTGTGGTAAGTGTATGCAATTTAATTCTCATGCATAAATCACATAGTTATTCCCAATAGTTGCTTTCTCGACTATCAATTTCGGTTTTGCTATCTTCTTTATTTCTCGTCATTCTTAGAGATGTTTTGCTCCTCTGAGCTTTGTTATACTTATTAAAAATGACTAAAACCAAAGCGCAGATAAAGGGATGCACCCTCCAAGTCATTGTTGTGCTTTTTAATAGTACGACGATTTAACGATCATTTTGAGCACTGGTATCCAATACCGGAAAAAATAAAAACAAAGCGTGAGAGGAAGCCAAGCCTTATAGGTCGCACCCATCAAGGTATGTTCACATGTATCTAGAGAGGTGTTGGCATGCATGCATTGATATGAATTATTCAGATGCTCGTGTGCAGCGGGGTCCAGCTTGGAAGTTCTCGAGAGTGATGCGTGTGCTCTTAGTTATATTTTATCGAGAGGCATACTTTCGTTGAATGGGGAAGCACCCTCCTAGTGATGTTGGATAAAATTCATTTTCCTTTTTTTGATTCGAACATTTTAATCGGTTTTTCTTTAATTGCAATGGGAAGAGTCAACCACCCTTCGCAGTGTTTAATTATTGATTTTGTCCATTATATCAAGTTTGGTCTGTTATCTTGTTTTATCCATTCTGCCTAGTTTGAATTTTGCTCGAATTATTTTCATTCTTTCAAGTCTAGTTTTTTAAATATTATTTATGCCCATTTTTATTTGGATTTGTTTCTTTCTTTTTATCTCTACTCTTTCCTGTATGGATGTTATTCTTTTGAGGTAAAAACCCATTCTGTGTTAGCGGTGAGGTCTCACAGAACTTTTATATTTTCCCATTATTTGAGTGTTTCTCACACTAGTATTTCCAGATAGTGTTATTTTATTATAATCCTTGGGTCAGGCCGAGTATTTTTTTTTCCGTATTGGCTTTAGTGTTATAGAGATCTTTAAGAGGAGCTAGAGATTCACCAATCGCTGTGTTTTATTTCTCACTTTATTATATAGTATCCTTGCTAGCAATTGTAAGGTCATGATTTTATAACTGTCCAGCTGATATAGTTTGTTTTTAACTCAGATATACTCTGTATTTTTAGAGTGACGGGTTTTACTTTCCCTGTTATATTACGTGTTGTCGATTCCACTATGAGATTCTGTTCTTCTCTGTTCTTTTCTTTTTATTTACTCTAACAATCTACCTTTTTTTCGGTTGGATGTTCGATATTTCAACACAGTGACAGTATTCGGTGTTGACTTTCGATGATTAAAAGGGCAGGTCATTGCATTAAGAATCTTCTTTTGCATATTTAAGGCTATATAATTTAACTTAATATTTAACCTTCCACAAATCCCATTTTTAACCACTTCTCCATAAATGTCACCTTGTACATGATAAAAGACTATCATCTTATGGACATTTCCTAAGACATTTATATATTTACTACTTTCCAATCGATACCCACTTTCTAACTATTCCATAGTTATTAATCTAATATTCCATATTTATTAATCCGATTAATCCATGTACCCTATCAATTATTTGTAACTCTCAAATTCATTCAATATTTATTACTTATTAGTTGGATTTACAACCTTCTCTTATTCTCCTTCGTAGTTCCAATTCGTAAATCAACGTTATTTTTTTTCAAAAAAAACTCAACCCAGAGCCTTGGTGAAATCGAAGGGATAGGAGGAGCCCCCTCCTGCCTGGTCCGATCATAGACAATTGGGATTTAAGCCAGCCCAGCACAGAGATTTGATGCCCCCACCCGATTTTGGTAGGATTTATGGGGACCCACCTTCGCGCCTTGAAATTGGGAGTAGGGTAGACGGGAATCAAACCTGCGACCTGCTTACCAAGAAGCAAGTAACCTGCGACCTACTTACCAGGAATCAACGTTATTATTACGTATAACTCATATCCTACACGAGTGTTATGCATCAATCATCATATTTATTAATGCGTATAAATACATATAAATATCTACTTCTATGAAATATAGTCAAGTCATAAATATTTAATTAGAATATTCTTTCCATATTTAATTTGCTGAAATTACATTTCATAGGAAGATTCTTCGTTATGACTTCCATAGATTAGTTTAAAACAAAAGATCAAGAATAAAAGGAAATATTTGCCTCTTTTGAAATTACAAGAAATGATTATTTTCTTTTGATTGGAATAAATATTGTAAACTACAAAGAATAAATTTGTACATTTCACGTCTCTTCCTTTTTATTTTCATATATTCATTGTTGAATCAAATGCTACATTTTATACACGGTTTGTGTGATAACTCGGATTTTAGAATATTTGTAATTGATAAAATAACTAGATTTAATTAGTAGAAATACTGATTTATAAGCTAAATAAACAATTTCAGTAATAAAAATATGTAGCTGCATAAGTATTGGTTTGATAATCTTTCTAATATAATAATTTAAATTGGCAAAATTAATATTTTTAAAACAATAATAATAATGTGTTGTTTATATATATAGGTATAAATAGATTTTAAATGGAATTATCATTTACAAATTGGATTGGTGTTTGTTTATTTGTTTTTTTAATTGAATGTTAAACTGAAATTTGAATTTGAATTGGAAATTCAAAGAGTAAAATATCTTAAAACAAATTGGATATAATATATATATACATTTGATTTCATTGAAATATAATTTGTTTTATATTATTTCTTTAAAATATTTTATATAAATTACGGAAAGTAATTACTCAATAGAAAATTTAATATAAAAGTTTTATGAAAACAATTAAAATATAAATAAAGGAATATATATAAAACTAGTTTAATTATTTTTTAAAAGTAAAATTGGAATTTTTATCATTTTCTTTTTAATTGTATATTAGTGAATAAAATAGGTAGTTCAAATACTAATACAATTAAGATATTTTTAAGTATAAAACTAAATTTTAAATTTAATATAAATATAAATAATATATATATATATATAAAGACATAAAACATATTAATACAACATAAAAGAAATGTATAAATATCTAAATTGAATTTTTTTATATATATACCATATTATAAATATTTATTAATGTAAATAAGCATGTGTAAATATTTGAAACATGGAATTAATACAAGAGTAAGCAATTTAAAAAACATTAAACATTTGTAACAAATTTAGCATGCATAAGTAATAAGTGTGAGTTAATAATAAAGAAAATCTACACGTGGCAAATGTATTAATTACAAATAACATAAATTAAAAAAAAGAAACCGGGATTTATTTTCTTTCACTTCCTAATTTCCTCCTTTATCTTCATCTTATAAAACAAAACCTGGAAAATGGAAATCGGAAACAAAATCCTCAACTTGGGATCCTAAAATCTAAAACAATAACAAAAATTTAAGCTTAAATTCAAATTCAAGTCAAGAAGTAAGCTTACAAATTTCCAAAGATCAACTTAGTTTCAACTTTTAAAAGGCTAGCAACAAAATCAACCTAAAGCAATTCATCACAAGCAATTTCAAAATCAGTTTCACATTTAAATCTGGTTCTCTGTTTTCAAAGGTGAGTAAACTGAAGCTCTTTACAGTTTAAATCCTGGTGCATGTTGTTAACTCTAGAAGAAATTTGTGATGAATGTTTGTATAAATGATGGCATGATTGTTGTAAGGTGAATGCATGTGTATATGTTTATAGAAAATTTGGTGTATGTCTGTACATGAGAATGTCTTCTTTGTTCTTCAAAGATACAGACTTCACGTATGTTCAAAAATCAAAATCACATCCTCGGATCATCTATTGACTTAGATGTCTAAATAAAATGTGTTCGAATTGGAAAACTTTAAATTTCAAAAATATGTTTTAAGTAGAAAAATGAATGGATTTACTTGAAAGTTTAGAACTCGGTATAATCGTATTTTTGTTCAAATTTTGATTGAATAAAATTTGTGTTTTGATTTCTTGATTTTGTTCGTATACCTAAACCATGAATTTTAAGATCATAATCAAGATTTTTAGTTTGGAAAATCGAGGGAAATCTCAAGTTAATCAGAATTTGGAATTTTGTTAAATTTCGGAGATCGGGAATAATTTGGGCCACGAGGTTGAGACTGGAGCAAGGTCATGGGGTGGCGGCCAAGGGAAAATTATTGGCTCGATTTTTCTGGTCATGTGGTGGTCGGGCGAGGCGAGGCTAGGGTTTAGGAGCCTTATTAATCGATGTTGTCGCGAGGTAATTCAGAGTTTGTTTGCGCATAGGACTTCGTCGAGTACGGTGGATTAGATGCATGAGGCTCTGGCGAAGTTTCAGGGTGGACGGCATGGTGTCCGGTGGTCTACCGCAGCGGTGCGAATTCGATTTTGTTGATGGTGTATTCTGGGTTGAGTTCTAGCCTGAACTGATGTGTTCGATCTCGATTATATGATATTTACAGGCCTATGGGTGATGGGAACGGACGACGATGATGTCATCGACGTAATGGTGGGTGACAATGACCAGAAGGTCGATGTTGATTGGTGCATGTGCGCTAGTATCAGTGCACGGTTCGTTTGGGAGTGAAGTTTTTACCTCGGGTTTGAGCTCGGGTAAAAGAAAGAGGGGCTCGAAGTTGGATTCGTGTGCGAGAGTGATAGTTATAACAGTTTAAAGATTTAAACAAGTAAAAAAAAGGGAAAAAGAGGAAGCTTGAGAAAAGGTAGAGGTAACTCAGGTATTTGTTCGAGTAACCCTTGGATTTTCTCTGGTATAGTTGTTATGTTTCATGTGTTAAAGATAACATAATTAATTTTTTCAATTAATTCACTTAAATCATTATTTTAAATAAAGGTGTTTTTAAATGTTAATTAAGTTGATTCTGAAAGTTGTCTAAACTTAATTAATAATGTGATTAAACTAAGATGATCTAATGTGTTTAATCATTAATTTAACTTAAGGGTTAAGTTAAATTTTAGATTAATGATAATCTAATTCAAAGATTATTTAGTAAGATTTTTAATGATAATTAAGAAGATGAATAACTTATATTTAAATTAATTAAGGTTTGGGTGATTAAGATTTATTAATTAATTAAAGATCAATTAATATAAACAATTAAAGGTTAATTAAAGAATAATTAATCAATGTAAGTGGTTATAGAATAATTAATTTGAGAATTTAATTAAGGTTAATGTGACGACCCGACTTTCTTACCACAGAAAATCGCATCATCTTTAAGAAAGAAAGGGATAGAAAAGAGAAAAGACAGAGAAGAAGAAAGGAACAACATCAGAATCTAAACAGCGGAACAAAAAAATTATATTAATCACATAATACATTACATAGTATCATATACATCAGAGATACACAGCTAAACAACACATACTAGACAGTTATAAACACCTGTCTAGTTATACAACTCAATACAACAACTCAGAGAACACACAGCGGAATACACTATAGCTATACGCAGAAGCCTCCTGCTCCATTTGCTCCTCCCGAATTCGTCAAAGCCAACCTAAATCCTAACCTGAATCCCTTAGCTACTCGTAAAAATTTGAGTACCCAAGAGTTTAAAAAAACAGAATAAACTCTGGGTCAGACATGGGTCTGGTGTGAGTAAACGGTTAAAGTTGCTTAACTTTTAAAAACCTTTTGAAAGGAAAAAGGTATCACGTAAGACTTCCCACACATAAACATGGAAAAGTTTTTACCTTAAGCTAACCAAAACATTTGATAGGAAATCTAATGATATTATAATAGTGTCTATGGTTTTCAAATAAATATGAAATAGCCGAAATTGTTACATGATTAAATTCCAGCTACAAGCCACAAAAGTGGGTAATACAATCAAAACCGTTGGCACTTATTGGATTTTGGATTCCATACAATGGCAGGGCTACTGGGGTACCGCCCGTCACATTACGTGGCCTAGATCACCGTACCGAGGAGTACGCCCGCTCCCCTACAACACAAAGCCAGACCAATTCCTTACTGAACAGTTCCGAATAAGACAACCCCGGAAGATGTAGCTATTCAACCGCCCACACAGCCGAAATAAAAAGGGACCTCTAGACAGGGGTAAATCTAACTCTCAAGTGGGGGCTACCCACGAAGCCTTGCTGAACCTCCCCTGTTTTAGCCATTCCCGGTTGATGAGGCTTGAGGCTACGATTACCTTTAGTGAACACATCACCTAGAATGCTCATCGTCCACCTGACGATGTTCTGAAAGCATTCAATCCATACAAGTTCGTTCCGGGTTCGAACGAAACCGAAGGCATTATCTCGTTACACTCATTTTGGAATCACCCTCAGAGTTAATGACAATAACCCTTGCACTCTAAACCACCATCTCGAATCCATAAGAACTAGTTCCGTCAAACTCATTACGGAATCACCCACAGAGTTATACTGACGTATAGTCCTTACACCTCAAGTCTTCACAAAGCTCAACTTTGATTCACGACCTAACGTTTAATAGGAATCGATGTGGTTTCTGGATATCCAAATATGGAAACCCGATCCCGGTCTCATCGAAATCCAAAGCGTGTCTTTTAAGTCCAAGTTATTTTAAATGTTTAAAACAATTCGATACAGTATCTATATACACAGACAGATAACTCACAAATCCAAATTGATAATCAACATTATCAAATAACCGGTAATCCATATTATCAATATCATAATAGATAATCCATATATCAACATCCCAATTGATAACCTATGTAATCATCACAATGCAACCAAGCATTCATATCACACAACCATACTTACCGCATTACTGAGATCACAAAGCATTCAAGACAATCAATGTCATCCATTCATACATAAGCAATGATTTACTCATACCACAATATAATTAATTTAAAATGAATTAAATTAACTATCTCTATCTCTAATTAATTTAAAGTGAATTAAATTAATTACTTCATCTCTAATTAATTTAAACTAAATTAAATTAATTACCTTCATCAAAATAAATCTTGCTTAATTATTCACTAATTAAACCAATTAATTAATCATCATCTTAATAAATCAACCTTGATTAATTAACTCTAATTCAAGTAATTAATCCTTAATTATTATCATTAATCATATCAATTAATGAATATTAATTAATTATCTACATTAATTAATTAACTTTAATTAATTACATTATTTCTTAATTAATTACATTAAGAAATCATGCTTAATTTAATTACTTTTAATTAATCAAATATAAACATTAATTAATTATCTTTTATTATTCCTTAATTACTTCATAAATTCATTGATTTATTACACCAAGTAATAAACCTTTGATTACTTTAACAAGTAATTATTCATTTAAAATTACTTCCCAACAGTAATTTACCTTAAATCAATTACCTCTATAATTTATCAATTACTTATCTTAAGTAATTAGCCTTATCAAACTTATTAAGTAAACATACTTAATACTTTATCCAGTGACTATCATTAATTAATTAAAAAATTAATTAACTTACTTGATCACACTTATCTCATCAACTAAAATTGAGTAATTCATCCTTTAATTACTCTTTAACCAAATTAATCTTCAATTAATAGATTAATTTTCTTCAACTATTAAGAAACCTTAATTATTAACCAACCCTTTAACACAAAGTAATTAATCACTAATTACTTTTATAATTAATTAATTAACCTTAATTAACCAATTAATTATCTCTTAATCATTATTTAATAAAACTTAATTATTAATTAATAACTTAATTACAAATTAATTAATATTATTCAATCCTTAGTTATAATTAATTAATCTTAAAAAAATAGTTAATTCATTCTTAATTAACTTGTATTATAGATTAATAACTCCTTAACTTTTAATTAAGAAAACCAAATTAAAACTTAATTACTAGATAAAACTTTTATTAAGTATTAATTAATTACTATTTTAATTAACTCTTAATTACTTAAATAAATAAGTAATTACAATCTAATTAATCATTAGTCATAAATTAAATCCTCATCTTAATTAATAGTTAACTAAATAAATAATTATACTTAATTAATTACTTAATTAACCCCATTTAAAATAATAATTAAATAAATTAATTAACTTAAAATTCCTTAATTAACTAACTAATTACAAATTATTAATAATTAATTATTATTTAAGATAAAACATTATCTTAAATAAATCTTGAAATCTTTACTTAACTTAATTCATTAATTAAATTAAATTATAAAGAAATCATTAATTACTTTCCTTAATTATTAATTTACAATTTTAATTTCAAGTCAAATAATTATCTTAACTTTAATTGTTAATTTTAAATCATTTTACACTAATTAATTTAAATAAAACATTTACTTAAAATTCTCTTTTATATTTCAAAATAAGTTTTGAAATAATATCAAGGTTTTTAACTTAAGACAATTGAAACATCATACAAATTTATTTATAAAAACAATTCAATTCAAGAAAAGAATTTTAATTTAATTTAAACCATTTAAAGTTTAAAACTTATTTTATATTTTAGACTAAAAATCAGGTTGAACATTCATTTGGTTTCAACCCATATATACTTGAATTTAAGTAAAAGTACATTTTTTCTCAAAACAACCTCTCTTTAAAATTTTAAAACTGTTTTAATTTAAAACTTGAAACTGTTAATATAACAGTTTATCCCTGCAACTCTAAAACCCAGAGACCACGCGAGAATTACCCCGAGCCACAACCAAAAATACTCAAGCTTTACCCCAAGTCTCCTACCTTACTGCCCGAGCTAAATCCCAGTACACAAACCCAAAAAAAACCCAAACACACTGACAACAACCTGCATCGGTGTCGGCTCCATTCCAACCAACGTCAACACCTCCGACACTTCACTCCTTCATCCTACAAGCCTCCACGATCAACAGAACCTCATTTCTTCCCTTGATTCACAATCGAGCTCTTCAGGTGAAATTGAACCCAAAAACAATCATCAGAACTTCCCCAGAATCTACGCCACCGATCATCTATAATCGCCACCACTCCGGTCAAAGCTCGTTGAGTCACCGCGCATCCTTTACTCAAATCCCCTTCGAGCTCGATGCAGTTTTGAAGATGCCGTAGACCAATTTACAGCAGACCCCAAAACTAGGTTAAAAATCAAATTTGAGCAAAATCAAACTCCTCAGTGATTTAAAAATTCTTCAACGATTTTTGCTACACTCTCTGATACTTCACCTAGCTCCATCAACCATCTCAAGTAACCCAGATTCACAAATCAACAGATATCACCAAAAACCGCATTTCCAGATAAACCCCAAATTCACATTCAATATTTTACTAAAAATTATTATTTTAATTTTAAAAATTCTAACTTTCGAAGATGATTCAAGATGTATATTGCAATCAATATAAATTAACATTTGATTTTATCATATATCTTAGATTTACTGTATTATCTTGGTTCCAGTAAATTTCCAAACTAAAAAAAATAAAACAAAAATACTTGAACTTGTCATAAAAAAAACTAGATGATGTTTAAACCAAATTAACTTGTTTGAGAATCAAACTTCAAAGTGATTTGATAAGGAGTTTTGGGCTTTTGGTTCATTTTAAATCTCTGTACATAAAAAAAACAGAGAGGAGCAGTTAAACTAGCATGCATGATCAACACATTCATATACACAGATAAAACACCTACATATAAACATGCAAGCATTAATTATTACAGAAATTTAACAAGCAACAGATCAGTTATCAATTAAGCTTTTTAAGTTGTTGTTTACTCACCTTTTTATAAGGAGATGTAGAGGTGATAAAACTGGAAGTTCAAAAGACTATGAACTTGAACTTGCAAAAATGCTTTGAACTTGATGATAAAGCCCCTTGAAACAGAAAACTTCGGGTTTTCTTCAACAAATTTGCTCCAGGTTTGCATGCATAAGAACGATTTGATGCAGACATTCAAATATGCAGAACTAAGTTGATAGCTTGCAAAAACTTTGAAAACATGATGCAGATTTTGTTTTAAGGATTTCTGGTTTTCATTTTGAGGAATTGATTTTTTTTAGAATAAACTGCAGGCATGCAGTTTGATTTGCACACAAAAATCCAGGTTTTTGGTTTGATTTTGAGGAGGTTTCAGATTTTATTTTGAAGGTTTTGTTTGAATATATTCTGGTTTTAGATGAGTGAAAGTTGCATGATGATTTTAGTTTTCTTTTTAGAAATGAACAAAGAATTAAAAAAAAAGAGAAAGAGTGTTAATATAGGAAAATTTCAGATTTTATAAATTAAAAAGAAAATTAGAAACAAAAATGGACACTTGTCATTTAATTACATGAATGTGTTAACACTTGTTAACAAAGTGTTTTAAAACAAAACATTTGTCACTTCTTATGTATATTTTATTTTTAAAGAAATTTAAAAGACTTTAAAAATTATTTTCCTAATTAACAAGCATGTTTTCTTAATTTGAAAATTGCTTTTTTAATTAAATATCTAATAAACAAATACATTTTTACATTTATAAAAGTATGCTAATAATTATATAAGTACAATCTATAAAAAGAACATAAAATAAAAATCAATTATAATTTAAATAAAGTTATATACAATATTTCAAACTCATATTAAAGATGCTATTTTAAAAACCTTGTATTTATTCTTATTAAATAAACACAAATCAAATTTCTATAGATAAATTTTTATAAAAAGAAATAAAACAAATCTTATTTTTAAATTAAAATACTATCTATATATATTAAAACCAAACTATATTATCATTTTGTTTTAACATGTATGTATTTCTTTGAATTCAAATTTATATTCAAATTAAAGTCAAATTTTAAAAAATCCAAATCTAAAAATCAATTTAAATAAATAAAATAACAATTTTTAAATAAGATCATTTTTAGAAATAATTTATCCTATTTTAAAATCAATTTAAAATACACAGATATTAATATATTTAAACATACTTATAAAATTTGAAAACAATATACCAATTTATAACCATAATTAAATTATTACTTGGTTAATTGTCTTTAAAAATAACAATTTATCAATTCAAATAATTTAAATTAAGAGATTATCAACATTTTAAACTCCTGGAAATTCTGGGATATTATAGTTAAATGTAACAAATCATTGTTAATTACTTTATAAGAGTAATTAAGGGATTATTTAATGTGATGAGTGAAGGCTAATTAATTTGTGGAACTAATTAAGAATTAAGTACTTACTGTAATTAAAGGATAATTAATCAAGGATGATTGATTAAGATGGATAATTAAAAGGTGATTAATTAATTGATTTGTAATTAATTAATGTTAAGTAAAGGTAATCAAGTGATTAAAGTTTAGTAATTAATTTAATAGAGATGAATTAAATTAATTTTGGGAATGATCGATCTTGCTTATGAATGATTGAATGATGTTCAATGCCTCGAATTGATTGATATCTCTGATATGAAATGTTTTATGATATGATATATTTGAGTGGACAGTAATAAATGTGGTTATCCATCAATGATGAATTGCTGTAACAAAAAGTGACATCCTATATTTAAGTTTGAATTGTATTTCATTTGAATAACTTGGGTTAAGATGACATGAGATTCGAAGAGACCGGAGTCGGGTAACTGTAAATACCCGGATACACTTCGATTTGTAACCTACAAAATTCTTTATAAATTGAATATGTGACAATAAACAGGATGGAATGAAATGAATTGTGTAATATGGATATTTAACAGGAAACCGTTGTGAGAAAAATGTTGACTATGAGAACACGTTAAGGGTACGAGTAGCCTTGATATTCACATATTTCATAGATTGGTATTTCATATTTTATGCTTTTACTCACGCTGGTTTCCAGCCTGACCTGGGTGTCACTTTGATGTAATGCTCGGGTCAGACCAAGTATTACAAATTTTCAGGTAAGGACGTTCTAGAGCTCAAGCGGCGAGCTGGATGGCAGGAACGTATGGAGTGTATTCCGCTATGATATAATGTTATCTATCTAGGACAAGTTATTTTAACTGTCCAGTGATTGTGAAATGTTGTAATTCTGATGTATTAAAAATGTAAATTCACTGATACAGCTTTCTTTGTATAAACAATATTAGTTGATATTATATTTTAGCCGCTGCGATTGTGAGATTCTGAGTTTGATTTTCTATTTATTTCTTCTATCTCTTTTCTTCTTTTCCTATCTATCTGGAATTTTCGGGATCGAAAATTCCGGGTCGTTACAATTTGGAAATACAAACAAATTTCTATAAATCAAATAGATGTTCTTCTCACAAATTAAATTACCGAAAATCTCCAATATAGCATAACTAGGGTAATAATCAAAATCATACTAATAATCTACAACCCAGTTTTATATCTGGAATAAATTTCATATCTAATCAATATTTATACCTAAATTTTTTAGGGCTAATTTCCAAATCAGGGTGTAGCAATAGTTCCTATCAGTCTTAAAACAAGAATGTATAGGCAATAGTTTTCTATTCTAATTTAAACCTATAATTCACAAATATTATTGATTGAGGCATAAAAATTAAACATATGCCAATGGAATAGATTCAAAATCATAAAGATATATAAATCTCACACTCACCTTCTAAAAGTGTTCCAAATCCCCAGACCAAAAGTAAAACCTTTGATTCAACTCTACTTCCTTCTTATTTCAAGAAATATTTATAAAAAGGGTATATACATATATTTGAATTACAGATATGAGAAGAGATTTGTGGTTGAAAGAAAATATAAGTATAAATACATGTATACATGTATACATACATGTATAACATCGTTATCACATAGTTTTGATGCCTTGTTCTTTATCTCGTATTTGATTTATATTCTTCTCCAATTCCTACATATATATAGATATTAAAAAACTTATAAATTAGACAATTGTGGAGAAGTGAAAATGGAGAGCTTCATTGCTACATTTAGAAAAATATAAGAAGAGAAGAGAGAGTTAGGCTTGAATTTATAGGCACTCGAATCAATCGTAGCCATAAGATCGAAATATATTAAATCCGAGCCATTCTGGCATAGGCAAACCTCAGCCATCCGCTTGCCAACTGGTCGATCGCTTATGGGCACTGGTCGACCACTAGGTGTGGACCGGCCCAAATGAAGGTCGACATGTGGTCCCCAGTGACTAATATATAAACATTAATGTATTTGATTTAATTATTTTGTTTCCTATATGTTTTCTTTCGCAACTTCTTTGTTTGGACTCCAATTGCAAAACTCCAAATATGTTGCTCAGAATTTTGCCACGAATGCAATGGTGCAAATTTCATGGTCAAATTCCATTATTTGCATAAATTTCGTTTTTGGAGCCTAATAAACGAACTAACTAATTAAATAACTAACGCCAAATTTATAGGGTGTTACACGGGTACTTACAATAAACTTACTCAAAAGTTTTTAAGGCCCTCTTCGCCATTTACAGAAACTATGACATCAGTACGGCATAAGTAGCATCGATGACTTTGTTCAAAATAACATTTCTAGATAAGAGAACACAACTATAATTTTCATATATTTTGGTCTTGATTTATGCGGAGAATCAACTCTTCCTCAAAAAAATTTCGGTAAGGCTAGCACTTCTTTTATGCATATTCCATCTTATTTCGAATCATACAAAATTCTTGTCAAAAAAGGAGAAATATTGGCATATGAAGAGGAGCGAGAAATTCAACAGGAAGAATAAGATGAAGGCGACGAAATGGATGTAGAAGAGGAAGAAGAGGATGAGGAAGAAGTTGATACTTCTTTAGTAAGTTTTGTCAAGCCATCTCATCTCTTCGACAAAGAGATTCTAAGGAACCAAGAGAAGCTTCTTGAAAACCAAAAGAAGCTTAAATGTTCTTTTAGTAAAAAGTTCACTTTTTCCAACAAAGTGGATAAATAGTTTAGGAAGATAATTTGCAAGCTCTGCGGAAATACATTATCATCATCTACATCTTGCTAAGCCTATCTAGTCATTTCCTTGTGATATCTAGCTTTGTATTCCTTAGTAATATGTATTTTTAGTTTAAATTCTTGTTTTTTTCTCATGTATTTCTCTTAAATCCATGTACTTTTCTATCATTAGTAATGAAATCTCGTTCTTGCTATTACATATAGTTCTAATAGCCTTAAGAAGTTATAAACATATAATGGTATAAGATAAAAACAAAAACTATAACAAAAACAAAAGTTTTGAATTTTCAAGTATGTATGTCGATATACATACAATGTATATGTCAATATATATATATAAGCCATTAAGTAAAATTTTTAACTTTCAAAATAAAATAACTACCACTTATTCAATCTTTCCAAATGACTGTTCGCTCATATATAAGCCTATTTCTTTTAGAAAATTCTACTTATCATTTTACTCTCTTTTCCCCTTTCATCCTCAAACTTTTTCAAACAAAATGTCTTCTTCACACAAAAAATTATGTGAAAACCTTGAGCAGACACTTCAGTCTTTCAAGGATATTCTTACTTTTATCTTAAGATGTCAAAAACCATTTAGATTTATGTTAAATGCAAATGATCAAAGTGCAATAAAAGCATTTCGATGCCCTTCGATGGATGATTTCTTCTCTAATCAAAGATAAACAAACCAACAACCTAGAACGCTCAATTAACAAGGATAATGAAGATTGGAATGCCACCAAAGAAGATCCAATCTTTTGATCTGACGGTTGGGTTGAAGTTTCTAGGAATGTTTAGTTTTTCTACATATTTTTTTGTAAGTGCGTACTTGTTAGATTTGGATTTATTTAATTGGATTTATGTGATATAGTTTAGATTAATACTCCAAGGATTGGATTTGATTGTATTGGCATTTGGATTTTTTGTTGACTGTGTGACTGAATTTATTGCATAATTTGAATAAATGTGAAACAATAAATATAGTATCTTATTTATCATTTTACCATAATGTATCATATATGTCTAAGTTTTTTCATCATCATACCATATTAGATCATATTTAGTATGCTTAAATCAATTTTATTGATTTTGACTCTATGGTTTCTAAGTATTTTATTTAGGAGGAGTTATTATTTTTCACCCATCTTATTTATGACAAGGGAGAAAAATACAAAAAATACATATCAGTGGGAGTTATCTAATTCAGGGGGAGTTATATCATATTTTATGTACAGCAATATCCAATTGTTGTTATCATAAAAAAGAAGGAGATTGTTAATACCTCAGCTATTGATCTTGATGATAACAACCTTGATAACAATAATATAAATTTATGTATAATATAGATACTAATGTCTTGTCAAGTTATATAGCATATAGTACAAGATATAACACATGTGTTGAATCGAAGACTGTATAGTATTAAGACTCAACAAATGGATATGAAGACTCATGAGTACAAAGACCAAGATATGAAGATCTCAGGACTATAATATAGAGTCATGGCATAATGCTAAAGTCCATGGTAACAATCTTTGATCTCAATCTCTTACTTTTCTACCTTCCATATTTTTAAAACAGATTTTTTTAAAAACATACTTCAAAATATAAAAGTTTTTGAAAGTTTAAAACGTTTATATAATATGTTCAAACTATTCTATAAAATATCAAATTATTTTACAAAGTATAGGGTTCAAAAACATTTTAAAAGAAACTAGCTTTAAAAAAAATACATGTATATGTCGACATACATGGTATGGATATGTTGACATACATGCCGCCAAATGGTTTTCCAAATTTTGAAAAGAATTGTATGTTCGTTGCAACTCTTCACGAACGAACTCATATGTTTATTCTCTTTGTAAAGGAGAGTTCAAATGAATTTTTGATAGTTATTAACCTATTTTCTTCTCTCCTCTTACTCTTTTGAAAACTCCATTAAAAATATACTATATTCTCTTTAAAATCATATAGAATTAATTCGAACTTCGTTTAATTATTCACTACTACTTTCTTGCTGTTTTGGAATTATCTTTCTCTCAAACCAAAGATCAAAGTGTTGTCCAAGTGGATATAGGATCTATTGTATCCAAAGTTTAAGAAATTATCTTTAGCAAAACTATCAAACTCTATTTGTATTTGCTTGGGCGTGCTTGTAGCCCATTCAAATGAAGTGTATGTGCTTGTACGCTAGAAATCAAAGTGGGTGTGCTCGCAGCCCGTCCAAATCAAGTGGATGTACACTAAGCCCAAAAAATCAGGTTGGTGTCTCTCGTAGGGTCAGAATCAAGATTGTAATTAGGTTTTCTTCCTACCCATTTAAAGATTGGCGTTTGAAAAGAAATATGCACAAGAAATTGTATGGACTGGACGTAGGAGAAATCCGAACCTGTAAAAACCTTGAAATCATTTCTCTAACTCTTTACTTTGCTTTACTACATTATTTTTATCTGTGATTTCATCTGTGACTATTTATTAGTACAATTTTCTTTTTGATTTGAGATTTAATTTAACTTGAAAGAATTTTAAAGAGATTTGTAAAAGTTAGAAAGCGCTATTTACCTCCCTTTAGTATTTATTTAATCTTAAGATCCATAATTCCACAACCCACAATACTTTCGGGGCTTAAGACTATTTCTGACAACAAGTCTGTTTTAATTTTGAATAACATCGACAATGTTGAAAATCATTAATTGCAACATCGTGAAGTTTCCTTTCTGTACTTAGGTTTTTTAATTAGAATGAGAAAGCTTAATAAGGACGATTGACAAATAATAATAACTAAATTAATAGAAAATTATCAAATTGGAACTGTAGGTTTTTATTCTAAAGAAAGTACAATCGTTCTTATTAACTTCTCTTAATATATTTGCCGATTTATTGGATGTCTATTTATCGTTTTCCAAAATGGATGGTTAGCAAATTGAAAAAAATCAAAAGAAAAATCTTTTGGAGTGGAAATAGTTCCTATAGTAGTATAAACTATATTGTTGATTAGGAAACTATTTGCAAATCCCAAGAGGACATAGGCTTAGGAAGAATAAATTTACCTCATTGTTTATTTACTTGAAAAATGGCTTTGGAAATTTAAAAATAATAATGAAAACCTAGTTTGGAAAGAAATTATTTTGAATCAATTCTACAGTAGAACCTATGACCTACACCGTATAATTTCTAACTTTAATAGCATGTCTCACTTTTAAAAATCCATTTTAAAGTTCTTTAACATTTCTAGCTTCAAAATTAATAGTATAGTTCATTCAGGCAATAATATATCATTTTAGCAGACATACGGCTTAGAATCGAATGTAAAGTTTTTTTATATATTGGTTTCAAAAATGTCTTAATTTCAGAGGATATTTGCTCTTATAGCATAATTCCATGGAACTTTAGTTTCAACTGGTCTCTAGAAGGCACTACACCAATTCAATTCATATCACTTTGTAATAAATTAGAATATTGTACTCTTGATAATGGGAGCGATATTAAAACTTGGTGTTGGGAGAGTAGTTAATTTACTCCTCAATTTCGACGTATAAGTTCTTGAATTTCTTAAGAACTAAATCAATTCCTTCTAAATTTTTACGGAAAGCTAATGCCCCTCCAAAAACAAAACTACACATGTGGCTAATCCTTCACAAAAAACTTAACATATTCGAATTTCTTAAGAAAAAGAATTTACTCTTAGAAAAAAATGTGTTTTTTACAGTTTACAATAAGAAAAACGTATCACATCTATACTTCAAATGATTACCTAGCTCTATTCTTATAAATAAACTTAAAATATTTGATTATAACATTCCAATTATGATTTTAACTATGACTTCAATTGGAATGACCTTAGATTTCAATATGTAAAGATTATAGAACTCTACCGAACACTAGCTTCGCTATTACTTAACGGTATTTTTTATTCGAAAGGAACCAAGAATGTTCAACAATGCTAATATTCCTAATAAACTAATCTACGCTATTGCACACTTTAGATATGTTGGGTTGCAAATCCTAGCTTTAAACTAGCCAAATTTACCCACTTCAAGTAATTTCTTGGAAAGGTAAAATCAGATTATTACTTAAGAAGTAAACATGTTAAAAATAATTTATAGCAATCAAAAACACATTATGACCTAAAGCAATGACCTATTAAATACTTTTAACAGTTATTACTCTTCTAACATTCTTCATTTGATCGAAAATTGATCATGTTATATTTTCATTCTTGCTTTACTTTCCTAGTATATATGTGTATAATCATTTGACAGTACACTTATATATGGATTGTTCTCACATTCTTGATGACTTTATTAATTCTAGTGGCGGATTGTAGATTGGAATGCTTGTGCTATGTTGTTTATGTCGGTCGATACTTGATAGTGGATTGTTTTGATTGACGTCCTTTCACTGGCACACCTTGGAGTCTAGAGTCATTTGCTTATATTACGAGTTATTAGGATTATTCGCTGTAATTATTATTTTTCATGTGATTGGAGGATATAATTTATTCAACTTTACACATATTTTTGATTATTCATACTCTTGCGGCTCTTTAGATGTTATAGCCTATCTTGGTTAAATCCCTGGCTTTTTGACCTTACTATTATTTTTTAGACTCTTGTCCTTAGGCTTGAGAGGGGATTTTTTCTTTATCTTTACTATTCATGGCGTTTTTTATGCATGTTAGGACTGTCGGTAGATCCTCTTCCTAAATGTAAAATAAAATTAAATGAATGCTCTCATTTAATGGAGGACCACTCATTTTTCCTTAAAAAAATCTAAAAAACAACATATATAGCAATTTTAAAATTTATCAAATTCAAAGGCAGCTGAAACATATCACACATACTAAACTGGGTCATATGTGGGCAAGTATGAATATGTAATATGAAATAAGAATTGTACCTATTTAGATCTACCCCTTTGTGATACTTCAGTTTTAGAATAGTCTAATAGATTGCTTGAGTAAACACTCGGGTTTGCTTGGATCGAATGAACTACCTTATTGGATTGTATCATGTTGTATGGCGAAACTAAATTTTGGCCATGGGATTTTTTTTTAAGAGGAGGCCGACCATGATTTAAGGAGGCGTAAGTAAAATATAGGAGACCTTTCATCTTCCTTTATTTAAAACCACCTTTTTATAGTTCCATTTATGTTTAGATTAACATTTACACCGCTTATTTTTCTTGCATAGCCGACCATATATGGTCTTTCTCGGACTATAAAATTTTGGTGCCAAATACGTAATTAAATATATTTAAAGCATATCTAAATATGCGTCGGTATCATATACCGATATATGCATATGCATATATATATATATATATATATATATATATATATATATATATATAACTTTTGTATACGCATCTAGATAATTACTAATAACTCCCAAAACATTTCTAGAAGCTATCTCGCTTAAAAAAACAATCCAAGCATTAAATTAATCAATAATCAGTATTTCATGAATGTTAATTAATTTATAACACTTTATAAACCAAATAAGTTGTATGCTTTTTGAAGAATTCACAAATACGGTTGTATCATTAAGAGGTGTGATTTCGGTCAGTTATTAATATCGAACAATTCAAATATCAAAGTTCACATGTCACCTTTGCTAATGGTGTGATAATTTGGAAGAATTCATTGCTTATAGATCTTATAGGTAAAATCATAATTTATATTATCTTAAGCAGTTATGATAGTGAAAATAATTTACATATATTCTCTTCGCTAACACTATATCACATTAGGATATATAGAGTCAGGTAGTGTTCAAAACTCCATATTATCCACATTCTACCAGATCATCCATAAACAAAATCTTTGGTTCAATAATAACATTTATTAATTGGTCTACTCTGACCAATGATTTGGATTTTATGTTGATTATAGTTGACTATGACACTAACCTCATACAACCGAGAAGATAAATTCTTCATTGAATACCACTTTAGTCTCAGTGCTCCAACTTAAACCCAGATATAGTCATTCATTGGATGCCATGTTATGTTTTATCTATAATTAAAGTAGAGTATCCACGTTGAAGTTCCATAGTATTCTCAAGTTGAGGGAACTATGTAACTCACTTCATATTAAGATTTCTTGTTTGACCTAGTTATCATCAACTAATAGGAAACTCTCAAATTAATTATTCCATAGTTATCCAATAACTAGGAATACATAAACCCTTAGTGCTCCAATAGCCATGAGTAATACATTTTCTAATATTTGCAGAGCATTATGAACTCTGGACTCAATGAATGCTTTGATATCCTTTCTTGAAGCATCTTGACTAGGAATATTTAAAACAAAACATTATTCTATTTTGTAATTAACTACTCATGAGTGCAATTATTTGCAACTATAATAACCTTACATTTAATTTAAGGATTTTATTTTCAATATAATTTAAATTAATTATATCACAATGTAACAAAGTGTATATAAGAAAACAAGTACCTTATTACAAACAAGGAGATAATAGAGTTAGATGTTATAATTGCCCTTTAATCGATTAGAAGTCCTTCTTGTCGACTGGTAGCTCTACTATTTCATTGAGAATAGGTGCATTTTTGACTCAAGCATACTCCTTGCTTGCAGTCAACTATAAATCATTTCTAGTCAGCTTCACACTCGTCTGGCTAGGATTTCCAATCGACTGATGCAGGGAATTCTAAAGCAACTTGTGTTCTTGAATTCAGTGGCAATTTTGTCCTTCTTCATGTGTTTTGGAGTTTCTATCATATGTATCTATAGATATTTTATCCAACGACAAGGAATAGATCAGAGCACTATACATAACCTAGCTAGGATTTATTGTACGTATCAAAAATAAATTAGAAAGGGTTCTTTTTACATCTTCTTTTCTCAAGTTAGTATCTATATCAAACCTGTAACTCTTTTGTTTCTAAAAATGGTAAAATTTCATCTCCCCAAAGTGTTTGTACACTATCTCGTGATAGTGGAACAAATATAAATATGGTGTCTTTAGTTTTATTTTATTGCATTCGTATTCCCTGATTTTGGATGTTAGTTTTCTATTTATTCTACCTTACCATCAACATGATTAGATTTATTCCACCATGCTTGAGGGTTTTTTGATTATTAAAACTTCCACAAAAATCTTGAATAGAGTTATTTGGTTATTGACAGAAGGTGACATGTAGTATGGCATAAGATGAAGGTACACCAGTTATAGAAGACCCTATGTTAAATGATCTTATGTAACATCTAGATATCTGTTGGTGCTAGAAAAGTGGAATGTGGGTAATTGCTATGAAAAGCAGCAATGGAAGATGAAGCCTGTTCTAGTGAGAAATAACGTTCATCATTTAGTATTTGATACTGACAAATTTTCCACTAACATATCAACTATGGAGAAGGAGGGGATGGAAGAATGAGTTTTTACTACACTACATCTTGCAATGGTAGAGAATGTTGTCTTGGAGAATTGTGGTGAAACTATAGCTAAAAGAACTTAGGTAAATCTTGAGTATATCTAACTAAAGAATCACTCACAAATCGTATGATTTTGTAGAAGACATTTTTCACTATAGAGATGAGAAAGGAAACTTCAATCAAGGAACATATGTGTCCATTTAATGATCCTATGATGAAGATGAAGTTGTGGATTTGAAGGTATATGAAAAGAAGAAGGTGATGAGTCATTTGTGTTCCCTTCCAAAGTGTTACACAGGTTTTGATAATAGTCTGATGTATGAGAGAGTTACATTGATAGTAGAAGAAGTGAAGATAGGTATTATATCTGAAGACTTGAGGGGTTAGGTGAAGAATATGAGTGACGGTAGATGAGTAGGGAGTAGGAAAAATCTATTTATTGAAAGAGGAAGAGAGGAGAAGAAAAGTTGGAATCGTAGAGGGTGCTCCAAATTTTGGAAGCTCGAAGTAGTTACAGATGGAAGTTTGGGGATGGAAAGTGCCACCATGGAGAGAAACTAGGAGCTTGGAAGGGGAAGATTGAAGAAGATGGATCCTCATCAATTGTGGTAAAGAAAACTGTATCCGACGATGTGATGTCTAGCGTAGTATTAGATGTAAAGACCATTGGATGCTTAATTCTGGGGCATTGCTTCGCATAACACCAAATATGAACTATATTTTATCTTTTATTAGGATGGAAGAAAGTGTGATCCTTATATGGAACGATGCTAGTGGATGGCCATAATTGAAGGTGCGGTACATATTTGAATCATTGACAAAGTGATTCGCACTTCGAAAGACGTCCGCTATGTTCTAGATCTTCATAAGTCATTGATTTCTTTTAGTAAATTGGCATCCATGGGACATAAGGCAACTATGGAAAAGGATAGTTCGAAGGTTTCAAGGGGTGTGCTAGTTCGTATGAAGGGTGAGATGTTTCAAAATCCTTATTTTCTTAAATAAACCACTGTACTTAGGAAGTCTTATTCTCGAGTTGAAAATTCTTACGCCTTGGATGCCACCAGGGTTTGGCATATCAAATTGGATCATATTTTGATTAAGAACTTGGAGTTCCTTTGCAAAAAAAATACAATCAAAGGAGAAAGTTTCGACAAACTGTATTTCCATTACAGTGTGTGTTAGTATAGAAAAAGAAGGTACCATTTACCATTGGACTTCATAGATCATAAGGGATACTTGATATGTGCATAAAGAAGCCTAGGTGTACTTGATTGGTGGAGCAAAGTATTTTGTTATTTTCATTAATAATTTTTCACAAAATGTTTGGGCGTATATGATGAAGGCCAAATCAGAAAGATTTGAGATGTTTAAGGCTTAGAAGGTGTAACAACCTAAAAATTCTAATAAGTATTTTATTCTTTTATTTATAAACTTTGGGGTTTTAATTTACAAAAAAGTTGAATTTTTTTAATTTAATTATAAATAGTCACCAAAATTTTATTAATATAAGCCAATTCTATAATTCTTATTTTTGATTAAAGTTTAACATTTATTGGAATTTAAATCTTTTAAATTCTAACTTCCAAATTTTTATTTTAACTGAATATATTGGTAACAACATTTCATTTCCACTTTTGTTCTTTTAAAAATTGGTTATACGCCTTTAAATCAAGTAATTAATATTCTGTAAAAGAAATAAACTTTATACGTATACATATTTGTTTCTTGGTTAATTGATTAATAAAAGTATTTTAAATTTAATAATATATAGGAAATAAATTTTACATTTTCTTTTTACGTTTATACATCAATATTTGTTAAATGTTAAGTAAATGAAAACAATGTAAACAAATCAAAAGTTAATTAAGTAATAAATTTTAAAGTTAATAGAGTATAAATAGGCTATTTAAAGTACACGTTTTAATTTGTACGTTATATCTGTTTTGATTTATTTAGTTAGCGTATAAATGGTACGTAGCTAATGAATATTCTTTAAAATGTATATTTTTACTAAAAATAGGTAGAGAGTAAATAAGTAATGTATAAATTTAGATACGTTACTTTTGTTATAAATTTAGCGTATATTGTACTAACTATATAAGAAATAAATAAATGAGAAACGAATAATTTCTAATCACGTTACTTTTATTAATTATTTGAGCACACGTTTCAATTAAAATTCTGCATCTATTATACGCTTATAAATTTCATACCTTAGCTACTGAAAACAAATCAGTAACCGTGAATTTTAGAAGAAAATTTTGACCGTTGCTTCTAAAACTGCTCATATTTAATTTGATACGTTTCATTTCTATTTGTTCCTTTCTTTTCCCTGTTGCCTTTTTCATTCCTTGATTTTTGGTGCTATTGGCTTCAACAAACGTATCATATTATGTACAAAATTTGTATACATATTCCTTACCTTATCTGTGTCAGTTTAAATTATGAATGGTACCAAAAATTTTGACTTTTCAATCATCTTCCGTTTAAAAAAAAATCAAAATGTGTTGTCCAATCAATTTGTTGCTTTAATTAACCTTCAGCAAATCAAGGGATTTGACGGTTGCTATTTGTTTATCTTCATCTGACTACTCACTGTTTGAAACTGTTCAATTTGATTTAATATTCGCATTTATTTATGAGATCTTCCATTTGCTTCCCTCGGCGTAAAGTTCTCCCTTTATCTATTGTTCTGCACTATCACTGGAAGAAACGTATAACGTACGTACTTTTTTCCTCTTTGATTATTTGATTTGGCTACAGCTCATATTTTAATTGTGTGTATAAATCAACGTGAATATTTATTGCCTAAAATCCTCACCTGCTACTTTATATTTATTATTTATGTGATACGTTTCACAATTTGTGCCTATTCGTTTTTCCTACGTTACTTGTTTTAACCGCTGAAACATTTTTTTTAACTTTTGACAGTTCAGTTTTCCACCTTACCCATTTTATATTTCTTTGCTTCTCCCCTCCCTGTCCTCTGCTTTCAATATATTTGACAAATCCATCTTCATATTTCACTCGCCAAGAAGAGTAGGGAAAAAAAATTTAGAGTACAAAAATAAAACCATCGATGCCTTCCTTACCTACAAAATCGCGCACAACCACCCTTTGCCGAGCCATCAACAGACCTGCCTCCAACTTCTTCTCCCCGCCTCGCCATTTCCTCCGCCTCTCCCATCACGTGGCCACTTTTTTTCAGCTACGAGCTCCTTTCTTTTGACGTGCCATCAAACTGTGTGGAGCAGATGCATGAAGCCTGTTGCGTTTGAACTTGCATGCATATATGACTCTATATGTGTATCATATGTCATGTAAGTATTTGATAACTTAGTTATTTGTTAAGAAATTTTGAATTCATATAGCAGCATGCATTTTAGTAGGATACATATTAAATTTTTATATAGGAGTAAATTTTTCTAATAATAATAAAGTAAGTTATTTGGATTACAATATTATATTTAAAGGGTTAAATAGCTTGTTGTTGGTTATATTTAAAGTTATCTGGTTAATATGTAATATGAGTTATTTGATTTACAACACGATGTTTTCATATTATATAATATATTATAATCGGCAACACTAGGTTGCTGTTTTATATAGAGTTATGCATTAAAATCTTTAGTCAAAAGTTGGTATAATATATAAGCTATAATATATATAGACACACACACACACACACACACACACACACACATATATATATAATGTCTTCGTGTTCTGGTACAGTTAGATATAAAAGTTTATAAACTATATATATTTGTGAATATATGTACATGTTATAAAATTTCTTTGTTTTGAGTGTGAGGCTATGGTCTGCATGTTGTATATTTAGCTATATAATATATAATATATACAGTAGTTGCATATGTTCGGTCTGCATAATCCAACATATATAAGTATATATGTGCTTACATATTCATACATATAGAAGAGTTTGAGGTGCTGTTAATAAAGAACACAGGGTCAGATTTTAAAAGTAACCATATTTTGTTATATTATGGTCAATATTATGTTTCGATCAATGAGTTTTATAGATTTCTATATACTCTGTTTATATGTGGTCTATGAGTCAACAAATAATATATTATACTTTTTAATTATTAAAGTATGATGTAGTGCATAAAAGTTATTTACCTGTTCATACTATTATATATGTGTCACATTGGGTTTAAGGTAAGACGTTATATATAGTCGTTTATAAATGAGATTTGAACAGTGTAATTTGTTGAAGTTTTATATATTTATCTTATTTAAAACTATAAATTTGTAACATTCCTTAATTTTAGCTAAAAATTATTTGATGATTGATTTAATAATTAAGATTAAATTTTGAAAAAAATAGGTAATCAAATTTATTTTTGGATTAATTGTGAATTTATTTAGAATTCATTTGCATTTGAAATATAAAAATAAAAATTGGATTCGTTAAATTTAATAAGATATATGTTCATTTAGTTATACAAATAAATTATAATTGGGAAATTTAAATTTTGAAATTTAATAAATATATTAACAAAGGATATTGTTGATGTGAAAATACTAAAATGAATATATAACAAATTGGATTTTATTTTGGAATAAATATGAAGATTTCGGAATAAATTAAAAATATGTGTTATAAAATAGTATTTTGGATTAGAATTCGATTATAAACAATTTGAAAATAAATATAGTTGTATATAAATATATAAAAGTAATAAGTACGAGATTTGAAACTTTATACTTGTACAAAACATAAATAAACATAGTTAATATAAGAAAGTAAAATTTGTAAATATAAAACTAGCTAGGGATTTAAATATAAATTAAATTGAATATATTTAATTATCAATACATAAATACATGTTAATAAATAAGGATCATTTTTATTATGGTTGTATAAATAGTTATAAAAAGAAAGAAAAAAATAAATAGGAAAGAATATAAAGATAAACCTAAGTATTTAATTTAAACAAAAGTTAAAAACATAGAAACATGTTTAGAAATTGAAATAAAGTAAGATTTAATTAAAAAAATTAAAATGCTTTTCTTTTATACTTGAAGATAAAATTAATAGTATACACATGTGTGTTATTTATAAAAGTATAATTATTTTAATAAATACAAAATGAAGTTGTTTGTTTATATATACATAGATACTTAAGTAAACAAGGGTTAAAGTATGTAGTTTGAACATAAATTAAGTAATTTGTAATGAAGTAAGGATTTAGAAACAAATTATAAATAAGTTTTAAAAAAGGGGTTAAACAAAATTCGAACACATGTGACAAGTGTAGTTCATACATAAGGAAAATAAACAAGTGTCAAAATGTTTTATAGTAAAAAAAAAAACCCGCGGAATTGAAAAACAAGATCAAGCAAGCTTCAATCTGGATCAAGCAATCACTTCAAAAACAATCAAATTTGCAAACCTGTAAATAAAGTAAAGATTAAAGCTTTCAACTTGGAACAGAGAAGAAAAGAGTTCAAGTTCTCATTTTTTTTCTTCAAAGCTCAGGTCAGTAAATTTAATAAAACCCATAATTAAAGTTCAAATTTAAAAATCTGAAGCAAATAAAACATAATTAACTCTGGTTTTTATTTACCCGAGGGAGTGATGATCAAAAACTTTCAAATCCTGGAATCAGTGTAAGTGAGAGTAAAAATCAAGAAGCATTTCAAAGCAACTTCTGTTTTGGAAAGCAAACAATCAACCTAGAACCAAAAAAAAGATGAAAAAAAAGCAGAGCAGTTTGAAAGATTGCATGGTCCAAATTGTCAAATTCAAGCTTCTCCTCTGTCCTTCAAAAACAATATGAGCAAATCCACTCATCTACCTCTGTGCCTTGATATTCTGTTTTATACTTGTAGTGTGATTGTTTAAAAATGCCTACATGTTGTCTAAATATGAAGTTGTGAATGGGCATTGTAACAACCTGATATTTTCAACCATTCGTATCCATTGTAAGTGCATAGGTAGACACACACGCCGGACTTGAATTGCTCAAAATACCGTATTGTAAATAAATTTGAAGCAAATGAAATACAACCACAGAATCACAAACACAGAAATATCAGAATAACTCGTAGCGGAATATAAAATACATAGTAGTTCATGAAGCTACTACGGCAGATTCTCAAACCAAATACATAATACAGTCTGAAAACAACATAATAGAAATCCCAAATACATAGAAGTTCAATAATACATGAGATAAACTAGAACAGCTGAAACAGAAAGTAGATATAAATGTAGATAAGAAGAAACTCCAGCAAAGACCTTCTCCAGAAAGATAATCCAAAGCTGTGAATCCTCAGGATGACCCGAGCGTAAAGTAAAACACAAAATACTCGAGTCAGGACAATATATACGTATATAATGTAAACCAACTCAAATGAACTGTAGTAGAAATGCACAATAACTTAAAGGATGCTTGGGATTGCCCATCCTTTAAGAATCAGTTAAACTATAAATTAAATACATCCCGTGGTTAAAATTTCAAAATGGTATTTTATACTTCAAAATCAAATATCAATTCAAAATTCAATATCATTCAAAATCCATTTCAAAATATCAAAATATTATATCTTCCAAACCACATTCATTTTTATTTAATTTAAATACCATTACAAAACACATTTCAAAATGGTTTATATTTCGAAACAAATTACTTCATTTAAATTCATAAACTGAAGTTATTATATTTAATAATTAAATTATTAAACTTCCAAAATTTTAGTCTTTCAAAATTCATTTATTCACTTAATTTATTAAAACAGATGAAAATTCAACTTTCGCAGCATTTAGAAATTGCTACAGAAAGTATCATTCCAAATAGTTCAATTTGACAAAAGATAACATTTAAAAATGCTGTAGTAGGGTTATATTAGTTTCAAATAAAACATAGTTAAATTCAACAATTATAACCTTTACAAAATGCTATAATAGCATTTAATTAAACTTAGCCATTTGGTTCATTATTATCAACTACACCATTTAAAAATGCTGCATTATCATTTAAATTAGAATTAATAGCATTTCAAAAATGCTGTTAATTAACTTCAAATATTCAATATAGTTTCACAAACAATTATATTTTTATTTCTATCATTTTTAACTTATAAAATCATATAATTTCACTTTTAAAACAATCATTCAAATACCCTTATATTCATGATTTTATAAAGTTAAATCTCCATTCAAAAATCAAAATTTAATAATAATTCACTTATTAAATTCCAACATTAAATTTTAAATTCATTAAATTAAATTTAACTTAACACTTAAGTTTAAAATTTTCAAATATAACTTAATTTCATTTTTATTTACTTAGCTTAAAAATTCACTTTTAAGCCCAATTCACAAATTTCCAATTTTAGTTATATTTCAAAATTTCAACTTAAATATTCATTCATTTCACATTTTAACTTTATTCAAAAATCATTAATATATTACAAAATCATTTTAAATTCATTTAATTCAAAATATCATAAATTTATCATATTTTCATATTAAATTTAAATTCCATTTATCACCAAATTATAATTTCCAAAATAACCTGCATTTCAGATTTTCTAACTATACCATTTATTTATTTCACTTATAAATTTTCAAAAAATCAATAATGCTTTACAAAAATCATTTTTAATCAAATTTAAATCAAAATATTATAATATTTACATTTCTAAAATATTTTAAATTTTTTAGAAAAACAACTTTTAACAACGGGTCTGTATTTCATTTTCTAGCCTAGGCAAAGTGATACGGATACTATATCATTTCAGTCCATAATTTACAAAGAAACCCGGGTTTTATCATTTCAAACCCGCAATCCCAAGTAAATGAAAATAATTGAAAATCATTTAGGCCTATCATTTCAGCCCATAATGATTTTCTCCTATTCTAAAGTCCGTTCGGGCATGTATCATTTCAACCCATAGGGATTCTAGTCTACAGGGAACTTGCAATGGTGATAACTGATATAAATAACAGAATAGAAAAATAAACAGTAACATGTGATATAACTAGTATAATAACAGGTGTAAACATCATATGATCATAATATAGCTGTATAACAGGATGAATACATTTATTGATTCAAGCGGTGTCTGTTTATCAGTTATACAGGTACAAATTGTCTGGTGAGAATAACTCACCTGTTCAGAGCTGGAGATAGCTACCAAAGCAAACAATACACACACTACGAAGGAATGACAATATAGAAATGACAGAAGAGTGGAGGGCTAAAGCTAATTGCCTGGTTCAAACATTTACACAATACAATACAACAACATAAGTTCAAAGTAATTTACACTTGAACAACACTAGAAATCAAAGCCCAAAACAACTTCAAATGGTTTGCACTTGTTCTCCACCTTACATGGATTAGTTAGTGATGGAATAAGATCATATAAGGCAGGGACTAAGAGCTGGGTTTGGGTCCAAACAAATCGGCCTAGCTTGGGTTTAAAGATGCATAGATATATAGGTGCACAAAACTACACTACAAGGCAAACAAATCATCATTTCTATGCTCCTATTGTGCTCGGCGAGAGGCTAGATGGCCCCAGCCAGTAGCTCAGGTGGTGGTGGGTGATGTGGCAGAGGGTGGAGGTCAGGTCAGAGGTGGTGGTGGTGGAGGAAGTGGCGTCTAGAGGGGGTAGAAAGTGGTGCTAGCAAACGAGGCTCGGTTTGTGTGAATATGTGATGTATTTGTGGATTTTGGTGGATGTTCAAGCCTTGGTTGTGGTTGGGCTGGTCATGGAGATGGACTAGGGGGTGGTTGATCTGAGAAGGAGGAGGTGGAGGTCGGCCTATGGCTGGAGGAGTGGTGGCCGATCCAATCTAGTTGAGAAACAAATGCAAATTTAATAAGAAATTAGAAAAAAAAACAAAGGAAAGGAAGGAGATTTTACCCAAACTTTCAAGCAATGGCCGTGAATTATTTTTGGATAAGAGAATGGTTTTAGTTCATGAGAAAAATGTGGAATGCAGTGGAGAAAAGAAATGAAAAGCACGGCCAAAAATTAATGAGATGTAGGTTGGAAAATGAAGAGGTGGAATGTAAAAGGAATTTGGAAGATTAAGAGTTTAAACCTTTCAAATTTCCATCAATTTATTTAAATTTATAAATGCATAAAAGGATGAAAATAAAGAGTAAATAAACTCAGAAATAAAGTAAAGAAATAAATAAAATAAATAAATTTTAAATTAATTAAATTAAATGAAGAAAATAGCAATATATACAAAACTAGGCTTAATAAATTTCAATAGACTTTAGAAAAATTATTTTATCGCTTTAAAAATATTAAAAGACAAAAATATACTTAAAATAACATATTAACACATATTAAAATAAAATATGATAAAGAAAGTACAATTTATTAAATTTAAAATAGACAAAATTGCAAAATAAAACAAATTATACTCAAAATTGAAATGTACATAACTTTTATAGTTTAAGTCCGTTTTCAATGAAATGAAATGCAGTATTCAAGTTATTAAATCTATTTCCATAATAAAAGATAAAATTTAGGAATTTAAATATTTAAATTTGAAATTTAAAAGTCAAAGTTTGACCAGTTTGAATAGAAATTCATCTTTCAGTAAAATATCCAATTTATACCAGTTGGAATTATAATTCACATAATAATCAAAGTTTATATTTAGAAATGAAATGTTTGAAATGAAACAATTTTAAAATAATTTCAAAATGAAATAAATTCCAAATTAAAATATACATAAAAATGTAGGGTTGTTACACTCTCCCCCACTCAAATATTTTCGTCCTCGAAAAGGAAGGAAGCGAAGAAACAACAAGAAAGGACAATAGGTTGGAAGACATCCTCGAAAGAAGGTAGGGAAAAAGTAGCTAGGAGGGAAAGCAGGTTGAAAGACAAGGATGAACCATTATTTTAAAACATTATACATTTCAATTAAAATTTTATATTTACAACATTTTACACATTTATAATATGATAAATAGTCGTTTGATTCAAATTTGATAGTTCGAAGTAACCAATATTTAAAACATTTTACATAAATGATCAAAATATCCTTTATACAATACTTTACCAAAATACTTTTTTAACTCGATGTCTTAACAAGTTTACTTTCATTCCTGCAGACTCTAGCCATGTGTTGATCAGGCGCAAAGCTAGAATTCTCCAGGTACCTGGTAGAGTTTTTTCAACATCCAGTGAAAATACTGGAAAACACTTTTAAAAACAGATATGGAGAGTACAATCCAAACAAATCAACCAAACCAAAACAGTTGTCTAACCATGGATCGTAGATACACAATGGTTACGCCTGGATCCCCCAGGAAACAATCCGTATCCGTAAGCTTTCTCAGCCCTGCGAGTTACGTCATGATGACTATTAGAGTGCAGGATACACAATGGTTACGCCTAGATCCCCTAGGAAACAATCCGTACACTCAGGTCGTCTCAGCCAGGCAGTTTCGCTACTAATGCGACCTATATAGAGTGCAGGATACACAATGGTTACATTTGGATCCCCCAGGAAACAATCCGTACCCCCAGGCCAGCTCAGCCAGGCAGTTGCGCTATGTAGTCGCGATCATAAGACCACAGAGATCGCCGTGGAATTCGATGGACACTAGAGTATCATATCCGGAAAACCCAAATCAAAGAGAGAGAATAATATCGATAAAATTAATCCATAGTGTGGCCACAAAGCGAATATCAAGCAGAAGGCACTTTCCATATCTTTACTTCGAAAATATGTATCATATAGTACCTTTCAAAATCACTTTCAAATATCATACTTATATAAAGTCCATTATATATAAGATTTCATTTTCAAGTCAAATACTTTCCAAAATCAATAATATATCAAATCATACTTATATTGACTTCGATTATATAAAATTTCAATTTACAAGTTGAGTACCTTTACAAATCAATAGGTTTCAAATCAATTTTGCACTATACAAATCAGTTTTATATAAGTTTTATAACTCCCAAATCAAGTATTTAGTAAAACAAGGTTCTCAATTTTTTTTCTCGTTTCAATAACATTTCAGTTTCAAGATCATATATGATTTCACCAAATTTTCTTCCAAATTAAATATATTCAGTTTCAAAGTTTCTTAAACAATAGGTTTAGAAAATAATCCAAATTTCCAAATCAACATAACTTAGGTCAAACAAATTCATTTCCAAAATCACCATATAAGTACTGGTTTTAATTCCAATCTAATTTCAAAACCAAATATTCTTCTCAAAATCAATTATACTCAAAATGGTTTCTGAATTTATAATTATCCTTTTAAAACCTATAAACTATTTATTTCTATATGAAAAATCCAATTTTCCTTTTTAAAATTATTTATTTAATAAAAGTTTCAGATTTACTTAAGTCATACTCTTCATACTTTATACATACAAAACTAAACTCATATTCTTTATCAAATATTTTATACTCTTCGAAATTTCTTAGTTTTAAAATTTTAAACCTTGATTTGGAAGTGCTCGACCTTCAAAATAGTCGGTGGAATCAAATTTCAAACCCAAGAGTTGGAAATCAGCAACAAATCAGTAAATCAAATATTTTTTTTATAAATAGAGTTGTACTAAATCAAATCGAAAACTCGAGGATTGAACACCGGCTTACTTTAAATTATTTCTAATATATATACCTATATCTTTCGAATATCAAATCATGCTTCGGAATTTGAAATCAAAATTGGTTTCACAAAGTCACTCGCATAGCAAAGCTACCATAGTGGCCTCTCCCCCACTCTGAAACTCGAAAATCAATGTCGATGATGCTTACACTCATCACCGAAATTATTTTCCAGCGACAAAGTGAGTTCTGGACTTCTATTTTCTTGAAAACTTCATTGAAATTTCTTCTAAATCGTTGGAATTCATTTGAACTCTTTTGAAATATTTCTTATCCGGAAAATACTTTTAAATCGTTTGGAAATAATTTTATACTTCGAGATACGTTCTCTCACAAAGAAAGGAATCTGAGATTGATTTCACACATTTTAGGGTATTTCTACCCTATCTCTAATGAGTTTTTGCTCTAGAGGCTAAGGTTTGCCTAAACCAAAGCTCTGATACCAACTGTAACAAGCCGATATTTTCAGCCATTCGTATCCATTGTAAGTGCATAGGTAGACACACACGCCGGACTTGAATTGCTCAAAATACTGTATTGTAAATAAATTTGAAGCAAATGAAACACAATCACAGAATCACAGACACAGAAATATCAGAATAACTCGCAGCGGAATATAAAATACATAATAGTTCATGAAGCTACTACGGCAGAGTCTCGGACCAAATACATAATATAGACTGAAAACAACATAATAGAAATCCTAAATACATAGAAGTTCACAAATACATGAGATAAAGTAGAACAACTGAAATAGAAAGTAGATATAAATGTAGATAAGCAGAAACTCCAGCAAAGACCAGCTCCAGAAAGTGAATCCAAAGCTGTGAATACTCAGGTTGACCCGAGCGTAAAGTAAAACACAAAAAACTCGAGTTGGGACAATATATACTTATATAATGTAAACCAACTCAAGTGAACTGTAGTAGAAATGCACAATAAATTAAAGGATGCTTGGGATCGCCCATCCTTTAAGAATTAGTTAAACTATAAATTAAATACATCCCGTGGTTAAAATTTCAAAATGGTATTTTATACTTCAAAATCAAATATCATTTCAAAATTCAATATCATTCAAAATCCATTTCAAAATATCAAAATATCATATCTTCCAAACCACATTCATTTTCATTTAATTTAAATACCATTACAAAACACATTTCAAAATAGTTTATATTTCGAAACAAATTACTTCATTTTGAATCATAAAATGAAGTATTATATTTAATAATTAAATATCCAAAATTTTAGTCTTTCAAAATTCATTTATTTACTTAATTTATTAAAATAGATGAAAATTCAACTTTCGCAGCATTTAGAAATTGCTACAGAAAGTTGCATTCAAAGCAGTTCAATATAACAAAAGATAGCATTTAAAAATGCTGTAATAGGGTTACATTAGTTTCAAATAAAACTTAGTTAAATTCGACAATTATAACATTTACAAAATGCTATAATAGCCTTTAATTAAACTTAGCCATTTGGTTCATTATTATCAACTACAGCATTTACAAATGCTGCATTATCATTTACATTAGAATTAATAGCATTTCAGAAATGCAGTTAATTAACTTCAAATATTCAGTATAATTTCACAAACAATTATATTTTTATTTAAATCATTTTTAACTTATAAAATCATATAATTTCACTTTTAAAAACAATCATTCAAATGCCTTTATATTCATGATTTTATAAAGTTAAATCTCCATTCAAAAATCAAAATTTAATAATAATTCACTTATTAAATTCCAACATTAAATTTTAAATTCATTAAATTAAATTTAACTTAACACTTAATTTTAAACTTTTCAAATATAACTTAATTTCATTTTTATTTACTTACCTTAAAAATTCACTTTTAAGCCCAATTCACAAATTTCCAATTTTAGTTATATTTCAAAATTTCAACTTAAATATTCTTTCATTTCGCATTTTAACTTTATTCAAAAATCATTAATATATTATAAAATCATTTTAAATTCATTTAATTCAAAATATCATAAATTTATCATATTTTCTTATTTAATTTAAATTCCATTTATCACCAAATTATAATTTCCAAAATAACTTACATTTCAGATTTTCTAACTTTACCATTTATTTATTTCACTTATAAATTTTTAGAAAATCAATAATGCTTTGCAAAAATCATTTTTAATCAAATTTAAATCAAAATATTATAATATTTACATTTCTAAAATATTTTAAATTTTTTAGAAATACATCTTTTAGCAACGGGTCTGTGTTTCATTTTCTATCCTAGGTAAAGTGATACGGATACTATATCATTTCGGTCCGTAATTTACAAAGAAACCCGGGTTTGATCATTTCAAACGCGCAATCCCAAGTAAATTAAAATAATTGAAAATCATTCAGGCCTATCTTTTCAGCTCATAATGATTTTCTCTTATTCTAAAGTCCGTTCGGATATATATCATTTCAACCCATAGTCATTCTAGTCTACAGGGAACTTGCAATGGTGATAACTGATATAAATAACAGAATAGCAAAATAATTAGTAACATGTGATATAACAGGTGTAATAACAGGTGTAAACATCATATGATCATAATATAGCAGTTATAACAGGATGAATACATTTACAGATTCAAGCGGTGTCGGTTTATCAGTTATATAGGTACAGATTGTCTGGTGAGAATAACTCAGATGTTCAGAGCTGGAGATAGCTACCAAAGCAAACAATACAGACACTACGAAGGAACAACAATATGGAAATGACTGAAGAGTGGAGGGCCAAAGCTAATTGCCTTGTTCAAACATTTACACAATACAACACAACAACATAAGTTCAAAGCAATTTACACTTGAAGAACACTTGAAATCAAAGCCCAAAACAACTTCAAATGGTTTTCACATGTTCTCAACCTCACATGGATTAGTTAGTGATGGAATAAGCTCAGCTAAGCCAGGGACTGAGGGCTGGGATTGGGTCCAAAAAGATCGGCCTAGCTTGGGTTAAAGATGCATAGATATATGGGTGCACAAAACTACACTACAAGGCAAACAAATCATCATTTCTATGCTCCTATTATGCTCGGCCAGAGGCTAGATGGGCCCAGCCTGTGGATCAGGTGGTGGTGGGTGATGTGGTAGAGGGTGGAGGTCAGGTCAGAGATGGTGGTGGTGGAGGAAGTGGCGGCTAGAGGGGGTAGAAGGTGGTGCTAGCAAACTAGGCTCGGTTTATGTGAATAGGTGATGTATTTGTGGATTTTGGTGGATGTTCAAGCCTTGGTTGTGGTCGGCCTGGTCATGGATATGGACTAGGTGGTGGTTGATCATAGAAGGAGGAGGTGGAGGTCGGCCTATGGCTGGAGGAGAGGTGGCCGATCCAATCTAGTTGAGAAACAAATGCAAATTCAATAAGAAAATAGGAAAGGAAGGAGATTTTACCCAAACTTTCAAGCAATGGCCGTGAATTATTTTTGGATGAGAGAGTGGTTTTAGTTTACGAGAAAAATGAGGAATGTAGCTGAGAAAAGAAATGAAAAGCACGACCAAAAATTAATGAGATGTAGGTTGGAAAATGAAGAGGCGGAATGTAAAAGGACTTTGGTAGATTAAGAGTTTAAACCTTTCAAATTTCCATCAATTTATTTAAATTTATAAATACATAAAAGTTTGAAAATAAAGAGTAAATAAAATCAGAAATAAATAAAATAAATAAATTTTAAATTAATTAAACTAAATGAAGAAAATAGCAATATATACAACACTAGGCTTAATAAATTGAAATAAATTTCAATAGACTTTAGCAAAATTGTATTATCGCTTTATAAATATTAAAAGACAAAAATATAATTAAAATAACATATTAACACATATTAAAATAAAATATGATAAAGAAAGTGTAACGTCCCGCCTTTTCGCACGATTTAAACAGACGCACATGCCGATTAAATCCATACGGAAGGGTGGATTGTTATGGGGTAAATAAGAAAAACAAGAAATAAATAAAAGAAAACAGAATCTCGCAGTGGAAGGATAAAATATAATAATAAAATATACATTTTATAAATCTGTTTACAAAACATTCATATAATACATATCAGAGTTACACAAACCAACAACAATGCAGCGGAACAGTGTGTAGTGCACTAGTATAAATAATAATAATATACATCTTCGTCTTCGTCCTCCAGAGCTAAATCTTCAAATCCTGAAACGCAAGGACTGACCCGAGCGAATTGAAAAGACAAAACACTCGAGTCAGAACTAAAAGATCTTATGTAAGTTAAATTAACCGAAATAAATATGAGTGCAGTAACTCAAGAGATGCTCGGGATTTACATCTCCTAAGGATCCGTTAGACTATTTACTATATAGTATATTGCGCTATTATAATAATGTCTATTTGTAAAATAAACTTACTTTTTAATAGCGTTAAGGGGTTACCCATATAGCCCTTAACACAAATAATGCCAATAGTCTATACAGTACCGTAAAACCTCCTGATCGGGAGGCTACCAGAGGATACTCCATAGGTACGACACAAATAGAAACTCGTAGTAAAGGCGCGGTAGGGTAGGTGACTGTGACGCCCCACCTCTATACCCATGCTAGCCAAGAACATTACTGTGAATGCTGTCAACTAGCACGAAGAATAAGGCTGTTGAGGAGCGACCATCTGTATAATTGCTTTAGGCGAGTACCGATATACCGGATAAAAATATAACTTTTCATCTCAAGAGGAAATCCGACATACCGATACAAACTCAAAGCTACTACACAGTGGCTATAATTTCTTCGGAAACAAATATAGAAATAAACATAACATAAATCAGTCACAGACAATTCATATCACAAAGGCGGAAATAGATATGAATATTACACATGAAAGTGTACATCAGAGTAGTGGTCAAAAAGATCCACAATAATACAAAGAAATAGTTACATGAACTACACAAAAGAATAAGTATACATTATGGAGTCTATCTCTCAAATGTATACAACAAAAACTACTAATCTAAGTAGTAAGCCAAAAGTCGGGATGATAGTCCGATAAGGAGTCAAGCAGAAGCACCTGTAAAATCTCACTCTGACCCGAGTATTATTTAAGAAGAAAATAATAAACGGATCAGTCTAGCTATAAATATCAGATGAAGTGATATATAATTAAGAGATATGACATAAACATATAATAATCACAATGCCAAGCTGTGATAAATAAGTAATTGAAAATCAACAAGTGATTAATCAATTTCACAATAATCTACTCAAGATAAAAAGGAATGTCATACTCCTAATTTCATTCACCAAGCCACAATAAATGACATATATAAAAATGCCAATCGTAAAAGTTGGTGAAACATAAATTCCAGAAATCAACACAAGAAATCCAGAAATCACAATAAAAGGAACAACGACGTCGTACAGCGGGACATCCGATGAACCAAATCACAATAAAAAGGATGGCCAATCCCCGAAAAAAGAAACTGGACATCGACACACCTAGAAAGATACGACCCATGTATAAAATGAGACGAAACTCAATAAAATGAGGAACAGTCCTCCACATAGACAAAGAGACATCGCACATTGCTAGTCTAAACCACAAAGATGATCGTCATGATCAAAGAGAAGTGTCAATTACAATAAGCTAGTAAATATATGAGCTTAGCTTCATGTCCCATAACCACTAGCTTAACTTAAATATTTACGAACAAATTGTAGATCTCCACTAGAAAATTGTCACAAGAGATTCAATCGAACAAGTCCAAGAATTAACCGACGAAGTAAACGCAAGCGTTTCATACCACTTGTTTTACTAAGTCGTTTAATTAGATTTCTCATACGAGTGAGGTAAAGGTTTATATATACTAATAGATTGGAAAACGGTTTTATAAACGAATTTGGTATTAAAATAGTATTGAAATCGTTTGAGGAAAGAGTTTTGATATTTACTACTAGTATAGAAAACCTTTATATTTTTAAAGTGACAAAGCACAAGGGGGATTGTAGAAACAATCAATCACAAAGATCACATTCGAAGATGTGAATAAAATCCAATGAAATCGATAAAGGATCCATCGAAGTGGATATATCTAAAATTCCCAAAGAAAATAAGTCATCAAAGATGATAATAAGTGATGACAATAAATAGGATCATCACGAATCGATTTAAATTGGAAATTCAATCCAAAAAGGCAAATTGGACTCAAACAGCAGGTTCAGTCGACTGAGCAGAGATTTTCAGTCGACTGACCCTGTACCTGGAAATTTTCCAGGTTCAGGAAACTTTCTGTTTCCAGTTTCAGTCGACTGTGCAGAGTTTTTCAGTCGACTGAATCATGCCTGGAAACTCTCGGGTTTCAGGTTCAGTCGACTGAACAGAGATTTTCAGTCGACTGAATCATGCCTGGGCTGTTTTTCAACCTTATTCAAATGAAGAGCAAACTCTTCCAAAATGCAACCGGACGAACACTGGCTCTAAGGGTTTATGCCAATCGGCAACCCGGCCCTATATGCTCCTCGATGCATCACCAAAAGCATGATCAAACATCCATAAAAGGATTTTCACACAAATTTGGTTTAAAAACCCAAAAATTGGAATATTCACAAAACCAATCCAAATCAAGAGCAAATGCACATGAAGAAGTGTTAGGAATTCATACCCAACAACCAAAGATAGTTATAGTCATAGATGTGAGATAAAAATCTCACCTTTGAACTAAATTTATGAAGATGAAGCTTGAAAGCAATGGCAAGAAGAAGCACTCTTCAATCTCAACACTAGAAGCTTGAATCTAAGCTTAAAAGAGAAACATTCCCTAAATTAGGTTTAGGAAATTTCTGAAATAGAATGGACAAAGAGTTGGAGAAGAAGAAGGAGATGCTTACCAAGGGGTTCTTCTTGAGTTTGGAGCAAGGAGATGGATTTGCAAAGCAAGCTAGGGCTTAGGAATTTCTATTTCCCATTCTCTTCCTCCATTTTTGCTTGAGCTTGAGTGTTAGGAAAATAGAAGAGAAGTGAATGAAGAGGAGAGTGTTGGAACTGAGTTAAGTGGCTAATTGGCTCAGCCCAACCAAAGCACTAAGCGGGAAAAAGTAGCAAAAATCAACTTTCTCCAAACATATCGAAGCTTATACTCAAAAAGGTCGCAAACGGCATTTTGAACTCAATGGAGGTGGTCTCGAGTCCTGATTCGACCGTATGCAAAAAGTAGATTTTCGGACTAAAATCCGACGAACGATAAAATATTTAAATAAAATATTTAAATATAAAAATCGATAAATATGCGGGTTGTTACAGTGACACGGCACAACTAGGCAATGCCAGGGTAGATATACCAATTACGCTTCCGGGCCGATGGAAACGCGCAGCGCGCAGCTGCCGCCCACCTCGAACAAACTCCCCACATCAAAGAAATCAAAAATGAAGGTGGCCACCGAATCAATCCAAAATCAGAGTATAGTATCGAAGGGAAGTGTCCGATCAGAGGTGCTACCTCATTAACCCGTCAATCGCTCCTGTTTTAGACACCTTATGCCAACTCACGGGAGTTGGGTCCACGTATTTACCTTACAGGAAACGTCGCCACCAACCTACTTCATTCTGGAATCTCCACCGCGTACACGGTTAGTCAAAGTGGTTTTCGGTATCGACAGAGAGTATGTCCATACCCGATCCCGGTCTCTTTGCCAACCAATCGTTATTATAACACCGTGGTTATTTAAAAAAATTATACTTTTAAAACCATAATAAAATATCCATTTAAAACCTATATAAACCCGATATCATTTATTCTTAAAACCCCAAATCAATACGATATCATTTATTTTCCAATATATATTCTTTCCAAAATCATAGGGTTTCCAAAGTAAAATATTTAGAAATCAAAACTCTTGAATATAATATTTCCAAATTATACTACCTTGAAAACATAGCTTTGAAACAAAATTTCCATCTCTTAAATGGTTTAAATTACTTTTATAAACAAAATAGCTTCTTTAGATTTCCAAATCAATTTCAAATACCGATTTAAACTTCCAAATACCATTTCAATTCTTATGTTTCAAGGCTTTAAAAATTTCACCATTTCAAACAGACTCATTTGACAATTCCATATATATATCAAATTCTGTTACTTATTATTTAGACTTGAAATGTTTGCTTAATGAATTCAATATAATTTAAGAAAACCTTTAACTTCATATAACTGGATCATCTTTCAATTTATTATATATTCATTTAATCAACCTGATATTCATTAAAATCACTTTACACAAAAATCAAGTTATAAAAATCATATCCTTTAAAAATTCTCATTTTTATTAAATTTCAATTTAACTTAATATTCATCTTCCAAATCTATTCTCATTTAAGTCATAAAACTCCAGAAATTAAATTTTAAATAAATGTTTAATCTTATTTGATCTTAAATCAAACTTATTTAAAGTTCAAATCAAATTTATACAAAGCTTAAAACCCGGAAATTACTATATATATAACGGCCTTTATCAATAACCAAATCAATATCTCATAAACCATATATATATATAACTTTACAAAACCATAGAAAAGCATATCAAATATAATTTTATATATTTACCGCGGTGCCTGTATATAAAATTTTCTATCCTATGGTCAAGTGATACGGATGTTTATCATTTCAATCTGCAATTTAAAATGAAAAAAATGCGGTTATATATCATTTCAGACCGCAATCCCGAATGAATGAAATGCATAGCAACTTGCAATTAATAAAATTAATCATCCATTCATCCATCAAATCATACATCCATTTATCACAGTCATCATCCAATTTCAAACAATCAACAATACATAACAGGGGATAAATAATGGTATCAATTATCAGTTTATACTCAAAATAAATTTAATAACTGTTAGTTGGCAGTTTATATGCAAAAATAAACGTAAATTTAACTGGCAGTTAATATGAAAATTTAACATAAATATGACTGGCAGTAAATATGCAATTAAATAAATTCTAACTGTCAAATTTATGCAATAAATAAGATTAATTAACAGTTATATTAAATGAATGCGATTTATCAGAGATAATGAATAAAACATGCCAAACAGTCATAAATAAATTTCTACTCATATCTAAAATTAATTTAACAAACACAAGAAATTTTAGAAATTGTGAGTGGGTTAAAACACTCACCTTTTGAATTTAAATCGAATTAAAATCCGATTTAAACCCAAAAATTCGACGGTCTCCAAATCTGTCCAAACCGGCGTCAAAAAATCTGGAATTTAATTACGATCCTAGCAAAAAAAATCGTGCATGAAACGGAGTTTGTATGTGGAAGTTAAATGTATTAACGCGTTTGAAAAATCAAAATCAAATTAAATTCAAACAAAATAAACCTACCTATTACCTCCTGCCACGTCAGCGTTTCCTGCGCACCCCTAGTGACTAATCTCACCAAACCCATGTTCCAATTTCGCAAATAGATGAAGAAATCAGAAAGCCCCAATTCAACCTTTTGGGTTTCGAATTTTACACGTTTGACCGTGATTTCTGGTTGACTCAAGCGACTATTGCAAAAACAGAGACTGCGCTTAGATCCGTAGATGAAAACTACAACATAATTTTTGAAATTTTTTGAGAAATTTAAATTTTATTTGATTTTTGAATAGAATTGGATCTGAAATTTGCATCCATTTAGGAAGAGAAAAAATTGAAGAAAATGAACGCACAAATAAAAGAGAATAGATGGAGGCTAGGGTTTATAATTGGGTTTATATAGATAGGTTAGAATTAGAGTTGATAGATCTGATAAACAAACGCGCTGAACGATAATTTAAATTAACGTCATAATTACAAATCACCATACTATGAAGACATTTACATTATTTCCCATTTATTACTTTATTTAACACAACCCTTAATTTACATCTATTGCAATGTTTTCAAATTTAATTGAATGAACTAATTATATCACTCTTAATAATTGTTGTAAGACTCTAAATCCCACATTTGTAAGTATATATTATTTCCACTCAAATATTATAGATATATACAGAGTATAGGTTTCCATTAAATCATTATTTATTATATATATTCAAATTAACTAAATTCACTATTGAAGTCCGTTTATATTTATTACCAAATATCCATTTACCTTTCCCAATAAATTTGAATCCCGTTCATTTAATATAACAAATCAAATTTCCATTCACACCTTATTATCAGCCCACAATTTATTGCAATTCATTATCTTAGATAGATTTTATACAATTAATATCAACTTTACATTAAATTTCTATCCAATGAATACTTATTCATCAATCAATTCAATATTTACTTTTCTTTCCCTCTATTTGATACTTAACCTAGTACACATTTAATGGGTAAATATAACATTGAATTATAATGCATTTCTCATGCATGCTTCATTTCATATAAATTCCTCTTTATTAACCAAGTCACATTAACAAAAAAAAAAATTCAATCGATTACCAGTCTAGACTTAATATATTAAATAAACGGTTAACCTAAAACGATTGTTACCCCTTTAGCATTCAAATTCACTTACGACTATTATTAACACAATGTTGCCATTTGATTTATATATATTTAAATAAATTATATGAATGGTTAAAACTTTAAAAATTATCTTACCTGCAAATTTACTCACAAACATCCTAAATTACCAACTTGCAATTTATTTTTAATTACTAAATTTGCGTTGATTATATCAAGTTGAGATTTAATACGTATTATTTCCTCAAATAAATAAATCTTTGGATTTAAATTCCTAAAACCATAAATTATGTCCTACCATAAATCTATGCTTTTATTATTTTACGTTCACACTCCCGTTATTCTATAATAAATCACCAAGTAACGATATCCTAAACCAACATTAATTTATATATCAATCCTTATAACTCAATAAATTTGTCAAATATGAATAACCTAACAATACTTACACATATTATCTTACTTACAATAATGTAATATTAAACGTTGAATTTCATTTATTTCGCAATACTTCAATTTAATTAATAAATACTGCTCCTATACTTAAATCTATATTAACAAATCGTTAGATTTGGATCGATACAAATCGGTTTACCAAAGCTTACGTACACATTATGTAAATAAACAACTATATAAATTTGCCACCTATTAGCTCTAAATTTTATTCTTAAGTTTGTTACCTATCAATTTAGATTATACTTCCATCTATAATGCAAATCCAAATCTCCTCTAACTGCATAAATTAGGGCAATTTATTGCAATTGATTTCCCATTAAACTTCATATTAACAAATTGAAACCTAAATAAAAACGTTTATTTATTTAAAAATCTTGTTGTTTAATTGAATTGACCATTCACGGATATAATTTACATTGTTCTCCAATTATTACTTAAATACACCACACAACGTTAAATCTATATTCAATACAATTTGTTACCAAAATTAATTTAACGAAAACAATTACGCCCTTAAAATTTCTCTTCATTAATTAATTGCTAATTGTTATTCAATTAAACCCATTCATTTGATTTCCCTATTATGCATCAATTATAAACCCATCATCTTAAAGGTGATGTCTACATTTTATACTATAAATTTACCCTTTTATATTCCAATATCAATGAATGCTCACATACAAATTTAGATCTTAACTCCAATTAATTATTCCATTTAATCCATTTATTTATTAACTTTAATTACTGCAATTCATTGTCTTACATAAATTTGAATCTATTTCCAAATTTTCACTATTCCAATTAATTGAAATATAAAATTAAATTTGTAAAATTTTAATTACCCTTGATCCATCAAATTTCAACATTCTCTCTCATGTAAACAAATAAGATTTCTGTTTCTTCCTAAATTTAAATTAGTAATCCTATAATTTAATTCATTTTAAACATCGAATTTACACGGGTCGTTACACTCTCCCCCACTCAAAACTTTTCGTCCCCGAAAAGGAAAAGAAGGGAGAAGGAAGAATTTAATAATAGTATATCTTATTCAAATATTAACTTATGAACAATAATTTACAACATTTATTACCTTAAATAAAATATACCATTTTAAAATCATTATGTAAAAGAAAAAATATCTAAGTCCAAAATTTATGGAAAATTTTTGACAGAGTCTCCTTTGTACGGGGAGGCTAAGGAGAAAATATAATGTCAAAATATAACAATTATATTACATATATTATCCAAAATATTATATTCCAACTCTCGAAATATATAAATAGCGCTATAAACCGTAATCTGAAACGTACCTATTTGTCGGGCATTTTACGCTTAAGTTATGGAAACAAAAGCAGCAGCAATTGCTTCCACAACCTGCATTTCACTTATAAAGATCCAAAGGGTTAATAATTTATATAAAGTGAAATTAAGCGGTTTCAAACCCTAACAACCAATCAGTACAACAACCATCAAAACAGCATACACAACAAATCCAAAACAACCATTCAACAAACAAACAAATAGTTGTTCGGATTCAAAACTTGAAATTGTACGGAATGGAAATAACTATCAAGTGCATCATTTGCTCAACAGTCTTAGATGGAACAAAATAGATTATTTATTCATCCAACAATTTCAAATTCCCTTACCCAACCAACCATAAATCAAATAATAGAATTCAAACCAACAAACCAAATTAACTTATTATAAATTTATTCATACTTTAGCTGTTTAATTTCCTTTCTTTCATTACGTCATTTATTTTCATTATATTTCTTTCTATTTTGTTTAGAAATTAACTTCAACCCTTTTTCTTAATTTTACAATTTCCCTTTATTATATTACACTCATTTATTTTCACTTACTAATTACTATTATTCATTCATTTATTATTGCATGACCTCTTTTATTTACACTTTAATTACTTAACTTTATAATCATCTATTTGTCATACTTACCTTTATTATATTTTACTTGGTAAAATTTCAATTATAACTTAAGTTTATAACATTAAATTCTCATTTAACAGCAATTTCATTGAATACTTTTACTACTTGTATAATATTCTATTACAATCTCTTATTAAACATTTCAACTTTTACTAGAATATTAATGGCGACAAACTCACTTTCGGATCTGGGAGGGGAGGATGCGGAGGGGGACGGCTGGACTCGGGTGATGGATCGACGGAAAAAGCAGGTCCTATCGGCTATCAGGCAAAAGGAGACGTCTCGGGTGATGGATCGTAGGGATAAGCAGGCTCTCTCGGCTTATAGGCAAAAGGAGGAAGCAGATCTCACAAATTTAGTTCCTCAATTAGAAATGGTTCAACAGAAAAATCAGATTAAGAGGAAAAATGCATCAATCGGCACAGCAGTTTTTACAAAATCAAAACCTATAAACTGGTGCGAACTGGTCAAAGGAAAAAAACAAGGAGATCTAATACAATACTTTGACCCAGAAATTGTTAATGACAAGAAAACAGCCATTATTGAAGAGGAAGAGCTAATCTCAGCAGAGAAAATGTGGTCCAATTCTATTCTCATATACTTGGTAGGTAAAAGGCCGTACTATATGTTTTTCAAAGCATATATAAAAAGAATGTGGGCTCCAAAAGGTAAATTTGAAGTGTTTGCTAGAGATAATGGTTTTTATCTAGTTCAATTTGAATTAGCAGAAGATTGTGATAAAATATTAGAAGGAGGACCATGGATGATGGATGGAAAATTCATTATCATGAAAAAATGGAACAGTTCCATCAAATATGAAAAAGATCTATTGCTATCTATTCCTATATGGGTGAGATTTCCTAACTTAAACTTTGCATATTGGAATCATATTTCACTATGTAAAATTGCTAGTACGATTGGCAAACCGATTGCAATGGATGAGCATACCAAAAACAGAAGTAGAATAACATTTGCCAGAATGCTTATTGAAGTTGATGCATCTTTCAAATTTGATAAAGAAGTACAAATAAAACTGCCTAAAGGAGATTGTGTAATGCAAAATGTTGAATATGAATTCATACCCCCGGTGTGTAGTAACTGTGTATGTTTCGGACATGTCGACAATGAATGTCCTATATCTTATACACAGCAATGGATTCCAAAGCCCACATCATGCAACAAACAGGCAAATCTTATAGACTTTGCATCAGAAGGAAACAATATCAACTCAGAAGCAACAGCACATCACAACACAGAAGACTTTACAATTGAAGAGTCCAATGTCCAAGATTATACAAATAATAAGAATAAAGATGTCTCTCCATCAGATACATCAGTCTTATATGTTGAGACAGATCAGATGTCATCAAAGAATCCTACAGTTGCAATTGTAGCCTCGCCAGTAACTGAAACAGCTAAATGTGTAGTATCTAAACCTCTTTCTCAACCCAGCATGGCTGCCACAATTGCAAAGGGACCCCTCGTTTGTACTTCTGACATGAATCAAATACAAAACAGTGCAGAAGAATCACTTACAAGCACCAAGACTCTGGATCCAACTGCTAAGACGTCATCGACAAAAGTCTCAGTCAATTTATCATCATCGGAGAATTTATCCAACAGGGAGTTATCAAATCATATTGAACATATCTCAAATAATTTTCACCCTCAAATTTCAGATCTAACATCTGTAGTGTTTAATCCTTTTCAGGTGCAATCAGACATGAAAGACTCAAATGTGGAAGCATCTTCTGTATCTCAATCATGTATCAATCCCACATACCCTGCTACCATCAACACTCTCAACAATTCACCAGAAAACCTCACATCCATCAACCCTGAATTTGAAAATGTGCTATCAGAAATGAGAAAGAAAAATCCCCAAGAAAAGAAAAAGACTAAAGTGATTCATGATAGTGTGACTCCCACTATAAAAACTAGGAGTCAAGCAAGCTCACCCAAATAATGTCAATCTTGTGCTGGAATGTGCGAGGTCTTAACAAGGCGGCACATGTTCTAGAGGTAAAAAACATTGTTTTCTCGCAAAAACCTTCTATGTTTTACTTAATTGAAAATAAGTTGAGAAGAAATAAAATTCAGCTGTTTATGGAATCATGGGGCAATAAATGGACATGCATCAACAACATTGAATATCATCATAAATGCAGAATACTCATCATGATTAACTCGGATATTTGGAACAGCTATGTAATTTCTATGAGCAAACAACACATTACATGCATGCTAAACAATACTGCAGGGGCTCAATGTATTGTCACTGTCATATATGCATTAAATCTTGAATCTGAAAGGAAACCACTATGGAATCAACTGGAAAAAGAGGCAAACACATTCATCACCCCTTGGTGCATCATAGGGGATTTCAACTGTGTTAGGTTTTTGAAAGAAAAAGTGGGAGGAAATAAGTTGACAACAAGAAACATTCAGGAGTTAAACAATTTTATAAATTCAGCAGGAGTTCAAGAAATCAACATTTCAGGGGTTAAGTATTCATGGAGATCTGGACCAAACAAAAACATTGCTACAAAGATTGACAGACTATTATGCAACATTGAATGGATAAACATGTTCAAAAGTTCTCATGCAAAATATCTAGACCTATCTACCAGTGATCATGTTCCTATTATGTTTCAGTTTAACCATACACAAACATTAGAAGGACCAAAACCTTTTAAATTCAGAAATCACTGGGTCAACTGTGAGGGGTACAAAGAAACAATTGAAAAACATTTTGTTTTCCCAGAAGAAAATCAACTTTTCAACCTCATACAAATGCAGAAAAACATCAAAAGAGAAATTAAAAGATGGTGCAAAGGAAAAAATGATTTGTAGACAGAAGTATCAAAATGCAAGCAAAAGGTCAACATTGCATTACAAACATTAGATAATAATCATAATTCATCAAATGCACAAAAGCTGCATGAAGCACAAGTAGATTTGGCAAAAAAATTGGGGCTGCTAGCAATGGACAATAAACAAAAAATAAAATGCCAATGGATCAAATGGGATGACAGCTATTCGAAATTCTTCTTTGCAAAACAAACAACTAGAAGATTTGTAAACAGATGTCAAAATATCATAAAAGAAAATGGAGAAGTAGTCAAAACCTCAAAAGAGATAGAAGATGAAGCTGTCAAATATTTTTCCAACATATACAATAGAGGAAACATGATTGATCAGTTTCCAAATATCATTCCAAAAAGGAAAATAAATGATTGGGGTAAAAATTTCCTTAATGCTACATTTGAGGAAAAAGAATTAAAAAGAGCCATTTTCAGTATACACAATGATACTGCCCCTGGATATGATGGTTTCAATGCAAAATTTTATAAAAGACATTGGAATGAATTAAAAAAATCTCTTCTGAAAGCTATGCAAACTTCCTTTGACAATGGCAGAATAGTGAGAGAAATAAATCATACTATTATCTCCTTAATCCCAAAAGTCAAAACTCCAGAAACAGTTTCAGATTACAGACCTATAACATGTTGTTCCATGCTGTACAAGATCTTATCCAAAATGTTATGTGATAGAATGAAGTATGTTCTTGGAGAACTAATCTCTGATAATCAAACAGCATATTTACCAAACAGGCAAATCAAAGATGGGATAATCATTGCACATGAACACATCAGGAATTTCAACAAGCATGGCAGTAATAAAATGTGCATAAAAGTGGATCTTAAAAAGGCTTATGACTCAGTAAACAGACATTTCATCCTACACATGATGAGAAGCATGGAATTTCCAGAGAAATGGATAAACATTATTCAAGAAATGATAACTACTCCTAGTTACTCATTCTCCATTGAAGGGTATCACAAGGGATATTTTTCTGGAAGTAATGGATTAAGGCAAGGAGATCCCCTATCCCCCTACCTATTTACTTTATGCATGGAATATTTCACTCTGTTGATGGATGCAAAAGCTACTAAAGGAAAAGTAGAATCAGTTATCAAAAACAATTCAAACATAACACATCTCATTTATGCAGATGATCTGTTAATTTTCATAAATGCTACAGCAGTGGGAGCCAAATCAGTTAAAAATTGTTTTAAAAAACTGAAGCAGGTGACTGGATTAGAAATGAATAATCTCAAAACCCAAGTTTTTTTCATCAAGTTTTGCAGCAACAAGGATCAATTACTCAACATTCTAGATATTCAAGAAGGAGAACTACCTGTCAGGTATCTTGGACTACCCTTGTCTGTCACATACATCAAACATTCAAATTGTAAACAACTTATTGACAGAGTGTTAAATAAGATGCATGGTTGGGAGTGCAAATTCCTCACTGTCCCAGGCAGAATTGAATTAATTAAAGCTGTTGTCTACCCAATGGTCAGTTTTTGGATGCAATGTTTCATGTTACCCAGCCTAACCATTCACAAAATCAATCAGTTATGTAAACAATTCATCTGGAAAGGTAAAAACAGCAAGGTACCATGGGAAACAGTCACAAGTGTTAAAGCTGAAGGTGGGATGGGTTTGAAAAAACTGTCAGACATTAACAATACATTTTGCATCAAAAGAATATGGGAAACCCTTAACAACTCATCTTATAGTGCTAGATGGCTTAATGCAAAATATGCAAACAATGAGACTTTGTGGGAAGCTAACTTCAGTAACAATTCTTCATGCACTTGGAAGAAAATGTTATACTACAGAAAAGAAGCTCAAAAATTGATTGACAGAAGAATTGTGGATGGTAAATCCACCAGTTTATGGTTTATACCTTGGATCAATGGTTCTACATTATTGGAAAAACTGGGGCAGCAAATCTTATCATATACAAGAGGTCATAATCATAAGGTAAGTCATATCATATCTGATAATTGTTGGAGGACAGAAAACATCTCATATTTAGGAAACATAAGTGAGGAAATAAGGAAAGTTCCTATACATCATGATAAAACAGAAGACTATTGGTTTTGTAACAGCAGTAAAAATGGCAAGTTCAATTTTCATGATACATGGAATAGTATAAGAGTCAAACTCCACAATATCAATTATCATAAAATCATATGGAATACCACATCACTCCCAAAAATGAATGTATGCTTATATAGAGAAATTTTCAATTACCTTCCCACAAAAGATAAGCTACAACTACAGGGAGTAACAGAAGATAACTTATGTGTATTGTGCAAAAAGGAAATAGAAACATGTAACCATCTTTTTTTCAACTGTTCCTTCTCCAAACATGTGTGGTATTGGATCAGAACCATGATGGAGGACCCTATAACTCATGGAGACATACATATTTCTCTTTTAGATGCTGTCACATATATATCCCAAAATTTTACAGTCAACAGTATAAAGAAAGACATCATAATTGCTGCGCTTAGCACAGCCGTTTGGTACATTTGGAAAAACAGGAATGATATCATCTTTAACAATGAAAAGAAAGATAAAATCACAGTCTGTAACATCATCAAATCCAATGTTCGAGACTTTATCATCAATAGATCCAAGTTCTTCAACCACAGCAACATCAATGCGGACAACATCATACAAAAATGGGAAATCATACCTCTGCGAGTTGACCTTACCGTAACCAAAAACCCTAATTCCCCCAATACTGCTTCATCCTCAAGATACATGATTGATAGAGAAGATGTAGAAACAGAGAGCTCAAAATTGTCTAGATGCACTGATAGTATTTCACTATCGTTGAAAGAGATGAAAGATTGCAAGGGAGAGAGAACGAGCCGCCATGAGTTGCGAAACTATCGCAATGTATTTAGGGTTTGTGTTTTGTCTGTAGAGTATACGGGTGTAATGTGTTGGCATTATCAATAAAGCTTTTTGGATCCTTTTTTCAAAAAAAAAAAAAACATTTCAACTTTTAATATTTGGTAAGTTATATATATATATATATATATATATATATATATATATATATGTGTGTGTTATTTAAGGATGTAATTGAAAGTTATGCAAATTTTTTCACAATTCTTTTAATTAATTAATGGTTCAATAATTATATCTTTGTTTTATAAGTTACATATTTCAAATTACCTTCAATTCCTTTTATTCTATTGTTTTTAATTATAGTAACATTTTAATTACACTTAAATTTATAACCTTATAACATCAATTCTTATAAATAAAGAATTTCATTAATTCATTTACTAAGGTTTACAATCATTTATATACATTACTTATCTCCCTATTATTAAATTTTTACTTTAATTAAAGGTTCCAATTATTAATTACTAATCTTTCATTTCACTACAATAATTGAAACAATTTATTAACATAAATTTAAGAATTTAGATACCGGGTTAAATTTCAAATTATTTTAAAATAACAGATAAATATATTCTTACAACTTATATCTCAATTTATATTTAAACCAATTCAAAATATATAAAAATATTTTTTACAAAAAAGAATCGGTAGTAAAACTACTACAGTGGCCTTTCCCCCTCGAAACTCGAAAATGAATGTCAATGATACGTGCACTCATCACCGAAATTATTTTCCAGCGACAGAGAGGAAAGTACAAAACTTATTTTCTCCAAAATCTCCTTTAAACAAATCTTCTGAATTATATTGAAATATTTATATAATAAAATACGTACAAACAATATTACTATATTCCAAAATTTATTCGAAAGAAATTTCAAAACCCCGGATCTTAAGTCCTAAATTTCCAAATTTCATTGATTTTATTTTTCAATCTTATTTCTATTATTAATTATACACTTTATTACCTAACAACCAATCTATTACAGCCAAATATAGATATTATTTTGAAAAATTATTCTATAGAAAATATAGTAGGTAAAATTATTTCATTCACCTATATTAAAAACAAATATTATGTCGGTCTGTCCTATTAAGTGTTTAGAAATCCCTATTGATGTCATAGCGTCCCATGCACCAACCAGAATTTATAAATACGAAACGGAACAGATTAACACAATATAAAAACCTTTTTATAACACTAACAAATACGCTCTCTGATATATATACACTCAGCGACTCCCATAGGGTATTACTACCCTATTAGTAAAGAGTCAAACCCCACAAAGCTAAGCTTTATCGCTAAACCAAAGCTTTGATACCAGATGTAACGTCCCGCCTTTTCGCATGATTTAAACAGACACACATGCCGATTAAATCCATACGGAAGGGTGGATTGTTATGGGGTAAATAAGAAAAACAAGAAAGAAATAAAAGAAAACAGAATCTCGCAGCGGAAGGATAAAATATAATAATAAAATATACAGTTTATAAATCTGTTTACAAAACATTCATATAATACATATCAGAGTTATACATAGCAACAACAATGCAGCGGAACAGTGTGTAGTGCACTAGTATAAATAATAATAATATACATCTTCGTCTTCGTCCTCTAGAGCTAAATCTTCAAATCTTGAAATGCTCGGACTGACCCGAGCGAATTGAAAAGACAAAACACTCGAGTCAGAACTAAAAGATCTTATGTAAGTTAAATTAACAGAAATAAATATGAGTGCAGTAACTCAAGAGATGCTCGGGATTTACATCTCCTAAGGATCCGTTAAACTATTTACTATATAGTATATTGCGCTATCATAATAATGTCTATTTGTAAAATAAACTTACTTTTTAATAGCGTTAAGGGGTTACCAATATAGCCCTTAACACAAATAATGCAATAGTCTATACAGTACCGTAATACCTCCTGATCGGAAGATTACTAGAGGATACTCCATAGGTACGACACAAATAGAAACTCGTAGTAAAGGCGCGGTAGGGTAGGTGACACAGCACAACTAGGCAATGCCAGGGTAGATATACCAATTACGCTTCCGGGCCGATGGAAACGCGCAGCACGCAACTGCCCACCTCGAACAAACTCCCCACATCAAAGAAATCAAAAATGAAGGTGGCCACCGAATGAATCCAAAATTAGAGTATAGTATCGAAGGGAAGTGTCCGATCAGAGGTGCTACCTCATTAACCCGTCAATCGCTCCTGTTTTAGCCACCTTATGCCAACTCACGGGAGTTGGGTCCACGTATTTACCTTACAGGAAACGTCGCCACCAACCTACTTCATTCTGGAATCTCCACCGCGTACACGGCTAGTCAAAGTGGTTTTCGGTATCGACAGAGAGTATGTCCATATTTGATCCCGGTCCCTTTGCCAACCAATCGTTATTATAACACCGCGGTTATTTAAAAAAAAAATACTTTTAAAACCATAATAAAATATCCACTTAAAACCCATATAAACCCGATATCATTTATTCTTAAAACCCCAAATCAATACGATATCATTTATTTTCCAATATATATTCTTTCCAAAATCATAGGGTTTCCAAAGTAAAATATTTAGAAATCAAAACTCTTGAATATAATATTTCCAAATTGTACTACCTTGAAAACATAGCTTTGAAACAAAATTTCCATCTCTTAAATGGTTAAATGTTAAATTACTTTTATAAACAAAATAGCTTCTTTAGATTTCACAAATAAATTTCAAATACCGATTTAAACTTCCAAATACCATTTCAATTCTTATGTTTCAAGGCTTTAAATATTTCACCATTTCAAACAGACTCATTTGACAATTCCATATATATATCAAATTCAGTTACTTATTATTTAGACTTGAAATGTTTTCTTAATGAATTCAATATAATTTAAGAAAACCTTTAACTTATTATAACTGGATCATCTTTCAATTTATTATATATTCATTTAATCAACCTGATATTCATTAAAATCACTTTACACAAAAATCAAGTTATAAAAATCATATCCTTTAAAAATTCTAATTTTTATTAAATTTCAATTTAACTTAATATTCATCTTCCAAATCTATTCTCATTTAAGTCATAAAACTCCAGAAATTAAATTTTAAATAAATGTTTAATCTTATTTGATCTTAAAATCAAACTTATTTAAAGTTCAAATCAAATTTATACAAAGCTTAAAACCCGGAAATTACTATATATATAATAGCCTTTATCAATAACCAAATCAATATCTCATAAACCATATATATATATAACTTTACAAAACCACAGAAAAACATTTCAAAAATAATTTTATATATTTACCGCGGTGCCTGTATATAAAATTTTCTATCCTATGGTCAAGTGATACAGATGTTTATCATTTTAATCCGCAATTTAAAATGAAAAAAAAATGCGGTTATATATCATTTCAGACCGCAATCCCAAATGAATGAAATGCATAGCAACTTGCAATTAATAAAATTAATCATCCATTCATCCGTCAAATCATACATCCATTTATCACAGTCATCATCCAATTTCAAACAATCATCAATACATAACAGGTGATAAATAATGGTATCAATTATCAGTTTATACTCAAAATAAATTTAATAACTGTTAATTGGCAGTTTATATGCAAAAATAAACGTAAATATTACTGGCAGTTAATATGAAAATTTAACATAACTATGACTGGCAGTTAATATGCAATTAAATAAATTCTAACTGTCAAATTTATGCAATAAATAAGATTAATTAACAGTTATATTAAATGAATGCGATTTATCAAAGATAATGAATAAAACATGACAAACAGTCATAAATAAATTTCTACTCATATCTAAAATTAATTTAACAAACACAAGAAATTTTAGAAATTGTGAGTGGGTTAAAACACTTACCTTTTGAATTTAAATCGAATTAAAATCTGATTTAAACCCAAAAATTCGACGGTCTCCAAATCTGTCCAAACCAGCGTCAAAAAATCTGGAATTTAATTACGATCCTAACAAAAAAAATCGCGCATGAAACGGAGTTCGTATGTGGAAGTTAAATGTATTAACGCGTTTGAAAAATCAAAATCAAATTAAATTCAAACAAAATAAACCTACCTATTACCACCTGCCACGTCAACGTTTCCTGCGCACCCCTAGTGGCTAATCTCACCAAACCCATGTTCCAATTTCGCAAATAGATGAAGAAATCAGAAAGCCCCAATTCAACCTTTTGGGTTTCGAATTTTACACGTTTGACCGTGATTTCTGGTTGACTCAAGCGACTATTGCAAAAACAGAGACTGCGCTTAGATCCGTAGATGAAAACTACAACATAATTTTTGAAATTTTCTGAGAACTTTGAATTTTATTTGATTTTTGAATAGAATTGGATCTGAAATTTGCATCCATTTAGGAAGAGAAAGAATTAAAGAAAATGAACGCACAAATAAAAGAGAATAGATGGAGGCTAGGGTTTATAATTGGGTTTATATAGATAGGTTAGAATTAGAGTAGATAGATCTGATAAACAAACGCGCTGAACGATAATTTAAATTAACGTAATAATTACAAATCACCATGCTATGAAGACATTTACATTATTTCCCATTTATTACTTTATTTAACACAACCCTTAATTTACATCTATTGCAATGTTTTCAAATTTAATTGAATGAACTAATTATATCACTCCTAATAATTGTTGTAAGACTCTAAATCCCACATTTGTAAGTATATATTATTTCCACTCAAATATTATAGATATATATACAGAGTATAGGTTTCCATTAAATCATTATTTATTATATATATTCAAATTAACTAAATTCACTATTGAAGTCCGTTTATATTTATTACCAAATATCCATTTACCTTTCCCAATAAATTTGAATCCCATTCATTTAATATAACAAATCAAATTTCCATTCACACCTTATTATCAGCCCACAATTTATTGCAATTCATTATCTTAGATAGATTTTATACAATTAATATCAACTTTTCATTAAATTTCTATCCAATGAATACTTATTCATCAATCAATTCAATATTTACTTTTCTTTCCCTCTATTTGATACTTAACCTAGTATACATTTAATGGGTAAATATAACATTGAATTATAATGCATTTCTCATGCATGCTTCATTTCATATAAATTCCTCTTTATTAACCAAGTCAAATTAACAAAAAAAAAATTATTTCAATCGATTACCAGTCTAGACTTAATATATTAAATAAACGGTTAACCTAAAACGATTGTTACCCCTTTAGCATTCAAATTCACTTACGACTATTATTAACACAATGTTGCCATTTGATTTATATATATTTAAATAAATAATATGAATAGGTAAAACTTTAAAAATTATCTTACCTGCAAATTTACTCACAAACATCCTAAATTACCAACTTGCAATTTATTTTTAATTACTAAATTTGCATTGATTTTATCAAGTTGAGATTTAATACGTATTATTTCCTCAAATAAATAAATCTTTGGATTTAAATTCCTAAAACCATAAATTATTTCCTACCATAAATCTATGCTTTTATTATTTTACGTTCACAATCCCGTTACTCTATAATAAATCACCAAGTAACGATATCCTAAACCAACATTAATTTATATATCAATCCTTATAACTCAATAAATTTGTCGAATATGAATAACCTAACAATACTTACACATATTATCTTACTTACAATAATGTAATATTAAACGTTGAATTTCATTTATTTTGCAATACTTCAATTTAATTAATAAATACCGCTCCTATACTTAAATCTATATTAACAAATCGTTAGATTTGGATCGATACAAATCGGTTTACCAAAGCTTACGTACACATTACGTAAATAAACAACTATATAAATTTGCCACCTATTAGCTCTAAATTTTATTCTTAAGTTTGTTACCTATCAATTTAGATTATACTTCCATCTATAATGCAAATCCAAATCTCCTCTAACTACATAAATTAGGGCAATTTATTGCAACTGATTTCCCATTAAACTTCATATTAACAAATTGAAACCTAAATAAAAACGTTTATTTATTTAAAAATCTTGTTGTTTAATTGAATTGACCATTCACGGATATAATTTACATTGTTCTCCAATTATTACTTAAATACATCACACAACGTTAAATCTATATTCAATACAATTTGTTACCAAAATTAATTTAACGAAAACAATTACGCCCTTAAAATTTCTCTTCATTCATTAATTGCTAATTGTTATTCAATTAAACCCATTCATTTGATTTCCCTATTATGCATCAATTATAAACCCATCATCTTAAAGGTGATGTCTACATTTTATACTATAAATTTACCCTTTTATATTCCAATATCAATGAATGCTCACATACAAATTTAGATCTTAACTCCAATTAATTATTCCATTTAATCCATTTATTTATTAACTTTAATTACTGCAATTCATTGTCTTACATAAATTTGAATCTATTTCCAAATTTTCACTATTCCAATTAATTGAAATATAAAATTAAATTTGTAAAATTTAATTACCCTTGATCCATCAAATTTCAACATTCTCTCTCATGTAAACAAATAAGATTTTTGTTTCTTCCTAAATTTAAATTAGTAATCCTATAATTTAATTCATTTTAAACATCGAATTTACATGGGTCGTTACAGAAATTATAATTTATAAAATTTAAAATAGACAAAATTGCAAAATAAAACAAATTGTACTCAAAATTGATAACTTTCACAGTTTAAGTCCGTTTTCAACGAAATGAAAAGCAGTATTCAAGTTATTAAATCTATTTCCATAATAAAAGATAAAATTTAGAAATTTAAATATTTAAATTTGAAATTAAAAGTCAAAGTTTGACCAGTTTGAATGGAAATTCATCTTTCAGTAAAATATCTAATTTATACTAGTTGGAATTATAATTCACATAATAATCAAAGTTTATATTTAAAAATGAAATGTTTGAAAAGAAATAAGTTTAAAATAATTTAAAAATGAAATAAAGCCAAAATTAAAATATACATAAAAATCTCGGGTTGTTGCAGGCATGCATGTATATGCTCTTGATTGTTGTTTACAGACATAGGATAAGTAAAAAAAAACTGAAATCTCACCCCTTAACCTCCTTTAAGAATTGATGTTTGAACAATTAATGTTTGAATTTCCAAGATCCAAGTTTTAAGGATACTATTATGTATTAAAAATGAAAGGTTTACTTGGAATGTAGAAAAATACAGTAGGAAACGAATTCAAGTCAAAGTTTGATCATCGAAATTTCAAGTTTTATTTCATGTCTGTATTCAAAAGTAGAAATCATGATTTTTGACATAAAATTCACAATTTTTAGTATTAGGGTTATCGAGATGTTACGAGTTGAACGAATAATGGTCTTTGGGTGATTGCCATTGATCAGCGAAATAATTGTCAATGAAATCGAGGCTGAAGGTGGAGCATGTGTTATAGATTGTTGGAAAAATGGAAAAAGATTTTTTAGATGATGGTCGTGACGGTGCGGCAGTAATTTAGGGTTTAACATGAAGTTTTTGGGCTGCTTGGTTCTCTGCTCGTGAGGAGTCAGTGATGGATCGAGTTCGATGATACTCAGGGAGGTTTTGGCTTGGGGGTTGTCGAAGACGTGGCCGGAGGTGGCGACGCTCTGGTGGTCGGAGTTGCGCACGCGAGGTGATTGTAGGGGTTGTGTTTCGATTTCAGGAAATAGAGAATGGCTCTATTTTGATTATGGGGCGATTTTGGTTTTTGGGTTGCTCGAACTAGTTTGGGTGGTCGTGGGTGACGTGCCGGTGGCATCAACGTTGATCGACGAGGGGCACCGCGCTTGTGCACGTGTACGTGCAATTTGCATATCTGGGTGAAGCATTGGGGAAGATGAAGTAGAAGCTCGGGGTGTTCTCGAGATTTTAACGCGTGAACTCGAAGTTGTGCTCGAAGCATTCGGCGAGGGTTAATCGATGTTTAAGTTTAAATTATAATAGGAAAAAAAATGAAGCAGGAGTGGGAAACTTTCTCGGGGAAGATTCGATTGGAACTCGAGTACGGGGGAAAACTGCTCGGGTTAAACGTAAAGGGGCTCGGGTCTGTTCATTTCACTATAAAAAAAACAGTTTTAAACTTTAAAAATAAATTAATTTTTACTTAATAAATTTCTTAAAGAAAAAAAATCATTTCTTTTCAAAATATTAAATTTTTATTTAGTCTCGGAATTAATTATGATTTTAAAATATAATTACTTCGAACATTAAGGTGTTTTTGCTTTATACATGTAACCTTTATTTTTCTTTTAAGTTTATGTCAAATAAACTTAATAAGGTGACTAAGATTTAATTCAGAAGTGATGTTTTTTGAAAGTTAATTAACTTAGAGGATTAAGCTGATTGGTTAATAATAATTAGCTACAAGGGTTAGTAATAAAGGTTTGCATAGTAATTAAAGTAATTAAAGTAAATTAATTAATAATTCAAGTTAAGTAATCAAGTAATTAATGAATGATTTAAATTAAAATGATAATTACGTGGTGAAAGTAACTAAGAATAGATAATTGAAGATTAAAGATTGATAAATCAAAGATTAAGGGTTAATTACTTTAAAGCATAATTAATTAATGTGGTTAATTAATTAGGGTAGTTAAGTTAAGAATAACCAATTAAGGATAATTAATTGTAATTAAGACTTAATGAAAAATTAAGGATTTATTAAATAAAGTAATTAATTAAAGGTCAATTAATACAAGTAATTAAGATTTAATTAATTACAATTAAGGGTTAATTAATTAAGATAATTAATTAAGAAATGATTAATTAAGACTTATTCAATGGAAATTAATGATAGTTTATCATGGGTAAAAAGGTTACTGATGAAAGTGATTATGTGAATTTAAACCCACACAATTTATTCATCTTAATTGTGGATGTTTGATTGTTAATGAATGTTATGTGATGGATTGATATATGTGATGTGATGCTATGTTATGCTTTGCTCTGAGCTGCTATAATTGTGATGAATATACTGTTATGAATATGAAAACCCCTTGACCCGCAGAACGACATTTGGAATTCGATGCGACAGGGAGTCGGATTCCAGTTGGTTATCCGAAACCCACATCGAATCGTAATGGTGAATCTTCGTGATTGATTTACTTTATCTACGAATCTATGTACATAGATAAGCGTTGTAGGATATACCGCTTATCGATATCGCTGTGATTGTAATCTGTGATGATTGATGTTGTTGCACTATTGTGTAAAACCCCTGGACCACACTTATACACACACAAATATGGATTGCACGTGGAAATGGGTTAAGTCATAGATTTTAATGATTTTTAAAAATTGAATTTTGAATCCAAAATAGTTTGGAATTGGATTTGAAAACTTTTGAAAAGGGTTTTCAAAAATAAAAAGTTATTTTGAGTAACTTAATAAAGTTTTGAAATTTAAATATTTTGATTTAGATTTGAATTCAATATTTGAAGTTGAATTCAATAATTTGAAAATCTATTACTTATAAAGGAAAGCAGAAACCAGAGAAGTGATTTGCTAACACGTGTTCTCATCACTTTTTACCCTATTGTTTTTCAACTTCGGTTTGTAAACTGCTGTTCTCCTCATTCCTTTACTCATCCACGTCTGCTTCACTTTGCCTCTCACCCGAACTTCAGAACCTTTTCCTTCCCTTTAGCCGTCCTCCCTCCTCGACAACACCATCGCTGTTGCCCTTTCCGCTCCGTAAATTTCCCCGTTACTGTTCTCTTCCCTTTGCCTCTTTACCCGCTTCTTTTCGCAACTGCCCACCGTCGGTTCGACTAATCTTTGCATCTTCCTCCTCCCCTCCCTTCTTCCACGCTCTACCTGTTAACCCAGCTATCAATTCCACTGGTGTCAAATTTGCCTTTGCCATAACCTTTGGCCACAGCAGAGGTCAGTAACCACTGTTCTCTCCTCTATCCTTATACTCACACTTCACTCCTCTTTACTTTGGCTTCAATTTAGTAGAAAAATTCTCAGTAACTCTTTTCAATTCCTAATTACGTCTTTTTTAAATTTTACAGTTCACGCATGCTCTGTAGAATGTCTGGCCGACATCGGTAATTGATAATTTGTACAGTCTGCGGAATTTAGAGTCAATAGGTATGGATCCCCTCTTTTCTTTTGATTTACTTCACGTTTATTTTTTATTTTATTTGGGTTAAGTTTTCCTCCTCTCATCTTCGACTGAGAAATATCCGTTAAACAGAACATTGATATTGTCGCTGACTCTTTTTTATGATTGTTAAACAAATAAAAATTTGTTTCCCACGCTCATTTGATTTCATTGCAAAATTGAGCCACACCTTCTGTTTTGTACTAACTATGTTTGCAAAATTTAGTTTTATAATGTCCATGAAACCAAAATTTTGAGTAGATAAGCTACTCCCATTTTCTAACCATTTGACATATGACTCCCGTGTCAGCTACTCTCATTTTCTAACCGTATGGTAGAGTGAAATGTTAATGTTCAGTAAAGATAATGGTAGCTGTACTTATAAATTGCTATATAATTTGTCGTTGACTTCACTGTTCTGTTCAATCCATATAGAGTTGTTTTCCGTCTTACGTACCACGACGATAATAGTTACTGCATTGTACAAGCAACCTGCTAAAGGTTGTTTTTTCGTACGTAAGCCCTCCAGAACATATTTTTGTGCACAGGCCTGCTGTCTAAACTTGAATTTTTTGTAACATGTGATTGGTTGATGGACCACACCCTCTGTATGTAATTAAGCATGTCGAATTCTGTCCCTCACTGCTGTCACCGTTTAAATAATTTGCAGCGAAGTAGTACCATATTTATTTTTAATCAGTACATAACGATACTTACTGCCTCTTATACAGGCTTTACATACTACCAACTCTCTGCCTGACGAGTGTAAACCCTTGCACGTCATTTGGTTAATCATAAATTATGGATACCCCAGCTGTGGCTAGGGATGCTAGAGCTGAAAGAAGAGGTGCAATGAATGCGAGAAAAAGAAAAAGGTGTACAGTTTTACAGCAACAAGGGACAACGATGGAAGATACAAGCACATCCCGTGGAGATGCGTCATATAGGCCAAAGATTACTTCAGGATGGAGTGGCCGTAATGGTACGTTATGCTGGTTTACATACCGTTATTTATTTCACAACTTAAGTCACCTCAACTACTGCTTTCCACTGTAACTAAAATAGGGAAAAAAGGAAAAGGACGATATTCCTCAGCGAGTTCCCGCAGCAGTGTGTTTGCAAAAGTAGGCGCAGGTAATGGTTTACTCTTATTCTTCCTCTCTGTTCCAAGCTATAATATAAACTGAAATACCCCATTTAGCTGTTGCGTTTTGAAGATATTTACGGTTGGTAAAATGAACGTTACATACTGTATGGTTTACCCAGTACAATTCACTTTGCTGTTAATCAACCTTACAATGGTTCGTCTAACACTTTGTTTTTCCTTGGCATGTGTACAGTACGCATTCGTGTTATGAATGCTGATGGCTAAAATTTTGGAACAGGAACTGCGGTTCAGCCATGGAATTTTGGTGGACCCACCTATGTTTGCTCAAGTTGTAATGCAGCAGTTTGGTACGAAGAAAGGAACAGGAAGTCAAGAAGACCCGTGAATCCGAAGTTCTCTATTTGCTGTAAGGGTGGTAAAATTAAGTTACCAGGGTATAAAAAATGCCCTAACTATTTACATAACCTGCTTGATTACAATGGTGGCCGTGAAAGCTCTAATTTCAGAGAGAACATACGGGTATATAATGGGATGTTTGCATTTACATCTATGGGTGGTCGGATTGATAATTCAGTGAACATAGGTCGAGGTCCTTATGTATTTAGAATTAGCAGGCAGAATTATCATAAAATAGGCTCTATGCTACCCACGGAGGGGGAAGCTAAATTCGCCCAACTATATATCTATGACACAGCCAATGAGGTTACAAACAGAGTTAATGCGCCGGGGTTGTCAGCTAACCAGTCTACAAACCCTCTTATTATTAAAAATTTAATATCTATGTTCAACAACTGTAACGAGTTGGCTAAGGTGTTCCGGATGGCCAGAGACGGGTATGAGAGTAGTAGTTTGTCCAATGTTTCGTTTCATTTGTTGGAAAGGAGGGGTAGAGATAGTAGGTAGTACAATATACCAACAACTTCTGAGATTGCAGCTTTGTTTACAGGGAATGGTAACCGAAGTGAAGGTTATTAGGATATCATAATCGAAGAGAGAAGTGGACTGCTTAAGAGAATTAACGAGAAACACCCAAGTTTTAAGGCCATGCAATATCCCCTCTTATTTCCCTATGCAGAGGATGGTTATAGACTGAACATACCTCATCAGTCCATCGACCCGGCTGATATCGGCAAGGACGACATGGTAACGATGCATGAATATTATGCGTACATACTGCAATATAGAGAGGGTGATGGTAATACCTTGCTTTATGGTGGGAGATTATTCCAGCAGCTAATAGTTGATGCATACTATTTCATCGAGGAGGACAGATTGAATTGGATAATAAATAACCAACATAACATCAGGTCTGAACTGTATAAAGGGCTGAAGGATGCGGTTGCAGCAGGTGACACATCGGCGTTGTCTATTGGCAGGAGAATGGTTTTGCCTTCCTCTTTTATCGGTGGGCCTAGGTACATGATTCAGAACTACCAAGATGCAATGGCAATTTGTCGATGGGCAGGTTCTCCAGATTACTTTATCACATTTACATGCAACTCTCACTGGCCAGAGATTAAGGAGTGCTTAAAAACAATACCAGGTCAACGAGCAGAAGATAGACCGGATATAATTTCACGCGTTTTTCACATCAAGTTGCAGCAATTGATGCATGACATAAAGGAAAAAGAAAATTTCGGAAAAGTAAATGCAGGTCCGTCACACCGTCCACTAAAATTTTGTTCAAAAAAATTAACATACACTGAGAATGATGATTAATTTTGGTCAATATTTGAACAGCTTTGTACGTTATTGAATTTCAAAAGCGAGGCTTGCCTCATGCACATATCTCGCTGTTTGTACGGAGAGAGGACAGACCAAAAACGACGGCCGAGGTGGATAAGGTCGTTAGTGCAGAATTACCCGACCGTCAGGCAGATCCTGTTGCATACCAGTCAGTCAGCCAGTTTATGATACATGGACCATGCGGCGTTTATAATCCTAACTGCCCATGTATGATAAATGGTAAATGTTCAAAACATTACCCAAAACGGGTTAATTATGAAACGATGTATGACAAAAATGGTTTTCCAGATTACAGAAGACGAAACAACGATAACTATGTCACCACATTATCGGGGGTTAATTTAAATAATTGTTGGGTAATACCACATAATGTGAGCTTAGTTGTGAAGTATCAAGCACATATCAATGTTGAGATATGCAATCGTGCGAAGTATGTTAAATATTTGTTCAAGTACATTCACAAAGGCCACGATAGGGCTGCTGTTGTAATCGAGGAAAACAATGTAACGAACCACAATTTTGTTCGCGCTGTGGATGAAATAAAGACTTACATAGATTGTCGTTACATATCAGCTTCAGAAGCAAGTTGGAGAATTTTCAAATTTGATATTCACTATCGAAAACCTGCAGTTGAACGATTACACTTTCATTTACCTGACGAGCAAAACGTTGTTTTCCACGATGACGATAATTTGGCTGAGGTAGTATGTCAACTTGCTGTTAACAATACTATTTTCACTGAGTGGATGGAAACTAATAAACTTAGTGAGGAGGCACGAAAGCTGACATATGTAGATTTTCCTACAAAATGGTTATGGAACAAAAAAATTGGCAAGTGGACAGCACGGAAGAAAGGGGACACAATAGGCAGAGTTTATTTCTCATCCAACATGCGGCAAACGATTTTATATACGTCTACTACTAAACATTGTCAAAGGACCAACCTGTTATGAAGAGATTCGAACCGTTAATTCCGTTGTTTATGACTCTTTCAAAAGTGCATGTGTTGCACGTGGATTACTTAAAGACGATAATGAATGGAACATAGCTTTAACTGAAGCATCACGTTGGGCAACTGCAGCGTCTCTACGCGAACTTTTTGTCATGTTGCTACTTTTCTGCGAAGTATCCAACCCACTACAACTTTGGAATAGAAATTGGAAAATGTTGGCAGAGGATATTGAATGGCGTCACCTTCACACGTACGAACAACAACCTGATTGTTTTGATGACTGTCAACTGAAGTTGGAGACTGTATGTGAATTAGAGAAGATATTCAGTAGAAGTGGTAGATCTGTAGCAGAATTTAATTTCCTCCCTCCATCAGAACTTATTCCAATTTTCACACGTCAGTCTACCTTACAACCAAAGGAAACTGCTTATGATATGGAAATGTTGAAAGTCGAATCGCAACCACTTATGTTGTCTTTAAATTTTGAACAACAAAAGGTATTTAAAACTTTATGTGATTCTGTTGAGCGTAACGAAGGTGGTTTCTTCTTTGTTTACGGAAGTGGGGGTATAGGGAAAACTTTTTTATGGAAAACCATTATCACTTACTTAAGGGCAGAAGGGAAGATTGTTCTAGCTGTCGCTTCTTCTGGTATAGCATCCTTACTTCTACCTGGCGGTACAACCGCCCATTCAAAATTCAAAATTCCCCTTATTGTGGATGATAATTCAACATGCAATATATCAAAACAATCTCCTTTAGGGCATTTGCTCAAATCTACTGATTTAATTATTTGGGATGAGGCACCTATGATGCACCGTAATGCCCTTGAGGCTTTTGAAAAAAGTTTACAGGATATAATGCAGGTTGGCACCGATGACGAACCTTCTAGGATTTTCGGAGGAAAGACGGTTTTACTTGGAGGTGACTTTCGACAAACTTTGCCGGTAGTTCATAAAGGTACTAGAGATATGGTGGTCTCTGCTTCCATCAGCAATTCATATCTATGGGCAAAGTGTAAGGTTTTCACTCTCAGAAGAAACATGAGACTACAACGTTCAACATGCACCTCCCAGGAAATGGAGAAAGTTGATAAGTTTGCACAGTGGGTGCTTGACATTGGAGATGGAAATGTTGATGCAGTCTCAGTAGACGGTGACGATGATCCTTCTTGGATTACTATACCTTCTGAATATCTTATCGACGATGGAGATTGTGGTCTTCAAAATATGGTTGACAATATATATCCTAATTTGCATAATAGGTTGGCGGACAAAGAGTATTTACGCACACGCTGCGTGCTCGCTACAACTAACGAATTTGTTGAGGAAATTAACTCCTACATCCTTTCTCAAATTAATGGTGAATTAAGATCGTATTTCAGTGCTGATTCTATTAGTCCTACGTCCGAACAAGTGGACGATCAACATACCCTTTATCCTACCGAATTCCTTAACACTCTAAAAATATCTGGATTACCTAACCACATTCTGCAGTTGAAGATAGGAGTTCCAATTATGTTGTTACGAAATTTGAACCAGAACTTGGGGCTTTGCAACGGAACACGGTTAATTGTAACTCAACTTGCTGAAAGGGTTATTGAAGCAGAAATAATTACTGGTACTAATATCGGTACCAAGGTCCTAATTCCTTGCATCATTCTTACATCCGCGGATACAAAATGGCCATTTGCGTTACGTAGGCGACAATTCCCCATTAAAGTTTGTTTCTCAATGACGATAAATAAAAGCCAAGGGCAAACATTAGACAATATATGCATATATTTGCCGCTCCCAGTTTTCAGCCATGGTCAGTTGTATGTTGCCGTATCAAGAACATCTTCATATCAGGGTATAAAATTTTTAATTGGTCAATTGGAGGGTGGACGTCGTGGGCTAACGAAAAACATTGTATATAAAGAAGTTTTCAATGGTTTATCAGGTAATCACACCTTACATCGTGTACTACATGCATTTCAATACTGACTTTCACACCCACTTCTCTAAACTTTCTTCCCTCTGCTTTCAGGCTGAAGTTACGGGGGGGAAAAATGCGGTTACATGACCGGTTTCTGCTGTATCTACTTTTATGGACTACCATTTGTTAAGCTACACCCTGCAAATTAATTTGTCCCTATTTCCTGCACAGTTTACCATCACTTCTACTATCTGAATTTGTACTTTTTCTTTTTTTTGGCGTTAAACTTGTATATTTGTAACTTAATGGCATGATTTATTCATTGTTAACACCGCTCATTACATGTACTTGCTGTTTTCTTTCAACACCTACCTTTTAAGGCTGCTCTCTGTTTGACGAGTGTAACAACCCTGTATTTTCTGATTATTGTAATTGTATATTTTAATTATTTTAATTTAAATTCCTAGTTTAAAAACTTTATTTTATTTATTAAAATGAATATATTTTATTAATTGAAATATAAATGTTGATTTTGATGTGGATTAGAATTTCAAACATGCATAAATTGAATATTTCCAGAAAATGTGAATTTTGGCCAATCTGGTTAAACGTTGACTTTTAAATTTAAATTTTAAAAGTTTGAAAATTTTAATTTTATCTTTTATTATGAAAGTAAATAAAATTTCAAGAACACTGCTTTTCGTTTCGTTGAAATCCGAATAATATTGTGAAAGTTATGCTTTTTACAAAATTGGGTGTAAATTATTTTATTTAACAATATTGTTTATTTTAAATTATATAAATAATCTTTTTATTTGTCATATCTTATTATAAATTGTATTATATGTTATGTTACATATATTTTTACCATTTAAATATTTTTAAAGAGATGTTTGAAATTTTCCAAAGCTTATTGAATTTATTTTCTATTTTTAAAGCCTAGTTTCTATTTTCTTTGCTATTTTCTTCATTTAAATTATATTTAAATTAAAATTTATATATTTATTTGTGAATGCATTTTAGTTTATGTTATTATCTTTGTTATAAATATTTTTACAAGTACATAAAGATTTTCCAAAGTTCATTGCATTTATTTTTCATATTTTCAAGACTAGTTTGCAATTTTTGCTGTTTTATTAATTAAATTATATGTAATTAATATTTATTTATTTTGTTTACTTGTTTAATTTATTTCTGAGTTTATTTTATCTTTATTTATCAGTATTTTAAATGTATTTAAAATTACAAAAAGAATTAGAGAAATATGAAGAGTTTAAAACCTTTCATTTACCTTTGACTTTTCACCTCCCTGCCTTTTCAATTTCATCATATGCATTCAATTGGGGCTGTTCCTTATACCATCTTCAGCCGTATTTTTTTTCTTCATTTTCCATGAAATTTCTTCCTCCTCTTCTCTGAAAATTTTAGCCTCCATCATCTCCAAGAGTTTGGTAAAATTCTTTTTCTTTTCCATTGCTTTTCTACTTGTTTATGTTGTTTTCACTTGCTTTCTCACCCTTGTAGCTCAGCCCCTTGCTCCTCCTTCACCATGGCTGCCACCACCACCACCTGAGCTAGCCTCCACCACCTCCTCTACAGCCCCAAGCCACTAGCCATGCACCCATGTGACCAAATCCAACAATATCTACACAAACTTCACCTATATGCACCATAGCCAATCACCTATGCCTTCATCACTTTCAACCACCCGTTGGCCGCCACCTACTCCACCTCCACCATCCATGGATGACCTGGAACCCGCTGCCACACCATCCTACAGCCCACTACAGTGATGGCCGCACCATGCTAGCTTGTGGCCGAACCCATATGTTGCATAGGATCCATGGTAGTTGCATTGTAGTGTTAGTTCCATGCACCTATCTCTCTACCATACTTTGCTCCATCATTTTCCCATGCTAGGCTGACCTTTAGGAACCCAGACTAGATCCAAACCATGCCTTTAGCCGTGCCATTTCAGATCTGGAGCTGAAGCATAGGTGGTAGAAAGCAAGTGCAAACACTTTGGATTTGTTTATGCATCCAATTCTATCATTGTTTAATGGTATTTTGTGTTGAAACTTATGTGTTGTTATACTTGTTTTGTTGAATGTATCTAAGGGAATTGATACTTTGGCTCTCCCACTAATCTTTGTGTCGTGTTATCGTTCTTGTTGGGATCTCATTCGTGCATTCATTGTTGTGTCTCCAGCTCAAACAAGTGAGTTATCCTCACCAGACAATATGTACATATATAACTAGTAAATTGACCCCTTTTGAATCTGTAAAATGCATTATCATGTTACATATGCTATATTATGATTATATGATGTTCACCCATGCTTAAACACCTATTATAACATCTGTTACTGTTATATTATGTTGTTCTGTTATTTTTATCAGTTTATCACACTGCAAGTTCCCTTTAGATTAGAATCACTATGGGTTGAAATGATACATACCCGAACGGACTTTAGAATAGGTGACAATCGTTATGGGCTGAAATGATAGGCCTGAGCGATTTTCATTTTATTTCATTTACTTGGGACTGCGGGTTTGAAATGATAAAACCCAGATTTTTTTTGTAAATTACGGGTTGGAATGACACATTACCCGTATCACTTTACCTAGGCTAGAAAATTATATATAGACCCGTAGTTAAAATATATTTTTCTAAAATTTTTAAAAATATGTTTGAAATGTAAATATTATAATATTTTGATTTAAAACATAATTAAAAATGATTTTTGTAAAGTATTATTGATTTTTATTGGAAATTTATAGGTTAAATAAATTATGGAAAAGTTAGAAAATTTAAATGTAAGTTATTTTGGAAATTTTGATTTAATTATAATTGGAAATTAAATTAAATATGAAATTATGATAAATTTATGATAATTTGAATTTAAAATGAATTTAAAATGATTTTATAATATATTAATGATTTTTGAGTAAAGTTAAAAAATGAAAGGAATGATTATTTAAGTTGAAATTTTGAAATATAACCAAATGGGAATTTGTGAATTTGGCTTAAAAGTGAATTTTAAGTTAAGTGAATAAAATTGAAATTAAGTTATATTTTGAAATTTAAACTTAAGTGTTAAGTTGAAATTTAATTTAATGAATTTAAATTTGAATGTTGAAATTTAATAAGTGAATTATTATTAAATCTTGATTTTTGAATGGAAATTTAACTTTATAAAATCATGAACTTAAGGAAAATTAAATGTTGTTTATAAATGTGAAAATGTATGATTTTATAAGTTAAAAATGTTTTAAATAAAAATATAATTGGTTGTGAAATTATATTGAATATTTGAAGTTAATTAACTGCATTTTTGAAGTGCTATTAATTGCAATTTAAATGATATTACAGCATTTGTAAATGATGTAGTTGATGATAATGAACTAAAAAGCTAAATTGAATTAAAGGCTATTATAGCAATCTTTTTAACTGCTATAATTGTTGAATTTAACTAAGTTTATTTGAAATATTAAGTAAACCCTATTACAACATTTTTAAAAAATGCTGTCTTTTGTTAAATTGAATTGTTTTGAATGTAACTTTCCGTAGCGTTTTCTAAATGCTGCGAAAAGTGAATTTTCACTGTTTTGATAAACTTAAGTGAATAAATGAACTTTGGAAGTTGAAATTTTTGAAAATTTAATAATTTAATTATTAAATATAATAACTTCATTTTAATGATTTAAAATGATTTTTGAAATATAAACTGTTTGGAAATGTAAATTGAAATGGTATTTTAAATTGAATAAAATGAATAATGATTTGAAATGAATGTGGTTTTGAAAAGATATGATATTTTGGTTTATTAAAATGATTTGAAATGAAGTTTTGGAAAGATATGATATTTTTGATATATTAAAATGATTGAAATGACTTGAAATGGATATGATATTTTTGATATATTAAAATGATTGAAATGAGGTTTTGAAATGATATGATATTTTGATATATTAAAATGATTTGAAATGTGGTTTTGAAATGATATGATATTTTGATATATTAAAATGATTTGAAATGTGGTTTTGAAATGATATGATATTTTGATATATTAAAATGATTTGAAATGTGGTTTTGAAAAGATATGATATTTTGATATATTAAAATGATTTGACAAGAATTTCTGGAAAGATATGATGTTTTAAAATGGTTTGGAATTAATTTAATCATTATTTTGATAAAGATTTGGATTTGAAATGATATCCTATTTTGAAGTATAAACATTATTTTAAAAGTTATAACTACGGGTTATAATAACGATTGGTTGGCAAAGAGACCGGGATCGGATATCTGGCATACTCTCTGTCGATACCGAAAGCCACTTTGACAACCGTGTACGCGGTGGAGATTCCAGAATGAAGTAGGATGGTGGCGACGTTCTTGAGGTATATTACGTGGACCCAACTCCCGTGAGTTGGCATAAGGTGGCTAAAACAGGAGCAATCTCGGGCCAAGTGAGGTCATTCCTCCGATCGGACACATTCCTTCTATACTATACTCTTACTTGTGATTGATTAGATGGCCATCCTCCGATTTTGATTGGGAGTGTGTTCCGAGGTGGGCGTATGTGGCTGCTGCGTTACCACCAGCCCGTGTGCGTAATTGCTATATCTACCCTAGCATTGCCTTGTGTGCCGTGTCACCTACCATACCGAGCCTTTACTACGAGTTTGTTTTTCTCCCGTAGCCCGTGTGGTATCCTCTGACAGTCACCCGGAGTGGAGATGGCATGATATTGGATGGACTACTGGGACTATTATGTGTGAAGGGTGATATGGGTAGCCCGGAACGCAATTTTAAAGTAAGTTTATTTTACTGTAGACATTATTATAATAGCGAAATATTACTACATAGTAAATAGTTTAACGGATCCTTAAAGGATGGGCGGTCTCAGGCATCCTTTAAGTTACTTGTACCTTATTACAGTTCATTTGAGTTAGTTTACATTATATAAGTATATATTGTCCTGACTCGAGTGTTTGTATTTTTATTTACGCTCGGGTCAGCCTGAGTTATTCACAGATTTGGATTCCACTTTCTGGAGATTGGAATCGCTGGAGATTATCTGCTTATCTAGTTTTATCTATTCCAGTTCTGTTGTTCTATTCAGCTTGTACTTGGTTATCATCTTAAGAGTTCTGTTGTACTTTATTTAGTCTGTTGTATTTTATTTAACCCTGATATATTCATATAGTGGCTTCATGAACTACTATTTCTTTTACTTCCGCTGCATTATTAAATACTCTGTGTCTGTGATCTGTGATTTTATTTACTGTATATTCTGAGATTTGCCAAATTTTATTTACAATGCGGTATTTTGAGCAATTCAAGTCCGACATGTGCGGATGCGAATGGTTGAAAATATCGGGTTGTTACAACGAGCGTATTTACAGTTAGACGCTGCAATGTCGCTGATGTCAGTACTATTACGACAATTTCTGTTGTCTGTCCTTTTTTCCACCCGAGCTTGGATATTTGTAACTTACTGGACTAATGTATATGATAAACACCGTTTCCCGGACTGTTTGTACACGTTTGTCCTAATAATAAAAAAACCTGAACACTAACTTTGACACATACAAATTACAAGTACTCAGCATACGCATTAAGCAGTGATTATTCATACATTACGCCCCATACCACCAATCAACATAGTTCAAAATCCAAATTTAATATTGATTAGTGCTCAAACAATGTACTGTAATCTTATGCACATTTCTACACTATGAAGTTCAGTTTAGGATCCGTTATCCTGTTTGACTGCGTATTAGCAGCAATTTACTTCAACCACTTTGTCCACCACATTATTTACTACTTTTACATTTGTTACTTTTACCGTTGTATAGTCAATATTAATTCATCTTACATGGTTCATAATACTTAATGAATTTGAAGCGATGCTCTTCAAATCTTATGTTAACTCAGTTTAGGCAATGAAGTATTAACATTTGATGTATGAAATAAATTAATGATAAGGCAGTCAGTTATATACAACCCCGCGGCTTCAACGCATTATCAATTTATCACTGTCAAAGTTCTTCCTACTTAACGACGCCTCCACTTTTTTTTCCTCCACAGTGTTTCTTTGACAGGTTCTTCTCCTACTATTTCGTCCTTGGTTGATGGACCTCAAAACTTTGAAATGCTCCAAATTCAGGTAAAGACAGCTTTTTAATCTCAACTTTCATTTACCATTCATTATTTTCATGATGTTTGAAACATACTTTCTTAACATAACAATTTTTTTGACTGCAGATTATATTTTAACTCACAGTAAGCGACAGTAAATCGCGTAGACACAACGCGGGAAGATATAATCGCTATTTATTTTAACTTCTGATGTTTCCATATTTTTACACCATAATTTTCCACGTTGAACTTATAATTCTCATTAGATTCTTTATTCAAAGAACAGGTTTGAAATCGTTCGTCCATTTTTTTCCTCCTATATGATACTGTCCTCATTTATACACACTTACTACGAATTTAATTCCACGATCTGTTGCACTCTTTGACTCCTTATTTGCAGCAATTTAGTTCAACCTTTTTGTCTGCCACCCTACACAGTACTGTTACAACTGCTACTTTTACTGTGTTACTTTAAGATGTTATACATGTAGATGGTGTTATTTGTTTTTACAAAACTTTTTTCTTACCTTTTATCACTTAATTTCATTAACAGTTTCATGTACGTTGCTGCTGACATGACTATCAGATGCTGGCCTGTAAATTGCTCAGGTTGGATATATCTTTATGATAAGTTTAACTTCATCATCTACTTTCCCACAATAACATTATGTTCACTTTTCAACTGCAGGTACACTTTCGTAATGTACAACAATTTTTGTACATTTTCAAGTTAAACTGATGACTTTTTTGCTCAACGTACATTGTTGCTGAATTGCTAGGAGGAGGGACTGTTAAGGATAGGGATTTGTCAACAAGTTGTTCAGACAATATTATGCTCCTCCTGCACTCAATGCTCAGCAGGTATTTTTAACATTTGGCTTTGAGAAATACATAGCGACAAGTAAACGTAGTATTGCATACAGTAGAACTGGCACTAGGTGCAGTTATCCCAGCTTGAAGTCAGTTGTAGTCGACTATTGGATTCCCAAAGTAATCTGTTCAGCAGCCCTATATCACAGGGCATTTTCAAATTTTTAACAACTGCACCGCCTCTACTTCTTCAAACTAAAAATAACTAACTTCATCATCGACCCTCTGACAATAGCATTCTGTTCATTGTTCAACGTCAGGTACAGTTTCGTAATTTATGATAATTTGTGCCCATTTCCAACTTAAACTGATGATTTTTTTTCACACCGTACAAATCTGTTCTACAATGGAAACCTGTTTAAAGATTTAGTGGAATGCACTATTTAATTAACATTTTTTTCCACGCATACAACATGGTTTGAGAATTGTAAATCATTGGCAACTATTTCCAAAATATTTACGTAACTGAGTTTTCATGTGTAGGTTATTATTTGGCAAATAAAGGAATTTGGAAAATGCTCATTGTTCATATTTACGCTGCCCACATAAATACAGCTCCGAGAAAAATATCTAAGCAGTGGGGCTCTTTATTTATGCATATGAAATTTTGTGCGTACTCACTTTACAATATTTGATTATTGGATCTGCAGTGATTAAATATTTTGTTTTAAGTACTATGTACTGTTCTTTTTCACACAAGTACTGTATATGACTTTACTGTATCTATGTTACTGCTACTACCTTAAGTCCTAATACAGATAGCTTTATCCTTCTCAGAATTAATAAAGTTTCGTATATGGACATACTTAGGTTGCCCATCTCTTTTAAGCATCAAACTATAAATTCTACACTTGGAGCTATTTTACATCTCCTTGCAGCATTTGTAGCGATTTTTTTATGCTGGTGAATAAACGAAAAGAAAAAAACTAGATTATCAGAAAATAAGGAATGATATCGTAATGCCCTTTTTACAGTTAGCAGTGTCCACAGTTGTATAACCTTCCTGCTGTTCTTTATTAATACTATACTAATATGCTATTGATTGCAGCGCGGGTATCCATGGCTATTTTGGACAACACCGCTACTCGTCGTGTTACAAACCATGTACACAACAGCAACATCATGATGCATCCCCTCTGTCGATAGAGCTCAGGTCAACACTGTCCCCTTCTCCAATCAGCATCTGTCACCACCCTTCGTGGTATTATTATATACTTGCCGGTATGCTTTCACTTGAATCATGCTTTCGCTGTATACAAAGTGTGGACCAAAAACAAAACAACAGCTTACTACCCAGTCAAACATAAACAAGGGTGCGTGAAGACGGATTAAAAGTACGCCACTTATCCTTGGAAGCAGTTTGGACAGCAACAGGAAGCAGATATACTGTGTTTTTTTTCTTCCTATTTTTGTAATTTTTTTAGGTGCGCGAATAGTAGAAAACCTATATTGCTTTATATAAAATGCTCCCTGCATCATGAGCCTATATGCATGTTTGTGTAACTGGAATTGATGGATTTCGGCAACTTATGGTTACTTTTTTAACACTCATTTTGCATATACTATGATCACCATTACCTTTGTAATTTGACATAGGAACGACGACACTTTCCAGTTTAATGATAAAAATATTCCAAATTTAAGAAAGACTGTCAGCTATGCTATGTGCTCATGTATGTACTACTTTTTTAATAATGTTAACACTGCATGAATAAAAGATTAGTCATATCATACTGTATGTGACATGAATCTGTTGCCTATTCTTTTCAACACACATGATTTCACTGCTCATGTTAATGCAATAGCCATTTCACGTTACTGACTACACAAACTGCGTTTATAAAACTACTCTGCAAATGATTTTACAACTTAGGCGGCTACATTATTGATTTGCTAATACCATTTTATCCGCAGATATGGTTTTGAAGATCTTATATGAAATTTTGGATATGTAAGTTAAATTTGTTGTTAAGTTAGATGGTACCAAACAATATAAACAATATAAACTGCATCCTGTATAACTAATTTACTTTCACCCTATCAACAACAGAAAACTCATGTTCGGAATCCAATTCCATGATATTGCTATTTGCACTAATATATCAACGACCGCAGTAATATTATACTTCTTACATCTGTTACGTGCATTATACCTTGCACCAGAGTTGTCCCATCCTCTTTACTAAATTATAATTGCCAACGCAGATTTCAGTACTCACTTTTATTATCTTTTCATGAGCAGGAAGCTACTAGCTTATTTTAATTGCCCCTTACCATCAACGACAGTACCACTTTTCCCTCTGTGAATGTACTAACTGACCCCTGCTTCACATTTCACTCTACCAGCAGTACGAATGACATAAAAATACAACTTACTTTAAATATGGTGTGTAGACACCTGTACTCCAACCACGAAGTGCGAACATTTCACAAACCAACAACTGTTCTCACCACATACTAAATTGTTGGAATGCACGTCATTTTATCACGGTTGCAACTGTCCTTTGGATACAGTTATGTTCCCATAGTCAACCGATCAAACCCACTTCCTACGGTAACTACATCCACTACGAACATGTACAAAACTACTGCACAGGTGTTGAAACAACGTTTTCACCTAACTGTCCACTCTTCACTTTCCATCTACAAATAATTCATCAACCTCATTTCGTACACACATTGCGCCTCATCAAACTATTATCTACCACTGTACAGTACTCCCCGGGTACTTTCTTGGCGTTAAACAAAATAACATTCGTTCACCCAATACACCTTCTACGCAACCTACCCCACTTCAGATATCAAATTTCTACTTTTTCTACTACTACTCTGTTTAGCACTGTTGTTAATCTTTCTTCCATTTCCTCCAACATATATCAGAATGATGAACCAATATCAACTACTGTCTGAGTTACAAGTTGGTCCTAACTGGGATCGCATACATGTACGCCTGTCCAGGATGTGGGATTCAATCTCCAAAGCCGCAAAAGAGATTTACTCGACAAATCTTCATCTTCTTGATGTAAAGGTAAGCCGTAAATCAACGTAATATCTGAACATTTCTTTTTTCCCCTGATATCCATGCTGCAAATAGATCACAGTTTACTTTACGACAGGGCAACCAAAAGCATGCGGTCGTGCCAAAGAGTTTGGTGGCCAAATACACAAAAACGTTTGAAGAACAATGTTTATACGAGATTGAAACGTTCAACGTCTACCCTGCGCAAACTACGTACCGCCCCATAGATGACGAGGTGATGATCATCCTTCGTACCGACACGAAAGTCAAACAGCTGCCACAAACACTGTACGATATTCCTAGATACAGATTTGGTTTCGTTGATAATGAAACTCTTGCTCAACGCATAGATAAGGTGGCTCAACTTACAGGTGCACTCAATTATCGTACTACCACACGCTCTATACTATCGCTCTACCGTTTCACCTAACACTGCTACTCAAATTTCTTTTACATTCCTCCTTTTTCAACCTTCATACCAGATGTTGGTGGAGTGGTGCGAGGTATTTCTGATGTTGTTCAGTTGACAACAAGGACCGGATGTCAAACATCTAAAAGAGAGATTACTGTTTACACTGGAAGGTTTAACATTTGTCAATGTCTCACATTTACATCTACATATTTGCATGCTAACACTCTACATTTCAACTTTTACACAGTCTGAAAAATACAACTATTACTTTGTGGGATGACAAAACTAACCTAATAGATGTGACTGCTATGGAATCGGAAAAACAACCACCGTCGGTGATATTCACTTCTATGATTGTCAAACTATTCAAAGGTAAATTGTCTTTACTCCTTCCTGTTTCCTTGAGGAATATCAACCTTATCTCCAAAGTAATAATTATAGGAGAGTTTACATTCTCATCAACTAATGCCACGCAAATATACTTCGGCAATGAATGTATAGAGGTAGCAAAATTACTTTCCAGGTATACCACCAATTCATTTGTACTAAATATTGCTGATGCGTACACTTCATCCACAACCTTATTCCCACTGCATTACTTTTCAGCGTCACTAACATTGAAGACAGTACCATTACATCGACTGAGCGTCAACGGCCTACATCTTCAACTACTTACGACCTCGAAATTAAAAGTACCATAGCTAATATGTTAGACGACATACGCTCTAACGACTGCCACGTAATTCAATATATTTTATTCCTATCATTATGTTACCTTCACTTTTTCATTGACATTTTTCCATCTCATCCTCCTTTGCAGTCAAAAAAGTATGTCGTAAATGTAACATTGATGAGGATTAACACATCATCAGGATGGAATTATCTTTCATGTCCCATTTGTAGGAAGACGGTGACAAAGGAAGCAACTGGTTTCAGCTGCTCTAAATGCAATAGCAATATTACTCATCCACTGAACAGGTCTGCATAATTAACTTTACTATTCAGTTTCAATTCCCTCACATTATGTTATATCCTCACAGGTACAGGATATCTATGGAAGTTTTCGACCGCACTGGTATTGCGACTGTGACTGCTTTCGACAAAGATGCTGCCTACCTCCTCAAACGAAGTGTCGATGAGATGATGGATATATCCAAAATGGTACGCATCTTACACCAACACTTTTTTAATCGACTGACATTACTACTTTCAAACTGTCTAACCTTACCTTGCAACTGCTGTCCCCCTCCTTTATCTACTGCCTCACCCTACATGACACTACTGTTTCTTTTTGTTTAGACCAACGGTGACGAACTGATTGGGAAACTGTTCACCAGCTTGATGGGTACGGAAGCTCGGTTTGAATTTAAACCATCAAAGTTCGACATAATGAATTACGGAAAATCGCTCACTGTTAGTAGAGTTTTACATATTCAACCCCCTATCAACTCGCTGCCTGATCAACCTAAACCCCTTGAACCAAAGGATACAAAATACAGTGATGGTACACAGCTAACCACTGAATCCAACAACGTCACAAAAACAGGTACTGCTATTTTTACAACCTCTGCCCATTCTTCTTAACATATCTTCCACACATTTTCCCTACCTAAAACTTGCATTTCTTATTCAGGTGCGACGGACATAGAAATAATTACAGTGAAACAGGTTTTTCTTCCACCCCAGACTTGGTTCTTCTTTCCACGTAACACAACAAATAACGTTTACCCACCGCGTACCTGCAGGAGATTGAGGAATGTTTACATGATAGCAGCATAACCGACCTCACCGTTGGACGGAAGAATGAACCAGCCTGTCACACGCTGCCTGTTGGTAGGCAGAGGAAACGTGGACGAGCAACTGGTAGTTAGAGGAAGAAGTAAGCAGTATGTGAGCATCTGCAAGCCAAACCATAGTCTGTCCGCAACAACATCCTACCTCCGTGTTCCCCACTCATGAATTCTGTGTTCTGTTTGGTTTTGTACATCTTCATTTATTCCTGTACCTATTTCTGCCTACATGTACAAACGTTAAAGGCTGTTCTATTTCCTTACCGTATTTGCTTACGTTTGTTTAAAGATGTTTACTACTGTTTGTCCCACAGGATTTTTAAGCATTACAATAAATCACATACTTTTACACTGTCAACTCTGTTTCCTGCACACACTTCTCTTTACTATTATACACTGTTCATAAAAACACTCTACAATGCTACACACACTGTTCCCCACCCGTACCACGCACCACACTCATTGACCTTCTTACTCTCCTCTTTAGTTCAATTATGAATGACAGTTTGCATTTTTCAGAAATTGAGCTTCCGTCTGCAACAACATACGACACATCACCCATTTTTAAACTACTGCATGTATTCTATGTTACAACTATTACTGTCATGCTTCACACATCGAAATCATATCCACATAGCAATCCACCGACCATTATCCAACAAAAATGTGAACAAATTTAGCCTACACACAGCTAACACCTACTACAAAACTGCATACGTGTACACGACAAGAACTTTCCTTTCCGCTAATCTTACTTTCACCAATACATATATATTTTGTAAACAAGACCCGGCTAACAAAGCGAGGTAACTAAATAGTTTACATATATTTTTTTTCCGCTCTTCTTTCTCTCATTTCTACACTAAGTTAGCATGAATCCAGTTAGTACTAGCACCATGGGTAAAACATTTACTCCATACGGTTGACATGAAGGCAGATGATGACCAGGTGCACTACATATGGGTGCTTAATTCAACGCCGTACTATTAATTTTCAAAAAATGGACGTCACTCTGGTAACCAACTTAAATTGGCATTGAACTGTCAGCTCAATGTTGTACAAGAATCAAAGTGCAATGAAAACTACCAAATTTTGCTCACCATTTTCAATTGCGTGACTTGCTATCTCCCTGTAACATCATGCGTGGTTTAAATCAGAGCTGAATATATGATGTTTATGGGGATACACTTTTTCACTTCTCACTCTAAGCTACCTCTCCCCCTGTTTCCCATACACATTTCATCACGCCCTGCTCTCTTCCCCTCTGTTTCTCAAATTTGTGATAGTCTTTTTCCACCTTCATTTTGCAATCCGCATAGCAGTAAATAATGAAGTAACTGATACACATATCCTCCAACTCCTGCTGCATGAACATGGCGACAGCGACATCAACCACGGTGATGACCAAGCTGACCGCTCCACTACGATATGCACAGTCATGAGTGTAATACTCGTAGCACTGGCTTTTATGTACTATGACTTATTTCATTTCAGTAATTGTTTACAGCCTTTAAACAGTTTTATTACGTTCCTCCCTCGGTGGTTATCTGCACCGTTCTTGCTCGCCTTAATTTGCTCCACTGGGCTTCTGCTTATGTGTGCTGACACAAAAATTATATGGACAATTATTTCTCCATTTGTACTACGGCTTTCCAATTATCTTTTGATATCCTACTTCATTACGTACGTATCTCTGATTTGTATAGGATCTTTGTTCTGAATTTTTGGTGTTCTGTGAACATAGTTAAAACAGGTGAACAAAGAGGGTTGCAAGGATAATTTGGTTGTACTTTTTGTTATTGTTGACTGTGGATATTGTTGATCAATTTAAAAGTTCAAACGGAGTGTAGATTAACGATTATATTCATCATGTTATCTTTTTTAACTCAATGTGTTTCAACATTGATCTGTTCGTTTATACTATTTTCAGATGATATATACTCTAACATAAATCACTTTACAACAAATAATCAAAGTTATGTACATTTTGTACTACCATGTTATTCAATTATATATTGCTTAAAAAATTTCATGTTGGTCCACCTTTTAATTTTTATATTCCTTATAAAAGGTATATGTAATTACTATTGTGTCTACTATGAATCCAAGAAAATATCACCAACGTCCTTTTATGTTTAAGCCACTTTACAATAATGAATTTAGTATTACTATTCAACACGTTATATTTGAGTAATTTACCTACTACAATTTTTGGTGGCGTACAATATTACTGTCATAGGCTTGATTCAAAAAATGAAGGAAATTAAAATTTATAGCCCATGCACCCTTACGTATATAGTGGCACAGTAAATAAAAAAGATCAGTTCAATATTTTAGGCATTCAAACATTGGACAACATGACTTACACTCCATTCGCATATCCAATAGACACGAAATAGGAAATCACAAAAAAAAAATACGTGACAACACCATAAATATATAAAAAACAAACAATACTCCATTTCAAAAGTACCGACCATACAATCTTAACCCAAAACAGTTATGTACACTACCCGTTGCGTAGCACGGGCCACACAATTTCAACTCCCCTCCACCAAGGTACTAAATTTCAATTCTTTCCAAACGTTTTACGACAACTTACAGTATCCAACTAACATACCTGTTGGAATACCAAACATAAAAACCACCGACAATATTCACCATCCCTGCACAAGGGACAGTTTGCACATATGGACATATGCGCACGCAAACGTTTTGTTCTCTATTCACATCAGATTTCGCAGATCAAACGGCGTACGCTAAACAATACTTCCACCTAATACCATCACTTTACATTCATCGACAAAAAAATTAGTTGTTGAAATTAAACAATTACAGATATCTTCAAGAACAACATAAATTCCTCAAATTTTAATTACACACATGCCCGTGTGCGTAGCACGGGCGACGCACTAGTTATAGTTTAAAAGGATTATACAAGTTATAAAGATGCTTATGAAGGTGTTTTAACCATTTAAAAAGTATTGTTTTGGGAACTTAAATTTAAACCAAGTATTACTTAAATGGCTTTAACTTATGCGGAAGATTATCAAAATTTGTTTTGAAATTGAAGAGAATTTCAAATGGTATATCATTCATATTAAAGAACTGAATTGCAAATAGTTTGAAAGTTATGACTTAAATCTTTAATTTAAAAATTGGACAAGTTAATCCAATTTGAAGTGAAATCGTTTTCAAAAGCCGTAAATGAACCTTTGTGGAAAATTGAGGAACTTTGTGAAATGAATCTTTTCATTTGAAAAAGATTTGAAATGGTTATTTGTTTTAAACCATTTAAAGAAAGGTTTTGGATAATAAGTTGTGACTTAAGTGAAATCCTATATCAATATGTTTTTAAATTTTGTGCTCATTATTCGGCTTAGCCAGAAGAGGGCCTTGTGTCATATAACCCATTCCGAATAATGGTACGTCGTTATAGGTAGCATTTGAAGACCGGTGGTGAAGACCGGGTATTTTCGAGAACTAGAGGATAGACCGTCGATTGTCTCTGGAGTGAGTCGCGGTATAGAGATTTCCTATGTAACGACCCGTAAATTTCCGATAATTAAAATAGCTAATTTAATAAGTTTTCGTGATTTTAGTGTTAGAAAAAAATTTATAAGTCGTTTGGAATAATAATAAATGGAATGAATTTCGACAACAATTATCCAAGTAATGAAAAATAAATGCTACTTAGTGAATGCCTTTGAAATCAATAGTTGAATAGGATAATAAATGTTGAAATTCATTGGGTATAATAGAGTAATTGATTGATAAGTAAAATCTATTTAAAATCAAATATTGACTATTGAACCGGTAAAATATTTTAAATTAAATATTTGGAAATTATTCAATAATTTAATAATGGGAATTAAATAACCGTATAATGGAAATAGTTGTTCTATAATTTTAATTCGTTTCAAAAGTTAAATCTTATAAGTTCATTTTGAATATTTCAAAAGATAATGAATTATTGGATAAGCGAAATTGTTTAAATTAAATATTTGGGAATTATTGGATAATTGAATAACGGGTTTAATATGATTAAGAAATGATTCGTAAAAATTTTATTTTATCATATTAAAGTTAGAATGATGTTGTAGAACTTTTAAAACCGAATTAAAAGTAAATTTGTGAAAATTGAATATTTTAATATTTATTTATCAACTGGAAAATAGCCAAATTTTGAACAGTCTCAGAATTGGATGAAACTAGTTCCATTGGATCCGTAATAGTTAGTTATTATCGGATTCCAATTTTCGTAGCAATCGGAGTTGTCGTTTGACCGTGGCAGCTCGAAACGCGTTGAAATTGTTTTAATATTAATTTGGCGAGTTAACATAGTCATTTTTCAAACGGTCTCGGATTTTGACGAAACCAGTTTCATCGGATCCGTAACGTGATATTATTGTAAGATTTCAAATTTCAGGTCAATCGGATTTATCGTTTGTCCGGGGCGAGCCAAAACGCATAGAAATTCGTTTAATCGATTTAATTTAAAAATTGATCGTTTATTTCCGTAACTCACACATACGATCGAATTAGCTTCCGAGACCTGTTCCATTGTGTCCGGAACGTGGGATAAACCTTAGAAACGCCAGCCGGCACGCGTTGTTTGGAGATCGTTTGAGAAAATGCTTTATAAGTGGTTTTAATATTAAAATAATAATCAAAGTTGTTATAAATGCACGTTCTTCACCGAAACCCTACTTGCTACAGCCGCCGCCCCTTATTATAACCAATGGCCGAAATTCAAACTTCTTTCCCCCTCGATTTCTTCAAATCCGCTAACCGATTCGTGAAACCTTCAACTAGTAAAGTGTAGAGCGCATCACGAACTACCTATCCAACGGCTGAGATCGTCATTGGAGCATCGCTGGAGGAGAAACACGGCCGTGACTTCCTGCCGTTCGCACGCGTTTCTAGGCCACTGGGGGAGGCCGAGCTGCAGATGGTGGTAGGCGTGGGTAGCACTCGACGTTGGCTTCGAGATGATGGTCTCCGATCAAGTTATAGTGCGACGTGGAGAGAGCGGCCTAAAGCCCTAGAGCGTGATGCTTGGGTTCTGTACGTGGGTTCGAACGAGAGGGAAGAAGAGAGAGGCAACAGCTTGGATCTGGGTGTTAGGGACGTGCGGCCCTGATTGAATTGGGTAATAATAATAATAATGGAAATTGTATATATTAGTTATATTTAAATCGTTCAAACTTTGTAAAGCTACAACTTATTCATACGAGGTCGGATTCGGACGGAAATTTTTGCGTTGGATTCGTATGGACGAGGACTACGCTATGAAATTGGATTCGAGTAGTTTGGAGCTATTGGAAATTTCGGGTAAAATTAAACGCTCGTTTAATTTTATTCGAAATAAAACGCTGGAACAACAAAAAAATCAAGGTGAGTGTTTTATAACGCTCACACTGTACTAAATATCTTTATGCTAGTTAAATTGACATTATGAAGTGATATGAATTTTATTTGTCGTTGTTTGATATAAATTTAATTGTCATATAGCTTGTTATTTGAATTAACCGCTGAAAAATTTAATTGACAGTTAAATTGAAATTAAAATTGAATGGCGATTAAATTACCTGACATTGATAACTATGAAACTGCCATGAATTGTATTGTTTATTGGATGATGTATTTTGATAGATGCTATTGGTTGATAATTGAATGTTTGGATGTTTATTTGCTTATATATATCCTGTTATGCATACATATGATACTGTGATTTAATTTAAGTAATATATACTCATCTCTGACATTTAATTTAAATAAATAACTACTTGGCCATAGGATAGAAAATTTTATACGGACACCGAATTGGCTAAATTAATAATTATGAAATCGGCAATTTGAAACTATTTAAATGTTTTGATTTAAAAGTTATAAATAGAAATCGATTTATAGAAATTGAATTCATCGGAAATTTAGTTTGGAATGTTGAAATAAATTTTGGTTAAAGGAATTTTATTAAATAATTAAGTTGAGACTTTAAATTTGAAAATTGGATATGATTGAATGTCGAAAATTGATTTGTTTAAAGATTTAACCTCAAATTCGAGCTTTGAATATTACTAAGTAAAAATGTTATAAAAAATGATATTTTGAGATCGAGCTTGGAATTGGATCATATTTGAAATTCGGTTTTAAACTTAAATATTGAGGGATAATTTTGTTAAGTGTTATAAATTTAATAAATTGAAAGTGAATATAAAATTGAAATTGAATTAATCGAAAGTGTATATAAAATTGAAATCGAATAAATTAAAGGTGAATGAAAAATTGAATTAATTCGAAATAAAATTTGACATTGTTTTGAATTGAAATCGAAATTGAATCGGTAGAATGGAAATTGAAATTGATTTGAATTGGGAAAGTTATAATTGAAATGGATTGATTTTGAAGCTGTTTTAATTTGTTTTCCAAATTACTCTGTTATATAAACCATTTTGAATACTTAAACCATTTTAATCTATTTTAAATCTACTTAACCCAATTTAAATTATTTTAAACTAATTTATCTATTTTAAATCCATTTTAAAGATTTTAAGTGTTTTAACTATTTTAATTATTTAAACTACTTTTAAACTACTTAAAACTATTTTTCTAAAATCCTAAGCTGGTCAATAAGGTGAAATGTTTATATTTAAATCTTGAATTTAAATATGAAATCTGATATTTTGAAAGATACGATGATATTTGAATGGATTTGATTTTTGAAGCGAATATGATATTTTGATATCAATTATGAATCGATTTGAAATGTAAAATAGCCAACGGTGTAATAATACGTAGTTATTAAAGAGACCGGGATCGGATATGGACATACTCTCTGTCGATACCGAAAACCACTTTAATAACTATTATACGCGGAGTGTTGATCCAGAATGAAGTGGATGGTTTGGTGAACGCGTTGACTGAAGAAAGAGAACGATTATTGGATGACCCCTGACATGACTAAAACAGGAGCCGCGCCGGGCCATTGAGGTTCGCCACCTCTAGCGGACACACTTCTTCGATACCATATCTATTACATTTGTGATGCGATTTGGGTGCACCCCTTGATTTGGGAGTGTTGTTTCGCGGTGTTGGGGTAGCTGCTGGCTATGCCCAACATCAGTCCGGATCACGCAACTACTAGTATCCTAGTTGGTATTGCCTCATGTACCTTGTCATACTGATTATCCTATTCGCGACCACTACGTTTTGATTTGTACCTTGAGTATATGGATTGCCCTCTGGTGACTTCCGGTTTTGGGGAAACTACGGTCTTGTATATGCTTTTGGGAATATAAAAATGTGTTAAGGGGGATTATGGTAACGCCTTAACGCTATTTTGATACTTTATATTACTGATAGACATTATCTACTTAGCGTATATTACTACATAGTAGATAGTTTAACGGATCCTTGAGAGATGGAAAATCCCGTAACATCTCTTAAGTTATTGCACGCATGATGACACTGGATAGGAGATGTCAAACCCCGTAAACATCTCCGACGCCGTTACACTCATATTTATTTACGATTGATTTAACTTTCATAAGGATATTTAGTCCTGACTCGAGTGTTTGTCTTTTCATTACGCTCGGGTCAGTCCTGAGTTTTCAGTTTAGGTTGAAGATCATTTCCTTGGAGGACGGAGACGAAGATTTGGTATATTATCTACTACTATTATATTCATTCCATTCCGCTGCATTGTTGTATGATATTTGCTGTGTATGTAACTCTGATAAATGTTGTATAATAATAATCAAATGTATTCATTTCAAATGTATTCATTTAATTAACAGCTTCATGAACTGTTATTTTATTATTATACTTTAGCCTTCCGCTGTGAGATTCTGTGTTGTTTCATTTCCTTTTTTTCCCTTCCTTTTCTTTTCTTAATTACCCCAATAACTATCTGCCCTTTTAATGGTTTGGAATCGACATGGGTATTTGATCGTCGGTTTAAACTGTCTAAAAGGCGGGTCGTTACAGTTGGTATCAGAGCTTTGGTTTAGCGATAAACCTTGGCTCTAGTGGGGAATAACTCATTGAAATAGAGATAAACTATATGAATGAGTTGAGTGTATATGAGAGAGCGTACTTGTTATTTGATATAAAATGGTTTTATATTGTGTTAATTTGTTCCGTTGAGTATTTATGAATTCTGGTCGATACTTGGGACGCCAAGGCGTCGATAGGAATTTCTAAATACTCGAATAGGACAAACCAACACAATATCGTTTTGGAATATATCTTTATATAAAAGAATTTTTCGAATATTTATTTATTTTGATTGAATTGATTGTTAGGAGGTGATAATATTAGATTATTATCGTTATTGTTTGATTAGTCAATATTTACAACAATTGATTAAATAACAATGGATTTAGGAAAATGAAATCTTGTAAACACAATTGATAATGAATATAAATGAATTTTAACTTGGATTTGGGAATTTAAATTCCGGTGTTTGAAATTGACTTACAAGAACTTGAAAATATAATATGAGTATTATATGATAGTATATTTGAGTTGAAATTGTTTTCGAAGGATTTTTTTTTTTTTTTTTTTTATGATAAGTGTTATATTCCCTTCTCTTGACGCTAGAAAATGATTTCGGTGATGAGTGCACGCATCATCGGCGTTTATTTTCGAGAGTCCGAGTGGGGGAGACCACTTACTAGCTTGTCTAAACCTTGTTTGATTCAAATTGAATTTTATTTTGTGTTCTCTATAGTATGATTTGATATATAAATTATATAAGTATATATTATTTCAAAACTTGATTTGAAATGAAACCGGGATTGGAATTCTTAAGTTCTTTAATAATTAATGATTTTTTTTTTTTATTTATAATTGTAATGAATTAATACTTAAATCATTAAGGAACTTCTGAATTGTGAAATGAGAAATAAACCTAAGAGCTAAGTGAAATATCAATTGAAGTAGAAATCCTCAAAATTAGGAAACTATGAAGTTAAAAATAAAATTGAAACTGTAAAACTCACATAGTATTAAATTTCATTCTATAGCATAGATATAACTTACCAAAATATTTAAGAAGTTCAAAAATGTTATATGAATTGTTAATTGGATAATATACACGAATAAGTTTGAATAATGAAATATGCATTTAATTAATGGTTTGCAAATATAAATAAAATTGTTAGTAAATAATTGGAATTTAAATGACATTAAAGGTGATTCAAAATTATGATGAATATAAAATGGAAATACTATATGTGAATGTAAATGTAAAATTAAATTATAGTGAAATTTAGGTAATGACTAAAGAATTAATTAATTGAAAATTCAACTCTGAATATAAAAAAAAAAAAAAAAAGAGTTGTATGTTGTTTAACTACATTCTATTTGCATAACTATAACTTACCAAATATTTTAAAAGTTTAAAGTGCTAATAAGGATAAGTAGAGGAATAATATACCAGTGAGAGAGTAAATAATAAAATGTGAAGATCTATTGATAGTTGTAAATATAAAAGAAATTTAAGCTGTAAAATGAATGATATATACAAGTGTATGAAAAAAAAAAGTTTAAAATTAATGAAATATAAAAATTTTAAATGGAAAATAATTAAATTTGAATATAACTAAATGTTAATAAACTTGGAAGTGTGTGAAATTAAAATTTGACTTGGATATGTATAATTGATTTTGTGTAGATTTTGGATGGATGTTAATGTTTGATATGCATTGGTTGTTAGATGGATGGTAATTGATTAAGTAGAATTCATTGGTGTTAATGGAATTAAATAAATGAAATAAAATTTTAAAATAATTAAATTCAAATTTGAAGCAAAGTGAAATAGATATGATTGAATTCAATTTAAATTGAAGCAAATTGACTTGAATTTAAAAATGTGAATGAAACAAACTAGAATAAATCGGGAAAAAAAAAAATTGAATGTAAACATATTGCATGAATGAATAAGAAAATAAATGACTTTGTGGTTAAGATTGTTCTTTAGAAAATTTGAAGTTTTGATGGTTTGTACTTTGAAATAATAAAAGAAAATTTGAAAAAAAAAAAAAAAAAACCAAAATTGTCCAGTATATGCTGAAACGAAAACAACCATAACTTTTAAATGGCTTAACGGAATACGACGATCTCGGACTTTTCGGAAACCCTAGAAACTGTGCTACATCTTTTGTTTAGAATGTTTTGATAAATACCTTCATCCACTAGGCTTAAAACACCAATATTAGTCGCTGGCCTGGGCGAAGTAGAAATCTAAAGCACCTTAGTATTCTCACCATAACTTTTTACTGGTATATCGGATTTTGACGATCTTGCACTTTCTGGAAAGCTTAGAACCTAAGCTCCAACTTTTATTTTATAAGCTTTTCTTATTTCTGTCATTTAAGAGGTCGAAAATCTGAAATTACATTTCAGGCCTGCACTAATTGCTCGGGGCTGAAGCGTATCATTTTAGTAAAACGGCCGTAACTTTTGGACGGATGGTCCGAATTTGATAATTTTGGACATTCCGGAAAGCCTGAAACGAATGCAACAACCTTTGTGTACATTCCATTGTCAAACTTTATCGTTTTGCTGACCAAAAAACTGAGATTCGTTGCTGTCCTGGAATTGGAATTTAAGTTTTGGAGCTAAACATGTTATATGTATGTTGTTTATGCTAAGTATATTGATCTATCTTTATATGCATGGTTCTAACTTGGTTATTGAGCATTTTAGTAGGTAGCAAAGGGGTTGCGCTTCGCTTGTGGAGCTCGCTTCTGCGCTAAAATGCAAAATGTAAGTTAAATTGCTAATAAACGCTTAATAAAAGGTACGTTCTCGGATTTCGGTTTATGTTTTGGTATATTATTGTGTTCCCCATGTTTTGGGATGCCTCATCATTGAGATGAGATGTATATTTGTGATATATATGCTATTATATTTTTCCGATCGAGCCGCGCAAAGGAGACTCTGCCGAATTTTTCCGTAAATCCGGGTGTTAGAAAATTTTTCAAGTTTAAATTTTTTTTTATAACTTGTTTTGATAACTAACTTTTAAGTTTAGAAAGCCGTTTGGAGTAACTTAGTGGAAGCGTAGTTATGACTTTATAAATGGAATTTCATTGTTTTATAAGTTGGTAACTTTGAATAAAATATATCTAATGTTGAATTCTATACTTAGTTTCTTTTCCTTTCTTTTTCCCTTCTTTTTTCCTTTTCGGGGACGAAAAGTTTTGAGTGGGGGAGAATGTAACGACCCGTAAATTTCCGATAATTAAAATAGCTAATTTAATAAGTTTTCGTGATTTTAGTGTTAGAAAAAAATTTATAAGTCGTTTGGAATAATAATAAATGGAATGAATTTCGACAACAATTATCCAAGTAATGAAAAATAAATGCTACTTAGTGAATGCCTTTGAAATCAATAGTTGAATAGGATAATAAATGTTGAAATTCATTGGGTATAATAGAGTAATTGATTGATAAGTAAAATCTATTTAAAATCAAATATTGACTATTGAACCGGTAAAATATTTTAAATTAAATATTTGGAAATTATTCAATAATTTAATAATGGGAATTAAATAACCGTATAATGGAAATAGTTGTTCTATAATTTTAATTCGTTTCAAAAGTTAAATCTTATAAGTTCATTTTGAATATTTCAAAAGATAATGAATTATTGGATAAGCGAAATTGTTTAAATTAAATATTTGGGAATTATTGGATAATTGAATAACGGGTTTAATATGATTAAGAAATGATTCGTAAAAATTTTATTTTATCATATTAAAGTTAGAATGATGTTGTAGAACTTTTAAAACCGAATTAAAAGTAAATTTGTGAAAATTGAATATTTTAATATTTATTTATCAACTGGAAAATAGCCAAATTTTGAACAGTCTCAGAATTGGATGAAACTAGTTCCATTGGATCCGTAATAGTTAGTTATTATCGGATTCCAATTTTCGTAGCAATCGGAGTTGTCGTTTGACCGTGGCAGCTCGAAACGCGTTGAAATTGTTTTAATATTAATTTGGCGAGTTAACATAGTCATTTTTCAAACGGTCTCGGATTTTGACGAAACCAGTTTCATCGGATCCGTAACGTGATATTATTGTAAGATTTCAAATTTCAGGTCAATCGGATTTATCGTTTGTCCGGGGCGAGCCAAAACGCATAGAAATTCGTTTAATCGATTTAATTTAAAAATTGATCGTTTATTTCCGTAACTCACACATACGATCGAATTAGCTTCCGAGACCTGTTCCATTGTGTCCGGAACGTGGGATAAACCTTAGAAACGCCAGCCGGCACGCGTTGTTTGGAGATCGTTTGAGAAAATGCTTTATAAGTGGTTTTAATATTAAAATAATAATCAAAGTTGTTATAAATGCACGTTCTTCACCGAAACCCTACTTGCTACAGCCGCCGCCCCTTATTATAACCAATGGCCGAAATTCAAACTTCTTTCCCCCTCGATTTCTTCAAATCCGCTAACCGATTCGTGAAACCTTCAACTAGTAAAGTGTAGAGCGCATCACGAACTACCTATCCAACGGCTGAGATCGTCATTGGAGCATCGCTGGAGGAGAAACACGGCCGTGACTTCCTGCCGTTCGCACGCGTTTCTAGGCCACTGGGGGAGGCCGAGCTGCAGATGGTGGTAGGCGTGGGTAGCACTCGACGTTGGCTTCGAGATGATGGTCTCCGATCAAGTTATAGTGCGACGTGGAGAGAGCGGCCTAAAGCCCTAGAGCGTGATGCTTGGGTTCTGTACGTGGGTTCGAACGAGAGGGAAGAAGAGAGAGGCAACAGCTTGGATCTGGGTGTTAGGGACGTGCGGCCCTGATTGAATTGGGTAATAATAATAATAATGGAAATTGTATATATTAGTTATATTTAAATCGTTCAAACTTTGTAAAGCTACAACTTATTCATACGAGGTCGGATTCGGACGGAAATTTTTGCGTTGGATTCGTATGGACGAGGACTACGCTATGAAATTGGATTCGAGTAGTTTGGAGCTATTGGAAATTTCGGGTAAAATTAAACGCTCGTTTAATTTTATTCGAAATAAAACGCTGGAACAACAAAAAAATCAAGGTGAGTGTTTTATAACGCTCACACTGTACTAAATATCTTTATGCTAGTTAAATTGACATTATGAAGTGATATGAATTTTATTTGTCGTTGTTTGATATAAATTTAATTGTCATATAGCTTGTTATTTGAATTAACCGCTGAAAAATTTAATTGACAGTTAAATTGAAATTAAAATTGAATGGCGATTAAATTACCTGACATTGATAACTATGAAACTGCCATGAATTGTATTGTTTATTGGATGATGTATTTTGATAGATGCTATTGGTTGATAATTGAATGTTTGGATGTTTATTTGCTTATATATATCCTGTTATGCATACATATGATACTGTGATTTAATTTAAGTAATATATACTCATCTCTGACATTTAATTTAAATAAATAACTACTTGGCCATAGGATAGAAAATTTTATACGGACACCGAATTGGCTAAATTAATAATTATGAAATCGGCAATTTGAAACTATTTAAATGTTTTGATTTAAAAGTTATAAATAGAAATCGATTTATAGAAATTGAATTCATCGGAAATTTAGTTTGGAATGTTGAAATAAATTTTGGTTAAAGGAATTTTATTAAATAATTAAGTTGAGACTTTAAATTTGAAAATTGGATATGATTGAATGTCGAAAATTGATTTGTTTAAAGATTTAACCTCAAATTCGAGCTTTGAATATTACTAAGTAAAAATGTTATAAAAAATGATATTTTGAGATCGAGCTTGGAATTGGATCATATTTGAAATTCGGTTTTAAACTTAAATATTGAGGGATAATTTTGTTAAGTGTTATAAATTTAATAAATTGAAAGTGAATATAAAATTGAAATTGAATTAATCGAAAGTGTATATAAAATTGAAATCGAATAAATTAAAGGTGAATGAAAAATTGAATTAATTCGAAATAAAATTTGACATTGTTTTGAATTGAAATCGAAATTGAATCGGTAGAATGGAAATTGAAATTGATTTGAATTGGGAAAGTTATAATTGAAATGGATTGATTTTGAAGCTGTTTTAATTTGTTTTCCAAATTACTCTGTTATATAAACCATTTTGAATACTTAAACCATTTTAATCTATTTTAAATCTACTTAACCCAATTTAAATTATTTTAAACTAATTTATCTATTTTAAATCCATTTTAAAGATTTTAAGTGTTTTAACTATTTTAATTATTTAAACTACTTTTAAACTACTTAAAACTATTTTTCTAAAATCCTAAGCTGGTCAATAAGGTGAAATGTTTATATTTAAATCTTGAATTTAAATATGAAATCTGATATTTTGAAAGATACGATGATATTTGAATGGATTTGATTTTTGAAGCGAATATGATATTTTGATATCAATTATGAATCGATTTGAAATGTAAAATAGCCAACGGTGTAATAATACGTAGTTATTAAAGAGACCGGGATCGGATATGGACATACTCTCTGTCGATACCGAAAACCACTTTAATAACTATTATACGCGGAGTGTTGATCCAGAATGAAGTGGATGGTTTGGTGAACGCGTTGACTGAAGAAAGAGAACGATTATTGGATGACCCCTGACATGACTAAAACAGGAGCCGCGCCGGGCCATTGAGGTTCGCCACCTCTAGCGGACACACTTCTTCGATACCATATCTATTACATTTGTGATGCGATTTGGGTGCACCCCTTGATTTGGGAGTGTTGTTTCGCGGTGTTGGGGTAGCTGCTGGCTATGCCCAACATCAGTCCGGATCACGCAACTACTAGTATCCTAGTTGGTATTGCCTCATGTACCTTGTCATACTGATTATCCTATTCGCGACCACTACGTTTTGATTTGTACCTTGAGTATATGGATTGCCCTCTGGTGACTTCCGGTTTTGGGGAAACTACGGTCTTGTATATGCTTTTGGGAATATAAAAATGTGTTAAGGGGGATTATGGTAACGCCTTAACGCTATTTTGATACTTTATATTACTGATAGACATTATCTACTTAGCGTATATTACTACATAGTAGATAGTTTAACGGATCCTTGAGAGATGGAAAATCCCGTAACATCTCTTAAGTTATTGCACGCATGATGACACTGGATAGGAGATGTCAAACCCCGTAAACATCTCCGACGCCGTTACACTCATATTTATTTACGATTGATTTAACTTTCATAAGGATATTTAGTCCTGACTCGAGTGTTTGTCTTTTCATTACGCTCGGGTCAGTCCTGAGTTTTCAGTTTAGGTTGAAGATCATTTCCTTGGAGGACGGAGACGAAGATTTGGTATATTATCTACTACTATTATATTCATTCCATTCCGCTGCATTGTTGTATGATATTTGCTGTGTATGTAACTCTGATAAATGTTGTATAATAATAATCAAATGTATTCATTTCAAATGTATTCATTTAATTAACAGCTTCATGAACTGTTATTTTATTATTATACTTTAGCCTTCCGCTGTGAGATTCTGTGTTGTTTCATTTCCTTTTTTTCCCTTCCTTTTCTTTTCTTAATTACCCCAATAACTATCTGCCCTTTTAATGGTTTGGAATCGACATGGGTATTTGATCGTCGGTTTAAACTGTCTAAAAGGCGGGTCGTTACATCCTAAGTGATGGGAAGTCCGATCGGGATTGTGGATACCCGGATTTGCAAGGGCTTCTTCGGAAGTGCCTTCGGTTCTGTTCGAACCTGGAATAGACTTGTATGGATGTGTGTCTGACATTACACTTTGAGATGTAAAGCTGGTTTCTTTCAAATACTTATCTGTTGGTGGCGGAGAATTTATTCTCTTAGCTTAACACCCTTCTCTGAGACGTATGAGCTCAGAGATTATGTAGTTGATGGTTACCAGTGATACATTCCCAATCGGGTAAATGTGGCATACGAAGTGCTACTGATCATTTTTTGATCGAAGCATGGATTTGTGAAAAAGCGTAGCTTTATGGACGAGACTTCGTCGAACCTCACAACCCGGTTATGGTCGAAACAGGTATCGTGGCAGCAAGGTTATTTGGGGGTAGCACCCCCTGAGGGTATGTCCATTTCCTTCTAGATTATGAGTGGTATCATGGTATGGAGCTCAGATACTTACTTTGTGCTTGGTGCAAACTTATTGCTTTGTGGTTTTCGGTTGGGAAGCGCTTCAGATAAAGTTGGTAACGACCGAGAGGTGGCATACTCGTGTCAGTTGTTACCTAGTTACAGAGGTAACCCGGCCTTGTGTAGCAGAGATCCGGTTAGGTTCCGGGGACGTCCCTCCAGAGGCGTTCCATTTTATATGGGAAGTTCCTTTGCCCGACCATTTGTTGAAAATCCAATCATCCAACACTAGCCCTTTACGGTTTGAGTTGTATAACCTGCCATTTACTTATGGTGGTCACCACTGTTTAGATGGTAGCTATAGTAGGCATAGTACGAAATGTCTATGCTGGCTAAGATTAATATTATACTTTCGAAATGTTTTCCACTATACACTTATAGTAATAATATCAAAGGATTTCCCGTATCAAGCATTTTTTGACTACTATAAGAAGAAATCTCCTCCAAGTCTGCGTTTGCATTGTGTGTGTGGTGGAAGGTCTTATGATAGTTTCATTTTCCTAAAAGCATTGCGGATTTTAAATTTTAAGTTCTTTTGTTTGTTTTTAAAGATAAAAAAACTGTTTTTCTTTGCTCATACCAGTCCCATGACTGACCCGGAGTTTATTGTTTTCCTTCCTAAACTTTGGGTGCCCACAATTTTCCACATGGGCAGTCTAGAGTTGGGTTTTTCAGATAATAGATATAGATATCGATTCAGTAGCTTTCTCTTTGGTATTCTTTAAAGGCTTTGGATATTGAAGTATGTGATTAGGACGACTGACCTTGTTGAGCTTGGTGAAACGTGATGGTGGTTCGAGCTTGTGGTTTGGAGTTTTATCTTTGGAGCATTGGATTGGAGTTATCTGTTGGCTTTTTGTTTTCCGCTGCTGTTTGGTCTCTGATATTCTTGTATCAAATTGTATCAGTGTTGTTCCATATTTGGATATTGTATTCATTGGTGTTGTATATTATATTCATTTCTTTCTCTTCCGCTGTGTTGCTATACTTGATATGTTATAAGCTCCGGCGACCAGATTCGACGTTTGGATCTGCGGCATTTGAATATGAGTGTTGTATTCGGTGCCAATTTTCAATGGTTGAGTCAGGGTCGCTACATTTGATATCGGAGCTGAAGGTTAAAACTTTAGCTCAGGAGTATAACACCCTAAGTAACTCATTAGAGATAGGGTGAAGTATGCCCTAGTATCAGTATCCCTAAGATATCTGTTCGAATGCTTCAGTAAATTCTCTTACTATTCACTAATAGTAAGTATAAGTGCGAGAAGAGGAAGAGGTAGGGGATAGGGGAGTACCAGTACAAATGGTCAATACCCTGTGACAGTGGAAATAACTCTCTCTATCAATCTACTTTGATTCGTCTTTTTCGTTCTTTGATTGCTTCGTGGCAGCTGCAAGGAGTAGCTTCGGTGTGATGATGGCCTTACGAATCGTGCAGATAAGTATCTATTTCGTATTCTCTTCGTCAAATCTCTATCAGCTTTCCGTTTTTAACTTTAGTGAAACTGAAATTTGATTTGAAATAAATTGGTTTACTGAAATATAAAGTTAAATAAGTTGTATTGATAAAACGATTTCGATTAAACCAAAATTGAAACTCTATCGTAATTTCTTATGAATATCAAGGTCCAAAGTGGGACAAGTTACATATAAAATTTGGGGTGTTCCGACTTAAGTTTGAAATCCGTATCTAGTGTTTAAGGATTATGGAAGATTAAATCCATTTATCTATCATTTAGGTCTCGACATATTCTACGAACAGTTAGTTACCCCAAAGAACTAACCAGTGCCTCTACATATTTCATAGATCGGATGACCCGAGTATCGTGTGAAATAATGGTATAAGTTTTTTCTCATATTATCGATATTCTAATTTGGTAAACCGAATACAGAATAAATATTTCGGTCTAATTCGATCAATCACTTCTTTATCTATCATTTATTCTTTCTTGTCTCCCTTGCAAATTTCGGGGACGAAATTTTTTAAAAGGGGGAATGATAACATTCCTGAATTTTAGCTAAAAATAATTTGTTGATTGATTTAATAATTCAGGTTAAATTTTTAAAAAAAATTGGTAATCAAATTTATATTTGGATTAATTGTGAATTTATTCAAAATTCATTTGCATTTGAAATATAAAAATAAAAATTGGATTCATTAAATTTAATAATATATATGTTCATTTAGTTATACAAATAAATTATAATTGGGAAATTTAAATTTTGAAATTTAATAAACATATTGACAAAGGATATTGTTGATGTGAAAATACTAAAATGAATATATTTAGAAAAAATTGGATTTTATTTTGGAGTAAATATGAAGATTTTAGAATAAATTAAAAATATGTGTTATAAAATAGTATTTTGGATTAGAATTCAATTATAAGCAATTTGAAAATAAATATAATTGTATATAAATATAAAAAAGTAATAAGTATGAGATTTGAAACTTTATACTTGTACAAAACATAAATAAACATAGTTAATGTAGTAAAATTTGTAAATATAAAACTAGCTAGGGATTTAAATATAAATTAAATTGAATATATTTAATTATCAATATATAAATGCATGTTAATAAATAAGGATCATTTTTATTATGGTTGTATAAATAGTTATAAAAAGAAAGGAAAAAATAAATAGGAAATAATATAAAGATAAACATAAGTATTTAATTTAAACAAAAGTTAAAAACATAGAAACATGTTTAGATATTGAAATAAAGTAAGATTTAATTAAATTTTTTAAAATGCTTTTCTTTTATATTTGAAGATAAAATTAATAGTACACACATGTGTGTTATTTATAAAAGTATAATTCTTTTAATAAATTCAAAATGAAGTTGTTTGTTTATATATACATAGATACTTAAGTAAACAAGGGTTAAAGTATGTAGTTTGAACATAAATTAAGTAATTTGTAATGGAGTAAGGATTTCGAAAAAAATTATAGATAAGTTTAAAAAAGGAGTTAAACACAATTTAAACACATGTGACAAGTGTAGTTCACACATAAGGAAAATAAACAAGTGTCAAAATGTTTTATAGTAAAAAAAACTGTAGAATTGAAAAACATGATCAAGCAAGCTTCAATCTGGATCAAGCAATCACTTCAAAAACAAACAAATTTGCAAACCTGTAAACAAAGTAAAGATTAAAGCTTTCAACCTGGAATAGTGAAGAAAAGAGTTCCAGTTCTCATTTTTTCTTCTTCAAAGCTCATGCCAGTAAATTTAATAAAACCCATAATTAAAGTTTAAATTTAAAAATCTGAAGCAAATAAAATATAATTAACTCTTGTTTTTTTGACCTGCTGGAATGATGATAAAAAACATTCAAATTCTGGAACCAGTGTTAGTCAGAGTAAAAATCAAGAAGCATTTCATAGCAACTTCTGTTTTGGAAAGCAAACAATCAACCTAGAACCAAAACAAATATGAAAAAAAAAGTAGAGCAGTTTGAAAGATTGCATGGTCTAGATTTTCAAATTCAAGCTTCTCCTCTGTCCTTCAAAAACAATGTGAGCAAACCCACTTATCTACCTCTGTGCCTTGATATTCTATTTTATACATGTAGTGTGATTGTTTAAAAATGCCTGCATGTTGTCTAAATATGAAGTTGTGAATGGGCATGCCTGTATATGCTCTTGATTGCTGTTTACAGACATAGGATAAGTTAAAAAAATCTGAAATCTCACCCCTTAACCTCCTTTAAGGATTGATATTTGAACAAGTAATGTTTGAATTTGCAAGATCCAAGTTTTAAGAATACTGTTAAGTATTAAAAATGAAAGGTTTATTGGGAATGTAGAAAAATACAGTAGGAAGCAAATTCAAGCAAAGTTTGATCATCGAAATTTCTAGTTTTTATTTCATGTCTGTATTCAAACGTAGAAATCATGATTTTTGATGTAAAATTCAAAATTTTTAGTGTTAGGGTTATTGAGATGTTGCGAGTTGAATGAATAATGGTCTTTGGCCGATTGCCATTGATCAGCGAAATAGTTGTTAATGAAATCGAGGCTGAAGGTGGAGCATGTGTTGTAGATTGTAGGAAAAATGGAAAAGGATTTTTTAGATGATCGTCGTGACGGTGCGGCAGTAATTTAGGGTTTAACATGAAGTTTTTGGTCGGCTTGGTTCTCGTGCTCGTGAGGAGTCAGTGGTGGATCGAGTTCGATGATACTTAGGGAGGTGTTGGCTTGGGGGTTGTCGAAGACGTGGCCGGAGGTGGCGACGCTCTCGTGGTCGGAGTGGCGCACGCGAGGTGATTTTAGGGGTTGTGTTTCAATTTCAAGAAATCGAGAATAGCTCGATTTCGATTGTGGGGGGATTTTGGTTTTTGGGTTGCTCGAACTAGTTTGGGTGGTCATGGGTGACACGCCGGTGGCGTCAATGTTGATCGGCGATGGGCGCCGCACTTGTTCACGTGCATGTGCAATTTGCATATCTGGGTGAAGCATTGGGGAAGATGAAGTAGAAGCTCGGGGTGGTCTCGAGATTTTAATACGTGAACTCGAAGTTGTGCTAGAAGCATTCGGCGAGGGTTAATCGATGTTTAAGTTTAAATTATAGCAGGAAAAAAAAAAGAAAGCAGGAGTGGGAAACTTTCTCAGGGATGATTCGATTGGAACTCGAAGTTGAGTACGAGGGAAAACAGGGATTGGCCTGGGTTAAACGTAAAGGGGCTCGGGTCTGTTCATTTCACTATAAAAAAATAGTTTCAAATTTTTAAAGTAAATTAATTTTTACTTAATAAATTTCTTGAAGAAAAAAAACTATTTCTATTCAAAATAATAAATTTTTATTTAATCTTGGAATTAATTCATGATTTTAAAATATAATTACTTCGAACATTAAGGTGTTTTTGCTATATACATGTAACCTTTATTTTTCTTTTGAGTTTATGTCAAATAAACTTAATAAGGTGATTAAGATTTAATTCAGAAGTGATTTTTTTGAAAGTTAATTAACTTAGAGGATTAAGCTGATTGGTTAATAATAATTAGCTACAAGGGTTAGTAATAAAGGTTTGCATAGTAATTAAACCAAATTAGTTAATAATTCAAGTTAAGTAATCTAGTAATTAATAAATGATTTAAATTAAAATGATAATTACGTGGTGAAAGTAATTAAGAATAGATAATTGAAGATTAAAGATTGACAAATCAAAGATTAAGGGTTAATTACTTTAAAGCATAATAATTAATGTGGTTAATTAATTAGGGTAGTTAAGTTAAGAATAACCAATTAAGGATAATTAATTATAAATAAGATTTAATTAAAATTTAAGGATTTGTTAAATAAAGTAATTAATTAAAGGTCAATTAATACAAGTAATTAAGATTTAACTAATTACAATTAAGGGTTAATTAATTAAGATAATTAATTAAGAAATGATTAATTAAGACTTAATCAATGGAAATTAATGGTAGTTTATCATGGGTAAAAGGTTACTGATGAAAGTGATTATGTGAATTTAAACCCACACAATTTATTCATCTTAATTGTGGATGTTTGATTGTTACTGAATGTTGTGTGATGGATTGATATATGTGATGTGATGCTATGTTGTGCTTTGTTCTGAGCTGCTATAATTGTGATGAATATACTGTTATGAAAAGAAAACCCTTTGACCCGTAGAACGACATTTGGAATTTGATGCGACAGGGAGTCGGATTCCAGTTGGTTATCCGAAACCCACATCGAATCGTAATGGTGAATCTTCGTGATTGATTAACTTTATCTGGAAGTCTGTGTACATAGATAAGCTTTATAGGATATACCGCTTATCGGTATCGCTGTGATTGTAATCTGTGATGATTGATGTTGTTGCACTATTGTGTAAAACCCTGGACCACACTTATGCACACACAAATATGGATTGCACGTGGAAATGGGTTAAGTCATAGATTTTAATGATTTTTAAAAATTGAATTTTGAATCCAAAATAGTTTGGAATTGGAATTGAAAACTTTTGAAAAGGGATTTCAAAAATAAAAAGTTATTTTGAGTAACTAAATAAAGTTTTGAAATTTAAATATTTTGATTTAAATTTGAATTCAATATTTGAAGTTGAATTCCACAATTTGAAAATTATAGTTTAAAAGGATTATACAAGTTATAAAGATGCTTATAAAAGTGTTTTAACCATTTAAAAAGTATTGTTTTGGGAACTTAAATTTAAACCCAAGTATTACTTAAATGGCTTTAACTTATGTGGAAGATTATCAAACCTTGTTTTGAAATCGAAGAGAATTTCAAATGGTATATCTTTCATATTAATGAATTGAACTGGAAATAGTTTGAAAGTTATGAATTAAATCTTTAATTTAAAAATTGGATAAGTTAATCCAATTTGAAGTGAAATCGTTTTGAAAAGCCGTAAATGAACCTTTGTGGAAAATTGAGGAACTTTCTGAAATGAATCTCTTTATTTTAAAAAGATTTGAAATGGTTATTTGTTTTAAACCATTTATAGAAAGGTTTTGGATAATAAGTTGTAACTTAACTGAAATCCTATATCCAAATGTTTTTAAATTTTGCGCTCATTATTCGGTTTAGCCGGGAGAGGACCTTGTGTCATATAACCCATTCTGAATAATGATACGTCATTAATGAATAGCATTTGAAAACCGGTGGTGATGACCGGTTATTTTCGAGAACAAGAGGATAACCCGTCGATTGTCTCTGCACTGAGTCGTGCCGGTATGGAGATTTCCTAAGTGATGGAAAGTCCGATCGGGATTGTGGATACTCGGATTTGCAAGGGCTTCTTCGGAAGTGACTTCGGTTCTGTTCTAACCCGGAACAGACTTGTATGGATGCGTGTCTGACATTACATTTTGAGATGTAAAGCTGGTTTCTTTCAAATACATATCTGTTGGTAGCGGAGAATTTATTCTCTTAGCTTAACACCCTTCTCTGAGACGTACGATCTCAGAGGTTATGTAGTTGATTGTTACCGATGATACATTCCCAATTTGGTAAATGTTGCATACGAAGTGCTTCTGATCATTTGTCGATCGAAGCATGGCTTTGTGAAAAAGCGTAGCTTTGTGGACGAGACTTCGTCGAACCACACAACCCGGTTGTGGTCGAAACAGGAATCGTGGCAGCAAGGTTATTTGGGGGTAGCGCCCCCTGAGGGTATGTCCATTTCCTTCTGGATTATGAGTGTTATCCTGGTATGTAGCCCAGATACTTACTTTTTGGTTGCTGCAAACTAATTGCTTTGTGGTTGTCGGTTGGGAAGCGCTTCAGATAAAGGTCGGTAACGACCGGAAAGTGGCATACTCGTGTCAGTTGTTACCTAGTTACAGAGGTAACCCAGCCTTGTGTAGTAGAGATCCGGTTAGGTTTCGAGGATGTCCCTCCAGAGGCGTTCCATTTTATATGGGAAGTTCCTTTGCCCGACCATTTGTTGGAAATCCAATCATCCAATACGAGCCCTTTACGGTTTTAGTTGTATAACCTGCCATTTACTTATGGTGGTCACCACTATTTAGATGGTAGCTATAGTAGGCATAGTACGAAATGTCTATGCTGGCTAAGATTAATATTATACTTTCGAAATGTTTCCACTATGCACTTATAGTAATAATATCAAAGGATTTCGCGTATCAAGCATTCTTGACTATCGTAAGAAGAAATCTCCTCCAAGTCTGCGTTCGCATTGTGTGTGTGGTGGAAGGTCTTATGGTAGTTTCATTTTCCTAAAAGCATTGCGGGTTTTAAATTTTATGTTCTTTTGTTTGTTTTTAAAGATAAAAAAACTGTTTTTGTTTGCTCATACCAGTCCCATGACTAACCCGGAGTTTATTGTTTTCCTTCCTAAACTCTGGGTGCCCACAATTTTCCACACGGGCTGTCTAGATTTGGGATTTTCAGATAATAGATATAGATATCGATTCAGTAGCTTTCTCTTTGGTATTGTTTGAAGACTTTGGATATTGAAGTATGTGATTAGGACGACTGACCTTGCTGAGCTTGGTGAAATGTGATGGTGGTTCGAGCTTGTGGTTTGGAGTTTTATCTTTGGAACATTGGATTGGAGTTATCTCTTGGCCTTTTATTTTCCGCTGCTGTTTATGGTCCTGATATTCTTGTATCATATTGTATCAGTGTTGTTCCATATTTGGATATTGTATTCATTGGAGTTGTATATGATATTCATTTCTTTTTCTTTTGTTGTGTTGTTATACTTGATGTGTTATAAGCTCCGGCGAACTAGATTCGACGTTTGGATCTGCGGCATTCGAATATGAGTGTTGTATTCGGTGCCGATTTTCGAAGGTCGAATCAGGGTCGCTACAAATCTTAATGATATTATATACATAGGTCGTATGTGGTGGTTGGGTCTTAAATTTGTAAATAGAAATTTTGATCTATGTGTAAAAATTAAAATGTTTTGGAAAAATATAAAGATCTTATTTTAACATATATGTTTTATTTCATATGTTAAAACTAGTGGTTTATGTATTGAGTTAAAAAAATGTAAAATATATATATCTGCTTCGACTTTAAATTTTCTTAGAGATGCAATATTGATTTTTATTAAAACAGCAAACATTTCTGTATATATCAAACTAATTCTGATTCAGTTCATCAATTCTGGATTTTCACCCTCGTTCGTCCAATTCGTGCCAATTCTACTTTGCTTTGAAATTCGTACTCGGAATCATAATTCAATTTTAGTGTCCGTATCAGTGTGTGTATCCATGTCATCTTCTGTATTCTCTAGCCTCGAAAGGTGAGCAATCACTCACGATTAACGTTCTTTTATTTATTAAAATTGATTTCAATTGAAACGACAATTGAATTATGCTGCTGTGGTTATTTAATTTGTTATATATATGCAATTATCCGAACTATTCACATATGGGATATGACACCATATCCTATAGTTTATATTGTACTGTTATTGATGACATATGCCTGTTATATTATTATCTTATCTGTTATCACTCCGCAAGTTCCCTGTTAGTATAGAATTCACTATGGGTTGAAATGATACATAACCGAACGGGCTTTAGAATAGGAGAAAATCGTTATGGGTTGGAATGATAAACCCAAGCGATTTCATTTGAATTAAATTGGAGTTTTCGGGTCGAGGTGATATCTACCCGTATATATTTAGTTTACGAATTGAAATGATAAATATCTGTATCCTTTAACCATATGATAGAATTATATACAGACACCGTTGGTCCATATATAAATATTTTGAAAATAACTTCTTTGGATTTGGAAAGAAATATATTGTCTTAATAAATGTTGTTTCTTAAATTTTTATATATAAATGGTAATGATATATATAGATTTAATAATAATATTTAATTTAATTAAGATTGATTAAATACATATAATATGTTTAAGTATTTAAATTTATATTTTAAAATAGATTTTGGTAATAATTTGAACAAGTTAAGGTTGGGAAGATAATATGAATTTAGTTGAAATTGTATTTAATAAAGAATTTTATTTAATTAAACCGATTTGAAACTTATTGAAACGGAGAATTAAGATATGATTTATAACTTGGTTTTTGATTTAAGCAATTTAATGAATATTTCTCGTTCAAATAAATTTAAGGAAATATTTAGAAAAAAATGAAATTTAAGGTTACTTAAATGATATTAAATTTATTAAGTGAATATTCTCTGACTAAATAAAAGAATGAAGTTAAATCAAGGTTAATATGAAACTGTTAAATTTAACCTTGAAAATGTTGAATATTAAAGCTTTGAAATATACTGGAATTTAAATGGTTTATTTTGCGATGCAGATCTGTATTCGAAATCAATATAAATTGAATTTGTTATTTAGAAATTGAATGGGTTAAAATGGAAAATTTAGACTGAATTTAGTTTGAATGGGAAAGTCGAGTTGATTTGGAGTAGATTTGTGAAGTTTGAAGAAATTAAAAATACTTTATAAATTATTTAATATATATAAATTCTATTTTGGAAAAAATAGAGATATTTGAAATGAAAATGATATTTTGTTTTGAAGTATAAATTAATTTGAAATGACCACGGTGTTATAGTGTATATTTCCTTGTAGATAGTTCCACGGGTCCTTAGAGAATGGTTATCCCAACATTCCTCTAAGTTACTTGTATTTCAGTTGATATTTCACTTGAGTTGGATTTATTGATATAAGAATGCTAATCCTTACTCGAGTGTTTTGTGTTTTGCTTTACGCTTGGGTCAGACTGGGTGATACAACATTTGAGACTCACCTGTGGAGTTTGGAGCTTCATTAGAGATCCAACTATCGATTCATCTTTCAGCTTTTCCAGTTGATTGGTTCAGAGAAGTCATCTGTTCGTACTGAAGACTTCGCTGTATTTGAGATATTTTGTTATATTCTATTTCTAACTCTGATATTTGTATGGTAGATTTATGAACCACTATTTATTTATTCCGCTGCATATTATTGTATTAGTCTGTGTCTGTGATTCTATGATTGATTTATTTACTATGTATGCTGAGTTTGCAAAATATAAATTAACAATCTGATATTTTGAACAATTCAAGTCCGATATGTGCGGATGCGAATGGTTGAAAATATCAGGTCGTTACAGTTGGTATTAGAGCTTTGGCTCTAGGCAAACTTAGCATATATGGTAAATTAATTTACAGAATCACTTTCGTTCGAGCTTGAATCTTTTCCTATTTGATTCGGTTTTCCTTTGAATTTTGGAACATCCCCATCGGTTCCAAATCCATTCTTGTCTTTCCCTATTCGTGTTTTCTAGATTCTGGAGTATCCCATAGCTCCAGTGAATGATTATAAAGGGGTGAAACTCCTTTACAATAGCATCGATTCACCAAAGATTTATATATCCTCGGTTTAGATGCTGCTATCTCTAGTTATGCCGAATTCTATATTTGGCAATCGAATGTCGATTTGCCTTGGAATTCCATATCAATCATATTCCTGAAGTAACGGTTGACTCGGTTAAGGTCGTCCGTGATTAATATCCATCTTCTATTGTGAAATTTAATTATCTTATCTTCGGTTGAGCCTATCTTCGAATCAGAATTCTATTTTATTAGAGTTCCTCTAATTTGAATCTCTATCTTTGTTTTGAAATCCATCCTTGAATCATCCTTTGAAAATCGGGCTTTGCTTGTATTTTAGAAATTGTTTTATATACCAAAATTATTATTTTGATAACTATGATTTTATTCGATATATGAAAGTGAAAATGTTCGAATACCTTTTAAAAAACTAGAATTTGAAATTTCGAAAGGATTTGAAATTTCGAAAGGATTATAAGTGTTTCAAATGACTCAAACGAGTTCCAATGATTTCAAAGAAACTTCAAAGAAGTTTTAAGAAAATAGAAGTCCAGAACTCACTTATGTCGCTGGAGAATAATTTCGGTGATGAGTGCATGCATCATCGACATTGATTTTCGAATTTCAAAGTGGGGGAGAGGCCACTTTAATACTTCGCTATGCGAGTGATTTTGTGAAATCAATTTTGATTTCAAACTCCGAAGTATAATTCGATATTCAAAAGATATATGTATATATATTTGAAATGATTTAAAGTAAGCCGGTATTCAATCCTCAAGTTTTCGATTGATTTAGTATAACTCTATTTATAAAAATTAATTTACTGATTTGTTGCTGATTTCCAGCTACTAGATTTGAAATTTGATTTCACCGATTATTTTGAAGGTTTGAACACTTCCAAATCAAGGTTTAAAATTGTAAAGCTAAGAAATTTCGAAGAGTATAAAATATTTGATAAAGAATATAAGTTTAGTTCTATATGTTTAAAGTATGAAGAGTATGACTTAAGTAAATTCGAAACTTTGGTTAAATAAATAATTTGAAAAAGGAAAATTGGATTTTTCATATATAAATAAATGGTTTAAAGGTTTAGGGGGATAGTTATAAATTTGGAAACCATTTTGAGTATAATTGATTTTTAGGAAAATATTTGAAATTATATTGGAATTAAAACCAGTACTTATATGGTGATTTTGGAAATGAATTTGTTTCACTTGAATTACGTTAATTTGGAAACTAGGATTGTTTTCTAAACCTATTATTTTGGGAACTTTGAAATTTAGATATTAAATTTGAATGAAAATTTGGTGAAATCGCATATGATTTTGAAAATGAACTAATTTTGAAACGAACTGGAATTGAGAACCTTATTTTACTAAATACTTGATTTGGGAGTTATCGAACTTGTATAAAATTGATTTGTATAAGTATGAAATTGATTGGAAAGGTACTCAATTTGAAAGGTGTAACCTTATATAATCAAAGTCTATATAAGTGTGATTTGATATACTATTGATTTTGGATAGTATTCGATTTGAAGATGAAATAATATATATATGGACTTTATATAAGTATGATATTTGAAAGTGATTTGATAAGGTACTATATGATATATATTTTCGAAGTAATGATATGGAAAGTGCCTTCTGCTTGATGTCTGCTTTGTGGCCACATTGTGGATTCATTCTATCGATATTATTCTCTCTGATTTTGGTTTTTCGGATGTGATACTCGAGTGTCCTACCATGGCGTAACCCACGGTCATTGTTTTTTGGGGTAGCGTAATCCGCAAGGCAGAGATTTCTTAAAGGGTATGGATGTTTCCTGGGGGATCCAGGCGTAGCCATTGTTATGTATCGTGCGGTCTACCGGTTTTGTTGTCGTGGCGTAATCCGCATGGCAGAGATTGCTTAAAGGGTATGGATGTTTCCTGGGGGATCCAGGCGTAACCATTGTTATGCATCCTGCGGTCCACGGGTTTTGTTTATCATGGCGTAATTCGCTAGGCGGTGAATGCTTAAAGGATATGGATGTTTCCTAGGGGACTCCGGCGTAACCATTGTTATGTATCCTGCAATCCAGATGAATTTTTTTGGATTGTACTTTCCATATCTGTTTTTAAAAAGTTTTTAGTATTTTCACTAAGTGTTGAAACTAATCTACTAAGTACTTGAACAATTCTAGCTTTGCACCTGATCAACGCATGGCCAGAGTCTGTAAGAACAAGGATAAACTTGTTAAAACATTGAGTTATAAAAGTATTTTCGAAAGGAAAATTTGTTTCGATATAATAGTATTCTATTATAAAAGTATTTTATAAAGGTATTTATTATAAAAGTATTTTCAAACAAAGAAATTTTGTATTAATATGTGAACTTTAAATCCTTATGGTTCTAGATTAATCGTTCGTGCCCAATATTATACTTTTGAATCTTTCTTATCTGCCCAGCTTTATTTATTCACCTATATTCTATTTTCCAAATCTATCTTCTTTCCTTCTTTCGAATATATCCTTTAAAATTTTAGTGTTTTATATAAATAGTTGATCTCATAAATAATTGAATGGATTTAATAAAACGAGTTTAACTAAACTATTAAGTATTAATTAATAATAAAAAATATATATGGTTTTAAATAAACTGTTAATTTGTTTTCCAAAGTCTAATTTTCATCTGGTTGTTTCTATTCTCCTACTTTGTTCTTTTTCGAGGACGAAAAGTTCTGAGTGGGGGAGAGTGTAACAACCCAAAAATTCTAACAAGTATTATTCTTTTATTTATAAACTTTGGGGTTTTAATTCACAAAAAAGTTGAATTTTTTTTAATTTAATTATAAATAGTCACCAAAATTTTATTAATATAAGACAATTCTATAATTCTTATTTTTGGTTAAAGTTTAACATTTATTGGAATTTCAATCTTTTAAATTCTAACTTCCAAATCTTTTATTTTAACTGAATATATTGGTAACAACATTTTATTTCCACTTTTGTTCTTTTAAAAATTGGATATACACCTTTAAATCAAGTAATTAATATTCTGTAAAACAAATAAACTCTATACGTATACACATTTGTTTCTTAGTTAATTGATTAATAAATAAAATTTTAAATTGAATAATATATAGCAAATAAATTTTATGTTTTCTTTTTACATATATACATCGGTTATTTGTTAAATGTTAAGTAAATCAAACCAATGTAAACAAATCAAAAGTTAATTAAGTAATAAATTTTAAGGTTAATACAGTATAAATAGGCTATTTAAAATACACATTTTAATTTGTACGTTATATCCGTTTTGATTTATTTAGTTACCATATAATGGTACTTATAGCTAATGAATATTCTTTAAAACGTATATTTTACTAAAAATAGGTAGAGAATAAATAAGTAACGTATAAATTTAGATACGTTAGTTTCGTTATAAATTTAGCGTATATTGTACTAACTATATAAGAAATAAATAAATAAGAAATGAATAGTTCCTAATCACGTTACTTTTGTTAATTGTTTGAGAGTATGTTTCAATTAAAATTCTGCATCTATTACACGCTCATAAAATTCATACCTTAGCTACTGAAAACAAATCAGTAGCCGCGATTTTTGGAAGAAATTTTTTAACCGTTGCTTCTAAAACTGCTCATATTTAATTTGATACGTTTCATTTCTATTTGTTCCGTTCTTTTCCCTGTTGCCTTTTTCATTCCTTGATTTTTGGTGCTATTGGCTTCAACAAACACATCATATTCTGTACAAAATTTATACACATATTCCTCACCTTATCTGTGTCAGTTTAAATTGTGAATGGTACCAAAAATTTTGACTCTTCAATCTCCTTCCGTTTAAAAAAAAATTAAAACGTGCTGTCCAATCAATTTGTTGCTTTAATTAACCTTCAGCAAATCAAGGGATTTGATGGTTGCTATTTGTTTATTTTCATCTTACTATTAATTGTTTGAAACTATTCAATTTAATTTAATTTTCACATTTATTTATGAGATCTTCCATTTTGTTTCTTCCCTCGGTGCAAAGTTCTCCCTTTATCTATTGTTCTGCACTATCACTAGAAGAAACGTATAGCGTACGTATGTTTTTTCTCTTTTCATTATTTGATTTAGCTACATGTCATATTTTATTTGTGTGTATAAATCAACATGAATATTTATTGCCTAAAATCCTCACCTGCTACTTTATATTTATTATTTATGTGATACGTTTCCAAATTTGTGCCTATTCGTTTTTCCTACGTTGCTTGTTTTAACCGCTGAAAAATTTTTTTTAACTTTTGACATTTCAGTTTTCCACTTTACCCATTTTATATTTCTTTGCTTCTCCCCTCCCTGTCCTCTGCTTTCAATATATTTGACAAATCCATCTTCATATTTCACTCGGCAAGAAGAGATGGAAAAAAAATTTAGAATAAAAAAATAAAACCATCGATGCCTTCCTTACCTCCAAAACTGCGCACAACCACCCTTTGCCGAGCCATCAACAGACCGCCTCCAACTTCTTCTCCCACCTCGCCATTTCCTCTGCCTCTCCCATCACGTGGCCACTTTTTTCAGCTACGAGCTCCTTTCTTTTGACGTGCCATCAAACTGTAGGGAACTGATGCATGAAGCCTGTTGCGTTTGAACTTGCGTGCATATATGACTCTATATGTGTATCATATATCATGTAAGTATTTGATAACTTAGTTATTTGTTAATAAAATTTTGGATTCATACAGTGGCATGCATTTTAGTAGGAGATATATTAAATTTTTATATAGGAGTAAATTTTTCTAATAATAGTAAAGTAAGTTATTTGGATTACAGTATTATATTTGAAGGGTTAAATAGCTTGTTGTTGGTTATATTTAAAGTTATCTGGTTAATATGTAATATGAGCTATTTGATTTACAACATGATGTTTTCATATTATATAATATATTATAATCGGAAACACTAGGTTGCTGTTTTATATAGAGTTATGTGTTAAAATCTTTTGTCTAAAATTGGTATAATATATAAGCTATAATATATATATAACGTCTTTGTGTTCTGGTACAGTTAGCTATAAAAGTTTATAAACTGTATATTTGTGAATATATGTACAGGTTATAAAAGTTCATTTGTTTTGAGTGTGAGGCTATGGTCTGCATGTTGTATATTTAGCTATATAATATATAATATATAATATATACAGTAGTTGCATATTTTCGGTCTGCATAATCCAACATATGTAAGTATATATGTGCTTATATATTCATCCATATAGAAGGGTTTGAGGTGCTGTGAATAAAGAATAGAGGGTCAGATTTTAAAAGTAACATATTTTGTTATATTATGGTCAATATTGTGTTTCTATCAATGATTTTTATAGACTTCTATATACTCTGTTTATATGTGGTCTGTGAGTCTACATATAATGTATTATACTTTTTAATTGTTAAAGTATGATGCAGTGCATAAAAGTTGTTTACCTGTTCATACTATTACATATGTGTCACATTGGGTTTAAGGTAAGATGTTATATACAGTAGTTTATAAATGAGATTTGAACAATGTAATTTGTTGAAGTTTTATATATTTATCTTATTTAAAAATATAAATCTTAATGATATTATATACATAGGTCGTATGTGGTGGTTGGGTCTTAGATTTGTAAATAGAAATTTTGATCTATGTGTAAAAATTGAAATGGTTTGGAAAAATATAAAGATTTAATTTTAAAAGATATGTTTTATTTCATATGTTAAAACTATTGGTTTATGTATTGAGTTAAAAAAATGTAGATTATACATATCTTCTTCGACCTTAAATTTTCTTAGAGATGCAATATTGATTTCTATTAAAATAGCAAACATTTCTGTATATATCATACTATTTCTGATTCAATTCATCAATTCTTGATTTTTAGCCTCGTTCGTCCAATTCGTGCCAATCCTACTTTGCTTTGAAATTCGTACTCGGATTCATAATTCAATTTCAGTGTCCGTATCATGTGTATGTATGATTATTTGTTTAGTATAATTAGATTTTAAACACATTTTCTTATAAAAATTGTAAATATAAACATATGTAAATATAAAAATTAAGTAAATTATAACAAAGTAAGGTTAAAAAACAAAATTTATAAACAAAATGAAGAAAAGGTTTTGGACATAAATTTACTTATTTTTAACAAGTGTAAGATTTTTAAGATCATGTTGTAACAAATGTTTAATAAGTAACATCATTAATTAACAAGTGTGGTTTAGTAATACAAGTGGAATAACTATTTCTTTTAAAATCAAATGTTAATATTAAATAAAATAAACCGGGTCGTTTTCAAAATTCTCAGTTTAAACTTCTCAAAACTGAAATACTAACCTGATCAAAGAATAAGATCAAACAACAAAAAAATCTGAAACAATCATCAAGCCTAAAAAAATGAAAGAAAAAACAGAGAGATTCAAAATAGAAAAATATGAAAAAGAGATTCAAAAATTTTAACAAAATTTGATGCATCTCAAAAAAAATCAAACAAGTTCTCAGCTTCAACCTAAGAGGAAAATAAAAACAGAAAGGGAAAAGCATTCTAGTTTTCAAACTTCAAATCATTAACCTGGGAACCAGAAAGAAAATTAAAAATTAAAATGGCAGATCAATAACAAGCAAATTATCACAATTTTAAAACAAAGATCAAGCTCAACCTGATCTGGAGAAGCTCAAATAGATCAGATCAGAGTATAACCTTCAAAGCATCAGGTTTTAGAATTCCTTCCAGTTTTCAAAAAACTTGTGTTCTTTGTTTCTTAAATTTCTTCCAGGTGAGCAAAAGACAAATCTAAACCTGATGATTTTGATTTATGCTTGAAGTATGTGGTGAAGTATGTTTGAATGAATATACAATATGTTTGAATGTATGTGTATATATACATATATCTGTAAATTGATTCGTGCACCTCTATTGTCTCACAGGTTAAAACCCACTTAAGAAAAAAAATTCAATTGCTCCCTATATAGACAATTTTATACTATGATTTCTGAAGAAAAAGTGTTTAAAACAAGGCAACACTCTTTTTAAAAATAACCCCAGGAATTTAAAAATTGAGTAATTCAAGATTAAAGAATAACTGTGATAATTAAAATTCAAGTCAAATATTAATGGCTGTGATTTCATGTTTTGATCATACAAATAGATTCATATTTCGAAATCGTGATTTTCGATAATCATTTCAAAAATATTAAGTTTATATTGGTCGAGAAATTTAAAGTTGATCGTAAAACACCTTTTTTGTCAATTGTCGTTGATCGACAGACTTATACTCGTCGTGATCAATAGTAAAGGAGGCTGGGTTTTTGTGGATTACATGAAAAATGTTTAGAATATTTATAGAAGGTCGAGGAGGTGGCGCAGTAGCTTTTTAGGGTTTAAGTTTGGTTTTTGTTAGGGTCGTAAAGAAGGTCGCTGCATCCTCGTGGGTTGATCGGAGTTATCCGAACCTAGGGGAATGGAGGCACAGCGATGTGACATTGCTTTGGACGAAATTACAGATGGACTGGTGAGCTAGTTCGTCGGGACGAGGTATTTTTTCATTGAAAGGGGGTTTCCAGGTGGAGTACATCAGCTCGATTTTGATTGTCGACGAAATAATGGATTCTGGGTGATCGTGGTAGTTGAGGGGGTAGTCGTTGACGTGTGAAAGACGACAGCGTCGATCATCGTGGCTCCCGATTTTAAATAAGATATAAATTGATCAAGTTTTTAAATTTTTGGGGCAGCCCATTTTTAAACCATCCTCTTAAACAGATTACTTTTAAATAATTAATATTTAAATGTTTGGATATATAAGAATTGAATAATTTGTTTAACTTGAGTTTATTAAGATAATTTTCAAGTTTATTTAGAACAAACTAAATGGTGTGATTAAGAAATGTTTTCAAGTTTTGATTAACTTAAAGGTTTAAGTTGACATATGGATTAATAATAAATTTTACTAAAGGATTAATTGTTTTAAAAAAACTTATTGATTTGGGTTTAAAATAACTTTTATTTAAGATCCCAAATGTTTTCAAAATATAATATTGTAATTAAGTGATTAAAGTTTAATTATTCAATAATTGGAGGAGGTTAATTTGTTAATTTATTAATCAAGGATTAATTATCTAAATTACTTAAAGATTTGTTATTTAATAGAAGTGATTAAAGAAGAATTGATTAATGCAGTGATTAATTACTTAAAGATAATTACTTAATTGAAAGTAATTAATTAACGATTAAAGTTGATAAATCAAGTGATTAAAGAGTAATTACTCCATGTAATTAAATTGTGAATTATTAATATAAGTGATTAGGATAATCACTTACTATAATTAATTAAAGATAATTAATTAAATGGTAACTAAATAAAGGTTAATTGATTAATGTAATTAATCAAGGATAAATAATTAAGGGTTCATTACTCAATAAAAGTTTGATTAATTTATTACCTAAAGTTGATTTATTAATGGCTAATTAATAAATTATTAAAGTTTAATTAATGATTAAGGTTTGTAATTAATTAATATTAATAAAACAGGATTAGTAGTTTATACATAATTAATTAATCTGATTTAAATTAATCAGATGACTAATTAATCTGACTTATGGATGTTTGAATTGCTTATGAATGTTTGTATTGTATGAGATGCTTTGAATTGATTGTTCTAGCTGATCTATGATATTTTGGTTCTATGAATTGAGCTGTGTATAATTTATTTATCTGTGATACATTTGTATATTATCTTTGAATCTTTGAATCTTTGAATGAACGATAAGCGTTATAGATTATACCGCTTATCAAAATTGATATGATTGATGATGTTGCACTATAGTGTGAAACCCCTGGACTACACTATACACACACAAATATGGATTGCTCGACGAAATTGGTTAAGTCACAGATTTTTGAAATGGTTTTAATATTGAATTTTGAATCCAAATGGTTTTGGAAATAGAATCGCGTTAAACGTGAAAAGCTTTTGAAAAGGAGTTTGAAGATAAAAGTTATATTGAATAAATTGATTAAGTTTTGAAATTTAAATAATTTGAGTTGAATTTGAATTCAAAATTTGAAATTGAATTCCATGTTTGGAAATTATGATTTAAAAAGGTTATACAAGTTATAGATGTGTTTGTATGGGTTTTAAACCGTTTTAAAAGTATTAATTTGGGAATTTGAACTTAACACAACTTTATACTTGAAGAGCTTTAACTTTTACAAATCTAATCTAATTTTTCCGAAACGAAGACCATTTGTTTTCAAATAATAATAGCTTTCATATAAAGAAAGGATTTCTAGTTTTTATTGAAAAAAAAATTCAAGTTTGAAATGGAATTGTTTTGAAAGCTATGAATAAATCTTTGTGAAATGGTTGAACCTTGTTTTGAAACTGAATAGGATCTTAAGGTATATCTTTTATATAGAATATTTTAAATGGAATTATTTCGAAAGCTATGAAGGAATCTTTGTGGAATATTTGGTGAACTTTGTTAGATCTTTTGTTTAAATATTGTGAATGAATCTTTGTGAAAGATGGGTGTACTTTGTGAAGTGAATCTTTTTGTTTAAAGATTTAAAAAGGTGATTTGTTTAAACCATTTGTTTTGGGTAATAAGTTGTGACTTAATTGTGATCCCATTATCCATATGATTTTTAAATATTGCGCTCATTATTCGGTTTAGCCGGGAGAGGACCTTTGTGTCATATAACCTATTCCGAATAATGATACGTTGTTATGGATAGCATTTGAAGACCGGTGGTGAAGACCAGGTATTTTCGAGAACGAAAGGATAACCCGTCAAATGTCTATGCACTGAGTCGCGCCGGTATAGAGATCTCCATATGTGATGGGGAGTCCGATCGGGATTGTGAATACCCGGATTGCAAGGGCTTCTTTGGAAGTGCCTCCGTTCTGTTCAAACCCAGAACAGACTTGTAAGGATGTGTGTCTGACGTTACACTTTGAGATGTAAAACCCGTCTCTATCAAATACATTTATGTTTAGTGGCGGAGATTTATTCTCTTAGCTTAACACCCTTCTCTGAGACGTACGAGCTCAGAGGTTATGTAGTTGATGGTTACTAGTGATACAATTCCAATTTGGTAATGTGGCATACGAAGTGCTGCTAATCATTTGTTGATCGAAGCATGACTTTTGTGTAAAGCGTAGCTTTGTGGATGAGACTGCATCAGGACCTCACAACCCGAAAATGGTCGAAACAGGAAAGATGCAGCAAGGATATGAGGCTCGCGCCCTTAGGGTATGTCATTCCCATTTGGAAAAGGTTGGTATCATGGTATGAAGCCCAGATACTTAACTCATGTGGACACTGTAAATCTATTACTGTGTGATTGGTTCTTTGTGGTTAAGGATCCTCGGATAAAGGTCGCAAACGACCGGGGGATGGCATGCTCGTGTAGTAGTTACCTAGTTACAGAAGTAACCCGGCCTTGTGTTAGCAGAGAGCTAGTTTAGTTCTCGGGACGTCCCTCCAAAGGCGTACCCATGTGGCTGTAGGAAGTTCCTTAGCCTGGCCATTTGTTGGAAATCCAATCTCCAATACGTTCCTTGTACGGTTTTAGTTGTATAACCTACCATTTACTTATAGTGGTCACCACTGTTTAGATGGCAATTATAATAGGCATACAATAATGGTTGTATGCTGGCTAATATTAATATTATACTTTCGAAAGGTTTTTCTGCTCTATGCACTAATAATAATATCGAATGGTTTTCGCATATCAAGCATTTTTGACTATCATAAGGAGAAATCTCCTCCAATTCTACGTTTGCATGGCGTGTGCGGCGGGAGGACTTATGGTAGTTTCATTTTTCAAAAAAGCATTGCGGATTTCAATCTTAAATTCTTTTTTTGTTGTTTTTGTTTAAAATTGTTTTTGTTTGCTCATACCAGTCCCATGACTGACCTGGAGTTTATTGTTCCCTTCCTAAAATTTGGGTGCCCACAATTTTTCACACGGGCAGCCTAGAGTTGGGTTTTTCAGATAGTCGAATAGTAGGTGTAGATACGATAGTATTCAATCTCTGGATATTGGCAATCGCGTTTGGATCGGGTTGCTTCACATCAGCATTGATGATGGTTCGAGTTATTCGATTTGGAGCATGGAAACTTTGGATCTTTGGCATAGTGATGGAGTTGTTGGGATTTCTATCCTTTTTCCTTTTGAAAATAATATTGGTATTCCTCTGTCAAAGATTATCTTTCCGCTGTTATATTTTAGCTCCGATTTGTATTGATATTCAGTTGTAAAAATTGTTGTATATCAATGATATTATTCTTTTCTTTCCACTATGCTGTTGTACTTAATGTGTTAAAAATTGTTTAAATGTTTAAAAAGAGTTTTCTTTAATTTATTTTATGTTTAAATGAATATATATATGAATTTTCTATTAAAAGTAAATGTAAATAAAACAATTTATAAATTAAAACTTATACAAATATTTTAAAGAATCAATTAATTTGGAATTCAAAATAAAATTTCAAATCAAATTAAACTTTTGAAATCAAAATTAAAATCAGTTTATTCAATTTAAAATGATAATACTATTTCCTTATTTTAATTCTTCTTTTTATTTATGAAAAATAGTATATTTATTAATATGGCTTAAAAATAACAATTTAACAAATTTTATACGATTTATAAAGAAATTATAATAAATAAATTTAAACCAAATGCTATTTTATATTTAGACTTATATAAATTATTCTCAAATCATATTACTCAATTAATATTTAAAAAGAAATAAAATCAACTTTTATCTAAATTTAAAACAAAAATTATGCTAAGATGTAATTTTAGACGATATAACATTTATTATTAATATTACAAACCATATAATCACTAATTTAAATAGATTTTAAAAGCTTAATATTAATTTAAAACATAATTTCCTAATTACTCAATATTTTATTAGAATTTAAAAACAAAACTTCATTTATTTATTTTCATGTAAGTTAAATTCCAAACAAAGATAAACTATAATATATATACAAATATATATACATTATAATTTAAACATTTATTTGAGCTTTTTAAAAAGACAATTCACAAATTAAATATTTATTTATTCAGATTATTAAACCAAAACATATTTTATTAATCCATATTGTCAATATCAATTTAATTTTTATAAAGATTATTAAATTGATATTGTCAAAAATTCCGGGATATCACATTCCTTCCCCCTTAAAAGAATTTCGTCCCCGAAATTTTAAAACAACGGTGATTTAATAACCTATTTAAGATTTTAAATTTTAAAACCAAGCATATATTAAACATATGCTAACAACCCTAGCGATCAATTCATCCAATCAAACAAAATTAACTATCCAGACAAAATTCTGGATAGAGTTTCCTCGAGTTTCCCAAGTAAACACCGGGTTACTCACTCTATAAAACCCAACAATCAACATTACTAAGCTACAGAACTCCTACTCCTCTATATCTAAAACTGAACAAGCTATCAGACTACAGAGGAATCTGACTCAACAACCAAATCTCGCCGACAGCTGATTCTAAAACCAGAAATAGATCATACACATACTCCTACAGAGATACGTAAAACACATGGAATTCAAGTTGTCCAAACTGGCAATTCAATCTAGAAAAATTAAACACTAATCCATAACAGAACACAGAAGAAATCCAAAGCATCTCGGAGCTAGCTTATCCGACCTTACCAAAATTTATAGCTCCTAATACTGAGAAACTTATCCAAAATCAGATCCCCAACTTCAGATCCACAAAAATCTTCGGACTATCTCCTACCTGATCACCTCAATCCTTGCTGATGTCTCAAGAAACAAACTAGACCAAATCCAAACCACCAGAATAATCCTCCTTGATAACCAAGATAAAGAACAACTCCACTCACAACCATCCGAAGAAAACAAACTTCTCTTATCCGGAAAAGAAAGGCAGATACACTTCCAAATTGCTTCCGCTGCACAACTCTGACCTCGAGTAGAAAAGAATGCTGATGAAGAACACAAGCACAACTGGACAGCATATCCAAGAAGATCTTCGATAACCCAGAGAAAATTCAGAATTTTCTCAAAACCTGAGTTGCTTCAACAAACTCCATCTCAAGAAACCAACCTTCGACTAGTTGAACTACCGGTTCCACTGAATTTCTAGATGAAGACAAACTCTGACTTCTCTGAAAATATTCAGAAAAATCTCCAACAATCCAAGAGAATACTCAATCATCACAAGTCACTTTTGCGATCAATTCAAACTAAGATCCAAAGAAAACTGTTCTCTCTTTACCAATCAGAACAGCTTATGCTGGTCTTACCAACCCATCGAAGAAATGGATTCTACTCCTCTGCTTCTGAACTCCATCTTCAGAAAACTGCTGAGCCAGAAAATTCTATCGACACACAGAACACTCCTAGCTGCACTGCTGATACCAACGCCAAAGAATTCCCAACCCAAAGATCTTCGAGAAACTCGAACTTCAAACCACACAAAAACACCCTGCTGAACTCAGCCACAACACCGAAGCAGACCTACTTCCTTAAACTTGTTCCAAAGAAATTATCTTCGGAAACATCCATAGTCACTGCATCTCATCACGCAGTTACTACTTCCCTGAGGTATCAAGATACCATTACTCGCTTCTGCTCAGCCAACAGATCCAAACTCTACTCATTCAACTTCAAAGATAAACTCTTAACCTTAACAGGTTACCTTCAGAGATCAATGAAGTCCTTATACCACTGCAAAGCTCACTCGAGACGGTATTAGGTCTATAGTCTCGACAGATACACTTCCCACCTCAAACATTCAAACTCCAACCAATGGCAGTCGTGTTATACACACCACTACCCCAATCTACCATATAACCCATATTGGAAAACCCGAACAGGTAACCCAACAGATAGGTAGAATATATATATATATATATATATATATATATATATAATTAAATTACAAATACGCTCCCTCAAGATAGACACCACTCCAGAGCCTAGGTATTCACTCGACCTAACGCTCTGATACCAACCATAGCGACCCGACTTTCCACTCCCAGAAAATCGCATCACTAATTAAGAAAGAAAAGGATATAAGAAGAAAAGAAAGAAGAGAAAGAAGAAACAACACTAGAATCTCAACAGCGGAACGAATAAATTATATTAATAACATAAGTATTTACATAATATACAATATCAATCAGAGATACACAACATACACATCACATATACTAGAAAGTTATAAACACCTGTCTAGTATTTACAACTCAATACAATCACATCACAGAGAACACACAGCAGAACTATATATCTACAACGCAGAAGCCTCCTGCTCCATTGCTCCTCCATTATTCGTCAAAGAAAACCTAAATCTCTTGACTACTCGTAAAAATTTGAGTACCCAAGAGTTTAAAAAAACAAAGATAAACTCCGGATCAGACATGGGTCTGGTGTCAGTAACAGGTTAAGGTTGCTTAACTTTAAAAACCATGTGGAAAGAAAGGTATCACGTAAGACTTCCCACACATAAACATGGAAAAAGTTTTTACCTTACGCTAACCAAAACATTTGATAGGAAATCCGATGATATTATAATAGTGTCTAGGGTTTTCAAGTAAATAAGAAATAGCCGAAATTGTTACATTCATTAAATTCCAGCTACTAGCCACAAAAGTGGGTAATACAATCAAAGCCGTTGGCACTTATTGGATTTTGGATTCCATACAATGGCAGGGATACTAGGGTAACGTCCGTCACAGTACGTGGCCTAGATCACCGTACCGAGGAGTACGCTCGCTCCCCTGCAACACAAGGCCGGAACCATTCCATACTGAACAGTTCCGAACAAGACAACCCCGGCAGTTGTTGCAATCAACTGCCCACACAGCCGAATATAAAGGGACCTCTAGACAGGGATCAATCTCGCTCTCCAGTGGGAGCTACCCACGAAGCCTTGCTGCACCTCCCCTGTTTTAGCCATTCCCGGTTGATGAGGCTTGAGGCTATGATTACCTTTAGAGAACACATCTCTTAGAATGCTCATCGTCCACCTGACGATGTTCTGAAAGCATTCAATCCATACAAGTTCGTTCCGGGTTCGAACGAAACCGAAGGCATTATCTCGTTACACTCATTTTGGAATCACCCTCGGAGTAATGGACGATAACCCTTGCACTCTGAATCTCCATCTCGAATCTATAAGAACTAGTTCCGTCAAACTCATCACGGAATCACCCCCAGAGCTATACTGACGTATAGTCCTTACACCTCGAGTCTTCATTCTTCACATAAGATTCACGACCTATCGTTAATTTGGATCGATGTGGTTTTCGGATATCCAAATATGGAAACCCGATCCCGGTCTCATCGAAATCCAAAGCGTGGCTTTTAGGTCCAAGTTGTTTTTTAAAGTTTTAAAACAATTCAATTCAGTATTATCTATATACACACAGGTAGATAATTCACAACATCATAGTAGATAATCAATATTATCATCACAACAGATAATCTATATTATCAACTCAAACAGATAATTCATATTATCAACTCAATGCAACCATAGCATTCAAATCACACAACATCATTTATCTCATAACTGAGATCTCAACCATTCAGGGTAATAAATATCAATCATCATTCATAAGCAATGACTTATTAATTCACCATTCTATAATTAATTTAAAATGAATTAAATTAATTACTTCTTCTTTAATTAATAAATTAAATTAATTACTTATCCATATAAATCTTGCTTACATATTCCTCAATTAATTCCAAATCAAATAATTAATTATTCTCAACAAATTACCCTAATTAATCATCTTGATTAATTATCCTTTAATTACATTCGAGTAATTGATTAATTTCACAAATTAATTATTCCAAACCAAATCAGCAATTAACTTGTAATTACTTCATTAATTAATTAATAATAATTAATCACATTAATCCTTAATTAATCACATTAATTAATTTCTTCATGGATTAATTGTTCTTATTAATCAATCCTTAGTTATATCTTTAATTATTTAAATTAATGATTCCAAATTATTTTATAATTACTCTATTAAATCAATTATCAATTATCCTATTTGATAAATCATTCTTGATAAATTACATTAAGTAATTAACTTAATCAATTTCATCTTTCATTATCTTTAAATGACTTAATTATCAAAACACAAATTAATTACACTAAATAATTTATTATGAATTACTTGTCTTAAGTAATTAAACACACTAATAATAATTACACAAATTATTAATTCCAAAAGCTCCTCCATCATTCAAGTATTCTTCAATTAAATTACATCAAGTAATTTATCTCCTTAATTACTTCACTAAGTAATTATTCATTTTTAATAACATTTGTAATTACCTCTCAAATCATCCAGTGATTAAATTTAATTGGTTAAACTTAATTAATTAACTTAATTAATCAACAACTTAATTAATTACAACCAGTAATTAATTTCCTTGATTACTTTCATTAAGTGATTATACTTAAATAATTCTCAAATGATTATCTTTAAATTAATTAATGCAATTAATCATTAAAATTAATTATATTAATTAATTATAAAATAATACTATGTTAATGACCTTCATTAATCAATAACAAATCTTTAATTATTTTTCCAAAGTAATTAACTGAATTAATCAATATCAATTCTTAATTTATAAAACTCATTAATTAATTTTCTAATTATGAAATTAATCAAGTAATAATTAAAAACTTAATTAATTACTAATTACTTGATTAATTAATTCAATTCTTTAATTAAATTAATCAAATCTTTCTTAATTAATTTCTAAATCACACTTTAATCAAATTTAATTAACTTACTTAAATCTTTTTAATTAATTAAATAAACCCTTAATTATTTAATCAATACCCTAATTATTAATTAATTAAATTAATTAATTATAAACTTAATTACCTTGATCAGATAATTATTAAGTTCAAAACAATTTAATGAAAATCATTAACCTCATTAATGATTTAATTATCATTATCAAAGTAATTTGAAAACAAATTGCTTTTAAATTTTCCTAAATTCCATTTTAAATTAAAATTAAAATGAAATCAAACTTAAACAAGATTTTAAGTATTTAAAAACTCTTTAGTTTTCATTTTAAAGAATCACTTACCTCTTAAAGAAATTTTAGAAGGATAGTTTAACTTTATCCTGTATTCAAATAAATTTAAAATACCTTAAATATTTTCAATGACATTGAAACATTTAAATTCAAATCCTATTTACATTACAACCAAAATTCAAATCATGCTTTCAGATTTAGATTCAAAGATTTAAATTTAAAACACTATTTTAAATTTTCATTTCATATGTTATAAAATTCTAAAAATATTCAACTTGATTATAACATTTGAATTTATAACTTATTTTTATTTGAAACTTTCAGATTCAACTTCTAATTTGAATTCAGGTTCATATTTAACTTAGAAATTTAAATCCTGTTTAAAAATCTTATTTTCAGATTTAAAAATCACTTTATAAAATACTGCACAGGTTTATTATTTAATTAAATATTTTATTTTATTTCTGCAAATTTATTCAAAATATGGAATTCAAATCTATTTGAATTCATAATTAAATCTTGCTTTCAGTTTAGATTTAAACTTGCCTTACTTATTTTTAAATTTAGTTTTAAAAATTAAAAACCTAAAACAGTTCAGGTTACAGAAAACAAATCACTGCAACCAAAAGACTACCCGAGTCAAAACTATTTTACTTCGAGTCACCTTTCACCTAACTTCGAGTCACAACCTCAGATTACTTGAGTCTTTCCCCTACTAATTTTCAGGAAAACAAAACCCCCTCCAAAATCACTTCTGTGCACATGCACATAACCATGGCCAACTTTCCGAGCATCAGTGATGATCATCCACATCCACCATCCACCCTTGATTCCACTTGAACACCTAAACATCAGAGTACTTCCATTTCACCAAAAATCAAAAGCTAACCCAACTTCTAAAACCTGGAAACCACTGTGCAACCCAAACCCCTCACCTGTCAATGGCGAATTCACCTCCCTCCGACCATTGTTTAAGGCGAAACTTCATCCACAAACTTGTCATATTCCCAGCTACGCTTCCCCAAAACAGTTTCACACTTGGTCAACCAGAGCGAGAAAACGATTCAAATTTGAAGATGATCAAGAACTAGGGTTACAGAACCCAAAAACCTTATTACTGCTAATCCCAAAAATTATCCATTAAATTGATAATTTTCCTGAAATGCTTAAACTCTCAACAACAAACAGAAGAAATTTCAAACTCCCAAGATTCCAAAATCAACAGCATTTCCCAAATTCAACTTCCCAGTTCCTCACAGAACTGCTCCCAAAATCCTCAATTGAAAATTGTGATGCTAGTTTCAAAAATCATGTTTTTATTTATGGATCCAGTTTACAATTCTTAATTAGAGATTTAACAATTGGCGTTCTACCTCATTTAAAAAAAAATGTTTTTGCTGTATTGTTGTGTGCAGAGGTAAACAGACTCAATTATTAATTTTCTTAAAATTTAAACATGGTTCCATGTTGAATAACAATCTTGCTTGATAATTCATGTTCTTATCAATACATGATCAAGTGAATAAGGGATTTATATTTCATTCAGGACCTATGAGCATCACAGAGTAAAATTTATATAAACACAGCATACATTCAGTAACAATCAAATCAAATTTTCACCTGTATATTCATGCATATCAATTCATTTTAGATATAATAACAAGCAACCAGATTTTATTAAAAGAAATTTAGAAGTTACTCACCTAAAATTTGAAGAACAGAGCACCCTGATGTTTAAAGCTTTGAATCCTGTCTGATTTATTATTGCAGGTTCAATGATTCAAGTTCGAAGAATGCTTGCATTTGAAACTTTAACCCAAAATTAGATGCATGCAGGTCATTTTGATTTTCTCAAATTTGCAGTGATCTTCATTATGAATTTGCAGATATGTTTTTGAGGGATTTTCAGGTTTTTAAGTGAAGTGTTTTCTATTTCCAGATTTGTAATTTTTTGTTTGGGGAATGAATTACAGATTTTATGTTTGAGTGATTTTGAGTTTTCAGGTTTTTGATTTCTTTTGATTCATTTATCTTTTGTTTTTGAAAAGAGGATGAGGGGAGAAATGAGAGTGTTTTAAAAGAGGGATGAAATAAATTTAACAAAATAAATAAAAGAAAATAGAAATTAAGTGACACTTGTCATTTTGTTTGATTTACAACTAACACACGTAGCTTAGATTGTTAAATTGTTAACATTTGTCTTTATTTAATTAAGTTATATTTTTAAATGTTTAAAAAGAGTTTTCTTTAATTTATTTTATGTTTTAATGAATATATATATGAATTTCCTATTAAAAGTAAATGTAAATAAAACAATTCATAAATTAAAACTTATACAAATATTTTAAAGAATCAATTAATTTGAATTTCAAAATAAAATTTCAAATCAAATTAAACTTTTGAAATCAAAATTAAAATCAATTTATTCAATTTAAAATGATAATGCTATTTCCTTATTTTAATTCTTCTTTTTATTTATGAAAAATAGTATATTTATTAATATGGCTTAAAAATAACAATTTAACAAAAATTTTATAATTTATAAAGAAATTATAAATCACTTTTATAATAAATAAATTTACCGTATGCTATTTCATATTTAGACTTATATAAATTATTCTCAAATCATATTACTCAATTAATATTTAAAAAGAAATAAAATCAACTTTTATTTAAATTTAAAACAAAAATTAAGCTAAGATGTAATTTTAAACAATATAACATTTATTATTAATATTACAAACCATATAATCACTAATTTAAATAGATTTTAAAAGCATAATATTAATTTAAAACATAATTTCCTAATTACTCAATATTTTATTAGAATTTAAAAACAAAACTTCATTTATTTATTTTCATGTAAGTTAAATTCCAAACAAAGATAAACTATAATATATATATACAAATATATATATACATTATAATTTAAACATTTATTTGAGCATTTTAAAAAGACAATTCACAAATTAAATATTTATTTATTCAGATTATTAAACCAAAACATATTTTATTAATCAATATTGTCAATATCAATTTAATTTTATATAAAGATTATTAAATTAATATTGTCAAAAATTCCGGGATATCACAAAATGCCAATAAAGAAATGCGAATAATGATTGTGAATAATTGATTTAAAATGAATTGAACGTGAATAAAAGGAATTGGGTGTAGATAAGAATCAACTGGAATTAATACGTAAGTTGTACGTATACTATTTTATTCGCATAACGATTTCATCCAGATTCGAACACAGAATTTCGAGATGATTTACATTGATTCGAGTTAGGAGTTTTCACTCGATTCTCGGCGGGGAACACTGGATATGGATTTTTGATTGATTATGCAATTCACTATCGTAGTATATGGCTATGCAAGGAGAATAATGGTTTCTAATCAAGGAACCAGATCTTAGTCCGCACTACAGTGGTCGTGTGAACGATACTAGTTTAGAAATGAAATTGTGTGATCGAGCGGGCAATCAGATTTGATATTGCATACGGATGATATATGAATATCATACAAGCTTAAGTAAAGCAAATGTTGGAAATTAAAATTTCGAAATAAAATAATTTTGACTTGTATAATTGGATATCATTGGTCAATAAGATACAGGTATTTAAAAGAAAGAGCTAAATTGATGTCTTTGATGTCATAAGAAAACTGGATTGTCCAACTAAAAGGTACAAACTTAAATTGTTGTTTGATTTGATGGTTTAATGATTGAGCCACTTGGCTTTTGTTTTCTTTTGCACGTTTTGGCTAGTAGTGGCAATTTGTAGTTGTTCTGACCTAGCCGTGCAAAGGAGACGCTGGCTAAATTTTTCGAAAATTTGAAGAGTAAGAAATTTTGAAGAAAATTATTAATAACCAAAATTGGATTTGAGTTATAACCTGAAATGATTGAATGGATAATATTATTTGGAATATATGGATGAATATGGGAATTTAGTAAAAGAAGATTTCAACATATTGATTTTGGAAAGTTAAAGGCTTAACTAGATTTGGGAAGCTATTTCAACTAATTTGATTTAGAAAAGAAATGGGTTTGGGCATTTTTCCTCCCTTGGCAATTTCGGGAACGAAATTCATTTAAGGGGGGGAAAATGTAACGACCCAGAATTTTAATGATTTGTAATTGGAATGTTTAATTAATATTAAATACTGAAAAGTTAGTTTTATAGATTTAATAGCTTGAATTTCAAATATAATGATTTGTTGGATAATTTAATTGCTGAATTTAATAATTGAAAATCGTTTAAATAATTTAAATCTTGGATTTTATTTGGATAAAAATGATTTTAAGACTCGTCAAATTTCTGTTAATAAGTATAAAGGTAATAAAACTTTTAACTTGGTTTAAAAAGTGATTTGACTAATTTTGAAATAACTCGTTTTAATTAACGAGTAAAAGTAGCCTTCCGGGGCAAAGTCCTAGAATTTAACAAAACTAGTTCCAATGGATCAGTAATAGTATGTTATTATCAGATTTGAAATTTCATAGCGTTTGTATTTATAATTTGGTCGTGCGGGATATAAATGCATTAAAATTTATATTGTAAAATTTATGTAATAATTGGGTTCAAAAAGTTATCTTCTCCATATGACCGAATTGGGTCTCAAAACTTGTTCCATTGCATTTGGAATAAGGGTATAACATTAGGAATGCCATGTGGCATGCCTCGATAGGTGTTCGGGATTTCAAGTTACTATAAGCGAAATATTTTAGAATTTCATGTTATATATATATGTATGTATGTATGTATGTATGTATGTATGTATGTATGTATATTGATTTGAATTCCCATAAATATCTTTCTACATATCAGCAGACCTACTAGCTACCCTATCGATGATCTACCCGCCAATTTCCTTTTAAACATGCTCCCTTTTTTCTTCAATTTCAAGAAGAGAGTAACTTGAAGCAAAAGGAAAACTTTGAAAAATAAAATCACTCATAATACAGAGTGAAAAATCGTGAAATAAATTTTAAAATTCATGGTTTGAGTTTATCTAGAGCTTGGCATTCACGTTGGAGTTTGTGATCGAGATTGGGGGAAGGTCGACTGTTCGACGTAGGAAGCTTGGCATCTACGGTTGAGGATAATCGGCGATTTAAGCTTTAGTTTGTGAATTGGAGTTGACATCTGGGTTGGCGAAGCTGAAGGCAGCTCAATGAGTTTGGGGGCTTCGGCCATTGTTTTTTGGGTCTGGTGGAAGGAGATCGAGAAGAGAAGTGTGATGGTGGGTTTGGTTTGACGGATTATGGTCCGAATTGGTGTGTTAGTGCAAGGCCTAGAGGAGTGCATGCTTGCATAGGAGGAGCAGGAGAAAACATGATTTGGGGAAGAAATGGAGGGGGGCATTTCTCTAATTCTTTGAACTTATAATTAGTTTATTTTAATTAGTTTAAAATTGTTGGATAAATTGTAAAATCTATATCTCCTACATACAAGGTCCTTTTAGGATGAAACTTTTTGCATTGCGATCATGATGACAAGAGCTTCGCAATGGAGCTGGTTTGGACGGATTTTGAGATTGTCAAAATTTGGACTAAAATCGGATAGTGTTCGGTTTTAGTTCCAAACTGGAATTCCTCTATGACATCAGAAAATAAAGGTGAGTAAAGCTCACTCATTTGGATAACTAGTTTTATTTTAAAGTGTTAAAAAACTATTTATTGGTTGAGTGGATGAACTGATAAAAATTTTATTATCAGTTGGATGTTATATTATATATATATACTAGTATATATACTAGTAGTTGGATATCTTCCCGCCGATTGGAGGGGAAAAGACACTATGCACCCGCATAATAGCGGATGACCCTATATACTGCAATATCCCGATTCAAAGTGGGATTGGTATTTTATGTTACATAACATCTGTGGATGCGGGGAAACAGGTTGGAAGGATTCAACTGGATTCATAAAAAATGTTGGTTTTTAATTTATATATAGTGATATATGATGTATTTGAATAATATGTGATAGATTATGTTATGATTTGATGTATTGGATGTTATGGTAGCACTGGCCAAAATTTTGGTATTACAAATTCCATAAATAATATTTCTGAATTTAAAAAGGAAATTCAAAGGAGATTTTGCAAATGAATGTATTCATATTAATTTTGGGATTTATTTAAAGGGAATTGAATTAGACAAAATAAACAATTGGATTTTGGATGTTTATGTAGTTATTTCACAAAATGATTTTAAATAGTGAATTTCAAATTGAGGATTTTTAAACAATGGAAACTAAATAAGATTCTCAAAATACGAAATGGAAGTCGAATTTGAGATTAGAACGGTTCTGGTTTGGATTATTTAAGAAATAAATTTATAAGGGGAATTTTAATTAGAAATCCATTTATAAATAAGTTTTTTGTAATAACCGTTGTAAACTAGAAATGAGACTATGAAATTTCTAAACAATGTTTATAAATAAAATGAAATGATTATCATTTGATAAATTGGGGATATAAATTCACGGTGAGAATTTATAATGAGATAGGGTAATCAGTTTTAAAAGAAATAGTAGATTCTATTTTGGAATGTGAAAAAGGTTATGAAATTAGGAATGCGGTTGATGTGTTATGAATCGAGAGAGATTATAAATTGAAATTGGGTATATTGGAATTTTAAAAATATATTTTTATCGAGAAGTTAAGTTTGCTTAATAAAAAGAGGATTTTAATTATTAAACTATGTAATTCAAAACTGTTTTAGCATTGGAATCAGAAAGTTAGTTATTTAAATATTTAAATTTGTTGAAATGATTTTAAGTTTATAAATAAGTTTTGTAAATCAATTAGAAATTTTATAAATAAATTGGAATTAGTTATTGATGTGTATTTTAAATGTGCTTTGATATTTTAAATAATTATTTAACCATGTTTTTTTGAAATTTTTATTATATAAATATATAGTTCAAAAGTAAGTGATCACAATTTATTTCTAAATGCACTCGAGATTTGTAAATGGGTTTTATTTAATGGATGTGATTTTATAAGAGAAAATCTTACAGTTAGGATTCGGGAACTTAAGAAACTCGAGAAAAGAAAGTTTCCAAATTGTTTAGATATGGGAACTTTGTAAATGAATCTGAATTCATTTAAGGAGTTATAAATTGTTAGTCGATTATATATAAGTATAATCGATAATTTTTGGAAATTTTATAGGGAATGAATAAAAATCCCTGAGGTTTATGAGATAAGTACATGATATTTCGTAAGTATAGATATTAGAAATGATATTCGGAAATAGACATATTATAGTTTTCCTAAGTATTGGAACTAAAGGTATGGAGATATTTTAGCGAAGAAGTAATTTATATATAAATATTTTCTAAGTAATGAATTATAAGTTGGATTGGAAATATTTCTAAGTGATTGATATGTGTTGGAATATCCTGTTATAGATATAAGTATTCAATGGTGTTTCAATTATTGAAATATTGGAAGGAAATTGAACATATATCTTTATAAAGATATTTTAAATGAATGCTTTGAAAATTATATAATATGGGCCTAGTGACTGCTTATGTGTGTAATTTGATAGTTGATTAACCGACTATCAAATTTGGCCAATTTCGTTAACCGTTTCAAAGAGACTTAGATCGGATTTAATTATCTAAAACCACTTCGATCCGATTTGAACGTTATGAATTATGGAATCTTGAGGATAATGAAGAAGGTGATCCTTGAAGAGATTGGTTTGTTCAGACCTAGAATAACTTATATGGGTGAATGCTATCTGCACATTGTCATTGGAGGGCTATGAGCATTCTAAGTGTAAATTTCCTGAAAGGTAATCGTAGCCTCAAGCATCATCAGCTGAGAAATGACTAAAACTAGGCATGCAGCAGGGCTAAATGGGTCACTCCCATTAAGGTATGTCATCATCTTTCTAGATACCCTACATATACATATTTATGGATTGGTTGTGCATGATATCTCAAAAAGGTCGAATAACCGGGATGATGACATATTCGGTACTAGTAGTCAAGTGCTAGGCCGGTTCTTTGTGGCAGGGTATGACGACCCACATTTCGAACACAATGGAACTAGTTCCGAGGCCTAATTCAATAGTATGCAGAGCATAGACATTTAATTTTGAATTATAGACCTCAATGCATTGATCTAGAGATGTACTCTTCGGAGGTTTATCCTTACCTGGCCATTTTATGGAATACATTCTCCAATAAGTGTCATACGGTTTTAATTTCGCCATACTATGTTGGAATGTGAGATGCAAGCATTTTGGCTATTTTAATAAGAAATTTTACTTAGACATTATTGTAATATCATAAGAATTTCATAAAAAAGTGTTTTGGTTATCGTAAGGTAAAAAACTGTCGTTTATGTGTGATGCGGTCTTATGAGATACCTTTTGACTTTAAAGTTCTTGTATAACTTTAAATCCAGTTGGGTGTGTTTTCTCACACTGGTTTTCCAGACTGACTCGGGTGTTATTTTATTATAATACTCTGGTCAGACTGAGTATTACAGATTCAGGGGAGGATGTTATAGAGCTCAAGAGACAAGCTAGAGGATTCTCAGGCATATTCCACATACTTGGTTATATTCCGCTTTGTGTGTACGCTGTATATTCAATACTTGTAAGGACAAGTTGTTATAACTGTCCAGATTGATTGTTGACTATTGTACTCTGATGATTGTATGTATATTATAGTTACAATTTCTTGTACAAAGATTTTTTATTATATATTATATTTTATTCCGCTGCGATTGATAGATTCTGTGTCATTGTTTTTTTGTTTTCTTATATCCCTTCGTTTTCTTTTCCCTTAACAAATCTGGTTTTCCAGCATTCGATTTCTTCGCATGTAATACTGTGGACGTATTATTATTGATTTTCGACGGTGGAAAATCTAGTTCATTACACATCCGGATCTCACAAATAGGAAAATCCAGTCTACTCATCGACTTTAAGAGCCTAGATTAAATCACTTAATTATAACAGTATTTCTTTAAACATTTATTTAAACTCTTTTAGAATCAATTATAAAACCTCCACATTATATTTAGAATACTCAATTATTTATTTGAAAACATTTATAAAAGATTTGAAAAAGAATGCTTAAGTTTAAATTCATACTCAAAAAGTTATTTAAAGTGCTGCAAAAAGTGGTGTGAATAGTGCCGTGAATAGAGTTTTTGAGGCTTATTTCATCAAAACAAATTCTTTTATTTAGAAATCCGTTTTTACAACTCAAATCTCTTCTAAAACATTTAAAATATTATAGAACTTATTCCACATTTTTAAAGAGTTGAAATTATCACTAAAAATATCACTTTTATAGAATTTATCACTTTGATTTTCGAACTTCCAAACGCAACTATTTTGAAAACGTGATTTGCTCATATATCAAAATCAACTAAATGAAATCTTGATCCTTTTCTTTTTTTTGAAAACTGTGATTATAAGAGTTTGGAAAATTATTATTCCAAAGAATTTTGAATTCGACTCCACCGTATAAATGGATTTAAACTTTCACGACGCAAAATCGCGAACTACTGTTATGTGATGCGCCTATTTTAACACAATTTTTCTTCACTTGTCTAAACTTCACCAAATTGGGTTTTTGTGTTTATGAACCATTTAAAACTATTTAAAGAGGTTTAACAATCTCATACACACTATTTCATTTATTAAAGGAAATTGATTTTCTTTGTGATATTCGACGTGTATTAAATTGAATTATTTACACATCCAAATAAACATATTATCATATCCAAACATGTTTCCTATTCATCACAACCAAGCGAAGCTAAACATATATACCATCCTAAATATCAAAATATAAATAGAGTTTCTCACTTGAATTGGTCTCTAACTTCACAAAAATTCGCTATGGCTTTGCGATGATCGAATCAAAGCCTATGGAATCGAGCCTTGGACCTTTGAATAGGGTCAACCTAAAGGGGATATGGGCTTGGCCTTAGAGGTAGGAAGTGGGGCAGTGTGTTTGGAGAGCGAAGAGGAGTGGTTTGATCTTGTTTTGAAGTGGATTGCTAATGTAAATATATACTTATATGAGTTTATTTTCTATTTGCTAAGTTTTCTTCATGGTTTTCCTAAGTTAGGACGCCATTAAAATAGCTTGAGAAGGAGGACGAAGAAGATTAATAATAGTGTTAAAATTATGAAAGAATGGATGGGTAATCATACGAAATTGTTTGGAAATAAATATCCAAAAGTGAATGGACCTAATTGCCCTTTCCCACACCCACCCCCATCACCTTAAAGCGTACGGCTATGCCAATCCCTTGTGTCTCCATGATTGTGAGTTGATGTGTATTAGAATTTGACTTCGAGTTGCTTAAATGGTAAGAAAATGAAAATATCTTTGATATTTTTGTAATATATATATAATTGTATATGTATATTTGTATGTATATATGTGTTCGGCTATAAGTTAGGGTATTCATGTGTATGTTATATATGTTCACAAAACATATAAACAAGGTTGCAATAACTTTGAACAACTTTTGTTCGTTAAACCAATGAAAATCAGAAAGTCAATTCCCAATCACATTTTCACTTATAAAATAGCTTACATATATGTAAACAAAATTTAAAATATAATTTTCCATCATTATAAGTTTATTAAAATAATCTCATTTTAATTGTAAAACCATATAAAGTAATATTAAACGAATGTTTAAAAAAAGTGATGCTATATTGATTAAGTGATACGAATTTTTCGATATCTTCAAATCAAGTATATATCTTTATAAAGTTATTATAAATGATTTACTATCACTACATAACTAATTAAAATTAATTATTACTGTAATGTCCCTCCTTTTTGTGCATTTTAAATCGACGATGAACGACACATGTCAGACCTAAACAATACAGAAGGGCGGATTGTTTGGGGTAAATAAGAAAAAGAACGAAGAAAGGAAAAAAAACAGAATCTTGCAGCGGAACGATAAAATATATTAATCATATATATAGTTCATGAAGCTGTTTTACAAAATATTCGATTATACTTATACAATACATATCAGAGTTACACATACCATAGAATGATAATTAATGCAGCGGAACAGATGTGATGCAGTGGACTAATATAATATATACTAGTAATAAAATCTTCGCCTTCATCCTCCAGAAGTAAGGTCTTCAAATCCTGAAATGTTCAGGCTGACCCTAGCGAATTGAAAAGACAAAACACTCGAGTCAGAACTAAAAGATCTTATGTAAGTTAAATCAACGGTAAAATATGAGTGGAACGGCATCAGAGATGTTTACGGGATTTGACATCTCCTATCCAATGTCAAACGTGTGTGCAGTAACTTAAGTGATGCTCGGGATTCACATCTCCTAAGGATCCGTTAAACTATTTACTATGTAGTAATGTTTCGCTATTATAATAATGTCTATAATATAACAAATATACTTTTAAATAACGTTAAGGAGTGACCCAGTATTCCCCTTAACACGTAATAGTCCCAGTAGTCCATCCAATATCATAGTCCCTCCTGATCGGGAAGCCACCAGAGGATACCACACGGGCAACGGGAGAAAACCAAACTCGTACAAGGCACGATAAGGTAGGTGACACGGCACAACTAGGCAATGCCAGGGTAGATATACCAATTACGCTTCCGGGCCGGTGGTAACGCGTAGCGCGAAGCTACCGCCCACCTCAAGCCACACCACTAAATCAAGAAAATCAAAAGTGGCCACCGATTCAATCCAAACGTCAATATAATATCGAAGGGATGTGTCCGATCAAAGGAGCTACCTTATTAGCCCGTCAATCGCTCCTGTTTTAGGCACCTTATGCCAACTCACGGGAGTTTGGTCCACGTACTTACCTCAGAAGAAACGCCGCCACCATCCTACTTCATTCTGGAATCTCCACCACGTACACGGTTGTTAAAGTGGTTTTCGGAGTTGGTAGAGAGTATGACAACTTCCGATCTTGGTCTCTTTAACAACCCAACGTTATTATAACACCGTGGTCATTTTAAAATAATTATACTTCAAATACCAGAATATAATATCCATTTCAAAACCATATAAATACGATATCATTTCTACTTTAAAAACCAAATCAATATGATATCATTTTTATTTCAAATATATCATTTTTCCAAAATCATAACACTTTCAAATCTATATACCTTGAAAACACATAGCTTTGAAACATAACTTCTAATACTTAAATGGTTTAAATATTAAATTCCTTTATATAATAATTTAGCTTCTTAAATTTCACAAATCAATTCCAAATACAGGTTTAAATACCAAATAAACCATTTCAATTTCCATATATTTCAAAACTTCAATTATTCAATATTTCAAAACTAAATTTTATAATTTAATATATGTATATATATATATATATATATATATACAAACACCAAATTCTCTTCACCATTATTTAGTTTTGAAAAATTTCCTTAATAAACCCAATATCCTTTAAATAAAACTTCAAATTCAATAACCGAATATTCCTTAATTTATTTAGATTTCATACATTTCACTTAAATCACCTTAAACCCGAATTAAGTTATAAAACCATATTCCTTTGTAATCACAAATTTCAATAAGTTCCAAATGGATTCTTATTAATTATAATTTTTAATTAGATAAAATCTCAATCAATTTCAAACGATCTACTCAACCTTGATTTATGAAAATTAATAGAAACACTATATTAAAATATATTTAAGTAAATACTTATCCATGTTATATTTTAATGAAATCAAACTTTATTATTAAACTTATTTTATACATCAAACAAATTTTTTTACCGCTTAAACCTAGAATTAACCATATATAAAAGAACATTTATAAAATATCCAAATCAATATCTCAAAAATCGTATATTTCTTTACAAACCATAGAAATCCTTTCAAAATATTTTTATATATATAGACCATGGTGTCTGTATAAAATTTTCTATCCTATGGTCAAGTAGTACGGATATTTATCATTTCAACCTGTAATTTAAAACAAAAATTACGGTTATATCATTTCAAACCGCAATTCCGAATGAAAAATAAATGCATAACAACTTGCAGATTATGATGATATAAATTAAACATCAATTCATCCATCATAAAATCATACATCCATCACAGTCATCATACAAAACCGTCAATAAATATCAATGTATAACTGATAATATATAACAAGTAATTAACTGACAGTTATATTCAATAGTAAATTAAATAACGATTTAATTTAAATAAATGCAATTAACTGAGATGATGATTAAAAATATAAAAACAGTCATAAATAAATTCATATTCACAACATATATTAATTTAACGAACATAAGAAGTTTTAAAAGTTATGAGTGGGTTAAAACACTCACCTTTTGAATTTAAATTCAATTTACACCCAAAAATTTAACAGTCTTCAAATTCGTCCAAACCAGCGCCAAAATATCCGAAATTCAGATACGATCTTAACAAAAGCAACCGCGCGTAAAACGGATATTGTATGTACAAGTTATGTATTTTAGAACCTTTTGAATAAAAATTTAAATTTAAACAAAACAAAATAAACCAGAAAAAAAAAAACACGTCACCTGATACTTGCCCTACATGACCAGTTACCACGTCATCTCATCACTCCCAATACCGTTCCCAGCAACCCTAATGCGATGAACACCACAAAGCTGCGATCTTCACGCCATCCTCACCTTCGAGCTCGCCGTCGCCTCGTCGATACCTTCCTCTCGGGGCAACCAGCGACGAAGGTCGCGAGCAAGATAGTGGCGCCGTCGAATATTGTGCCACCCTAATCGAATTGTTGCGCTCGATCTGACCATCAAACTCGCAGGAGAACACCATTGATACGCCCCCTCGACGATCTCTACGCAACCGCCCAATCAATTTGAGGATCCGTCGCAGTCGATTACGATGCAACGGACAGCTGAGAATTGATTGGCGAATTCTGGGCAAAAGGTGTATCAAATCGGAAAACAAATTTCAGTTTTGAAATGCGTACATCGAGAGCTTCAACATATAATTTTTCTGAATTTTTTTAATGAGTTTGAAATTTTGGCTTTTGATTTGATTTGGAATTGTATTAGGTATTTGTTTGCCATTGAAATGAGAAGGTGAAAGCAATGGTACGCACAGAGAAATGAGAATGAGGGAAATTAGGGTTTATAACAGAGTATTTTAGACAAAGTTGAAAAAGAATAGATGGACCCGATTTATAAACGCGCTGAACGATGAATGGCCTGAAAAGCCCGTTTTAACTCCGGAACGAAATTGGGTCAACCCGTATATCAAAATAGATGTTTTAAAATATTTTAAACGCGATGAAAAAAGTTTCACATCCAAATTCCATCGTATGAAGAAGTTATGACAAAATCAAATTATTTTGAATTGATTTCAATTGATTTCAATTTCATTTATTTCAAGGCGTTTCGAGTCCGTACGATCAAACGACAAGCCCGATAGCTACGAAACTTGAAATCTTGCAATAATTCACCGTTACGGATCCGATGAAACTCGTTTCATCGAAATCCGAGTCAGTGGCCAAAATGGCTATTTTTATATTAAATAAATAAATTAGCTAATTAAATCAAATTTCAAATTTCAATTCTTTAATTGACAAATTTCATCACTTATGATTCCTCAATCATTTGCAATGATCTAAATAAATTTGAATGTCAAATTAGAGATGTTTAATTTATAAATTTCAATATTAATCCTAAATTTCATGAAATTCAACATTATAAATTTAATTTCCAATAAATCTATTAAATTCACTTTCATTCTATTATCCAATTCATTATTATCAAACGGACAAAATTTAACATTGGATTTACAAACTATTACCTTAATATTCTTACATTCCATATTGATTTCAATTAACGCAAAGATTAAAGATTAATTTCATTAAATTGCAATTACTCCAATTATTATCATAGTCCAAATCCCAATAAATTTATAAATTTTGACTTCCATTTTTCTTATTCAACCAATTGCTTTAACTAATTGGGATTGCACTAATTAAGTCAATTACCACAATTGCTTTCAAATTAAATTCTATGAACTAAACAAATAGGTAATACGTAACAATTGTAACCATTAAACTTTAATTAACTTTAAGTTTATTACTTTCAAACAAATATTATAATTACTCGCAGAACATTGATTTTATTCAATCACTATTTATTCATTATAAATTCATTGATTAATCCAATGTTTACATTTATTTTTCTTATGTTAATTTATTACCAAATATTCCTATTTACAATCAATTACAACGCTGCAATTGTTTCAATCAATATGTATTGCATTGAATTAATTATTTATTAGCTTACATCATCCTATAACCAAGTTATACCATTTTCCATTATTTCATTTATTGCAATCCCATTCAATTTGCACAATTCAGTTTACTTAAGTTCGTTGTTATATTCCATCCTAGTTATTATTTCATTATTTATTATAATTATCTACATCATATGAATTCATTCTATTACCCTAAATCAGACATTAATTCATATATTCATACAATATTTACCTTTATTTAATTATATTAGATCTTATTCCCAAATATAACAGTTACAACAAATTAATAGGACAATTAAATAGTAACTTACCACCGTTACTATTATTTTGATTTACATTAATTACAACTAATATCCTTAATAAATTTATATACTTGGTCTCATGCTTTTTATTTTACCAATTACTACCTTATAAATGAATTTTACGTTTCCATTTTAATTTAAATTCACGCTCTCCGTTATTATATTAATTATCATTAAGGTACATTTAATTATCTTTATTTGTAATTGGTGAATTAACTGGTAACAACCATTTGTCACCATTATACCCTTTAAAATACTTGTATGTTCATTCTTCCCAACCAATTACCATCTATTACATTATAACTTTACAGATTTAAATAAATTCATTAGTTGTCATTTCATTCAACCTATTATTATTAACCTCAATTAGCACTGTTACGTTTTAATTTACTTATTAGCTTACGACAAGTGCTACCATTAGTTCATACACTAATTCATTCCATTTCCATTCATTATACATTATTTTATTAGTAAGTCAACATTTTAAATTATTAATTTACCTTTTATATGCCATTATAAATTAATGCTCATATTAATTAAGATTTTTAATCAAATTAATCATTTCGTCTTGGTAACATTCTTTTATTACAATAAGAATATAATTAACATTTACATTGTTTCACTTATTGGAATTACATCCAAGTTATTAACAATTAACTTACATTTATACTGTTACATTCAAGTTATTAAAAATTAACTTACCAATCTTATCCAAGTTATTATTTTCATTAATAATTCACTAAGTTTTTATTTCCTTCAACATTAAGTTACCAAAATCTTCTTAAATTAAGAAATTTAATTACCGAATTTTATGTGTCATTACACTCTCCCCCACTCAAAGCTTTTCGTCCCTGAAAAGGAAAAAGAAGGGAAAAGAAGAATTAAGAAATCAATATATCTTACTTGAAATATTAGATTTATACATAAACAAGTTTACAAAATCAATTAATTTAAATTAAATATACCAATTTATAACCATTAAATCTTTTATACTCGAATTAATAAAGTTTGAAAAACATCTTTCAAAATATTTTCGAACTCCAAAAATTTTCGAAGAATTTCGCCAGAGTCTCCTTTGTACGGAGAGGCTTGGGAGAAAATATAGTATCAAATATAACAATATACAACATATATTTTCTAAAACAATATATATCCCAACCCGGAAAAAATAATTTAATAACACCATAAAACCCTAATCTGAAAACGTACCTATTTGTCGGGCAAATAACGCTTAATTATGACATCATTTTTGTAAAAGAGTTTGAGTATTTACTACTAGTATAGAAACCTTTGTATTTTAAAGTGACAAATCACAGAAATGATTGTAAAAAATTCTATCACCAAAAATTCACATTCGACAATGTGGATTGAAATCATAAAATTCAATACCAAATCCATCAAATGGATATTTCAAAAAATCCAAAAAAGAAGTCATCAAAGTCGATAATAAATGACAACAATTAACCGGATCAACAAAAATTGATTCAAATGGAAATTTACTCAAAATAGGCAAATTGGCTGAATAAACAGCGCCAGAAGTCTGTAGGTTCTCTCAGACATCTGAGCTATAAATCTGGAATTTTTATTCCGTGGCATCATAGGTCTGAGCACCCAGACGTGTGAGCTGAAGCTTAGGGCACATTTGGCCTAGGCCATTGATGTCCAAATCGGTTCGAAAGCGATCTGACGAGCAACGAAGGCTAGGGATTTATGCCAAACGATAACCTAACCCTATAGGCTCTTTAATACACTCCAAACAACATGTCCAAATATCCATAATAGGATTTTCATAGATTTTGACTTCAAAATACCAAAATTGAAAAATTCACCTAACCGATTCATTTCAAAAGCAAATGAACATGAAATAGATGTTAGGAATTCATATCTAACAACTATCAAAGGTATATACATAGATGTGAGTTCAAGAACTCACCTTTAAACTCGAAAATAACAATTGAGATGCTCTAAAACAAGGAATGAGAAGCTCTAAAACAAAGCAAGACCAATTCCTCTTCACTACACCTCTAGAATCTTCAATCTATGATCAAATACAATGTTTTTCCTAAATTAGGTTATAAGAATTTCTAAAATTTGAAGTGAGATTGAGATGGATAAGATGAAGAGGATGCTTACCTATGCTTCTCCTTGATTTTTAGAACTTGAATTTGAAATTCCTAAGAATCTAGGGTATAGGAATTTTTATTTTCCCCCTTTTTGCCCATTTTTTCTTTAGCCTGAGTGTTAGAAATAAGGAGTAGAATGAACGAAGAGTAGAGGAGTTAGGGTATTTGGTAGAGAAGTTTGGGTTAACTTCTTGGGTTAGTGGGCTAGAACACAACCCAAATCCCAAAAGAAAATACCAAAACTCTAATCAACTCCAAAAATATCAACGTTTATACTCAAACAAGTTGTAAACATAGTTTTAAACACAATGGAAGTGGTCTCAAGTCCGGATTCGACTGTTTACAAAAATTCATATTCTGGACTTTAAATCAAATAATGATGCCATATTTAAATAAAATATTTAAATATATGATTGTAAAATATGGGGGTTCTTACAAACTCTTACCCAGGAATCTATTTCAACATGCAGTAGGCTAGAGATAGTTTTGAATGATTAACTCACATTTTTTTTCCTTGCTTATGCTTGTGAATACAAGAGGAATTGCTTTGCTCCTTCCTTTTCAGCCTAAAACAGAGAATACTCAATCAAACAGAACAATGCGGCTTAAATAATTCAAAACTGAAATTGATGCTTCCTAAGGATGTAATAAGGCTTGAGAAACATACCAGAATTTTCTAGTATTTCTCTGGATTTTATTTGAATTAAAAAGAGGAGATATTTCTTTTGGTTTACAAGTAGGAGAAGAAAAGAAACGTCTACTTATCTTTACTATAAATAAAGCGAATTAGGAGAAGAGAATTCTTTCTCTTTTGATGGTGCAACGGTCTTAGAGGTTTGAAAAAATTAGCCCTTTAACCTATTATCCAAATATTACTTTATTTTGATTATTTTCTTCCTTATTTCCTTTCAAAATAAATTCTTCAAACAATATTTTAAAAGAAAATTGCTAAATGCATTTTCAACCGATGCTTCTGATCAAACTTTGAAATCCACTCTCTTCTCTTCCTTCTTTTTATAATATAAAATGGTCAATTCAAATACAATTTTTAAACAAATTATCAAATACACTTTTAAAATTATGACCTACATAAATAAACATTTCTTGAGTTCTCTTGTAATCAATTAAATGATTGATAAACTAAAATTTTCACTTTTCCCTTTAGAATGGATTTGTTCATTTAAATTTTAAATCACTAATTTCATATATCTCAATATTGTTTAAATTTTTTTAATTCTTTATTTTAGAAACTTTAAATATCCCATTTTATACTATAACTTTCAAGTTTTACAAACTTTAAAATTTTAGACATTCCAAACTTTTGAAATAACTCAAAAAATTATCTCCACAACAATAATCTTAACTAATAGTTTTTTCCTTCAAATTTTAATTAAAAAATCTTTGTCTTTGAAATTCTTTTAAATATCTAATTCCTTCAAAATCCAATACTTGGAATAGTTCTAATCCTTTGGTTAAAATTTCAATTTAAAATGTCATATATTTAATTTAATGGGTAGTTGTCAAATTTGGTTCTTTACAGATACTCTATGCAATCTTGTGCCTGACATAGCCGATACTTTTCCAGTGAGCTTTAGCATGTCCATACTCATTGCACTTTTCGAAGAACTCGGCAAGGCTGTCACCAACAAATAAAGTGTTGAAAATGCCCTCTCTATTTAAGTAGGACCTATCAATCTCCATTATCACCATGAAAACCAATGTCTCCATATTACAACTCACTCTCCCCTATGTGCCACCTAACACTTCAATAAGGGATCTGGTTCGAGCAATGTAAAAACTTTGTAGTAGACAATGACTTTATGAACATATCTGCTGCATTTTCCTTTGTATGGTCCATCTAAAGAGGAGACCGAGACAAGAATATACTCTCTTGCCTCTTTATACTTCATCCTTAAGCCGAAAGACATATTTTCGGCTTAGTTAATTGCACTTTGAATATCACAACCCACCAATATGCCTTCTTATATAAAGCCTACTTCACACATCAACTCTTTCAAGTAGAGTGCTTCCATAACTGCTTCAACAACATCTATCAACTCCACCTCTATAGTAGATAAAGCAACTATCATCTGCAATCTCACTCTCAAACTAATGAATGTCCCTCCAAGAGTCAACACATAACCTTAAGTTGACTTCCTTTGATCTCTATCCTTGGTATAGTCGAAATCACAAAATGCAATCAAGCTGAAGTCTATATCTATACCACCAAAAACATCCTAGGCTGGAGTTCCACTAAGGTATCTAAAAATATACTTTATTGCCTCCCATTTCAATTTTCTCGGATGTTCCATATATCTATTAACCAATCCGATATCCCGTGCAATATCTGGCCTAGTGCAAAACATTGCATACATTAAACTACCAACTGCATTTGCATATGACACTATCTCTATGCAAGGTATGTCTTTTTTGGGATTGAAGAGCATTTACTAGACGACTATATATGCAAAGGTATGGGTGTACGGATATCCTTTGCTCCCTTCATGTTAAACTGAGAAAAAAACCTTCTACATATATTCCTTTTAAGTTAGCCTCAAAAATCTATACTTTATATCTCTTTGGATTTTCCTACCAAAAAATCTTGCTTGCTACCCTTAGGTCTTTCAACTTGAATTCCTCTTTTAACTCAAATTTCAATTTATTGGTTTTAGATTTATCCTTGGAAGCAATCAATGTATTACTATAAACAAGAGCAAACATACCCAATTACCATTCTTTATATTCTTAAAATAAGCATAGGTATCTTTTATACTATGATATAAACCAAGCAAAAGCATAAAAGAATCAAACATTATATATCACTGCTGAATCAACTGCTAAAGTCTAAAGAAATTTCTCAACTTACAAACTGAATTTTCTTTCCTTCTTACAAAATATCCTTCATGCAACTCGTGTAAATGGTCTCCTCCACTTTACCAAGCATGAAAGTGGTCTTCACATCAAATTGCTCCAACTCCAAGTTGTGGGTAGCAACTTTGTGAAAGTAAAATCTGGTTGGAGGAACGTATGTTCATAGGAGCAAAAATCTCATAACATTTCATTCCCTTCCTATTTAAAACCCTTTTGCGACTAATATTGACTTATATCTCCCATCATTCACCTTGAAAACCCACTTGCAACCTATGGCTCGGCTTCCCTGAGGTGGGTGTACTGAATCCTATGTCTTGCTCTTCTTTGATGAGTCTAGCTCCTCTTCCATAGCACATCGATTTCATGGCTTCTACAAGGTCAAATGGTTCATCTTAAACCATATGTAGGGAATAATCAAACTCATTATTAAGGCTTAGGTTTGCATATTACCAATATCCATACCTACTTCTAGCTCACCTTGAACTGATCTTCCTCCAGCTTCTTGTATATTACCATAGTGCTAGAAGGCAATTGTGGACTACTGTGTGATGTTTCATTTACTAAATTTTCAATTATTTCATATGCAGCTATAACTTTATTTTCATGTTGAAATGTAGGAACCTTATCCATTTACATAGGTGTATCTAAGTCAGAATCTGATGTGATAGGTAAATTTGCCTTAGGTTTGAATATTGCAGACTCATCAAATGTAACATGTCTAGAATGTACCATATTCCAATCCATAGGGTTCCAAATGCAATATTATTTGACTCCATTCGTGTAACCTATAAATATTCTCTTATATTCTCTAGTCTCTAACTTATCATCAACCATATGGTGAATATGGACAGTGCAGCCATAAATACATAAATTACCAAAATACATTGCTTTACCTCTTTACTTCTTCTTTGTAAATACAGCAAGCCTCACTACATATCACTCAGAGAATCATAAAAATAGCGGAACATCCAGTACATATAGTAAGAAAACAATATGCAAAAGCCTCCAGCTCGTCTTTGTCATCAACAGCGTTAGTCACTAAGAACAACACCTGTCACCTGCTACCTAGTATGCCCATCCCAACATGGATGAACAGCCCAAGGTAATAAGAGTTAAACATAAAACCTTGAGTCAGACAAAAGTCTTAGTGAGCAGTAAATCAACTATCAAACATACCAAAAGAGCATAAAGGGTAAAAAGGAATAGGAACTCATCCATCCCACTCCACCTCTTTCTACAGTGATAGCCCCAGACACAGCTAAGCAGAAACAAACATAGCAAAGCAGACAATTAAAGTAAAGCAATTATCACTCGAGTCAAGGTCGATGTTTTCCAAGTACAAACCCCCAAGGTCTAAACCAAGATCAGGTAAGCACCCCGAAAACATCGCTCTTGGCCCAAGCGACGATACAACCAAAACATCCAAACATCCATGACTCTGGCTATCACTGTTATCATTGCCTCGATTTCACCGTTAATTGAATGGCCGGCCCATTATTTCAACCGTCTGCCAAGGGCTAATGGTAACCCCGGTTCTAGACATAACTTTGCACGTCGTCGTGACCCGTGCCTAGGACTATCGAATCTGCCCAAAGTACTAACACGTCATCGTGACCCGTGTCTAGGACTATCGAATCTGCCCAGAGTACTAACACGTCATCGTGACCCGTGTCTAGGACGTCGTCGTGACCCGTCCCAACGTACTCTTGCTTTGAGCATGCTAGAACCTTCAATAACGATGAGATCTCAGCCTTCTAGTCATCCTCCCCGACGACTATTCACATAATAGCTCAAGCGCCTCTCAAGCCAACCATTATCAACAACTCGGACCACATCACCGAGTTACCAACATGCTTGGAATGATCCCGTCTAGATTAAACCAAGGCTTTCTCATATCCTGCTTTGCTTCATCGCATCATAGCAAAGTCCCATCTCAACATCATGCTTTGCCTCATCACATCATAACAAAGTCTCATCTCAACATCATGATCAAATCTATCCATATGAGCTTTATCATCCGCTTCATATGCCACGAGCAGCTTTCCTTATTCAAGAGCCTTTCCACTTAGCTTTTGAATCATCTTCGACCAACTTGTCCAAATTCAATCACTAATCAACTAATAAATCAAATCAATCATTCATCCAAGTAATCAATCATTCAAATAAGATCTAAATAAACAGTTATAATAATAATGGCAATTTCGTAATTAAAGGGGTCCAAATCTAACAAGTATGAATTCTAAGTAATATCTTGATGAATGAACTAGCATAGGTTATCATATAGTAAAATGGATATCGAAACTTTATGAACAATGGATCTACATGCAGAATATCAATATCAATTTAATTTTAACTACAGATTATTAAATTGATATTGTTAAAAATTTCGGGATATTACACGGCATATGAAGATGCCCCATTGGATGATCAGAGTACTAGATAGACATATGAGTCATAAATGCATTACAGTGAAAATAATATTAAATAGCTCCTACATAGCTAGCTTTGCCTCACGCACATCTTCGGAAGCTTATTCGTACAACCTACTACACCTAAAAAGTCCTTAACTCTCAATTTACTCAAATTTAATTTTGAGCACATGAGTGTTTAAGAGGAAAACATAAATTTCGAGTCAGACATAAAGCTCGGTGTGAATAATTCTGTTACATCTTAGTTTTCTGATATTAAGTGAGATCACACCGCTTAGCAGAATGAGTTTCCCTTCACTAATATCCTTTTAAAATCGTATCATTTGCAAATCAAAAACCTACAATCAAACCGATTATAATAATAATAGAAATGGCATATATGCATATAAATTAGCTAATCAATGGACTATCTATCCACACTCTAGTTTTATCTAGTTAATTATTAACCAGAGGCAGACTTAGGCCTACAGAACATAATAAACATTCTAACTTCTGTTGGACTCAATATTAGGCTATCCACCTTTAAATATCTTCTTTAAGGTCAATAGATGCTAATGGTTTTATGGGCTCACCAAAAACCTATCTTTCCTTTATATGTTCCCTTTTATGTGTAACATTATTTTAGCCCCATGTGAACAAGCCCTACGCACTGGAATCTTGGACTTATATTAGCTAGGGGCTATTAACTAAAGTATAGGGCGTGACCTCACACCAGCCTCATCTGGTCTTCTAATATATGAGTCATACACTTAGGGTTTACTACCCTATTCAAATTTCATTTCCTTGTACACAATCTTTAGAAATGATTTACCCTTGAAATCATACCTTTATAAAACAAGGAAATCATGCTCTTTGCATTACTAAAAATACTTATGCCATGATATATGTTTTACACAAAACAATGTTGATTGAATCTAATCAATGGGATTACCTATCCCTTCAAATAAGTTAAAGCCTCTTTTTAAGTTAGAAAACTTTAGGCTATAAGGGCAAAACAATACCTTCAAAACTTTGTTTAAAACTTTTAAACAATCCCTTTCATAATAACTGAAAGCGTCCCTTTCGAAACCATTGTATAAAACCTTAGACATCCCCTTTCGAAAACATTTAAACTTATCTTTCGAAAGCATTGGAAACCTTCCTTTCAAAACACTTAAAACAAAACCTTTTAGAACACTTAAAATATACCTTTCGAAAGCACTGGGGACTTCCCCTTTGAAATACTTATAACTTAACTTTCGAAAGCATTGGGTTCATGTAAGGGTTTTTGGATAAATTACTTCAAAACCATTTAAAATTATTCCTTTCGAAAACATTGGGTTTAACCTTTGATATAACTAAAGGGGCATGAAGAACAGATTCGAAAGCATTAATCCCAAGTGAAAGAAAGAGGATAGTTTCAGAACCCATCCTTTTGAAACCATTTCCTCCAAAACCATTAGAAAATGGATATATGACCTATTCGAAAGAATTGAGAAGACAACTTCCAATTTAAAAGGCGAAAGCACTCCTTTCGAATACATTGTTTTAAGGGTATAAGGAAGAATTAACTAATTCGAAAGGTGTGAATGCAACAACATAGGTATCGAATGGGTTCAAAAATCAGCTATCCAATCAAAAGCTTCTTTTAAAAAAGTAAGCAGCAACTCTTTCAAAAGCTCCTTCTAAAACAAAGGCAAGCGACAACTTGTTCGGAAGCCTCTTTTAAACTAATGTAAGTTGATTGTTTCAAAATCTAGTTAGAGTGGCTTCAACCCCTATGGAAGCATTCCTTCGACACCATCATTACTTGCGCCTTTCTCAAATACACTACATACCAATTGCTTGATATCATGTGCATTGGTTTTGAACAGGTGTGAAAGGTCAAACTGAGTATGGTGACGGAAGCAAGCTAAGGTAGTGGCGAAGTTTTAATTCAAAACAAAATTGGTTTATGGCTTTTCAAAGTAAATTCCTTTTTATCTAAATTGCCCAATTTATCAAAATATGATTGGTTGCCCACTCTTTATCAAAATACATTTCTTATAAGGCTGCCAAATTCGAAATTTAAAGCTAAAAACATTTTAACAATTAAGTTATCCTCCTTAACAAAACACGTAAAACATTTAAGTCCTTTAACTTAAATAATTTTATAACCATCCTAAAATACTTAGGAAAATTCCCCAAAAATCATAATAATTCATTTTAATATGTTTTCCAACATATATAAATTTTAGACCTGAAATCATTAATAATTGCAATATATAATTTAAACCGAACATTAACTATTTTCTCTTTATTAAAAATTCATTATAAATCCATAATTACTTAAAAAATTATGAAACTTGAAATCCACTTCTGAAATAATGTTTTTGATAATGTATAAAAAACGCAATTCATATGGATGTCATTAATTGGTTTCCTAATCTAAACTTATTATAAAATCTATATAAAATAATAAAAATCATCAACAAACATATATATCCATTTAGACAAACAAAACATGGCATATTACTTGCAAAATAGTTTGGATCAAACCTTGAAATCGGGTTCGTTATCAAAAGTGAGATGTAAATCAATTATTCACCTTAGCTTTGTATTAAGAAGGTTGAGATTTGCCCACTGATTGATTTGCTTAAGCTTTCTACTTGAATTCTAGGTTTTCTTCTTCTCGGATCTCCTTAATGGTGGTCGGCCATGCTCAATAGGGTTTTAGTTTTGTTTGTGAATATTAAAATGAATAATTAATGAAGAATTTAAGGGTTTAGGGTATTAGAGTGAAGGATGTTCTCATTTTACCCTTACATTCATTAATGCATGACCCCTTATTAATTAACAAACTCAATCCCTTAACTATTAACATTATTTTATTTAATTCATCTAATTAAATGTTCTAACTAATCTTACTCATAATTAGAGTCATTACAGATTCCCCTCCTTAAAGAGTTTCATCCTCGAAATTATGATAAGGTACTTACAACAATCAAACATAAAGGTAAAGGATACCATGAAAAAGTCAGGATAAGTATCTCTAATCTTGCCTACAGTTTTCCAAGTACAGACTTTCTCGTCGTCACTTCACTAGACATTGACTAATCTGACTGTCTTGCTCCTTAGTCTCTTCTCATCTCTCGCAACTATATAAAATGGTTTTCTAACTGTAGTCATATCTGGTTCCACTACTAAATCATCTAACACAGTCGATGTAATAGTATTCTCTTCATCACGAATACATTTCCCTAGATGAGAAATATGAATAACATTGTGGACTCCTACCAAACTATTCGGTAACTCTACTCTATACACGAGTTTCCCGACCTTTGTATAATAAGAAATGGCCCAACAAATATTGGTGCCAATTTTCCTGATTTTCCAAATCTGATTACACCTTTCATCGGTGAAACCTTGATGAAAACATGATCTCCAACTACGAATTCTAAGTCTTTCCATCTTTTATTAGCATAATTCTTCTACCTAGACTGAGATTCTTTTATTATAGCCCGGATTAACTCCATCTTTTCTGCAACTTCTTTAACCAAATGCATACCAAGAATCAATCTATCCCTGGTGTCTAACCAACAAACGAGATATTTGCATGGCCTTCTATAAAAAGTTTCAAACTATGACATCCCTCTACTAGTCTGACAACTGCTATTATGTGAAAATTCAACTAATTATAGATGGTCTTCCATGGTCCTCCAGAATCTAGCATGCTAGCTATTAACAAATCCTCTAAGATTTTGTTAGCTCTCTCTATTTGTCCATCTGTCTACAGATGGTAGGTGGTACTTATATTGAGCTTGTTACCTGAAGTCTTTTGTAGACTCTTTCGGGTCTCGCTAGTAAATAAGGAATCTCTGTCACTTACTATACTACTAGGAATTCTGTGCTGCCTAACTATGTTCTTCATAAACAATTTAGCTAAAATGGGTACCGTCCTAGTTAACCTGACTGGAATAAAATGGGTACTCTTGGTCAACCTATCCAAGTGTCCCATATGCTTTCATTTTCTCGATTCAACCTTGGCAACAAATCTATGAAATCCGTGGAAATCGAATCCCATTTCAACAAAGGTATCTCCAAACGTTGAAGTAAATCACTTGGCTTCTGATGTTCGGTCTTCACTTTTTGACAGTTTAAACACTGCCTCACCCATAAGCCTATATCTCTTTTCATACCTTCCTAAAAGAAACTTCTTTTCATATCCTGATACATCTTAGTTCCTCTTAGATGAATAGCAAACCTCAAACGATGGCATTCTCTAAGAACATCCTTCCTACTATTTCTCATACTCAGAACACATGGTCATCCTTTCTTCCACGACCATCCCCTTTGGTCAAGACTAAAATATTTTAGATCATTAATCTCTAATCCAAACTCAAGCCTTTTAGTCTTCTTAGCTAACAATGGATCCTCTCTCTGCTTAGAAGCAATCCTTTCGACGAGTACTAGTCGAACTTCCAAACAAGGTAACATGTCAGCTCCTCGACTAGAACTAGCCTCGGATCTCCATTCTACTCCACATATAGTCAATGCTTCTAAATCTTTCCACTCGGCTATCATTGCCAATACTGCATTCTGATATTTTATCCTAAATGCATCTACAAACTTATTCCCTTTTCCAAGCGTGTACTTTATACCAAAATCATAAGAGCCTAAAAACTCTAACCACCTCCGTTGTCTCATATTCAACACCTTTTGATAGAATAAATATCTCGTGACTTATAATCTATAAACAACTCAAATCTTTCACCCAATAGTTAGTGTCTCCACACCTTTAATGCGAAAATTACTGCAGCTAATTCAAAATCATGAGTTGAACATCTAGCCTCATGTAGTCCGAGATTTCGTGAAGCATAGGCAATCACTTTACCTCTCTGCATTAGGACAACCCCTAATTCTGTTCCACATGCGTCCATGTATACAACTAAGTCCTGATTCCTCTCTGGAACAATTAACACAGGTGCATTAGTTAATAACTGTTTCAGTTTTTGGAATGACTCCTCACACTTATCAATCCAGACAAACTTCACATCCTTTTAAGTTAGTTTAGTCATCGGTGCGGCTATCCATGTGATAACCTTAATGAATCTCTGGTAGTAGCCAACTAACCCAAAAAACTCTTTATCTTAGTCACTATCTCGGGTCTCTTCCAGTTATTAGCTGCCTCGATCTTAGTCGGTTCTACTGATAAACCTTAATCTGAGAATAAATGACCAAGAAATTTCAATTCCTTTTTCCAAAAGTGACACTTCGTAAACTTTGGCTTCGGCTGATGCTATCTCAACGTCTCAAGCACCACTCTAATGAACTTCATGCTCTCTTTCATCCTTATAGTATATCAAAATGTCATCTATGAATACCAATACAAATCTAGCCAATCAGAGGAGTTATTGCACAGCGGTGCTCTATCCAAATGTTCTTGGAAGATTCTGTTCATCAAGTTCATGAAGAATGCTAGCACGTTAATTAACATGAACGACATCACTAACCATTCGTATGATCCATATCTATTTCTAAATGCCATCAAAGGAATAGTTAAAGAATACTATCCTCTGTTACTCTAAGTTGATGGAACCCTGTTGTCGAATCCAACTGGAAAAATACTTTGGCTCCACTCAACAAATCGAGCAAATCGTCAATCCTAGGTAATAGATATCGGTTCTTTATCGTGTTCTCATTCAACTTACGATAGTACACAATCTCAATGATCTGTCTGGTTTCTTTGCAAACACTATGGCTGCTCCTCAAGGCAAACTGCTTGGACTGTTAAATTTCTTACCTTCTAGATCCATTAACTGCACCTTTAACTCCTTTATCTCGTTAGGTGTCAATCTACATGGCGGACTACTCATAGGTTCTACTCCTAGTACTGAATATATCTAAAATTCAATGGCTTGTTTCGAAGGTAATCCTATCACACGCTCAAAGACATTTACGAATTCTCTAACAACAAAAACTCGGTTCAACTCATCTTATGACTCTATAACACCCAACTAAACGTTAACCTCAAAACTAGGGCTTTATATGGATTATATAATCCGATCACTACAACTAAGGTGTCAATGTGATATTTTCCTACCATGGCAAAATATCCTAGCATCATACTTACTTACCAGTCCATATCCAAAATAATTACGAACCCTACGAAATCAAATACATACAAACTGCAAGAAAATATATGACCTAATACTCAAACTCTAAGTGGTCACATCTCATCACAAGAGTCGCATACCCTCCTTTCAGATTTGCAACCCTTAACGAAATAACTAGCTATTACAGTTCTAGGTTAAGCGTTTCTATCAAACTATGAGATATAAAGGAATGCGAGGCACCAGTATAAAATAGTACCCTAACTAGTATACTATGAATCTAAAGCGTACCTTACAACACAGCTTTTCCATTCTCCTTTACTACTGGTCTTGAGGTAGCTGGTTCCAATGCAAATACTTTGCTATTTCCATCCTTGGTTGGTTACTTGCACTGGTTCTTATAATGTCCAATCTGATCAACGTTGAAGCATTTTACTCCTTTCTTGTCAGCAGCCTTCTTTGCTGTGCTTGTCATACCTTCGTGAGCATAATGTCCCTTCTTATCACACTTGTAGCAGACTACATTGGCCTTTCCTTTCTTGACTACTCCTCCTTTCTTATGGAAAAACTTTCTCTTTTAGTTCTGCCCACGTTGTATTTCCAATGCTTTGTTATCATTAAAGAGAGCAAGCATCTCCTCGTGCCTCAAAGGCATCTCCACATCTACATCACATGGATCTCTAATATGTGGTAAAGTTACTTTAGCAAGCTTGGTCCCAATCCATGGATGAACTTCTCATTCCTTTTGATAACCATATCAACCGTAGCGTATCTGTATCTTAATTTCCCCTCAAATCTGGTAGCATACTCCAGCACTATCATGCCTCCCTTCACTAACTCCGCAACTTCCTAAGAAGAGTTGACTTGGAAATCTCTGACATGAATCTTTCCTCAAACCTCCTTCTGAATTCTGCCCAAGTCATGGTCTTTTCATTCACACCCACAGTAACACTGTTCCACCAGTACAGTGCTGCACCTTGCAAATATATGCATGCCAATCTCCTTTTCTTCTCATGTAGAGCCCTAAATCAGCAAAGATCCTTTCATAATGAAGAAACTAATTCTCCACTTCAATCGCATCGTCAGTCCCGATAAATGACTTTCCTCCAAGCCTAGCAAAATCTTTGCTTAGTACCGTATAGTTATTGACCACCGTAGCTCCCTGATTTCCTTCGCTAGCATTTCCTTCAACTAATCCCATAGCAGCTCCATCTTGCATCATGTTAATGAAGAACTGATACATAACACCCATATGAACTTGCGATGCTCTAACGCCCAAATTAGCAGTTTATGCACGACCTGGGTTCCTTTTAGTGTTTGGTTTTGCATTTTCATTGGTTGTGATACTTCCTCCGTTAATGTTAACTCTTTCATTCCTAGCATCCATATCTTACTTCCTTAAAATCCACATTCGAGCCTTTGTAAGACATAGAAGAATAGCCTAAGAGAGATGGGAGAAATAGAGATAAAGCGTATAGTTATATATAACAAATACATGTATGTTTCTATAACTTTATCTCATACCCCAATCATTTCTTTAATTCCTTAGGATTATGTTTCAAAAACCATATTAAGTTTAAAATTTTCTTTAAGTTTTCATAAACCTATGCTCTGATACCAAGTTGTAACATCCCCTACTTTGAGGCCCAAAGCTAAGTGCTACAGATGTTGTAGTCGTCTATAGTATTAACTTCTGGTGACAAAATACGATAATTGAATAATACCTATAATATCAGATGCACGTGAATGTGAAATAAAATCAACAAAAATTTCAAAAATAGATCTTTTGGTTATATTTCAATTCAATGTTTCATATTCTATTACATAATCCTAAAATGATTCCCAGGTTTTGATCAAATATAATTATGACAAATTACGCCAAAAGTGATATATGAAGATGCCCACTTGAATGATCAAAGTTTTGGATAGATATATCGGTCATAAATTTATCAATGCTGAAATAATAGTAAATATCTCCTACATAGCTAGCTTTTCCTCCTACCCATCTTCTGAAGCTTATTCGTTCAACCTACTAAACACGAAATGTCCTAACTCTCAATCTGCTCAAATTTAATTTGGAGCACCTAGAGTTTAAAGGGAAAACATAAACTTCGAGTCGGATTTAAATCCTGGTGTGAATAATTCAATTATATCTCAGTTTTCAGATATTAAGTGATGCCGCACTGCTTAGCGGAACGGGTTTTCCCTCACTAATATCCTTTTAAAATCATATTTTTTGCAAATCAAAAACTTATAATCAAACTAACTATAACAATAATAGTAATGAAATACATGCATATAAATCAGGTAATCAATGGACTATCTGTCCACACTATATTTTTATCTCGCTAACTATTAACCACCGGCTGACTCGAGCCAACCGGCATAATAAACATTCTAACTTCTGTTTGACTCGATATTGGACTATCTGCCCTTAACTATCTTCTTCTAGGGGTCAGATTCTAATGGTTTTGCGGGCTCACCAATAACCTATCTTCACTCTATATATTCCCATTTTTGCATAACATTGTTTTAGTCCCATCAATGACAAATCCTACACACTGGTACTTTGGACTTATATTAGCTAGTGGCTATTAGCTAAAGTACAGGGCGCGACCCTATACCAGTCTCATTTGGTCTTCTAATGTATAAGTCATATACTTAGGGTTGACTGCCCTATTCAAATTTCATTTCCTTGTAAACAATCCTTACAAATGATTTACCCTTGAAATAGTATCTTTATAAAACAAGGAAATCATCCTCTTTGGTTTACTCAAAATACTTATGCCATGATTACGCTTTACACAAAACAATGTTGATGAAATCTAAAGGATTACCTATCCCTTCAAATAAGTTAAAGCCTCTTTTTAATTTAGAAACTTTAGGCTGTAAGGCCAAAACAATACCTTCAAAACCTTTGCTTAAAACCTTTAAACGATCCATTTCAAAATAATTGAAAGCATCCCTTTTGATACCATTAAATAAAACCGTAAAAATCCTTTCTCGAAACCATTTAAACTTGTCATTCGATAGCATTGGAAACCATCCTTTCAAAACGCTTACAAGCAAACCTTTCGGAACACTTAAAATATACCTTTCGAAAGCGTACGGGACTTCCCCTTCGAAGCACTTATAACTTACCTTTCGAAATCATTGGGTTCAAGTAAGAGTTTGTGGAAACATTGCTTCGAAACCGTTTAAAATTATTCGTTTCGAAACCATTGGGTTTAACCTTTGATATAACTAAAGGGTCATAAAGTACAAAGTCGAAAGTATTACTTTAGGAATCATTAATCCTAAGTAAAAGAAAGAGGATAGTTTTGGAACCCGCCCTTTCGAAGCCATTGCCTTTGAAACTATTTGAAAATGGCTAAATGACCCTTTCAAAAGAATTGAGAAGGCAGCTTCAAAGTTAAAAGGCGAAAGTTCCCCTTCCAAATACATTATTTTAAGGCTATAAGGCGGCCTTAACTAATTCAAAAGATACAAATGCAGCAACATGGGTATCGAATAGGTTCAAATGGCTATCCATTAAAAATCTTCTTTTAAAACAAAAGTATGGGGTGACTCCTTCAAAAGCTTCTTTCTATAACAAAGGCAAATGGCAACTTGTTCGAAAGCCTCTTTTTAAACAAAGGTAAGTTGATTGCTTCGAAAGCTAGTTAGAGTGGCTTCAAACACCTCGAAATCATGCCTTCGACACCATCATTCCTTCCGCCTTTCTCCAATACACTACATACCAAATGCTTGATATCATGTGCATTGACTACGAATAGGTGCAAAAGGTCTAACTGGGCATGGTGACGGAAGCAAGCTAAGGTAGTGGCGAAGTGTAATTCAAAACAACATTGTTTTAAGCCTTTCAAAGTAATTCCTTTTTACCTAACTTTCCCAATTTGTCAAAATATGATTGGTTTCCAACTCTTTATCAAAATTCTTTTCTAAAAAGGCTATCAATTCAAAATTTACAATTAAAAACATTTTAACAATTAAGCCTTGCTCCTTAACAAAACATGTAAAACATTTAAGTCCCTTAAATTAAATAATTTTATAACCATGGTAAAATACTTAGGAAAATTCCTCAAAAATTATATTAATCCTATACATGTCCAAAAGCCTGTGCTTGTCCGAAAACCTAACGGGAAATGGAGAACATGCGTTGATTACTCAGACTTGAATAAAGCTTGCTCTGAAGACAGTTTTCCACTTCCCCGAATCGATCAGCTCGTAGACTCAATGGCTGGACATGAACTCTTATCCTTCACGGATGTGTATTCTGGCTACAACTAGATACCCATGCACTTGCCCAATCAGGAGCATACCAGCTTCGTCACCGATCTAGGACTTTACTACCACAAAGTCATGCCTTTTGGACCCAAGAACGGTGGGGCAACCTACCAATGGTTAGTTAATCGAATGTTCGCCAACCAGATCGAAAAAACCATGGAGGTATATGTGGACGACATGCTTGTAAAGTCACCGTTCTCCATTGATCATATCAAAGACCTGGAATCGATATTCAACATCCTCCAAGAATATAGATTGAAATTCAACCCGTTAAAATGCCACTTTGTGGTCCCATTTGGAAAATTCCTTGGATTTATCATCAATGCTCGAGGAATTGAGGCCAATCCCAAAAAGATCTAAGAAATCAGAAATCTTGACACTTCAAGGACTATAAAGCAGGTTTAGAGCCTCAACGGAAAAGTAGCAGCACTGACCGGGTTCATTTCAAAATCCACCGACAAGTGCTTTCTCTTCTTTGATTTGATTACGTAAGGGAAACGAAATTTTGAATGGACTATTGAGTGCGATGGCGCATTTCGAGCACTGGTTCAACATTTTTCCACACCACCCATTCTGTCAAAGCTATTGATCATGAGAGATTGTACATCTACTAGGCGGTGTCAGAAAATGCAATTAGTGCCCTAATTCGGGAGGAAGACTGGATACGACGGCTAGTATATTACATTAGCAAACGACTAACTGAAGTAGAGAGAAATTATACGAAGCTGGAAAAGCTGGTTTATTGTCTTGTCATTGCCTTAAGGAAGCTCCACCCGTATTTCTAGGCTCATCCTATCGCCGTCTACACTGACCAACCATTACGACAGATCCTTATGCGGCTTGAGACGTCTGGTAGGTTACTCAAGTGGAATATCGAGCTGAGTTAGTCTGATATCACTTACACACCGAGGAGAGCCATTCAAGGACAAGTACTAGCAGATTTCATCGCTGAATTCACTATCCTGGAGGACTTGCCTAAAACTAGTGATTCTCCAAAATATGTCTGGAAGCTACATACGTATGGTGCATCAAATGACCACTACTCTAGCGTCGGAGTTGTACTTGAAACTCCTGAAGGCCGATCTATATGATATGCCTTAAAGTTTGATTTCTGTGCAACTAATAATGAGGACGAATATGAAGCCCTGCTCATTGGATTGAGACTTGCCGTAAATTATTAATGTGGAGATTTATTGTGATTCATAATTGGTCGTGTGTCAAGTTCATGGAGGGTACCAGGCCAAATACCGCAGACTGGCTGCTTATCTTGCTCGGGTTCGTGAAATATTGGATCAGTTCAATTATTATTCCATCTATTACATACCCCAAGAATGCAATCAAGAGGTCGATTCCTTAGCAAAGTTAACTAGTACAGGTGAGGCATAGTAAATGGGAATCGTTCCCGTGGAAACATTATCTTCCCCGAGCATCGATCAGATTGAAAGAGACTGTGTATTTGAAGTCATTCCCGATAAGGAGTCATGGATGACTCCGTTTAGAAACTATCTCGGGCATGGGACCCTGTCGGAGCATAGGAGTGAAAAAAGACAAGGTCTTCGAAAGGCTTCACAGTTCACTATTCAAAATGGAGTCATGTATAGAATGGGTACTCTGTTCCTTTACTCCGGTGTGTTTCCCACGATGAAATCAAACGAATATTGCAAGATGTACATGAAAGAGAATGTGGCAATCACACTGGAGGGCAAGCTCTTGCCAAGAAAGTGCTATGATATGGATATTATTGGCCGACTGTAAATCGCGATGCATTGGATTACTCCAGAAAATGTGACAGATGACGAAAAAACGCTCAGATTAAAAGAGGCCCGCCTATCGAAATTACTCGAATGGTCAGTCCATGGTCATTTGTAGTATGGGGCATTGACATTATTGGTTCTCTACCTTTAGCCAAAGGTGGTGCGAAGTACGCCATCGTTGTAGTTGATTACTTTACTAAATGGGCGGAAGCTGAGCCCTTACTACTATCATAACAAAGAAAGTGGTCAACTTTGTAGTACGCAACATTATCTATCCATTTGGTCTCCCACATTCCATCATCACTAACAATGGAGCCAAGTTCGACAGCGTTGAATTTAAGAATTTCTGTCAATGATTACATATCCAGAAGAAATTTTCTACAGTTGCACACCTACAAGCGAATGGGCTGGTTGAAGCCATTAATAAAGTTATAAAGTCTATTCTGAAAGAAGGTCGGGGGAAAATGGGTCGATGAACTCCCTATGTCCTTATGGGCTTATCGGACAACCCACAAATCCACGACCAGCCACACTCCATTCTCTCTTTGCTATGGTTTTGAAGCCATTATTCTTGTTGAGATGGAAGTAACTTCTCATCGTTTGACATATAATGATCTAAAGACGAATGCTATATTACATGCAAAGTCTCTGGATTTATTAAATGAGAAGTGAGAAGAGGCTGATTAGAGGGCAGCCGCATGTCGAAGTCAAGTCGCTCGATTATACAATGCCAAGGTCCAACCCCAAACCTTTGAACTTGATGATCTCGTCCTCAAGAGAATTTACCCGGTTCCTTCACATATGAAACCAACGTGGGAAGGGTCGTATGTCATTGAACGAAGACTTGGAGATGGCACATTTAAACTTTCGACCGTTGATGGTCTCACTTTGCCGAAAACCTAAAACAGCGAAAGTCTTCGTCGCTATTACACATAACAGGCTTTATTTATTTATCAAATCTACTTTTGATATGAAATTTGTTTATGCATTTCGAAATCTAAATTTGTAATAAGGCAACTAACTTTGCCGTATTTTCTTGTTTCAGCAATAAATGCAATCTCTTTGAGCTAGAGCAGTGATTTCTAAATACATCATACGACCATCACAATGCATGGAGAGCTAAGTTCCATCCTAAGGTGGGATATATTCGAATAGGAAGTGATTGGGATATGACCAGTCACTCGCTAAGTGAAACCTGAGCTCGGGGGGCAAGTCATCACACTAAAACCATAAAAAAAGGATTGATATACGACAATCCTCTAACTAACACCAGATTCTCAGAGTGCGAACTGGAGTATAAACTTACAAGTACGGCCTCAAAGAGGGTGGATCCGTCCACCTAACGACTTCGGCCGTATTTAAACCAAGTTCGAGGAGGATGGACCCGTCCATCTAACGACCTCGCTTGTTAAATCAGGGTGGATGTGATTCGACCACCCACGATCCTGATTCATCTACCATTTACGGAGTGCGAACAAAATTATGAAACTCACAACCGATGTGATTGACCATGTATTAACTAACTCTAAGACCTCGGAGTATGGATTGGAGTATAAACATCAACCAACTCTAAATCCCTAAAGTGTGGACTGGAGTATAAACACAAGCCGGGTGTGAAATTACCACCCGTAAGACGACTCCAAGCCCCCAGAGTGCGGGCTGGAGTATAAATGCAAAGTGGGTATGACTGACCACCCACGAATCATTCTAAGTCCCCAGAGTGCGGATGAAATTCTAAATATCAAATGGGTGTGACTGAGTGCCTATAAAATAACTTAAGTCTCCAGAGCACGGACATATCTCGAAACCTTAAGAGGCCTTGACCAACCGCCAATGTATAAGTGCAATCCCCAGAGCGTGGATGCAATCGACAATGGATGAGCAGGTGTGATTCGACCACCCGAACCCGTCTTGTTTCAGTCTCGATTCAACAAAGTTAAGCTCGATGTATTGAAAGTGAAGTGCAACTGCCATCCAATCTTTTAAATTTGTCCCTAAAACTAGGGGTAAGACTTGAATATCAGCTATTGATCGAGACAGTGTAGTATTGGAACTCGACTTAACTTTCGGTCATGACCCGAAGCCGTGGTTTCAGAACTTAAAAACTAAACTCAGGCCCACTTCAAAGGCTAAAACTTCATAAGTGTATTAAATGGAAGTTCTAATGCTAAATCACTTAAGCAAATAAATGCAAACTATGCTGAAGAAAAATTGGAATTTTATTTCAGCTATTCATTGGAAGAGAAGGATAAGTACAAAATTATTCCAAAAAAATCTTAATAGTAGAGGCCGAACCCGCATCTAGACATGGCCTATAAAAATAAAACGAAATTTCTATCTATCTACCAAAAATGAGCCAAGAAGACAAATCTATTCCCTCGTCTTCTTCTTCTTCTTCGGTGTAGATCTGCTGGAATCACCGCTTGGATGCCTCTTTGAACCCTTGCCTTTTCGGGTTGATCCCCAGTATGGGACATTATGGTAACCTCCTCCTCCGAACTAACATGGAGTGGAATACTTTTTGAAGGTAGAGCCGAAGGGACAGAAATGATGGTGGAAGGCAGGAGAGGCACACTGGTGTCGATGATCATGCCCCCTAGGAGAAATCATTTGCAAAGTGGCTGGACCAAGGCCCGCCATCCCGCCTCCAGTGCCATTGGTTCGTGCAGCCGCTTCCATTTTAGCATTGAATTATTTCCTCTTCATGCAATATTTGGGCATCTCCAGGTACGCTAGCAGTGGGGCCCGAAGAGCTGATCACAGATGAGCCTCAGCCCATGACAAATGGTAGATCAGCAAAGGGGTTACTTTGGTGGTTAAGAAGAACCTCCATCATCTACTCATCAAAAGTAAGCGTGCTTCCCTGTGCCTCATCGGTTGGTGCAGTGGCCATTGTACTGGTTGCTTCTGTAATAAAGGCCTCCTGCGCGTGATGGACTCTTGGGTTACAGGGGGCACAGTTGATGTAGCTCCTATCACTCAACAGAGACAAAGAAAAAGTTGTTAGTGATTACTCCAACCAACGCTTCTGACTTTGAGTAAGCATGAAAAATATTCAAAATACCTTCCTCAGTTTGGCTCACGAGTGGCGGAGCAGCTTCAGGGACGTGCTCACGAGCCGGAGAAAACTGCGTTTGATCAGGATTATATATAGGAACAGACTGAGGATCAACTGCAGATGTAGATTCGGACCGGGTTGGCATAAGAGTTTCGGGACCTACATCATGGTGCTCAATGCCAGAACCTTCTTCAGCCTTCGAATGTTGAGTAGCGAGTCTCTCCTTTTCATATGTGATAGTAATGTCATGAGAACTCTCTCTCATCTTCACTCAGCACTCGATTCTCCAATTCAAATTCATCTACAGATTCGGCTTGATGCTCAACTTTTTCATCTTCCACTAAGTGGTACCAAGCGTTGTATAAGTGTGAAGGATAGTTTTCGATCCATGTTAGGTTTTGATGCTTCAAGACATTGGTGTTGTATGCAATAAGAAGATCTTCAACGTCGGCCTCTAACCAGGTCTCCATGGATTTCACCTCATTCTCAAACCTGGTTTATATTTCTTAAACTTTGAGCGCTGCCACATTCCTCTCATTCCTAAACACCATAGCCTGCTCACATGCCTCCTGGGCAGCTTTGTTTACATCGTCTTTTTCCTTGACGATTTTAGTAAATTTAGCTTTAAGCTCTTCGAGCTCTTTAAGTGCTGCGTCTCTTTTGGCCATGACTGTGGTGGTCCGATCCCCCATCTCCTCAACCAGGGCTAAGTGCATCCACCACATCTCTTTCATCCGTCAAGTAGCATCAGCCATTGTGTTGGCCTCTATCTCTGAGTTTCTCGTGGACTCGCTCTCATCATGAAGCACCTGAATTATGCAGTCCTTTTGAGCGAGATCAGTTTCTAATTTCTCAATTGTTTTCGCCCGCTCAAAGGCCACCACCGATGCTTTGTTCGTGGTCTTTATCCATTCCCAGTATTGAATGTAAACGTCATGGATATAATCGTGCATTGTTTTTTCTACCTTGACTGCAATTCTCTTTAAATACAGAAGGAAAATAAAAGCCATCAAAACAGATGTTTAGTAAATATTTTTTCAGCTGGGCGATTCTGATCGCTCCCTCCCCAGTTGGCTCTGTAACAGCTTGCTCAATGATAGTGGGAGTTTCGCTTTCGGTCCTTCGACGCAGTGAATCGGACCTTGGTACTTGAGAAGGTGGTCTTTGACGTGAAGGTTCTAAGGATCGTTTACCATGACCGGAAGGTTGTATTGGGGCTCTAGGTAGCGGAGAACGTGACCGGGAGCGAAGCCTATATTCCCTCTCTCTCTCGCTGTCCCTCCCCCTTCTGTAATGCTCCTGGCTAGAATAACCGCGATCGCGGTCTCTATCAGCCTCCCTTCTGCGGGACTCATAATATAAACTAAATGACTGGCATGCCTAGTGAAGGCTACCAAGCATGGATTCCCTCCTTGTCATTGTATCTTAAATATAGAAAGAGAAGTAGAATCATTAATCTCCATAAATGAATAGCTTACGATTGGAAACCGTTCAGTGCCGTGAAATTGTACGTATGCATGTGCAAAACCCCTCGACCAACCGGGTATGTCGGCCATACTCGTAGGAAGTGACTCGCTTAAATCTAAAGCACTTTGAACCCCTTCCAATCCGGTATCATGTTGGAACGACACATAGTTCGAAATTGAAATGTCGACGAGTCCTTCGAAAGGATTCTCATTTGTGAGGAAGGAGTATTCGAAATTCTACACTGGTGGCTGGCAGGGATATGACTATGGATTTCCATCTTGAAGACTTATAAAGCTTATGAGCAGCCGCCTTGCCTCTCCTCTTTCCTTCTGAATGTCAAAGGCTATCAGGGGGCCCAACTACGGGTACGTCTTCGGTGGACGTATCCGCTTCATCACCCCGCTCAATTATTACAATCTCGGGCGCCCAATACTTAGATCGTCTTCCCAGGACTGCCCTAAGAGCTCCTTCAGGTCTAATGCCCTGGTCTTGGTCGATTAGCCCAACGGCCCTTAGAATTTCATTCGTTTGCACCGGTTCGATCTCTCTAATCTCGCCATGCACCTCTTGAAGAATTCACACTATTATTTTAAGCTCGGCACCTTCGGGACATGGAATTGCGGCTGTGAAAGAAGGAAAATGTTAAACTGAACATCGATTACAACTGCCTCGTTAGTCACCAGACAAATTACGGCAATTACGTCTAGCTAACCACCGTCTAGCAAACCCTGGCGGGCATCAAACATAGAACCATTCAGTCCTGAAGTAGCTAAGTTTGGTCCAGGTTCTAGTCACCACTTGACAATTCCTAACCCCCTCTAAGAATGTGAACGAGGGATTTTCTCTTAGACTCTTGACATTGAACAAGAATCTGACTTCCGTCGGAGTCAGGGGCCGTAAGAGATGCTCTATAAAAACAATGAATAATTTTTTCAACAATGTGTATCCATTTGGATGCAACTGTGATGGAGCGATTACTAAGTAAGATAACACCTCCCGGATGTACTGGTTCAATGGAGGAAGTGTTCCAGCTGTACACTAATTTCTATTAAAGACTATGAAGCCTTTTGGGGAAGTATATGGCCTGTCGTTCAGTCCTGGAAGCAGAATGTCATCGAGCAATAGCCCATGTCTTAAGCAGATTCTTCCCAACATATCTTCGAAGATGTTTTACGGTATAGAATCTTGTGGTTTCTCGATTAAGGCTACTCCCGGTAGTTCGTCCGGAGCAGGACTTATGACTTCGGCCGCGATGGCCGGCATTTCTATTGCCAAAGGAGGTGAACTTTGAGCCTCCTCTACTACGAACTCCTGGGTTCCATAGCTAATCAACTCAGTAAAACCCAACATTAGATGATAAGCCCGTGTGTTCCCCAGTGTAAAAAGCATGAATGTAATGCAGTGTAGTGTTGTGTATAGTTAATAAAATACTGCAAGATAGAAGGTCTTCGAGTGATGAGATTTCGGAATTTAATCAATGTGACCGTCGTTGCTGACCGTCGCAACCTTACAATCCAAACTTCGAAGATCGATGCAAGTTCCAATCATTGTTTAAATTTCTGTCAGGTTATAGTTCCAAACGACGAGCTTCAAAAGGCAGTCAGGTATGCGATAAAATGGTTATGTCAAATAATGAAGAGCATAAGCTCGTCAGAATCATATGATCAAGTGTGCAATGGGTATCGAATTCGTCAAAGTTCAACTTGAATCGACCACCAAAGAACTCCATTTCGTATCGGTCATGAAGACAATTTGTATCCATCAAGATATAAATTTGTATCCATCAGCAAAGAATGCCTTTATAATGATCTCCTGGTGCATGGTTCATATCGATCAAAAACAATGAATTTCATATCGATCAAGTGCTACTCCTTCTTATCGATTCAAAGCTTTCATGTCGATCCTCTCGAGTCGATACGAATCCCTATCATCACATGATACAAAGCGCCCCATTTGATCGTCACGAAGCCCTATCACCTAGATCGATTAGAAAAACCCTCATCCCGAACCGATACGACTCATCCTTCCTCCTTCATTGATATGAAAGCGGGGCCAAGCCATTCTTCATATCCCTCCTTATTTCTTCTCCCCAATGGACACAAGAGCCATTGCCGTCCTTCATCGAACTCCTGCCTCGCTCTGACCCAACTCCACCATCAACACCACCGGAATTGGCCACGACTTAAACGAATTAGCATTCGAACTTGAGTCTCCTCGTTTTTGATGTGAATTAGTCAGTCAATTACCTAATTGAAGTATTGATTCGAGGGATTAGAGTGTTGTTCGATTTGAGAGCAAGAATGGAATTTCTTTTCTCTAGTTTTTGAATGATATGAAAGCTAAAACAGACAAATGAGAGCAAGTGAATTTTCCTAAGTACAAAAAGCTTTTACATAAGCACGAGAAATGAAGGGAATGGCGACTCGACTCCCTATTGCTATGACCAATTAACATGAGTATCCTCCCCAATTGATGCGAAGAAAGCAGTTCGCATCCATGCGCCCTTGGCCAAAAGCGACAGTTATTCGTATCCATCATCTTACATCGATGCGAACGCCACTATCAAGTCATATTTGGATTGTCTGACCCCATTGACATGAAGTGACTGCTTCATGTCCATCACTTTGAAGACCACCAGACTTCGTATCTATCGATATGAAATGTTTTAAAGAGCCAACTGATTCGTATCGATTACCATCGATACGAAGAAGAATTTTTTAGCTTCTTGAAATCGATCCAGGAGAGGATCAGTACAAGGAGGAACTTTAAAACAACTATCAAGCATTGTTACAACCTGAATTTCACATCGATTCAGGAGAGGATCGATGCTAATTCATTATAAAAGAGAACCGACCATGACTAGTGAACAATACAAAAGTTAGCGGAAGTTAGGTTAACATACGTGCATGTATGTCGGACTAATATTCAATTCTCAAAATTTACAAGAGTTGAAGGCTCACCAGGTGGCAATTACAACAACGAACAACGGTTTGCTATCATTCAACACTCAGTTACAACAATGCACAGTACAACCATTAGGAGTCAACAATTCATTATTTATATTACTAAAGATCAATCAAAGGTTACATCTTTCGAAGAATAGACAACAACTGTTTAGAAAATCGGATAGAACTTTTCAAAATGAAGATTGTAGCTTTTCAAAGCACGTCATGTTCTTACAAGACGTACTTTGGGAGGCAAATGTTATCCACCTTTTGGCAAGGCCATGACACCAAGGAATTGACTGAAAACCAAAGACGGTTCATCCTGAAAATCAGTTTACGCATGTCTACTATGGATACTAGTAAATTTTTCCCACATTTGGATCGAGCTACAATTGGCATGACATGAAAATCAAAGCTATGAAAGCCAACGTTCCAATTTTCAAGTCAATCCGTGTTTATATACTTAAGATATGATCGATGCAAATCAAGAAGTGCACTCATTCGTATCCATCAGTCCACTTCCTTCATATTGGTTTCATTTGAATCCATCCAAGGCGATGTTCTTCGTATCTATGCTCATTCACATCCATCCAAAGCAGCTTCCTTTATCTCCATCAGAATCAAATTAGTTCGCATCCAGGGAACACACTTGGTTCATATCTGTCCATGCTTATATTACTTCACATCCATCAGCATATTCATGTCGATCCATCCACGTCTACTTCATATCCATCAAAGCCATAAAAAACCGTTGCTTCGTATCGATCTCCCGATGCACCCTATTCGTATCGATCGGCCAATGATCGATGTGAATAATGCAAGATGGACCAATACGAGTGACAGTCTTGTTGATCGATACAAAATGGAGCAACAATGATCGATACGAACAGCATAGTAATTAGTCGATACGAATGAAGCTAAGATTAATCGATACGAACGAGGCTAAGATAAATTGATACGATAAAGGCTAAGATGGATCGATACGAATAAGGAACGTCCATAAGAAAGACTCAGTCACTAGGCACGAAAAGTGGTTCGATCCTAAAGTATAGCACCACGTCATTGGTTAGCACGTGCCTGGAAGCGATGCGAACAGAAGCAATGCGGACAGAAGCAATGCAAACTCGGCAGCCTTTACCAAACTCAAATTTGCATCGATCATAACTCAAAATCTACATGTTCAAATGGCACCAAATTTTCACAGGAGCTTGCATACAACCCCAAGTATGTACCTGTTAAATTTTAGGCTCCAAGGATTATTTTTGGATCGATACAAACTCAATTCGTATCGCTTCCAGATCGAGCCGAAATCACCCGAACTCGATCTTGTGGGCCCACTGGCATGGGACAAGAAGTCTTCTAAGATCTAAGTCGGATTTTTCCAGCCTAAGCCTATAAATAACATCCCAATGCCTTCATAAAAGGGACTTTTGGCTCTTCTACATCCAGATATTTCCGAAATTACTATTGTACTTGGATTGTACTATTGTAACTCAATGTAACCAGTAAGCAAAGATAAATAAAAGTCAGCCATTTCATATCGGACAATGGCTATATGCCGAACCACTCTAAATCTGTGTGTTGTTATGCATTTTTCTTGTTTATCGATTGGTGTGTTTATTAGATCTTCCTCATTTTACATTTATCTTCTTCATTTTATCATTTCAAACACATCCGAAGAGTGTTCTGCCCAACTTTGGTACAAACAGCAAGCAAAAGAAAATGAAGATAGCTTGTGAGGTGGTTGGAATTGTTATTGAAGGTAATGGAAGTACCCATCCTACCGAAGGACAACTTTCCACAAACCCTGACCTTAGAGCGAAGGATCCACAAGGGAATAATGTAATGTTTCTGATTGATTCTGAAGACGACATGTAACTCGATGTTAAAGAACTGGAATTGAGTACTGATATAAGCGGGCGAAACGTAGACAAAGAAGTTTAAACTATCGTTTTAAAGCCAACTACGCGCCAATGGAATCCTGTAGGAGTGATTCAGCTAAAGAATGGAGAACCTTGACTTTAGTTGGCGAACCCAGAATCAAACACTTGGTTTAGCCTCTGACAGTCTAACTGTGGACTATCAGACTAGTGAGGTGTACATAGCGGACATGGTCAAACATTTAATGGAAGAAAGTAAGGGTAGAAAAGATGATAATTGGGCTCTACACCATGCCCGACTCCATTCAATGAAAATATCCTAAGGGATGAATATCCTAAGAAGTATACTATGGCCGCTATACCAGCCTATAATGAGACGATGGACCCTAAACCATGCTTCTACAAGTACAGTTGGCACATGGATAGAGCTAGGGCAATGAATGCGATGTGCTACAGATGTTTCCCTAACTTCCTGGAAGGTGTTGCTTCTATGTGGTTTGCGAGACTCCCACCCAGATCAATTTCTCCATTTGACGAGTTAGCAAGGAAATTCTTGGAACGATTCAGGCTTCACAGGGCAAAGCCAAAAGATGTGATGTCTCTATCGGGTCTTTTCTAAGGACCAAATGAGTCATTAAAACCTTTATGAACCAATCTAATACTACGGTTACTAAAGTGAGAAATCCAAATGAAGATATGGTATTCATGACTTTAGTCTGAGCTATCTGTATGGACACAGACTTTGGAAGATGAATTAAGATGAAACTACCTACCACCATTAAGGAGTTTAACCAAAAGGCGAGTCAGTATCCAAGATTGGAAGAGACAGATGATTTGGAGGGTAGGACTGCCAGTGTGCAACAAAAGGAGATATTTTAGGGCAATGCAGCGGTCAACCAGGATGGAAACAATTCTAGGGCCACGACAGTAAATTTTGGAAAAAACGAAAATTAGAAAAGGAAAAACCAAAACACCGGTAGGTGTGATGGGAATGGAGAGCGGATCAGGAACCTGAGACCCAAGAAGTATGCACCATTGAATGATAGCCTGGAGAACATCCATCTTGCAACTTACGAAACTAAGCGATACAACAAGCCTTCTAAGAAGGAAGAATCGAAATGAAAGAAGCGATTGGCAAAGTTCTATCGCTTCTGCATGACTCATTGACATAACATGAACAAGTGTCGATATTTGAAAGATCTGATTGAGGAATTAATTACGAACAACAGGCTCCAGCAATACATGATGAAATCACAAAATTCTAACCATCCTACTGGACCTCAAGTTCCAAGTACTCAAGGGAACCAACCTGGATGCAATGGTGAAGTATCTAAGCGGATGGAACAGAGACTAGTTATTGGCACTATTTCCAAAGGACCTCATCCAGCACAGAAGATTTTGGGGAAATTGGAGTGATACGCGAGTTCATTAAAGCACGCTCCGAAAGGAACTTATTTTGCAATTGAGGATGGTGCCCTAGCAAGGCAACAAAGGAAACTCAATGATGATATACTATTTCAAAACCAAGACACTAAAGGAGTAGAAGCACCGACTCTCGACCCGATGGTGGTAACCATCGGAATCGGGCTGGCAGTTGTATGTCGAGTCCTGGTAGATAGTGGAAGTTAGTCAACATCATATTTCAACATACGTTCAATCAGATGAAGATCATCATGAAGGATGTGTCTGCTTGCTGAATGAAAATCTGAGGCTTTACATAAGAACCCCAGTCAACCAGTCGAAATGATTGACTTGCTTGTCGAGCTCGGAGTGGGAGAATGTAGGGTAGTCTTAATCTAAACTTTTATGATCATGATAAAATGTCATCTTACAATGCTTTCTTGGGACGACCGGCCCTAGCTAATTAAGGATCGTTTCGGCTCCATCCGCCTTACCATAAATTCCCAATAGAGAATTGAGTCAGGTTTATAAAGGGAGATCAAAGAATCAGTAGTGAATGTTATGATGCTAAGTTATGCGATTTGAAATGGAAGGAAAAGGGAAAGAGTGTAGGGAAGTCCCTCCACATTCACAAACCGTCGGCATAGCAATTATAGAACATCCCCTGGCTCAAGGACCATAGTCATTTCAATAAGGCTTTGGATCCTAGGTAGAAGAGTTCAAGGGAGGAATGGCAACATTGGCAGAGATTGTTGTTTCTATCCTTCTCGATGTGAACGACCCAACTCGAGTGTTAAAAATAAGGTCACAACATGGGATCAAAATGCAACAAGAATTGATCGAATTTTTTCATGCCAACATGGATTGTTCACTTGGATACATTCTAAGATGTATGGGACATCGTCAGAGATAGCATGTGATGAACTCAATTTTGATTCCAAGTACACTCCAGCGTGGCAGAAGAGACACAGCCTAGGTTCAGAGCGATCTGCTATGTTAAAGGAAGAAGTGGACAAATTGGTAGCTAACGACATCATCTGTGACACAACCTATCCTAAGCGGGTATTGAATCCAGTTCTAGTTAAAATGTCCAATGGGAAGTGGCAACTTGTGTCGATTACTCAGACCTAAACAAAGCCTAACCAAAAGACAGCTTCTCGTAACCCTATACCGACCAGATTGTAGAAGAAACTACAGGCCACGAACTACTTCCATTCATGGATGCCTGCTCGGGATACAACCAAATTATAATGCACGAACCCAAAAAGGAGAACATGGGCTTCATCATCGAACTTGGATTACATTATTACCGAGTGATATCATTCGCCTTGAAGAATGTCGGCACAACCTACAACGATTGTTGAATACAATGTTCAAAGTTTAAATTAGGCAGACGGTGGAAGTCTACATGGACAACATGCTAGTCAAGTCGTGTGTATAATGAAATTACTTAGTCGACCTTTCAAAAATGTTTGAGATTTTTTGAAAGTACGGAATTATGCTTAACTCGGTGAAATGTTCTTTCGACATGGCTTTAGGGAAATTTCTAGGTTTCATCGTGAATGCTAGGGGCATTAAAGCTAATCCTGAGCAAATTACCACCCTACAGAATGTCATAGCCCCAACGATAAAAAAAGAATTGCAAAGTCTCATTGGAAAAGTCGCAGCGTTGAGCCGATTTATTTCCAAAGCTACAGACAAGCGTATACCGTTCTTCGACGCATTGAAGACAGGTAAGAATTGTTTTGAATGTAACAGGCTTGCCAAACCGCTTTTGAGGAATTATTGCGACATATAGAGACACCACTTGTTCTATCTAAACTAGTGGACGTGGAAGACATATTCATATATCTAGCAGTGCTAACTCACACTCTAAGCGTAGCACTGATATGCAAAGAAGCTAGAATCTAGCAGCCCATTTACTACATCAGTAAGCGATTGACTAGAGCCAAGAAGAACTTACCAAATTTGGAAAACCAGCATATTTGATCGCATCATGGAAGTTGTACCCATACTTCCAGGCTCACCTTACCAAAGTGTTGACGGATCAACCTTTGATGCAGGTGATGTACCGTCCAGAGACGTTGGGATGACTTCTTAAATGGAACATTGAGTTTAGTTCGTAAGACATCACTTATCACACTCGAAGGGTAATCATTGGACATGCTTTAGCAGATTTCATTGCTGAGTTCACAAAACAAGAAAGCAAAGAGAAAAAAAACTCCAGAAGTAGTGTTACGGTGGAAACTGTTTATCGATGGTGCATCAAACGATTTCTTCTCAGGAGAGGGGGTTTTTCTCGAAAATCTCAAAGGATGGTCTATTTGTTATGCTCTAAGGTTGGAGTTCCATGGTACTAATAACAGGGCAGGGTACGCGGTAATGATAGGAGGACTGAAGATTGTGAAAGAAATAGGAATAAGGGTTGTGCACATCTACAACGACTCTCAACTAGTTGTTTTTCAGGTGAAAGGGGAATATTGGGTTAAGAGGGCAAACCTTGCCACTTGTCTGTCAAAGGCATGGGAATTGCTAAACGACATTGAACACTATACTATAAGTCATATTGTAAGAGAACAAAATGTGAAAGTAGATTACCTAATTAAACTAGCCAGTTCCAAAGAAGCACTACCAATGGGGTTGGTTCCAGTTGAGACACTGATGGCTCTTAGCATAGATCAGTTGGACGTCGATTAGATTCTAGAAACTACAGAGTAAGAGGAATCATGGATGACACCGATTAAAGACTACCTACTTAGAGGGCACACCCCAAGGGTCGAAATGAGCTGAAGAAGCTTCTTCGAAAGGCACCATGATTTGTACTACAAGATGGAATGCTCTAGAAGAGGGGATTCTCCACCCACTTACTCAAATGTTAACTAGGAGTAGGTCAAGAGGTTCTTTCGCGAAGTTCACAAGGTCATTGCGGAGGCCATATTGTGGGTAGAAACTAGCCAAGAAGGTCCTCTATTATGGATATTTCTGGCCATCAGTCAACCGAGATGCAACAGACTATACTAGACATTGCGATCAGTGCCAAAGATTTTCCAAAACTACAAGAACTTCATCCATAAAGAGAACGCAAATGGTTAGCCCATGACCATTTGCAATTTGGGTAATCGATCTAATTAGCGTATTGCCAATATCAAAAGGGGGAGTCAAATATGCTATCGTCACATTTGATTACTTCACCAAATGGACCGTAGTGGAACCGCTAGCCACCATCACTACCAAGAAAAAAATGAACTATTTACTAAAAATATTATCTGTAGGTTCGGAGTACCACGGTAAATCACCATAGAAAATGGAAACCAGTTCGAGAGTGCCGAATTCAAGAACTAATTCGAGCATTTTGGAATCGAGAAGAGCTTCTCCGTGGGGGCCCATCTGCAAGAAAACAAAAAAGTGGAAGCAGCGAACAAAATCATCAAATCCACTATCAAGAAATGGCTAACAAAAAGGAAGTTGAGTTGATGAACTTCTACTTACGCTATGGGCTTACAGAAGGACTCACAAATTGGGGATCAGACATTCTCCTATCGCATTGGCATACGGTTTTGAATCAATGACTCAAGTGAAACTAGAAGTCCCCTCTCGTCGAAGATGACACTTCAACCAAAGTGAAAATGAGCAACTCTTACTTGAATCGCTTGATCAAATCAATGAGAAGCGAGAAAAAGCTGAGCCAAGGATGGATGCCTACCAAAAGAGAGTAGCACGTCACTTCAACGCCAAAGTTTGCAATTGCATCTTCAAAGTCGGAGATCTTATCTTGAAATGAATCTACCCAGGTACGGCGCACTTGGTCCAAACTGGGAAGGACCCTACATCATCGACCAAAAACTTAGAGGTGGAAATTTCAAGCTCACAACGGTCGATAGATGCTAGATTCCCCATGCTTGCAATAGTGATTCAGTGCAGCACTATTTTTTGGAGTTTCTGTTTATGTATTTCCTATTTTTGCGAATAAGCCACCTAGGGATACTAGGGGAATTGTAAATAGGGGGATTTCCTTTATCTTTATTTTATCAAAAAAGTTATTTAGCTTCTTAAACTAATGGAATCATGTTCATGTAGGAAACCTACTGAGATGACAGGAACAGACCGACTTAAAAACCATTCACTTACTGCTTGGACCGGGGGAACATTGTTTAAATAAGTAGCCCATCGAGTCAATAGAAAAAAATCGACTCAAACTGCCATCAATGGGATAAATCGATCCATTCCCTTTAAAAACCAGTGTTGCTCTAGCAACATTGTGAAGGTCCAAACCCTCCCGACCAGCTATAAGCCATGCCTCGCTTCTTAGATCAATGGAACCACGTCTAGTGAAGCACCCATTTTCTTAGCCACTCGAATCAATGGAACTATGTTCGAGTGCACCCCCAATTCTTTCGCTTCTTAAAACAACGAAACCTAATCCAAGTAAGCTTTCATTCCTTAGCCACTTGAACCGATGGGACTACGTTTAAGTATGCCTGACTCCTTCGCTTATTGGACCAATGGAACTACATCCAAGATAGCATCCACTCCCTTATCGCTTGAACCAACAGAACCGTGTTCTAGTGTACTCTGAATTATCGCTATTACCCTAGTAATACCATCTGTTTATCAAAACCTCCAAAGTACCAACATTGCTCCTACATTATCAGGAAATTTATCGGTTGCAGGATTGGTAGAAATGAATCCACACAACATAAAATTCAACATCATCCTGATATTGGCAACGTTGAAGGAAAATCCAAGGAATTGAGTTGTCCATAGGTGTCAAGAAACAAAAGATGATGTACATATTGGACCTCAATACCTGACTCGAAGAAAATCAACTACGACCAAAGCACATGGTGCTCAAAATCGAGCATTCAGACTACAAGTTCAAAGAAATAGGAGCTGTAATACATCCTCGACCTAGGGCAACCATAGAGTAGCCTAGAGCATTCGGTCTCGCATTAATTATTCGAGTAACAAGCCCTATGGACAGGGGCGCACAAGATACTAACACTTGGTCAAAGTAAAAGCCACTCCATGGTTTTGTTATGTCAAGAAAAATTTTAGCAGCTACAACAGGGCCAAGTAAAATGTACAGTAGTTTATAATATGGAAGCTGCGAGATGAGTAATTGTATTATACAAACATATAATGGTATATAAATAGCCACAGTATAAAGAACGCAGAGAAGTGCGCAGAAGAGATTACTGTAGAAATACTAATCTTTTCATTGTTGTTATCACTTTATGTACAATATCAAATAGCGAGACCCGTTCTCGTGTAACGTCGGTCTGTTTGGACACTAAAAAGCAAAGTATAAACTTTACTGACACAATTGTAAAAGAAAAGACACAGGGTACAGACTTTGCACTTGTACAAAAAGACTTAAAAAATCAAAAGACACAAACTAAAAGAACCACCAAAACCTGGCTCCACTGATGCTCAACCCATCCTTGTTCACACTGGCACCTTTGTCACCTTACCCGATCGGGTTGCGGTCTTCTTCTTCTCCACCACAACCATGCTTGAGTCGGTTTCCTCTGCCAATCGACCAACTCACTTATAGATTTCGGTTTTCTAATCTTGATGGTGAATGGGAGGATCCTGTCTTTGCAGCATCTGGCTCCACTTTAAGTTTGCATTCTCTCTCTCTTCCTCTTGAATCCACTCCACCATCGTCTTGTCCCTAGTCGGATCAGTACCGCTAACCATCTGAACATCCTCCTCCTACGATATGGTAATGTCCTCCAACCCTTCCAATGATGTGATCTGTTGGGCATCGGATCCAGGCCTGGAGATGGAAGGTTGGAGTGTAGCAGTTGAACTTGTGGAAACAGCAGTGGAGGCAGTGAAGATCGCTTCAGTTCGTGTGCTTTGGGAAATAGGAGACCAAGATTTGGGAAATCGAGTGGACCTATGAGTGCACAAAGAGAATGGTACAGCTTGGTAAGAGATTCAGAAGTGAGATCGACCTACTGGAGCATGGGGAAACAAGAGAAATACCTAAAGTGGGACTCCTTAGCATGACATTAATCTCGTACTCTCATGTTACTGGGAATTACTCGATCGTTGGAACAAGGAAAAAAGGGATGATCCTCACTGGTGCCCCGGACTGTGAGATAGGCAATTCACACTGATCTGATGAGGTCGGGCCAGAATGGGCAGCAGCTGCCTTGGCATCCCCCTTAGCAGGAATTTCTTTCCCTACGGCAAGCATATCTATCTCTTCGATGCTCAAGTGCCACACTGGTAGCTCGTCTTGGAGTGATCGCCTCTAGCTCAGTGCAACACTTCTTCCCACGCATCAGCAATGGTGGAAAGATAATCGTTTCCTAACCACTTTAGATCCCTATGCATTATCACACTCACGTAGAAATGTTGCAGAGCTTGGTTGAGATCTTCCCTCTCTTAGGCCTTCTTCTCCTTCTCGACGACCTGGGTGATCAATCAACTCACTGTAGCAGATAGCAAGCGTAACAACCCTGTATTTTGTGATTATTGTAATTTTATATTTTATTCATTTTAACTAAAATTCCTGATTTAAAAACATTATTTTATTATTTAAAATGAATAAAATAATTATTGTAAATATAATTTTTTTTTTCTATGTGAATTATAATTCTAAACTTGAATAAATGGAATATTTCCAAAAATGTGGATTTTGGTCAAAATGGTCAAACTTTGACTTTTAAATTTAAAATTTAAATATTTTAACTTTTGAATTTTATCTTTTATTATGAAAATAGATTTAATTTCAAGAATAATGCCTTTTGTTTCGTTGGAATCCGATTAATATTGTGAAAGTTATGCTTTTTACACTATTGTGTGTAAATTGTTTTATTTAACAAAAATTGTTTATTTTAATTAATATAAATAATATTTTTGTTTGACATATCATGTTATAATTGTGTATATATATGTAACATTACATGTTATGTATATATTTACAACATTTGTCTGTTTTTGTTTCATTTAATTTGGATATATACTTTGTAAATTAAGTAACATACAATGATGTAAATATCAATTAATTTATACGTTTCTATAACCATTTTCTTATTTATTTCTATAGTGATTATATAAAAGGTATGTATTTATTGAATTATTTCTTTGGCATATATTTTATTAAATAGATGGGAAACAAATCGAATTTAGATACGTTGCCTATTTTTAATTAAAGGCATACGTTACGTTTTGATTTATTACCTCTTTATCTTTCCATCCATTGATTTCATACGATAACTCCTTCGCATTTTTTGTCTTTTATTCCTTGATTCCTAGCCGCCTATATATATTTTTTCACGTGAGAAAACTTCTTCCCATCTTCATTTCTCACGGCAGTAAAAAGAATGAGGTAATAGCTTCTTCTTTTTCCACTTTTTCTTCTTTGTTTTGCCTTGTTTTTCACTTGAATTTGCCTTGATCTTCACCTATGTTGCTCGGCCCATATCCCTACCATCTCCTCCACCGACCACCACCACTTCCTCCCCCATATAACCCACTGCCTGACAACATTCTCCTCCAATCTGAAAGTGCCTTGATCATCCCTTGCACAAAACTCCACAAAAACAATGCCAAACTCCTTGAATTTGTACCTAACCAAGCCTATATTCACATCCACTTCATTTCCTTGCCACGACCACCTCTTTAGCCTCCACCACCAGAAAGCACCACACCCGAACACCACTACTAACATCTGACCTGACCTGAATTATCCCCTGGCCAAGCCCAAATGTGCCAAGGCCGAGCCCAAAATGATGAACAAACCACCTCCCTTTTGCTGGCCTTTTTACCTTCCTCATGTTGTAACCTCCAAACCCTTTGCCTTCTTGACCAAGCCTTGTTATTTTCAAATCCAAACCTGACCATTACCACCTGAAAACATCTAAGGCCGAACCAATATAGCCTTGTGGCCGAGCCTATATGGGTAAAGGTCAAGCAAATTTTATGGGAAAGCTTGGCGATGTCTCTTGTTATTTCTGTTTCCATTTTGTTTCAATAGATTTTTGGTATTGTAAAAATATTTATATATGGTTTTTTTCATTGTTGAATACAAGATTTATATCTTGTCTCTCTCTCCACTTAAATCAAGCCACGCTATCGTGCTTTCTGGATCTTTGTTTATGTGTGTTTGATTTGTGAATTCCAGCTTTAAAGAGGTGAGTTTTCACTCATGACATTTGTACTATATATTTAGTGAAGTGACAACAAGTGAATGTGTAGAATTGTTATATCATGTTATCCCTGCCTGTGATGTTAATTATATGATGTTAAATCCTATTATAAACTTGTCTCATCATCTGTTATGTTTTAATCTGTTATACTGTGTATTTATTTCTGTTTCTCACACTGCATGTTCCCTGTAGAAGAGAATCACTACGGGTTGAAATGATACATACCTGAACGACTTTAGAATAGGAAAAATCATTACGGGCTGAAATGATAGGCCTAGGTGATTTTTATTTATTTGTATTTGTCTTGGGATTGCAGGTTTTAATTAATCAAAACCCGAAAATTTTGCAGATTAGGATTTAAATGATAATTTTCGTATCACTTGATTTAGGTGTGAAATATTATTCGGACCCGTGGTTGATTTTAGAATATGATTTCTTATAAAAATTCGTGTATTGTAAGTGAAATAAGAAAAAAGTATGAAATTTGAATTATATTGGATTTAAAATGGTTAAGCAGTAATTTTCTAAAAGGTTAAATGTTATAAGTTAATGGATAGTTTGAGTTGTAGTGTGAAAGTTTGATTTAACTTAATAATGGGAATTTAAGTAAAAATGGAATTATAAGCTTAACTTGGTAATTAATATAATTTATGTATGAATTGGATAAATATAAAGTAAAATAAAATATCAAGTTATTTGTAAAATAAAGTTAAGAAAATTATAGTGTATTTTAAATTTATGTAATTAGTTAAATGCAAAACAAATGGATAGTTAAATGAAAATTTGGAATTTAGACTTGGAATTATGGGATTGTATTTTATAATGGAAGTTTAAGTTAATTAAATAAAATGGAAATTTAGTTCAATGTATGAAATGGTAATTTGAAATTTAAGTGATAAATAATTGTTAAAGGTAAAGAATGGGAAATTTGTACACTTGAATTTAATACGTGAAATTATTTATATTTATTTGTGAAATTTACTTTACAAAAATCATAAGTCATGGTTATTTAAATGACCATTTTTAAAGTGGAAAATATGAAATTTTATAAGTTAAAATGGTTTAAATTGAAGTTTATTTGTTGCTAAAATTCTACCGTAAATCTGAAAGCTAAATTTTTTGGGAATTGAATATTTGATTTGAAGGAATAATGACGTCACTTTTTAATGGTTTAAATGAATGATTTTAATTTGGAATTATAAATAATTTTGAAATTTATAACCATGAGTACACTGCTTTGTTTGTCATGTGATTTCCTTGTGATTGTTTGATGCATACCTTTGATTTTGAGAATGTGGCCAGAGGTGAGCAGTTACTGCAGCTCTACGCTACCCTAGTCACAATAACACTGTTATTTGCATTGTTTACTTTAATATGGATATTTCTAGGATAGAGTTTATTACTACTTAATTGGTGGTTTGACTTATCCTTAAAGGATGGACGATCCCAAGCATCCTTTAAGTTATTGTGCATTGCTATTACGATTCACTTGAGTTGGTTTGCATTGTATAAGTATGTATGTCTTCACTCGAGTGTTTATGTTTTACTTTACACTCGGGTCAGCCTGAGAATCACAGCTTCGGATTCACCTTCTGGAGCTAGAGTTTTTCTGGAGCTTATATGTTTATCTATTCGTCTACTTCTTCCAGTTAGTTCCTATTCGATATCTGTCTCTGTACTGTTGTTTATGTATCCTGACTTCTATTATATCTATTTTACTATGAGATTTTGTACATGTTTTCAGGGTACGTATATATTAGCTTCATGAACTACTATGGTATTTTATTTCCGCTACGAGTATTTTGATATTTCTTTGTCTGTGATTCTGTGAATGATTTTATTTGCTCTAAATTTTATTACAATCTGTTATTTTGAATTATTCAAGTCTGACATGTATGGATTATTGTCGATTTGAATAGTCCAAAATAGTGGGTCGTTACAATTTGGTATCAGATCTTTGGTTTTGGCGAACCATAGCCTGCGGAGCAAAAACTCATTTGAGATAGGGTAGAAATACCTTAGAATGAGTGAAATCAATCTCAGAATCATTTCGTTGTGAGAGAAAGTATTTTTGAAGTATAAAATGATTTTTAAATGATTTTAAAGATTATATTGGTATAAAATTTTCTTATTTTGAAATCAACATTTTCTAAACTTCATCCCTTCTGTATCCATCTTGTTAGTAATCTCTTGGTTAGGATTCTTATCGATTAGGATTCCTTAAACTTTGGAATGCTCCCACTTGTTCTGAAATCCAGTCTTGTCTTTCCTATTTTATCCTTTGATTTTGGAGCATTCCATAACTCCATTTTTGAATGACCTCTATAAAGATCGGTGATTCCGCAAATCTTTGGATGATTTGTAAAAGGGTGAAACTTCTTTACAATTGGCATTGATTCACCAGAGATTTCTATATCCTCGGTTTATGATGCTATCTATCTCCTGCTCTACCTGAATTCCATCTCTGGCGATCGAATGTCGATTTGCCTTAGATTTCCGTATTGATTATATTCCTGAAGTCACGGTTGACCCGATTAAGGTCACCCGCGATTTATATAGGCTTATCCATCTTCTATTTGGTAATTAAATTATCTCATCTTCGTTCGAGCTTATCTTCGAAGCAGAATCCAATTTGATTAGGGTTGCTCTAAGTTTGATTCTTTGTTTTGTTTTGAAATCCATTCTTAAATCATCCCTTGGAAATTTGTGGTTGGTTGTATTTTGAAATTGTGCATACATCTAAATTATTATTTTGATAAGGATGATCACATTTTTATATATAAAGGTGAAATGTTTTCGATAAGGATTATATTCCTTTTAAAAATGAAAATTTGAAGCTTCGAAAGGATTTGAAAATTTGAAAATTATTTGGTTTATAAAATGATTTTAATGGAATGGTTTTGAAATTGAAATTTGAGTGATTGAACTCCAGCATTTTTTAATTGGTTTAAGAAAAAAAAATATAACAATACGATTTGAAAGTTTTTTTCGGATAAGAAATGTTTGAAAAGAGTTCAAATGAATTCCAATGATTTAGAAGAAATTTCTATGAAGTTTTCAAGAAAATATAAGTCCATAACTCACTTTTGTCGTTGGAAAGTAATTTCGGTGATGAGTGCACGCATCATCGACATTGATTTTTGAGTTTCAGAGTGGGGGAGAGGCCACTCTGGTAGCTTTGCTATGCGAGTGATTTTGTGAAACCAATTTGTATTTCAGATTTCCAAGTATGATTTGATTTTCAAAAGATGTTTGTATCTATATTTGAAATGATTTAAAGTGAGCCGTTGTTCAGTCCTCGAGTTTTGGATTTGATTTAGGATAACTCTATTCATAAAAATTGATTTACTTATTTGTTGCAGATTTCCAACTCTTGGATTTGAAATTAGATTTCACCTGCTATTTTGAAGGTTCGAACACTTCCAAATCGAGGTTTAATTTTCAAAGCTAAGAAATTTCGAAGAGTATAAAATATTTGATTAAGTATATAAGTTTAGTTCTGTATGTTTAAAGTATGAAGAGTATGACTTAAATAAATTTGAAACTTTTGTTAAGTAGATAATTTGCAAAAGGAAATTTGGTTCTTTTGAATAGAAATACATAGTTTAAAGGTTTTACAGGGATAGTTATAAATTTGGAAACCATTTTGGATATAATTGATTTTGAGAAAATATTTGGTTTTGAAAATAGATTGGAATGTAAAACCCAGTATTTATATGATGATTTTGGAAATGAATTTGTTTGACTTGAATTATGTTAATTTGGAAACTGGGATTATTTTCTAAACCTATTAATTTGGAAACTTTGAAACTGAGATATTTAATTTGGGAGAAAATTTGGTGAAATCATATATGATTTTGAAACTGAATCGATATTGAAATGATTTGAAGTTAAGAATCTTGTACTATTAAGTACTTGATTTGGGAGTTGTCAAACTTATATAAAATGGATTTGTATAAGTATGAAGTTGATTTGAAAACTATTGATTTGAAAGGTACTCAATTTGAAAAGAGAAATCTTATATAATCGAAGTCTATATAAGTGTGATTTGATATACTATTGATTTGGGAAGTGTTTGATTTGAAAGTGGAATCTTACATATAATGGGCTTTGTATAATTGTGATATTTGAAAGTGATTTGAAAAAGGTACTATATGATATATATTTTCAAAGTAAAGATATGGAAAGTGCCTTCTGCTTGATATCCGCTCTGTGGCCACATTGTGGATTCATTCTATCGATATTATTCTCTCTGATTTTTTGTTTTTCGAATGTGATACTCGGGTGTCCTACCATGGCGATCTCCATGGTTTTTCTTTTGAGCGCGACTACGTAGCGTAATACGCCTGGCTGAGATAGCCTAGGGGTACGGATTGTTTCCTAGGGGATCCAGGCGTAGCCATTGTGTATCCTATGAACTATGTAGGTCGCATTAGTAGCAAAATCCGCCTGGGTGAGAAGGCCTAGGGGTACGGATTGTTTCCTAGGGGATCCAGGCGTAATCATTGTGTATCCTGCGGTCTACTAGTCATCATGGTGTAACTCACAGGGCTCAGAAAGCTTATGGATATGGATTGTTTCCTGGGAGATGCAGGCGTAACCATTGTGTATCTGCGAACAATGGTTTGACAAAGGTTTTCGTTTGGTTGTTTTGTTTGGATTGTACTTTCCATATCTGTTTTTAAAAGTTTTTCAAGTATTTTCATTGGGTGTTGAAACAAGTCTACTAAGTACCTAGAGAATTCTAGCTTTGCGCCTAATCAACGCACTGCCAGAGTCTACGGGAATGAGGATAAACTTGTTAAGACATCGAATTATAAAATAATTTTGATAAAGTATTATATAAAGGATATTTTGATCATTTATTTTACCCTTCCAAATAATTGAAATTTATATAGTTTTAGAATAACTGTTCATCCTTGTCCCTCAACCTATTTTCCCTTCTAGCCATTCCTACTTTACACCTTGTTAAACTAACCTATAACAACAGTTATCAGGTATAATTTTAATCTTCTTGTCATCTTGTCTTAGTCCTATTTCATTCTATTTTTTTATGTGTTTTCCGTACCTCGTTCCTTTTCGGGGACGAAAAGATTTGAGTGGGGGAGAGTGTAACAACCCTGTATTTTGCGATTATTTCAATTTTATATTTTATTTATTTTAACTGAAATTCTTGATTTATAAACTTTATTTTATTAATTTTAAATGTATAAAAAAAATTATTGTAAATATAAATTTTTTTTACTATGTGAATTATAATTCTAAACCTGAATAAATGGAATATTTCCAAAAAAGTGGATTTTGGTCAAAATGGTCAACTTTGACTTTTAAATTTTAAATTTAAATTTTTGAATTATTGAATTTTATCTTTTATTATGAAAATAGATTTAATTTCAAGAATACTGCTTTTGTTTCGTTGAAAGCCGATTAATATTGTGAAAGTTATGATTTCTATACTATTGTGCGTAAATTGTTTTATTAAACAAAATTTGTTTATTTTAATTAATATAAATAATATTTTTGGTTGATATATCAAGTTATAATTGTGTGTATATATGTAACATTACATGTTATGTATATATTTACAACATTTGTCAGTTTTTGTTTCATTTAATTTGGATATATACTGTAAATTAAGTAACATACAAAGATGTAAATAGCAATTAATTTATACGTTTCTATAACCGTTTTCTTATTTATTTCTATAGTGTTTATATAAACGGTATGTATTTATTGAATTATTTCTTTGGCATAAACTTTATTAAATAGATGGGAAACAAATCAAATTTAGATATGTTACCTATTTTTAATTAAAGGCATACGTTACGTTTTGATTTATTACCTCTTTATCTTTCCATCCATTGATTTCATACCATAACTTCTCCACATTTGTTGCCGTTTATTCCTTAATTCCTAGCCGCCTATATTTTTTTTTACGTGAGAAAACTTCTTCCATTCTTCATTTTCTCATGGCAGCAAAAAGATTGAAGTAATTACTTCTTCTTTTTCCACTTTTTCTTCTTTGTTTTGCCTTGTTTTTCACTTGAATTTGCCTTGATCTTCACCTATGTTGCTCGGCCCATACCCCTACCATCTCCTTCACCGACCACCACCACTTCTTCCCCCATATAATCCACCGCCTGACATCATTCTCCTCTGATCTGAAAGTGCCTTGATCATCCCTTGCACAAAACTCCCCAAAAACAATGCCAAACTCCTTGAATTTATAACTAGCCATGCCTATATTCACATCCACTTCATTTCCTTGCCACGGCCACCTCCTTAGCCTCCATCACCAGCAAGCATCACACCTGAACACCACTACTAACATCTGACCTGACCTGAATTAGCCCCAGGCCAAACCCAAATGTGCCAAGGCCGAGCCTAAAATGATGAACAAACCACCTCCCTTTTGCTTGCTTTATACCTTCCTCATGTTGTAACCACCAAACCCTTTGCCTTCTTGACCAAGCCTTGTTATTTTCAGATCCAAACCTGACCATTACCACCTGAAAATTTCCAAGGCCGAACCAATATAGCCTTGTGGCCGAGCCTATGCGGGTAAAGTTCAAGCAAATTTGATTGGAAAGCTTGGCGATGTCTCTTGTTATTTCTATTTCCATTTTGTTTCAATAGATTTTTTGTATTGTAAAAATATTTATATATGGTTTGTTTCATTGTTAAATAGAAGATTTATATCTTGGCACTCTCTCCACTCAAATCAAGTCGTGCTATCATGCTTTCTGGATCTTTGTTTATGTGTGTTTGATTTTCGAATTCGAGCTGTAAAGAGGTGAGTTTTCACTCATGACATTTATACTTATATAATTAGTGAAGTGATAATAAGTGAATGTGTAGAATTGTTATATCATGTTATACCTACCTGTGATGTTAATTATATGATGTTAAACCCTGTTATAAACTTCTCTCATCATTTGTTATGTTTTAGTCAGTTATAATGTGTATTTATTTCTATTTCTTACACTGCAAGTTCCCTGTAGAATAGAATCATTATGGGTTGAAATTATACATACCCGAACGGACTTTAGAATAGGAAAAATCATTACGGGCTGAAATGATAGGACGGGGTGATTTTTATTTATTTGTGTTTGCCTTGGGATTGCGGGTTTGAATTAATCAAAACCCGAAAATTTTACTGATTATGAATTTAAATGATAATTTCCGTATCACTTGATTTAGGTGTGAAATATTATCCGGACCCGTGGTTGATTTCAGAATATTATTTCTTATAAAAATTTGTGTATTGTAAATGAAAGAAGAAAAAAATGAAATTTGACTTATATTGGATTAAGAATGGTTAAGCAGTGATTTTCTAAAAAGTTAAATGGTATATGTTAATAGATGGTTTGAGTTGTAGTGTGAAAGTTTGATTTAACTTAATAATGGGAATTTAAGTAAAAATGGAATTATAAGCTTAACTTGGTAATTAATTTAATTTATGTATGAATTGGAAAAATATAAAGTAAAAAAAATATCAAGTAATTTGAAAAATAAAGTTAAGCAACTTATATTGTATTTTGAATTTATGTAATTAGTTAAATGCAAAATAAATGGATAGTTAAATGGAAATTTGGAATTTAACTTGACTTCGAATTATGAGATTGGGTTTTAAAATGGAAGTTTAAGTAAATTAAATAAAATGGAAATTTAGTTCAATGTATGAAATGGTAATTTGAAATTTAAGTGATTAATTATATTAAAGGTAAAGAATGGGAAATTTGTACACTTGAATTTAATAAGTGAAATTATTGATATTTATTTGTGAAATTTTGCTTTATAAAAATCATAAGTCAAGAGTATTTAAATGACCATTTTAAAAGTGGAAAATATGAAATTTTATATGTTAAAATGGTTTAAAATTAAATTTATTTATGGCTGAAATTCTACGGTAAATCTGGAAGCTAAATTTTTTGGGAATTGAACATTTGATTTGAAGGAATAATGACTTCACTTTTTAATGGTTTAAATGAATGATTTTAATTTGGAGTTATAAACCATTTTGAAATTTATAACCATGAGTACACTGCTTTGTGTGTCATGTGATTTCCTTGTGATTGTTTGATGCACACCTTTGATTTTGAGAGTGTGGCTAAAGGTGTGCGGTTACTGCAGCTCTACGCTACCCTAATCACAATAAAACTGTTATTTGCATTGTTTACTTTAATATGAATATTTCTAGGATAGTGTTTGTTACTACTTACTTGGTGGTTTGACTGATTCTTAAAGGATGGACGATCCCAAGCATCCTTTAAGTTATTGTGCATTGCTATTACTGTTCACTTGAGTTGGTTTACATTGTTTCAGTTTGTATGTCCTGACTCGAGTGTTTGTGTATTACTTTACACTCGGGTTAGCTCGAGAATCACAGCTTTGGATTCACCTTCTGGAGCTAGAGTTTTGCTGGAGCTTATCTGACTATCTATTTGTCTACTTCTTCCAGTTAGTTCCTATTCGGTATCTGTTTCTATATTGTTGTTTATGTATCCTAACTTCTATTGTATCTATTTTACTATGATATTTTTTATATGTTTTCAGAGTATGTACATAGTAGCTTCATGAACTAATATGGTATTTTATTTCCGCTGCGAGTATTCTGATATTTCTGTGTCTGTGATTCCGTGAATGATTTTATTTGCTCCAAATTTTATTACAATCTGTTATTTTGAATTATTCAAGTCTGACATGTGTGGATTATTGTTGATTTGAATGGTCCAAAATAGTGGGTCGTTACACAAGCTCTATGACATTTGAAAGCTTATTAGATGATAGAGTGTCAAACTTTCCAATCAACCCTTGGATCTTCTTACGAAGTTTCTGCAGTTCTTCATTGAGGTGTTCATGTTCGAACACCTATCTAGAAAGGGCTTGGTCTTTTGCCTTTATAATTTCAACTTTTTCTTCGGCTTGTTTCTTATAGCTCTCAAGTTTAACATGAGCAGAAGATTATTCCTCATCGGAATCTATGCGTGGGTATAGGCGCACTTCATCACTTTTATCAAACTGTCTACACTCGCTTTCTATTCGAGTGTGCGATCTCTTTGCTTGGTAACTTTGACAAGTCAACATCTCATTCTTTGATTTCTTCTTCACGTTCCATGCTCTCTTTCTCATGCAAATCAAGTTGTATGAAGTTGAGTTGATCTCAGAAATAGCTTTGCACAATCGCTGCCATCAGAAAATCAATTCAACATCGCTTTGCACTGCCTCCACGTTTTTTGACGCACTTTCTATAGTAATGATTTTGATGTCAGGGTTGAATTTTAATCAATGCAAGTATAAGTATGGATAAGTAGATTGGAGGTGGGATAAACCAGGCGGAAGAGTAAGCATTGAGGTGCTTTGAGAAGGAGCGGAGACAGCAACAATTGTAATGGTTTGTGATGAAGGAGTGTCTTGGATAATAGCAGTTTGAGCTGCAAAATATGGAGGAATAATAAAAGTAGTGGCTCCATGGTGCTTAGAGGAATCTCTTCGTAGGTGTTTACAAGTCTCACAGGAGAATTCTCCACCGAAATCCATCTTTATCTTCACATTTTTCTTCAGTATCAAGGTGTTCACTCTCAGATCTGCGAGCTTCATATGCTCGTGCTCTTTCCTCCTTCGCCACTTTCCATCTATTTCATAGAAATGAGGATGAGGGTCAGGAGTGCTCCTTCTATAATCACATGCGCTACAGCGAAGTGCCCTGTATCTATCATGCGCCATCGAACCTGAAACAAAGAAAAATGTGTAAGTACCAGAATTACACAAATCAGAGCATATGCGAAGAAGAATGTTCATGATCCTAGAGTGAAGAGTATAATGCCAATAACCCCCTTTATAGTTTAGAAACTGGTTGAGTATGGTTTTAGAGTCAGAGTGCTACTACCTTCACTTATAAATGCCTTGGAAGATATGTCGATCTGTGAGCCAATTTTTTCTACCATTTCAGTAATTGAGATGTCTCCAAGCTCATTCATATGGATGGCAACATCTTTCATGAAGTCAAAAGTTGACATAGTCCCAATAGAAGTCCTTGCAACCTAATCTCCCGTAGAAAGTAGGGTCTCGATATCTAGTCATTAGAAGGAGGAGAAGTACCGAGATCTGACTTATTGTTTCATCGGCGAAAAGGTTCGGAGAAGGAAAGTTGGGAAGTCCGGGGCTCATCCCCAGTGATTCATCCTTGGATCCACATTTCCCTTCCTCAATGTCCTGAAGGTCACTATTGTTCTCCTTATCGGAGATCTTTCCTTCCTCACAACCATGGCTCGTTTCCTTTTTCTTCTTCTAACCATCTCATCTTCCTCCGAGATGGTAGACATTCTCATGCTATCGCCCTTACGATTAGGGCATCCTCTTTGTCAGGCTCATCCACCCTATTTTCAACATCCTCACCTTCTTCGTTATCTCTCAATGGCTCATCAGTCTCCATTTTAATAGCTTCCTCCTCTTGATCATCACTAGACTCACGTCCATCGCCTAATCCACTTTCCTTCTCTTCCTTTTGAGGATCCTCGTTAGAGCCACGAGTGGGTGTAGTGGAATGGGTACGTGATCTAGAACTGCTCTGTGTTGAGGCTTCGGTATCGGTTATCCTTCCCGCAGCAAGCAGGCCATATTCTGACAAGTTTTCATTCGTCAAAAGGAACTTGTTGGAACATACACTTGTTGACCGTTAACGTCTCTAGCATTTTCTTATGCTTTGATCTCTTATCCTACCATAGAATACCTAATGGAAACACAAGTTAAGTTTGGAATATGGAAATTCCAATATGAGAAGAATTGATGGAAAGGAACTCACTTCCTTTTAACCATAAGTGATTGAATCCTTTTAGGCAACATACGAAGAAATATTCACTCTTAAATGTGGAACACTTATTTTGAAGATTCCCGATGAGCTTGCATCTAGTCCAGGCCTTGATGATCATAAAAGATGGGAACTCCTTTTGAACGTAAGTAGATATATGAGTTCTCTGAAATGTGGGGGGCGTTCAAATTTTTGCATGAACAAGATGTATACTGAGCTTAATAAGGAAAACCCATTTGGTTGAATCTGAAACAGTGCATGTCTCCTAAGAAATCTCTTAAGAAAAAATTGAAGGGCGGAATGGCACCACCGAGACACATGTACCGGTTGCATGTTGTGAAACCAAGTGGGGGACGATGTGAGAGTTCATTTCTTATCAGTAAGAGAACATCTTCGGCATGTATTTCGTGCTGCAAGCAGACACTACGAAGTATCTTTTCAGTCATAATGGTGGGCGCTTGCTCCGATGGCTTGGTTGCAATTAGCTCTGGTGGCAACTGAGGAAGAACACTGGGATCTACTAGCACCATATGAACCATCAGATCCAAAAGTTAAAGGCTAGTTGGTCTCGATTGGAATAGATGGAGAAACCAGAGCAATGGTAAAAGCACCCTCACAAGGACTTGATGGTCTTTCACCAGATTTGTGACGAGTTGATTGACGAATCATCTTAGACAGGGTAACTTGACGGCCAATACGGTTTGGTGAATTTAACTTAGAATGAGAAGTACCCATGTAACCAATGCTTGGAACTCGAAGGAAGTCGACATGTGTCGACCAATCGAATTCTAAGTGTTAACTGGGGCAAATGCAACATGTTATCTGCATGAAATGAGTCTAGTGTCCTAAACACTATGTTCAAGCCATCGGGTGTAGATAGCTCGCTCGCATTTGAAGAACAATTTTCATTGTCTTTTGAAGTTACTTTTCTATACCGAACCGTTATCAATCGATGATCGATAATAGATCCTTTGTCCGTAGCGAAACGGGAAGTTTTTCTTTTCAGTTCGTCAAAGTGTAGTGATTTGAAGATGACGTGGAGAAACAATCTAGCACATTGAAACTCGGAAAAAATTGTCATGATGAGACTTGTTCTATAGTTGAGACTAAACTAATCTCATAGGTAATATAGTCAAAGCTGGGGAATTGGGTTTTCTTTGTAATCGCATGTGTTCCATCCAAGCAAACCCCTAATTTATCCTTGAACGTACACCCCCCACCGACTTGATTTTTCTCCGCCAAATTGATATTAACAAAGATCTCAGCCACGCCTCCATCATCACCGCCTCAAGACACACCATCACTCACCTTATAATTGAGTCAAACGACAACTAGGCCTAGGGTTTTGAAGAATTCGTATTCGAAAATCCAAGAAAATGAAACTGGAGAGCGAGGCGGTGCTAGTTGAAGGCGAGTAGCACAAGCAACCAGCGATGATCAATGGTGGCAGTTAAGGTAGTCGACGGTGGCTTAAAGAGGTTGGAATAGGTCAACATGGCAATGGGAGATATCGGTTGTAGTGTTTGATAATATGGCGGCAAAGACAAGGGAATAAAAGGATGTGAGCTGACAGATTCAATTTATAGGAAAAAGTTACAAATTTCCTAAGTTTTGATGTCGATTCCGACATGAGAAGTCAGTACCAACATAACACTTCTTAACCTACACTGCTCAAACTTACAACATCAAACCTATTCGACAATATGAAGCTGTATATGAAATCCAGTATCCAAATTATGTAGACAATATCGAGAATGAAAGTTCTAATCTAAGTTGAAGAAAACAATGAATAGAGATTGGTAAAATGAAGCCAAATAAAAGTAGCATTTCTAGACGACACTTAAATATTTAACTACGATTTACAAGATAGCCATTCGGGACTTGTCTCACTCCAGAGCATATCTTTTTTTCAACGAAATCATACTCTGGGAGCAAATATTAATTGGATTTTAACCAACCAAAAATCAATAAGAGTTGGAAAATTAAGACGAAGACGAAGTGACTTGAAATCGTACGAGCACACTTAGATTGGGAATAGAAACAACTCAGATAAATTTCAATATGATTAGAGCAAGTATGGTAAGTCGGTGCCAACATGAAGTGTTCGGTGGAGACATCTCATGTTCCCATATTTCTCACTCAAACTTTGAAGAAGCTCTTCTTTACCTGTTTCATGTGTGCTTAAGCAATATCAATGGATTGTGATCAACTGAATACCAAGATTGAAGTGTTAGTAGTTAGAACAGTAGAACAAACCAAGTGATGGAGGAACCATCACCAATATCAACCAAATATCCAAACATTACATATGACATCCCAAAATCATGTGGCATAGAGGATGCAAGAAGATTCAACCCACCTGGTTTGAACCACGGTAGTAGGTACCGACTTGAGAAGTCGGTATCGACTTTTGATGTCAACTCAAATGGGTCCACGATTTTGCACACGCATCAAGGCTGACTTCTGGACTCTGCCTCTAACTCTCCATTCAGTCTAATAGGACTGCTACCACTATAAATACAATCAATAGAGCAACTCTGATCGAGGCCGAATTCTGCTATCACTTCCCGGGATCTCCATCAATCTTCAACTCTCTTTTCTACATCACAATCACTAAAGCAATAATTTTAGGAAATTCTAGGACTTAGAATCTTTCTAGCACATGTACTTGTGACTAATTATTTGTCAATCACCTTGTAATCTCATTCAAACAATATAAAACCAATAATCAAAGCTATAAAGTGGACTTAGACTTAGTAAACAGCCCAGCCATTATAAAATTCTATGTGTCTATTTACTTTTCTATAAATTTTCTATTATATCTGGTCTGTTCTAAATGGGCTGGTGCTTTTAAATCACACACCAGCGTGTTGATTCATTTTTTGGGTTAACACTAATTATCCTTCTAGGTAATACCAACTATGATTAAACAGTTTGGTGATACCAAGTGGTATGGAAAATTCAGTATCACTTCAGCAATTAAGTATATGACATGTTGTATAGAGTATTTCGAGTGAGTGGAATTTACTAACTTGTAGTAAATACTCAAGTAACACCGAGTGGTATAGGACACACTGACAATACTCGAGTGATTACTATATGGAAGTATATTAAACTTTTTAATCGATAAAATCTTGTGGAAGCTTGTTATTTCTATAGCTTTCCATATTCGTTATGCATTACGCAGCTTGACCTGGTAAGCCAATTGTTCGCCCCAACAACTTGTCTACGGTGGTCGCATCCTAAGTCGTGGTATCATTTCATCTTACTTCATGTAGGGATATCAATTTCCAGCACGACCCGAAATACGACCCAAGATTGCACAAAAATTAGCAGATTAACCCGACCCGGTTAAGTTGGCGGATCATTTTCGGGTCAACCTGAATTTAACACATTTGTAAACGTGTAGGATTCCGGTTGACCCGTGAACCTAGATTTGACCCATTTATACTTATATGGGTTGACTCGACCTGATTATAACCTATCCCGAACCATGAACCCAAATTTGACCCATTTATAACTCGTTTACGACTCATTTATAACCCATTTATACCTTATAGGGGTTGACACGACCCGACCCAACTCGATTATAATCGAGTTACATGAGTTGGGTCAGGTCAACCCGTTTATAATCGGGTCGGGCTTGGGTTGAGTTATTTCTGACCTGTTTAATAAACGGGTTGACCCGACCCGTTTAAAATTAACCCGAACCCGACTTGATCCGACCTGATCCATTAACAGCCCTAGCTTTATGCTTGACTTCGTTTCGTGATTTTCCCTATAAAACAAAGCCAGCAGTTAGTGCCTCGCGCAATATTCGATGTCATAGCAATTGCATCATTTGCTATTAGATATGGCCACTCACAAGTACATTCAATGGCGAGGCATGTGTTATGAGGATTAGGTACGTTTCGAATGTAGGAGTGTCACTTTTCGGTTCTACTCGAGGAACTACTGGGGAATTACATGTCAGTCTCCCATTGAATGAGAACAATTACACTAAGAATTCCCCTAAAAGATACCTATAGGATCGGTTACTTCTACCTGACTCTCTTTGAGATTTGACTTGCTTTACGCTTTTCATTGAGTTTTGACTCACCTCATGCTTGTCTTTGGTATTTGACTTACCTAGTGCATGTCAATAAGGTTCTGACCCGCTTTTTGTGCGTCCTATGGATTTGCTTGTTTCACCGTATTTTGCAATGATCACCTACGTAGGCATATGATTTTATGCCATTTATCATTTGGGTTATTGCCATATTATGTAGTTATGAAAATTTCAATGAGATCCACGTATATTTATTTCTATGTACTCGTCATTTCCACATTAGAGATAGTTTGACCCATTTATTATTTTATAATACTCGGGTCAGACCAAGACATGTTGGGTACCGAGACTCGCTGACCATTGATGTTGGTCAAGCTTTTGGGATATATATATATATATATATATATATATATATCATTTTGTACTAGTCTTTATGTATATATATTTGTATGGTTTCTGTATGAGATAGAATGACTCATGATGTATATTCATTTTGGTACTCATCTAGTACTTGTTAGGTATGTATTATATGTGGTTCTAGTATTTCCATTTTGTAGACTCACATTTTATTCGTAGTTATGGCATGTATTATATTTTCTTGTTGCGATATATGATTTTTTTTATCTATGATATGTTGTATATTGTTCTGTTCTGAATTACTCAATATGTTATTACTTTGTGACGAATTGTACCCATCGATTATTATTATATATGAGGAAAAGTCCAATGTTTCGGTGTTATTCCAAAGGAACATACATTGATGGTCACTACAAACCAGCCTTATTCTCTATATTACGAGATAATGTTACTATGTAATATTCTTTGGTAGTATGAGTAAGAGGTAGGACGTTACAATATGAAGATGTTGGTGTAGTCTGGATGGCTTGAATGGAAATATAATATTAAGTTGTAGGTAGTTAAAAGTGCTCATACAATATTTCTAGATAGGAAGAGAGGAGTCTATTGGAGTAGCAGAGATGGAGCGGAGAAGAAGCGATAGAAGGAGAACACGACCGCGAGCATTTGTTATAGACATCCAGTTAGAAGCTATCGATCGACTTAATCCCCTTCCAGTCAACCGGTAGCTCTACCAATCGATTGAAAATTGATACATTTTAGACTCGAGCACACTCCTATGCTCAAAATCAATGGGAAATCTTTTTCAGTCAACTGGACCAGTGGATTGGTCAAGATTTTCAATTGACCAATATGAGAAATACTGTAGAAAATTTTTGTTCGTGAATCCAGGGCGATTTCACATTTTTCTTTGTGCTTTGGAGTCCCCACCGTAAAATTCTATAAAGATTTGATCCAACGACAAGGAATGGATCAGAGCACTATAAATAGACCTAGCTAGGGATTATTATATGTATCTAGTTAAAAAAGAAGGGGCTCTGTTTGTATCTTCTTCTCTATGATTAACCTCCATTATCGAACTTGTAACTCTTTTCCTTTTTAAAGTGATAGAATCTTCTCTCCCTAAAGTGAAAGTGAACAATCACACAATAGTAGAACCACTATAAACTTGGTGTCTCTTCTTTTCTGTATAACGGATCTATGATACGTGATTTGAAATATTAAATTTCTATTTGTTCTATCTCACGTTAAACACGATCTGGTTTATTTCGCACTGCTTGGAGTGGATTTGATTATTTAGATTTTTCCCAACATTTACCAACAAATCGTCGCTAATACGTTGTAGAATGCGGCACACTGCTGATAGTTTTGGGCGATTGAAAGTGGGAACAATTAAATCACACAACCTTCCCTAATCCAGTGAAAAACAAAGTGCAATTAGCGATAATAAGAAAAAAATCATTTGTCGCCAAATCCTACGCTATATAAAAAGGGTTTACCAATGGCCTGTAATTAAAATGTTCGTATCTTATTTTCAATTTTTTATTACATCATTGTAAAACATCACTGGTTTCATGCTATATTATGTCGCTAATCTGACACTATAATACCGACTATAAATTGATCGGTTTTTTTAAACCATCGTAAATTTGTTACTAAAAGCAATTTAAAGATGGTTTAGCGACAGATTTGGCTGCCGCAAAATTGAGTTTTTCTTTTAGTTTTTGTAGTGATTAATTTAGCCGATGGGCTTGCCCGAACATAAGTTTATAATTGACTTTCTTGGAATGTTATTTGGTTTTTGCTATCTTATTTTAAATTTTAATTTTACAACTATTTATAGTTCTTGAACTGTTATTTGGATTAAATTTAAATTGCTCAGGATTGAACATTTAACGACATAATATGTACGTGAGATATTAGTATAAGAAGAGTGCATTAGTTAAAGGAAAAACTTGAGATCGATTTTAGTATGAACGACGCAATTTTTAAATTTTAGTCTAAATAATACCGAATTCTATATAATATGACATCAGACAAAACAAAAACAAAATGATATGTTAAACAAGCGTTGGATTAACAGGATGGTAAATTAAACTAAAATATGATGAATTACAATAGATGAACTACAATAGCATTCATGTTTGCAGTTAAGAAATGTCAAATTAACATATCATTACACATATATAATGCTAAGTAGATATAGCTTTCGACATATAACACACATATAATAGTAAGTTCATATAGCATTTTTTTCATAGTTCATATAACATCTATCAATCTGATTCTATATTAATATAGCATTCAATAGTTAATACTAAATTTTACACTTTGCGTCCTTTGCTGAATTTTTTTGCAAAAGTTTTTCATGTAAAATGAAAATTGAAGATTAATTAATAATAATTAAAAAAAGTTGAAAAGGGACCTAACAACAAATTGATATCAAATAAGAGAACTCTCCAAATAAAACTTTATATACTCTTCCTCAGCATGCGTGGAATTTTGCATGCATGCATATCATTGGTAAGACAGCCACACAGATCTCTTTTATCGTCAATCAAATAATAATTTAATGAAGCAGCCACAAACTGTTGCTTCATACGTAAGAACTTTCGTTTATGTGGCCTAACTGTGTGGCTTTTGATAGTCATTTCTATCATGCACACTAGCGATTTGTTTAGTTCTCTAAATTATTCATAACAAATTAACCCTTTATAATTTTATCATCACAATACACTAACAACAGTAGAAATAAAGAGATGTAAGAATTCGATTGAAATGTGCTGCAGCTCCCCACTTATATAAGAAAATATAAGTAAAGCCTCTACCTATACTTTCTTATCTGCATCTTACATTCACTAGGTGTCAAGTTGTGATCATAAAGGTAAAACCTTGTTAGTTCTCAGATATCTGGTATGGACAAAGTGTACTATGTCTAATGAATGACGTCCCTTATTACAAAGCAGTACTTTTGGCTATCACTTAACTAAAGCCTGAACAATTTTCTTACACGGTAAGCACATGACAGTGAGGAAAAAAAATATTACAATTATATTATGTAATAATAATAATACTGCCTAAGAAAGTGTATAACATCGTTGATCATGATCTGCAAAGCACTATCATGGACAATAGGATTAGCTCCAGATTAGAAAAATATTAGCTGTGCAAAGAGAGAATATGATACTCTTAATTATACTTTTGACCGCGAACAATATAGAAATGAAGGATTAGCTTTGGATAAGAGAGAGATTTCAGCAATAAAGATGTATTAAACTTTTGACGCCACTTAATTTGAAGAGCTCATTTTGCATATGTCTATTTCAAAAAACACACTTTAAAGTACTATTATTGCCACCAAAATTCATTTCATCATGCAAGAGTCCATACATTAACACCATGGTACGACAGGTCCACCTTTGAAAGATCTAAGTAAAGCAGATTTCAATGGTACGACATGACATATGAAGATAATGCATCAAGCAGATTTCAATGTTCACGATTTTGTTAAATGGACACGTCATTGTTCTATATCCAAGGTGAATCAACATTTGTATTATCCTCCTAATAATTTGCGATCCTATTTTCCTATCATTAACCAAGAAGATCGGCTGGACAGTATCCACTGAGGTGTACCTAAATGAAATTGGATTGGACGAGATTTATGCTCGTACAATTTCTACTATCTTAAGTTCTAAACGAAATCGAATGGGTATATGGACGGACGTATTTCGACCACAAACTCGAACCGACACAGACAGACATTGTTATTTGTATCGGATTTTATGCTTTTTAATAGAGTTTCTATCAGCTATATTATTTTTATATGTATATAAGTATAAGCATTTTATGCATCTTTACTCAACCAACCAAATAGTTGCCGGTACTATTTTGAAGAACATAATAAATACATGAATTTTAAGAAATTCGAATGAACTCAAACGAAAATGGATCAAACGAGATTTTTGTTTGTATAAATTTTGTTATGTTAATTCATTTCTTAAATGAAAATCAAATGGATTCAGACGAAAGTTTTTCGTCCACGGACTCGAACGAATATCGGACAGTCATACGAAATTAATAGTCCTAGATACCATGGATCCTGGTTGTTTCAAACATAGTCAAAATTGTACAAATTGTTGGATGTTTGTTTATCAAAGGAGATCAATCATGTGATATGCATAATGAAACCAACCGTTGTTCGTTTGGTTGTATAATTGCAGAAAGCATTTATTATAAATTTTCATTGGTTTCAATTAAATACATAATTGTTTTTGTTGATTAAATTTTTAGTCAACCTCAGAATTACAGAGTGGGATAGTTAAAAGCCAAGGTAACTTTTAATATCGTGTTTAATAAATGAAAAATGAAGAAATAATGAGTAATAATGCAAGTAAAAAAAAGAGACTCAAGATTTAGAGTCTTTCGATCAAGACAGTCTGATAATCGATTTTATTGCATTGACTTATTATAAAAGTTTGATTACAAGACACAATATTGTGTATAAGAAAATGAAAATTCGATCTTTGTACAGCTGCAAGAAAAACCATATTTATAGCACTTGAACTCCACTTCGGACGGCTCAGATCAAAGCGTCAGATTAAACCGCCAAGCCCTGAGTATCCTCTTGGTCGTGGATGAAGCTATTGTTGGAAGATTTGATTGATTCAAGACCTATTCTTTAGAGTTTTTAGAGTTATTTTAGCTGGTTTGAATTAATCTTGGAAATTAAGTAAGTGATTATTCAACTGTATTTTCGTATGTCTTTTAAATTTTCTTTGCAAGACTTTATAAAAGCTTAGAGTTATTTTCAATAAAGTGATTCAATTGTTATTGTGTTAATTTTGTATGATTATTCTTAACATTTAACAATTGGTAACAGAGCTTCCACTGGGCTTTTGTAGAAACTAGAGGGAGAAGCAGTAGCCTTCCAGTGAGCAGATACCGAGAGAATGTACAATGACAAAACTCCGACGAAGATCCCTAACTTCGACGGTCACTACGACCAATGTAGTGAACTAATGAAGAACTTGCTTAGAGTAAATGGTCTATGGAATTTGGTGGAGAACATATTCGAAAAGCTAGTAGAAGGGAGGAGGCTGACAGTTGTGTAGCAAGCGTTGCTAGATGATTCCAAAACCAAAGATTATCAAGTCTAACATTATCCTTTCCGGACATTTAATTGCACTGTCTTTAAATAAGCCCTAAACCGTATACAGCCAAGAGTGTTTAGGACTCGATGAAATGGAAATTAGGGGGAAATGGAAAGGTGAAAAAAAATCTTCCTAATTCACTAAGAAGGGAATTGGAGGTCCTATCAATAAGGAAAGTTGAAACCATCACCGAGTGTTTTGCAAAAGTGGTGACAATTTCTAACAAGATGCGAAGCAATGTAGAAGGTATGCCTGATATAAAGATTATTGAGAAAATTTTGCGAACCCTAAGAGATGTTCACCTATGTTGTGGTGTCCATCGAAGAATCAATGGATACTGATAACATCTCCATTGATGAATTGCACAGTTCGTTGGTGGTACATGAGCAGAAGTTCCAAAGTGTAAGGACTCAAAATTTCTGTCATTCGATATTCATATATTTAATTGATTTTAAATATTCACAAGTTAATTTTATAAGCTGAATAAATTATATTTCGAATATAGTGATTTAATTGGATAATTAAACTGTTAATTTAATATTTGAAATTATGAAAATAATTGATAATTGGATTTAATATGAATAATTCATAAAGTTGAATTAAATAATATTTGAATTAGAATGATGTTAGAAAACTTTTAAAATTGAATTAAAAGTCAATTTACAGAAATTGAATATTTTAATATTTAATTAACAAGTAAAAATAGCCATTACAGTCTTGGATTTCGACGAAACAAGTTTCATTGGATCCGTAATGTTATATTATTGTAAGATTTCAAATTTCGTGTCAATCGGATTTACGGTTTAGTCGTGGCAAGCTAAAACGCGTAAAAATTTATTTAAGTGAAATTTTAAATTTAAATAATTCAATTGGAAAACCTATCTTTCAAATACGATTGAATAGGCTCTTGATATATATTCCATTGTGTTCGAAATAAGGGTAAAACATTATAAATGCCAGGCGGCACGCTTTGTTTAGAGTTCGAAAAAATTACGGATGAATAGTGCGCGTAGATTTTCTATGAAAGGACCTAGATTTATTCATTTTGCACAAACTCTAAATATCTAGGGCAAGCCTCTACTAAGCTTTTCAATGGCCAAAAAATCATCGTCTTTCTCCCTCAACATCTCACGATCTGTTAACTTTCATCAAAATCTATCAACTACAAACTTGTAGAGGTCTATGAGAGTTATCCATCCAATGGTGGTGATCGTTTAAAGAGGCGTGGATCGACGGAAAATATCATTCAAAGGAACGACAGTCGTGCTCGATTTCCAAAGCTAGGGAGCAACCGAATTGTATGAGGTCGTTGGTGGTGGTAGAGCTCGCGTAGGCCCGTCGTTCAGTGGCTTCCGATCATCGTTGAAGTGGATGTGGTGGCGCGTTAATTCAATCAAAGAACGACGGCTCTTTGTTATGCGAATGCAAGAATGAACAGGGGGGAGAAGAAAAAGGCAACGGCCTGGATCTCGCCTCTAAAAACCGTCGGACCAGATTGAAGTTAGGTTAAAAAATATATGAAAAGAAATTGAAATTTATATATATTAAAATTTGTATAAACTTTGTAACGTCATAACTTTTTCGTACGAGGTCCGATTTTGATGAAACAATTTGCATTGGATCCGTATTGACGAGCACTACGTTTTAGAGCTGGTTTGGAGTTGATTGAAGCTAGTGTAAATTTTGGGTAAAATTAAACGTTTGTTTAATTTTATTCGGAATAAAACACTACAACTGCTATTGGAATCAAAGCGAGTACAACCCACTCTTCCTGACTCACTGATATTTTTATATAAGTGAAAAATAAATTTATTTATGATGATTGATGATTGTTTGGATGATATATGATATATTATCTATATATTGATTAGTATTTGGATATATTCCTGCCTATTGGAGCAGATGAGACCTTATATGTTCCTGTGTATGAGCGGATAACCCTTTGTATGACCGTCTACCTCGAAGCGGACATTTTGTACATATTCTAATATGTATATTTATTACAGGTGACAGGTTGGAGGGATCCAACTGGATTCCTCACCAGTATTGATTTATTTACAGATATTGTGATATATGTTGTTATCATATGATATATGATGTTTTGGATGCCTAATTGATGTATTTAGTGTTGTTGCAGCATTGGGCCTATTTTTGGAATTTAAAAATATAAAAGTGATGATTTTAAATTAAAAAGGATTTTTAAGTGATTTGAAAATATATTTTTTGAATTGTTATAAAGGAAGGAATTTATTTGAGATAAATAATTAATATAATTTTTATTGTTATAAAAATTAGGATTTTTGTTACATATATCGAATGTGATTTTTAAAACGTGAAGTCGATTTATTTGTAAAATAGTTAAAATAAGAATTTTGAATTTATTGTAAACGTTATATATTTAAGATTTATAAATTGATATTTTATAAATCAAAATGATGGGATTACAAAGGAATTTTGTAAGTGTTGAAATGAGATTGCAAATGGATTTTACAAGTAAATATGATGCATAGACTTATGATTTGTGAAGTTATAAAAAGAATGAATTTTGGAAATGAATAATTTATAAGCAACTAACTTATAAATTGGATTTTTGAATGCAAATGAGATATAAATAGAATTTGTTAATTAAGGGATTTTATAAGTTGAAGTTCTTATAAAATAATAAATGGAATTTGATTTTGTAAATGGAAGTTTTTATAATATATAAATGGAATTTATAAACGTTGTTTTATAAATGCGAAATCAATTGAATTTGATAAGTTAAATAGTGGAAGTTTATTAAAGGAATTTCATCCCCTATTTTGGACAGTGGATAAACCTTTAATAATAAATATGTAGAAGTGATGAATTTGGGAAAGGAGATATATCCACGATTTTGGACAGTGGATAACTCTTCAATAAATGTATAGAAATATTGGATATGGTAAATGAACTATATTCACGATTTTGGGCAGTGAATAATATATTAAATAAAATGGATATTTTTGGAAAGTGATATTTTAATGGATTTAAATGATTAAAAGATGTTTTAAAATGTGTTAAGTATCGAATACATTGATTTCAACACTCATTATTGAAATAGACGTTTCGAGAAATAAGGAAATGATGGACTATAACATTGTTGTTATAGTAAATGATTTTCGAAAGGAAATGTTTCTGTTTAGTATATGGGATTTATATATCTATCTAATTTTCGAATCCTTATACTAGTGATTTTGGGTTATCGTAACGATGTTTTATGTAGCATTCGTTTTGACTCGAATGAAAGATGTTTAAAAGAATATTTTCCTTAAAGAATAAAACATATACTTAATCCTGATTTAAGTATATGTAATATTTTCTAACTATTGAAAATAAATTGATTTGTGAATTACTTATTATTAAATAAGTATATGGAAATGTTTTCCAATATTAAAAGTTGAATGGTTTTGAGAATATGTAACGACATAGAATTTTTGATATTTGAAATTAGGACATTTAATTTATTTTAAATATTCAAGTGTTGATTTTTAATTTAAATTTCAAATATCTCCATTTATTGGATAATTAAATTATTGTATTTAATAATTGGGAACTGGAAAAAATGTTGAATCTTGAGTTTTAAGCATGTTAAAAATAATTCGAAGGCTTGTAAAATTATATTGATAACATTGAAGATAATAATAGTTTTAAAATTGAATTTGAAGGCAATTTTTTCAGTTTTGAAAATATATCGTTTAAATTGACGTTTAAAAATATCCTTTCGAGGCACGATCTCGGAATTCGACGAAACCAGTCCCATTGGAACCGTAATAGTGTATTATTATCGGATTTCAAATTTCGTAATATTTGGAGTTATCGTGAGATTGTACGATATACAAACGCGCTGGAATCTACATCGAGAATTCAATATAATAATTGGGTTCAAAAAGCTATATTCTCCATACGATCGAATTAGGACTCAAAACCTTTTCCATTGCATTCGGAATAGGGGTATAACATTACAGACGCCTAGCGCCATGCCTCGATAGGAGTTTGAAATTTTAAGTTGCATTTATCGAGATAATTTGAATTTAAAATTTAGACATATAGATGTATTATACTGACCAATCAAAACCCTTTCATGTCAAAACTTTTTCCTTCACAGCAGCTTTTGCATTTTCCAAATCATTGTAGCCAGTTTCTTCATGCAACCATCAAATCGTGTCTCCCTTCCCTTTTCTTTTTAAAACCACAGCAGATCAATTCAAAAACAAGAAAACAAAAAAAATTGTAATGTCTTTCATTCAAAACAAATTCGCCTTCTTCCTTTCCTTCAGCATTCTCGAATCAAAATCAAAAAAAAGTTCTAAGCTAAATAAAAGAATGGGAACGTAGAGGGAAACTCGCGAATCAAAATCTCATATTCAACTTCTTGAATCGAACTCATCTCGGTTGCATTTTCCGAGATCGGTAGACATGTCGTGAGCAAGTCTTGACTAGGGTTTTGGATTGGTTATGATTTGGGGATGTTGTTGCGTGAGAGTCACGTTTGAACGCTGAGAGGGGGATTCGCGAGGCATGGTGGCGTGCGGTGGCTGCGGCACTGGAGTTTGCAATCTGGTGTAAGGAATGGGAGTCGGCGAGGTTTGGAGTTCGACGTCTTGATGCTCGAGTGTTTGGATGGGCAGCGATCGAGATACGGTGCTGCAACATAGGCGAACTAGGGCTTTGGCTCACGATCATTTGTGATGGAGGCCGTGGTTGCTGCGATGGGCCAGCTAGTGGCGGGTTTGCGTGCGTGGGGGCTCGACGGTAGTGAAGCAGCGAGGAGGTGGTTTGAAGCAGTTAGGTATTTTCGGTTCATTTTATTAAAATTTATACACACACACACACACATATATTACAGGAAACAGAAAAGAATTTTTTTTTAAAGTAAGATAACATTTTATTTGGCTATTTACTAGAAATGGGAAAAAAATAGGAATTTTAAATGTTTAAGGAGTTTACATAAAATTAGATTTTTAAATCTATATAGATTATTTTATAAATATATATATGTAGTTTCAAAAAAATATACACGGTAAACCTGCTGTTTAATTTTAAAAATGTGTATTATGGTGGTTAACTTATTTTATCAATTTATCTTAGATACAAAAAATTATTAAAATAAAAATTAGTTTATTAAATTAATAAATGGTAATTGGCTGTTCGATAATTTCAAATGTTAATAAACCGTATAATGTTTATACAAGGTCTGAAATCGTAAAGAAAACAAGCCGGTTTGGATTGGGTTGCAAATAAAATCAAAGGTGAGTTTATCTCACTCAAATTGGATTACTGGTGGATTTAAATAATTAAAATTTAAATTATTGGTTGATTGACTGAATTGATAATTTATCCTTAGTCTAGATGTGATATTATATATATAGTAGTATATATATTGGAATGATTGATATTCCCGCATTATATAGCTGATGAGACCCTAGACGCCCCGCATAATTACCGATGACCCTATATACTGCGATATCCCCCTCGAAGTGGGATTGGTATTTTATATTGTGCTAACATGTATGGATGCTGGGAAACAGGTTGGAGGGATCCAACTGGATTGTTCAAAAGTGTTGAATTTATTTTCATTTCAGTGATAAATGAAATGTTGAATAATCTATGATATATTATGTTGGAAAAATTAATTTATTTGATGTTAATATATTGCAGGATATGTTGTGGCATTTTAAAAATAGAAATATTGGATTTTAAAGGGAAATAAAAAGGGAAAGTTTAAAGTCAGAAATTTATAGTAAAAATGGATAAATTTAAAAGTAATGAATTTGGGAAAAATGAATAGTTTGATTTTAAATATTGTACTTGATAATTTCTAAGTATGGAAAGGTAGAGATTTTAAAATAATTGAATTAAAGGATTTAATAATGGGACTTAAGCGATTAGGTGAAGTATAAGAGTGTTTACTTTTAAAATTCGAAGTTTAAATGGATTTGAAAAAAATAAAGAGGCAATTTAGGAAAAATATAAAATATGAAATCAATGTTTTAGATTTAAATAAGGTTTTAGATCAAAATAAAGGAGTGAATCTAGGATTTGTGGATTTGGGAATAAACTTGAGTAAATCAAGAAATGAACTTTAAAATGGAATTTAATTCAAGGAAACCGATTTAGGAATCGATTAAGTGTTTTGAAACAGTGATTATAACGAGCAATGAGATTATGGGATTTGTAAACTGGGTTATAAATTAAGTGAATATTTATCAGTGGACAATTTGGATTTATAAATTCATGGTGGGAGATTATAAAGGAAGGGTAATTCATTTTAAAAATAAATAGTAGTTTTATTTTTAAAGTATGAGAAAGAAAATTTACGGGATTGGGACGTAAATTAAATTGGAATACGTGGAGGATTTATAAATAGCGAGACCGGTTTTATTGGGATGGAAAGTGTATTTTCCTGAATGTTAAGTATGTTTTCAAAGAAAGATTTTTAAGTATAAATCAGAAGTTGTAAAGATGTTTTAAAAGAATGTTTTTAGAGAAATTTATTACTTAAATTGTTTTAAAAGTCTTAAAGTAAATATTAATGAAGTTAATTACAGTAGTTAGTTATTTTTAAAGGTTAAATTAGTATTATGGTTTAAAAGATTATTATTAAATATTTATACTTTATATAACAGTTTTACTTTAAAAGTAGTTTTTGGCTAAAGTTTTACTTGGGAAATTATTATAGAATTTCATAACTATTATTTTGAATAAAGTGATTTAAACAGTTTTATTTTAAATGTTTAAGTGTATATTTTCGGATAAAGTGATTTAACTTATTTAAAAACTAAATTTAATAAGACCAGGTGTTTTTCAGGGGAAATAAAATAATTGGTTGAATGATTGTTTAATTTGATAGTTAAATAATCGACTATCAATATTGGCTATTGCGCTGATTGTTTTGAAGAGACCGGGATCAGATTTATCTGTCCGAAAATCACTTCGATCCGCTTTGAACGGAGTGAATGAATACCGTAAAGTTGATGAAGACGATGATTCAGTTTGTACAAATCCTGGTCAACTTGTATGGACGAATGCTATCAGACCATTGCCATTGGAGGATGATGAGCATTCTAAGTGAATGTGTGCTAAAAAGTCAATGCATAGCCTCAAGCTTCATCAACCGGGAATGGCTAAAATAGGGGAGGTGCGGCAAGGCTAAGTGGGTAGCCCCCAATTACGGTAAGGCCACCCTATCTAGAGTCCCCTTTCATCTCGGCTGTGTTGGCGGTTGTTGAACCCAACCATGAGGTGATCTTATTCGGACTATCCAGCAAGGGGTTGCTCCGGTCTTGTGTTGTAAGGGATCAGGAGTCGTCCTTGGTACTCGGATCTAGACCAGGTACTGTGACAGGCATTACCCCAGTATCCCTAACATTATACGAAAACCTAATCTCCAATAAGTGCCTTCAGACTTGTTTGTGTACCTATTATGCTGGAATTTAATGAATGTGCTAATTTTGGCTATTTGAATAAGTTTTTGTACTTAGACACTATTATAATATCAGAGGATTTTGATATAAAATGTTTTGGTTATCGTAAGGTAAAATCTCGGCACGTTTATTTATGTCGTGGTCTTACGAGATACCTTTGATTTCAAAGAATTTTGAAAACTTTAATAATTCAATTTAGTGCGTTTTGCTCATGCTGGTTTTCCAGACTGACTCGGGTGTTATTTTATTATAATGCTCGGGTCAGGATGAGTATTACAAATATAGGATAGGATGCTTTGGAGCTCAGAAGATGAGCTAGACGTCGGAGACGTATATCACGTAGCTGATGTATATTCTGCTGTGCAGTGTAAGCTGTATAGTCAGCTTTTGTGAGGACATCTTATTATAACCATCCAGTATTTGGCTATTGTTTGTATGTACTCTGATGATGTAGTGTGTAAAAATAGTGATAGTTCTTTTTATATAGAGATCAACTGTGACTCCCCACCTCTATACTCACGCTAGCCAAGGACACTATGGAGTAATGTCGTCAACTAGCGCGAAGAATAAGGCTGTTGAGGAGCGACCATCCATGTAATTCCTTTGTGCGAGCACCGATATGTCAGATAGTATAACATGCATTTCATTTCAAGAGGAAATCCGACATACCGATACTAACTCAAAGCTACTACACAGTGGCTATGTGGTCTCCGAAAATAAATATAAAAATAAACGCAGCATAAATTAGTCACATATATTCATATCCCAAAGGTGGAAACAGATACGAATATAACACATAGAAGTGTACATTAGAGTAGTGGTCAAATAAGATCCACAATATCACAAAAGAATAGATACAAGTGCTACGTCAAAGAGTATGTATACATCAAGGAGTCTCTACCTCAAATGTATAATAACAAAAACTACCAATCTAATGTAGTTAGACAAAAGTCAGATAATGATGATCCCAGATAAGGAGTCAAGCAGAAGCACCTGTAACATCTCGCTTTGACCCGAGTATTATTTAATAAGAAAATAATAAACGGATCAGTCTAGATATAAATATCAGATAAAAATGAGATAGAATAAGAGATATGACAAAAACGTATGATAATAATAATGCCATACTATGATAAGTATGCATTTGAAAATCAACCAGAGATTAATCAATATCACAAGAATCTTCTCATAGATCAAAAAGAAAACCATATTCTTTATTTTTATTCACCAAGTCACAAATATTTGCAAACATCTCAATGCCAATCGTAAAAGTTGTTGAAACACAAATTCACCAATGCACAAATATTGATAAACTCATCAATGTAAATCACTAAAATTGGTGAGATACAAATTATAGAAATGATCAATTAGAAATCCAAAAATCACAAGAGGGTCTGTAACGTTTCGGATTTTTCGTTGCCGAAAAACCGAAATGTTAGGGTTTAAGAAAACAGAAAGGAAGAAGAAAGAGGTAGAAGAAGAGAGAAAGAAGAACAGAACAGAAAGAAATAACAGAACAACATCAGAATCTCACAATTCGCAGCGGAACAACAAATAATAGATAAATGAATAATCTTTAAACAAAGAACTATATCAGTTATTACATTACATTACATCAGAGTGTACAACCTCAAACAACATCAAACAGCGGAAAAGAAATACTATATACTAGTAGTACGCCATGTCATCCATCTTGCCTCCAACAACTCCTGAATTCCAGAATATCCTGATAAACCTTACTCTTGACTGCCCGTGTGGAAATTGGTGGGCACCCAGAGTTTAGGAAGGAAAACAATAAACTCCGAGTCAGTCATGTGACTGGTGTGAGAACTCAAAACAGTTTATTTATCTTTAAAATCAAAATAGAGGAATATTTTTAAAGTCAATTCGCAATGCTTTTAAAAATGAGACTACCATAAGGCCTCCCGCACACACACACATGCAAACGCAGAATCGGAGGAGATTTCTCCTTATGATAGTCAAAGATGCTTGATACGTATTAAAAAGACATTTGATATTATTACTAGTGCATAGTGTAGGAAATATTTCGAAAGTAGAATATAAATCTTAGCCAACATACGACCGTTATCGTATGCCTACTATAGCTAACTATGTTCAATAGCAGGTTACCGCCACATTCCATAGCAGGTTATACAACTAAAACCGTACAAGTCTTGCATTGTTTCTTTGGATTTCCAACGAATGGTCAGGCCAAGGAACTTCCGATTGCCACATGATAACGCCTCTGGAAGGACGTCCCCGAGAACCAAACCGGATCTCTGCCAACACAAGGCCGGGTTACCCCTAACTGGGTAACAACTGACACGAGTATGCCATCCCCCGGTCCTTTGGGACCTTTAACCGAGAGCTCTCTAATCAACATCACACCAAATAATAAGTGTTTTCAACATGAGTAAGTATCTGGGCTCCATACCATGATACCACCCTTTTCCAGAAGGAAATGCACATACCCTAAAGGGAGCTACCCCTCATAACCTTGCCGCATCTTTCCTGTTTTGACCATTCCGGGGTGTGAGGCTCGACGAAGTCTCGTCCACAAAGCCACGCTTTATACAAAAGCTGTGCTTTGGGTCAACAAATGATCATAGAAATGATCACAAAGATAAACGATCAAACAAATGATCTTATCGCAAATGATCAACATAATGAGTATTTCACAGCAACACTCAGCATGTCACATTACCAAATTGGGAATATATTGCTTGTAACGACCCGTTAAATTCGATAACTTTAAATGTGATAATTTAATAGGATTTCTAATTTAATTTAGAATGAAATCCAAATGAATTAAGTAGAAAAAGGATTCTCACCTGGATATGGAATTTAATATGAGAAATTTATGAAAATGTTAAATGGTTTTAATGCAATGAAAGATTTTAAACGGTAAATGGGAATAAATTAAGGAATCATATTTGTTCCAGTTAATAGATTACGACTTGAATGAGATTCCAATTTAATAAAATCATTTAAAATGTTATGATTTGATTTTTATGGAATATGAGAAATACAAATGGAGGGATTTGATTAATATATATGTTATTTGTTCAGGGTTTTGAATAAAATTGGGAATCCAATTTAAATTAATGATAATAACATTGATATTAGTTAATAAATAAATTTCAATGCAATGCCCATAAATGAATGAAATGAAATGAATATATGTAAAATGTATGCTAGGTTATTTATCAAATAGAAGGATAGAAAGTAAATATCGGATTTGATTGATGAATAAATATATATTAAATAGTAATGAAATGTAAAGTAAATGGCAATTGTATAAAACCAATGCAATAAGATTTTCTAATAGTAACTGAATGTAGACATGTGAAATAGAGTTAATGACTATAATTATTGTACTTTACTTATTTTATTTGTTGTCAATGTTAATCTGGAATCAAATTCAATTTATCCCCAAAATTACTGCAGTTAAAGTGGAATAAATTGGTAAATGAAGAATGTTGGATCCAAATAAGTTGTAACCAAGGAAAATCCCATTTTTAATAAACTATGTGGGAAAAGAAATGAAACCAAAATGAAAATGTGAAAATATAAAATGTAATGAAATTCTAAGTAATAATGACTTTGTTAGTAAAGTGAAAACTGATTTGATATTAGGTTGTAACTGGATAGAAATCAAATTTATTTGGAATTGATTTGCAATCAATTGAATTTATTGCAATTAAATGGATTCAATATTTAAATTAATTATGTAAATATTATTTGGAAGAAATTGAAGTTATTTGGGTAATAAGTATTGTAATTGGCTAATTTAGATATTTTAAAGTGAAACGGAAATTATTAACGCAATAGTTTGATTGCAATATTTAATTCATCTAATTGATGATAAATATTTGTTAGATTTATTTAATAGGAATTTTGGGGCATTTAATAGGTAATTGCTAATTTTGAATCGAATTAAAGGGATTACTGAAATCAATATTTAGCAACTTTTAAACCATTGCAATTGATTTAGAATATAAAGAGTTGTCTATTTAATTGAGTTAAATTTTTGAAATTGCGTTGTTGCAATGAAATGGGAAATAAAACGTTAAGGATAACCAGTATTCAAGATTTACCATCTATTTAGTATATTAATTGTAACTGATAATCAACTGCAATAAATAATAAATAATTATTACGTTAACGTTAATTTAAGTGATATTTGAAATTTAATATTTAGGAATTATGTAAATATAACTTCAGATGAAATTGGAAATATTTACATATTGAAATATGAATCCAATGATAAATTCTTCTATTTGACAATAATAATGGAAAGTAAATTTAATTGAAATTTTGGAAATTTAATTTATAATTTGGTGAAATTAATGAAGTTTGGGGATTTCTAAAATTTTAAATCCGACAAGTTAAATTTTGTTTAAATTAGTATAGGTGATTGAGAAATTTATAATAATAAGAATCGTCAATTATCAAAAACAATTGGGAAATTTGATTTAATTGGCTAATTTTTAATTTATTTAATTAATAAAAATAGCCATTTTTGTCACGGACTCGGATTTCGACGTAACCAGTTTCATCGGATCCGTATCAGTGAATTATTGTAGGGTTTCAAGTTTCGTATCGATCAGACTCTTCGTTTGATCGTACGAACGCGAAACGCCTTGAAATTGATTTAATTAAAATCAATTTGGAAATTTTGTTTTAGGCATAACTTCTTCATACGATCAAATTTGGACGTGAAACTTTTTCCATCGCGTTCAGAATATTTTAAAATACCTATTTGGATATATGGGTTTAATAGATTTCGTCCCGGGGTCAGAACGGGCTTTTTGGGCCAACTACCGTTTAGCACGTTCGTAATTCGTGCCCACCTAGCCTTCTAAAATTTGTCTATATATATGCTGTGATAAACCCTAGCCTCCATCTTCTATCATTTGTCTGTACGTTCATTTTCTTCATCTCTTTTTCTTCCTCAATGGTTGCAAAACCTAGATCTATTTCAATTCAAAATTTCAATGAAAATTCAAACACTCCAGAAAAATTCCAGAAAATTTTATGTTAAAGTTCTCGAGACACGTAATCTACTGGTACAATTCGTTTTCTGTTTTGGATATTCGTTTGATCAGAAAAAAATCGATGAAGTGTGGGCCATTCATCATCGTCGTAATCAAAGTCGACGGATCGGCAAACCCTTCCTGGGTTTGGTAGAGCTCAGCGAGCGGAGTTCATCGGTGATGGTTGCAGGGAGGATCAACGGCTAGATGTGGTGGAAGTTTCGAATTAGGGTTTCGGCATCACAAAGTAGCGGCGGCGGCGCTTGGGCCGGAGGCTGGGCTGAGGCCTTGCGCGCGTGCCCCTCGGCCAGGAGAAGTACTGGGTGGTGGTCGGCAGGGGTATGGCGGCCGGAGGCGACGTAGGGAAGCAGTCAAAAAGGGGAAGTCAACGGTTCACGTTGGGTTCGAACGGAAATTTTTCTCTGAGGCTGGTTCGAAACGCGTAGGAGAGAGAGGGGGAAAGTTAGGGTGCTGACGTGGTGAAATTTAGAGTTTTGGTAAATCTTTGTTTGATTTAATTTTGTTTTCAACCATTCAAATCCTCATAACTTCTGCATACGTACTCCGATTTACGCCAATCTTTTTTATTAGGATCGTAATTAAATTCCGGATTTGTTGGCGCTGATTTGGACAGATTTGGAGACTGTGCAATTTTTGGGTTTAAATCGGATTTAAATTCGATTTAAATTCAAAAAGGTGAGTGTTTTAACCCACTCACAACTTCTAAAAGTTTTTATGTTTGTTAAATTTATTTTAGATATGAGTAGAAATTTATTTATGACTGTTTGGCATGTTTTATTCATCATATCTGTTAAATCGCATTCATTTAATAGAACTGTTCATTTAATTTTATTACTGCATATAATTGACAGTTATAGTTATTTATTTGCATATAAACTGTTAGTTTAATAGTTGTTAAATTTCATTTTGAATATAACTGCCAGTTATTACCTGTTATATATTATCAGATATATATTGATATTGATTTATTATTGGATGATGATTGGGATTTGGATGATGGATGATTTTGATGAATGGATGTTTTATTGTATATCATTAAACTGCAAGTTATCATGCATTTTTCATTTCATTCGGGATTGTCGTTTGAAATGATATACAACCGCAAAATTTTACTTTTAAATTGCGGATTGAAATGATAAATATCCGTATCACTTGACCATAGGATAGAAAATTATATACAGGCACCGTGGTCTATATATAAAATATTTTAAAATGATTTCTATGGTTTGTATGGAATACGTTTTATAATTTTTAATTTTGATATTTTCTTCTATATATATACATATGAAATTAGAGATTTTGAATTTAAGCTGTGTATAAATCTCTTAAATAAAAATGGAAAAAATTGAGAAAAATGGAGTTTGATAATTATATCATATATTTAATGTTTAAGTTTGGAAATTTATGATATGATATTTATAACCGGACTTTTCCAAGATAATTAAAAATGAATATGTTAGTATAAATTAAATTTAAGAAAATATTTAATTGTTAGAAATTGGAGTTTATGGATTTTATGTAAATATTCAAGACTAAATAATAGTACGTTTAATTTGCTGAAAGAAAAATTTCCAACTTTAGTTTTGAAATATTAATACTCTAAATGGATATATATATATATATATAGAAATTGAAGTAGTTTTGGAACTTGAAAGTGATATTTAAATTTTGGTTTAGACTTTAAATAAAGAAACATATTTGTAAAGCCATGGTAATTATTTTTCTTTACAAAGTTACCTTAAAGTTAAACCATTTATTTTATATACCGTTGAATATCCAAACCATTCAAGTTTTAGAAGTTATGGTTTTAAAAGTATGAACTCCGAAATATTATGTTTTGAAAGTATAATTCAAATGTTTGGTTTCCAGATATTTTAAATTTTAAACCAGTATGATTTTGGAAAAGGATTATATTTGAGATAAAATGATATCATATTATTTTGGGTTTTAATTTGATATCGTATGGGAAATTTTATTCTGGTTTTAAAGTATAAACTATTTTTAAATGACCGCGGTGTTATAATAACGATGGGTTGGCAAAGAGACCGGGATCGGATATGGACATACTCTCTGTCGATACCGAAAACCACTTTGACTAACCTTGTACGCGGTGGAGATTCCAGAATGAAGTAGGTTGGTGGCGACGTTTCCTGTAAGGTAAATACGTGGACCCAACACCCGTGAGTTGGCATAAGGTGGTTAAAACAGGAGCGATTCTCGGGCCAATGAGGTCATTCCTCTGATCGAACGCACTCCTTCGATACTATACTCTGACTTTGGATTGTTTCGGTGGCCACTATTGATTTCTTTGATTTGGGGGTGTTTGTTCGAGGTGGGCGGTAGCTGCGGCTATGCGTTACCATCAGCCCGGATAGCAATTGGTATATCTACCCTGGCATTGCCTAGTTGTGCCGTGTCACCTATCCTTGCGTGCCTTATACGATTTTGGCTTTGTACCATACCTATGGAGTGCCCTCTGACGACGCCCAGTACGTGGGAGATTACGGTACTGTATAGACTATGGGAATATATTCTGTGTTAAGTGCTATATGGGTAACCCCTTAACGCTATTAAAAAGTAAGTTTATTTTACAATTAGACACTATTATAATAGCGCAATATACTACATAGTAAATAGTTGAACGGATCCTTAGGAGACGTAAATCCCGAGCATCTCTTGAGTTACTGCACTCATATTTACTCCTGTTGATTTAACTCACATAAGATCTTTTAGTTCTGACTCGAGTGTTTTGTCTTTTCAATTCGCTCGGGTCAGTCCGAGCGTTTCAGGATTTGAGGATTTAGCTCCGGAGGACGAAGATGAAGATTTGTATTACTAGTATCTACTATATTATTCCACTACACCATTTAATTCCGCTGCGTTGATATTATTGGTATGTAAACTCTGATATTTAATTGTATAAAGAAGAATCAAATGTTTTGTAAACAGTTTTATAAACTGTATATTTTATTATTAGATTTTATCCTTCCGCTGTGAGATTCTATTTTGTTGTTTTTTCTTCTCTGTTTTCTTATTTACCCCATAACAATCCGCCCTTCCGGATGGTTTGAATCGGCATGTGTGTCTGTTTAAATCGTGCGAAAAGGCAGACGTTACAGTTGGTATCAGAGCTTTGGTTTAGCGATAAACCTTGGCTTTGTGGGGTTTGACTCTTTGTTAATAGGGTAGTAATACCCTATGGGAGTCGCTGAGTGTATATATATGAGAGAGCGTATTTGTTAGTGTTATAAAAAGATTTTAATATTGTGTTAATCTGTTCCATTTTGTATTTATAAATTCTGGTTAATGCATGGGACGCTATGTCATCAATAGGGATTTCTAAACACTTAATAGGACAGACCGACATAATATCTGTTTTAATATAGGTGAATGAAATAATTTTGCCTATTATATTTTCTATATATTAAGTAAAATTTTAAATGATATATATATATATATATATATATATATATATATATATATATTTTTGGTTGCAATAGATTGGTTGTTAGGAATAAAATTTTAAATAATAGGTAAAATAAGATTGAAATTTAAAATCAATGAAATTTGGAAATTTTAGGACTTACGTCCGGGATTTTGAAAATTTGTTTTCAAAGAATTTTGAAGCATAATAATATTGTTATAAATATTTTCCGATATAAATATTTCATTTTAATTCGGAAGAATTGTTTTAAAAGAAGATTTTGGAGAAAATAAGTTTTGTACTTTCCTCTCTGTCGTTGGAAAATAATTTCGGTGATGGTGGCCGCATCATCGACTTTCATTTTCGAGTTTCGAAGGGGAAAGGCCACTGTAGTAAATTCTACTGCAAATTTATTTTGAAAATATCTAAATTTTTAGTTGTTTTAAGTATAATTAGAGGTATATAAGTTATAAGAATATATTTATCTATTGAAATTTAACCCGGTATTTAATTCTTAAATTCCATTAATTAATTGTTTCAATTATGGTAGTGAAACAGAATTTAATTAATAATTGAAACCCTAAATAAAATAAGAGACTTAAATGCTAAGTTATAAAGGAAGTTAAAATTTTAATTTATAAGAAAAGGTAAAGATTTATTGAACAATGAATGAATTAAAGGAATTGAGATAGACTTGTATAAGTTCAATTTCATTTTCTTTAACATATATAACTTACCAATTATGAAAAGTTGAAATGTTAAATAAGAGATTGGAATAAAATATTATACAAGTAGAAATTTTGGAAATAATGAAGTACTCAATGAAATGCTTTTATAAATAAGAATTTAATGGTATAAACTTAAGTTATAATTGAAAATTTACCATAATTAAAGGTAAGTATTATAAATAGGTGATCTTAAACTTAAGTAAATAAAACGAAATTCTTTAATAAATAAGGATTGATGTGTATGGTTATAAAATTTAGTATGATTTAAATGCTACTAGTTGAATAAAATGGAAAGTAGGTAATATAAATAAATGACTGTAAACCCTAGGTAATAAATTTATAAAATCCTTTATTTATAAGAATGGAGGTTATAAGGTTAAGAATTTAAGTGTAATTAAAAAGGGTTACTGTAATTAAATATAATAGAATGTAAGCATTTAATAAATGATTGAATTTGAAGAAGTACATTAAATGTAATACCAATAAAAGAGACTTACATTACCTGAATAAATAAAAATGAATAATTGAAAGTAATAAGTAGAAATAAAGAAAACAACCACTGAATGAGGAAATAAAAGTTAAAAGTTGTTAGAAATAAATGTAAATTTTAAAAGGATAATTGATGTGGTATATAAATGAAAATAAGTGAAAATAAAAGATAAACTGTATATGAATGAAAAGATCAAACAGCTAATGTATGAAAAAAAAAATTAATTGATTTGTTGGTTGAATTATATTGTTTGATTTATGGTTGGTCGGGTAAGGAAATTTGAAGTAGTTGGATGAATAAATAATCTATTCGATCTCATCTAAGACTGTTGAGTGTATGATGCACTGGATAGTTATTTTTCATTCCATACCATTTCAAGCTTTGAACCCGAGCAACTATTTGTTTGTTGATTATATGGTTGTTTATATTTGTTGTGTATGCTGTTTGTTGAAATGGATGGTTATTGGATTGATTTGATTGTTAGTGATTGAAACCACTTAGAGATTATTTGAAAATGTTATCCAAACTTTATTTATTTAAGTACATAAAGATATAATGATTATAAGACGAGTATATTTTATGTAAGGTAATGAATTTAGTAAATTATTGGTTATAGGTTAAATATTTTGAATAAGATGTATTGTTATTTAAATTCTTTTTCTCCCTTCATTTTCCTTTTCGGGGAGGAAAAGTTTTGAGTGGGGGAGAGTGTAACGACCCGTTAAATTCGATAATTGTGACGCCCCACCCCGAGACCCACCTTAGCAAAGAGAATTAACAAGTAATTCTGTCTACTAAAGCAGATAATAGGGTTGGTTAAGGGCGACCATCTATAATTTTGTCTTAAACATCTATTGAATGCGTCGATAAATGCAATATACTTTTTTTTCAACTCAAGTGGATCGACATACCCAGTAAATGCTTAATCCAAAACTATAGGTGGCTAACGGATCTATCAGAACAAAATACAATAACTGAATGTAAATCACATCACAGAACAGTAACCAACATCATATATATACATATACACTGATACATGTTTAGTACAATACAATATGAATACAATAAAGGTGGTACACGACCACACCATATACATCGAATCAAATGTAAAAACATCAGAGTATGCGGAAGAAATAAACTACTCAAGAGAAAGAAAAGCTGATATCCAACATCAACTTCAAGCTAAGCCCAATAGATGATACCTGAAACAACTCGGTCTGACCCGAGTGGAAACACACGGGTCAAGCTAGCTAGAACTTATCATTAGTAAAGGTGATGATAAGAGATAAGGGGAAAACCATTCCATCATTACCAATGGAATGATATAGGTCATCAAGTTATCTCTAGAGTGATACATCAATGGTTCATCATAATTGCATAGAGGAATACAATATGTATATTAGATAGACATGGTTTATCTAATTATATATATAACCAAATGAAATGGGTGAGGATATGGACCATAAAGTAAATCTTCATAAGATAATTAAACTTCAAGAATCCATCATAAATAAAACCATCTAATAGAAACTTCTTAATTATTATACCTCATCTCATCGGTATAAATATAAATACATCTCAAATCCATCATTACCCTCATTATAAAGGAATCTCCATAATCATTTGTACCTCATATCATTGGTACAATTATAAATCTATCTTAAATCTATTATCAACACTCATCATAAAAGCAGTACCATAATTTATACCTCATCTTATTGGTATAAATATATATAATATCTCAAATCCATCTTGATAGAACCCGGAAAGAGTTCAAAACATCATATTCGAAATCACCATAAAACCATGTATATAAATAAGCCCTTTTCTTACATAAGGCTATAATAAAGCATCATCAACAAAACAGTAAAAACGAAACATCTAAACTTCATGGAAAACAACACGTGCTTTACATCTTGACTAGTACTAGTAATTTGGTGCCATACATCGTGATGACTTGGGGTCACATAAACATCATAACATCGTGATTGACTAGTCGGAACATCTTAATGACACCCAGTCACAAATCCGAGTAAAAACTTCATGGTGATTGGAGTTGAGTAATAACATCGTGAACATCGTGGTGACTCCAATCGTACTCGATCTAGTACTAGTAACTTCTTGAATGTGTCTCAACTATTCGAATAGGAACCCAAAAGGCGAGAACGTATATCCCATACTATACGCTCTCCCCTAATGGTTTACTAATCGTTAGTTGGTTCCACATTAGAAAACATCATAAAACATCAGAACCATCATAAAACTCACTCTGCCTCATCTCATCGGCGAGTTAATATAATACCACACTCATCTCTACTCATCGACGAGTAATGGTTCCATCGTGACTTGTCTCATTTCATCAACAAGTAAAAATCATCATAACCATCTTAACTTCATAAATCATCATAAACATCTTAACTTCATGAATACTTCATAAATACACTTACCTCATATCATCGGCAAATGCAATTAAATCTCATAATGGTTTCTCATAAACCATCATCCCCGAAAAGGAAAATCTCATCTCAAGACTCACCTCATCTCATCGGCAAGTAAAACAACATCTTAAAACGGTCCTTCATCGAATATACTTCTAAATTAGAGTTCTCGGACCAGATAACTACCCAAAATTCAATAGCATCTTAAATCACCTCTAACAGTTCATCGAAAGAGTTTCGATCGTACAAGTCCGAAATTAACCGATAAAGTAAATTCACGAGTCCCATACCTCGTAATTTTACTAAACTGTTTAATTTACTTCCTCATACGTCCGAAAAGCATCAAAATAATTAAAATGAATAAAATTAATTATAAAGGATTTTACTTGAGAAAATGGGGTTATAAAACAAATTTTAGAAACTTATCTAAAAGATTTTGAGAGAAAACACATCATTAAAAAGGATCTTAATAATTTTTAAAAGCCGTAAAAATAATGAATAATTGTTTAAAAACCTCTAAAAATACATAAAAAACATTTATTCTCCAACCATGATGTTAGAAGATTTTCTAGAATTTATTTGGAATCTTTTTTTTTTTAAAACTCATAAAAACATCAATTTGCAATTTAATCGGCCTAAACCGATATTCAAATTTAAATCGAATTTAAATTAATTTAAATTCAAATCTCATCCTAACTGGATTAGTCCATTGCTAGACAAAATGATCAAATATTAGCATCAAATTTCATATAAAAAAAAATTCGCAAAGAATGCAAATGGAATCGTCGAAAGCAGACAAATATAAATATTGTGGCTGTCAATGACAGGCCTGTAGTGAAAACGTCAATTTTTCACCAGGTAAACTTCGAAATCCTACAAAACTCAAAACATAAAAGTTGTAGCCTACATCATAAGGTTTACAGAACATCAAAAATTTTGTTATTCCGATCAGTAACGAATAAGTTATGAGTGAAATACTACTTAGTAAAATTTATGTGCACTGGCTATCAACAACGGTCAGCGATAAAAATGTCAGTTATTCACTATATAGACCTCAAATTCATTCAAAACTGAAAACATAAAAGTTGTGGCATATTTCACAAGGATTTCAGAACATCTAGAATTTCTAAATTTCAATTTGAAACAAGAAAGTAATGATCAAATTACTAAAAACAAACATCAAACTCAGCCTGAACTTATGCATTTGCAAGACAGCGACAAACAATTGTAATTTTAGAATAGATGACTTTGAAATCTGGCAAAACGTATAAAATGAAAGTTTTAGCTTAGTTTCTAATCTTTCCGGAATGACTAAAATCATCAAAATCGGTTAAGAAACGAAGTAGTTATGGCGAATTTAGTTTTAGCCTTTCACAGAGCAAATATTGATTTTGCTCTCGGGATTACAGTAGAAAATTTCGATTTTGACATAGCTAAATTCATAATTTCAGAAAATACAAAACATGAAAGTTGTAGTACATGAAATAAACTTTCCGAAACATAAAAAATTATCAAAATCCGATTGAAAATGAGAAAGTTATGTCTAATTTAGTTTCAGCTTCAAGCACAGAGCAAATATAGACTTTGCTCTCGGGTTAGCAGTAGAAAAATCAAATTTTGACATAGCTAACCTCAAAATTAAGGAAAACTCAAAACATAAAAGTTGTTGCATATGATTTAAGATTTTCGTAACATCCGAAATTATCAAATTTTGATCAAAAACGAGAAAGTTATGGCTAATTTACTTTCAGCCTTAAGCACAGAGCAAACATTGGTTTTTCTCTCGGAATTACAGTAGAAAAATTCGATTTTGATATAGCAAATCTCAAAACTACAGAAAACTCAATACTGGAGAGTTATAGTACATGATTTAAGCTTTCCGAAACATCTAAAATTATCAAAATCGGTTTAAAAACGAGAAAATTATGGCTAATTTACTTTCAGCTTCAGTAATTCACTGATTATAACATATTTATCATATAAAGAGCAAGGGTTTGTGAGTTTTACACTCACCTTGCCTTCATGAAGATTAAACTACGATTTAGATGCCAAAGATGCAAGATTTAGCCATGTACAGAGCTTCTACAACTTGACAAAACTCAAGAAAGAAACATGCAAACCAAATAGAGAAGAAAAATTAAAAAAAAAATCATTGTAAATTAGATGTTGATATGGAGAGGGGTTTTAGAAATCGATTACCTGAGTTTGGAGTTTAGAATCTCATTTTAAATCATCAATTTTTCTTTTAATTTGATGGATTTTTCATAAGATTTGAAGAGGAAAATATTTCAGCCATTATTCTGCGTTCTGGAAACTTAAGGAAGAAAGTGAAAAAAAAAATGTACGTACCTATTCTATTTTCTCATTCTCACCTCTTAGGTTAGCAGGCTAAGTTAGGTTTAGTTAATGGGCTAAGGTCCAAATTAAAAGAAAATTAGCTTAACTTCATAATTTAGCCACTAATTACATATTAACAATGTTTTTTTCACAAATCAAATTATGAATTAAAGCTACATTTCATCTCTAAAAATTAAAAAACTTTATATTCATGATAATAAAATGTTTTACACTCAAAATAAAAGATTATTTATATTTTTTAAACATTTTATTAACATATTTCTCTATTTTAAAGTAAATACCAAATTTACATCTTTAATTACAAATCTCATTGTAATTAACATTATAAATTACACAAAAATTATATTTTTGTGTAATAAAACTTTATAACCCATTTTAAATATAATTTTACACTTAAATCATATTTTTAAACTCAATTCCATCATTATTTTAAATATATCTCATCTTAAAATTAATTACTTTTTACTTTTTTATTTATAAAAGAATCATTAAAAGAAGTAAATAGCAATAATTAACAAAATTATTGCATTAACTCTAAATAAAAACCATTTTCCTCGATTTATTATCTCAAATCATCTTAATAAAGTTTTCAAAACTTTATTTTCTCATTTTATCCTCAATTACATTGTTTATTCCCAATAAACAATTTAAATTCTTTATTTGTTATTAATTTTCACTATTAAATTATAACTGCCGTTATAATTTAATACTCTCAGGTAATCTCTAAAACCAGGGTTGTTACAGACTCCTCCCCTTACAAAAATTGCGTCCTCGCAATTTCCTTGAATAAGGGCTGTAATCAACATAAAATTCAATCGACAAAGGTGATAGACAAGCTCGAAACTTAAATCATTCATGCTCTCAACATAGAATGGTAGAGAGAAATAAGAAGACACTCCCTTAGTTAATCCAATGGTCCATCATATATCAATATAGTGATTAGCAAACCATCGAATTTTCCAAAGAACTCGAAAGAACTTCGAAGATGTCTCATCTTCGAATCGATGCTCAATAAAAAGCCCAACAAATAATCTATCAAATAAGATAGATTTCTCAAAGCTCTACGAATATAGTCGGGATCAAACTCATTCAAACCCGAACTCTATGCAACAAAAATGATCATCAACACAATTTTCCGCATAATGATACGGAAAGAGCATCCTCACAACAAGGATAGACTCAATAGACAAGATAGATAAATCACACAAATTGGCTGCTCACGAGGCCACCAAACTCGAACGACCACGAAAATGCATGTCGCCATCAATAGCACAAGAATAGAGTGAACTCAAGAACAAGAATATAGGCTCAAATTACTTTTTAATCCAAGATATTTAGATTTTTTTTTCTCAACATCTTTTAAATTTTAAATCTCAATTTTCAACATGTGAAAATTTTCAAACTCTTTACTATATTACTTAGTAAGTAATATAAAACGCAAACTAAAAGTCCAAATTTCTTCTCTTGCTTCAGAATTAATTTTCAAAGAATTTTGTAAATCTATAATAATATTCCTCAAAATAAATTAAGGGTTTAAATTCTCCTTACTGTTTTTTATTAAACAACTTAAAAAGCTTAAAACAATCTTCAAATCCTCTTGTAACTCTTCTCTTAAAACATCCAATGTATATAATATAAATTCTAAAATCTCAAAATATACTTGCAATAAAGTATAGCTCAATAATTTTCTCACATATTCTCATCTTTATAATTAAAAAATATATATAAATAAATGGCATTGCCTCGCCACTGAATCTCTAATAATAGATATATCCGTTGGCTGAAGAGTCGATCGAACGATCAAAACTGCCTCGCCACTCTGATGCTTGTCTCTAAAACCAATGGCTGCAATTACCATTCAAAAATAATTTTAATATTTGTTCTCAAAAATATTATTTCTAAAATGTCAATCTTTTAAACACAAATCATCATGTCTGATTGCCTCATCATAGCATTTAGGAGATTCCTATCGATAACGTTGATCAGGCGCATCGACCAGAACTCTTAACTACTCGATGGACAACCCAACACTCTCAAATTATTTTTATAAAAGAAATACTACTCATGTAAATATATTCCCAAAATATTCTTTGATATATATTTTTTCTCAAAGCTCAAATTTCTCTTTAAAACTCTTATTTATATAGCTTCAAAACTCAAACCAAAGAACATTAAGAGAATGCATCGAGACATTCCCAGAATACTCGATTCTCAAAATCAATAGAAGGAGATAGAGTGTTCGTCAATCTTACGATGTCACAAGCCACTCCCAAAAATCATCAAGATACAGGATAAGAAAGATATTATTCTTGAAGGAGAAGAAGAAACAATCCACGAATCACTACTTCAGTCGGAGTAATGCTAAAGGATAACATTGATTGAGTATATGAAAAGAACACACAAACGAAGCTGAATGATAAACTCAATCAAACTCGAATAATCTAGAAAGTCATCTCATTCCTTAGTGAATATCCTCGTGGAAGGATAACCGAAGAGCCAAGAATAAGGTTACCTCAACAATCGATTGCCCGATTGGATGTCAAATCCAAACGGACTCACAAAACTCAACAAAGTCACCCTGACTGGAATTCGAGATATATCAACATCTCGATACTCAAGAGTGAACATAGAAACTTCGGAATCATCACTAACATTTCAAAATGATAGAAATAATAACCTAATCAAATTAGGATGCCTAAATACATATAGGATCCTATAACAACAAAAGGATCGGACTTAACATCAAATAAGTCAATCTATCTCAAATCAGATACATCTCAAGATAGTGAGTAATAAACAAATACTCACTAAAGCAGCAACAAATAGAGAACTCGGAATGCCCTCAACAAGCCAATCATTGTGGATCCCTTTAATAGGATCACAACTCTCAAAGGAATGCAACGAGAATGCTCAAAGAAATCGATCAGCTCCATCGATACGAATTTACTTGTATCGATAAAAATAAGAATAGAACAATCCCAAATAAGATTTTATATAAGACAAGATGACATCAAACTCTATTATGGAATACTACGGAATACAATATATCTATATTCCTAGACATATTCCACCTCAACAATCATAAAACTCGAAAAAGAACCAAGGCTCGATTCTAAAACAAGCTCGAATAAAGGACAATGATTCATTCGTATTGTACTTCGATGTATCATGTAATACGTACTGTTCTGTGTTTATTCTACTTTGTTCTGACCACTGCTCTGATACCAAAATGTGACGCCCCACCCCGAGACCCACCTTAGCAAAGAGAATTAACAAGTAATTCTGTCTACTAAAGCAGAGAATAGGGCTGGTTAAGGGCGACCATCTATAATTTTGTCTTAAACATCTATTGAATACGTCGATAAATGCAATATACTTTTTTTTTCAACTCAAGTGGATCGACATACCCAGTAAATGCTTAATCCAAAACTATAGGTGGCTAACGGATCTATCAGAACAAAATACAATAACTGAATGTAAATCACATCACAGAACAGTAACCAACATCATATATATACATATACACTGATACATGTTTAGTACAATACAATATGAATACAATAAAGGTGGTACACGACCACACCATATACATCGAATCAAATGTAAAAACATCAGAGTATGCGGAAGAAATAAACTACTCAAGAGAAAGAAGAGCTGATATCCAACATCAACTTCAAGCTAAGCCCAATAGATGATACCTGAAACAACTCGGTCTGACCCGAGTGGAAACACACGGGTCAGGCTAGCTAGAACTTATCATTAGTAAAGGTGATGATAAGAGATAAGGGGAAAACCATTCCATCATTACCAATGGAATGATATAGGTCATCAAGTTATCTCTAGAGTGATACATCAATGGTTCATCATAATTGCATAGAGGAATACAATATGTATATTAGATAGACATGGTTAATCTAATTATATATATAACCGAATGAAATGGGTGAGGATATGGACCATAAAGTAAATCTTCATAAGATAATAAAACTTCAAGAATCCATCGTAAATAAAACCATCTAATAGAAACTTCTTAATTATTATACCTCATCTCATCGGTATAAATATAAATACATCTCAAATCCATCATTACCCTCATTATAAAGGAATCTCCATAATCATTTGTACCTCATATCATTGGTACAAAAATAAATCTATCCTAAATCTATTATCAACACTCATCATAAAAGCAGTACCATAATTTATACCTCATCTCATTGGTATAAATATATATAATATCTCAAATCCATCTTGATAGAACCCGGAAAGAGTTCAAAACATCATATTCGAAATCACCATAAAACCATGTATATAAATAAGCCCTTTTCTTACATAAGGCTATAATAAAGCATCATCAACAAAACAGTGAAAATGAAACATCTAAACTTCATGGAAAACAGCACGTGCTTTACATCTTGACTAGTACTAGTAATTTGGTACCTTACATCGTGATGACTTGGGGTCACATAAACATCATAACATCGTGATTGACTAGTCGGAACATCTTAATGACACCCAGTCACAAATCCGAGTAAAAACTTCATGGTGATTGGAGTTGAGTAATAACATCGTGAACATCGTGGTGACTCCAATCGTACTCGATCTAGTACTAGTAACATCTTGAATGTGTCTCAACTATTCGAATAGGAACCCAAAAGGCGAGAACGTATATCCCATACTATACGTTCTCCCCTAGTGGTTTACTAATCGTTAGTTGGTTCCACATTAGAAAACATCATAAAACATCAGAACCATCATAAAACTCACTCTGCCTCATCTCATCGGCGAGTTAATATAATACCACACTTATCTCTACTCATCGACGAGTAATGGTTCCATCATGACTTGTCTCATTTCATCAACAAGTAAAAATCATCATAACCATCTTAACTTCATAAATCATCATAAACATCTTAACTTCATGAATACTTCATAAATACACTTACCTCATATCATCGGCAAATGCAATTAAATCTCATAATGGTTTCTCATAAACCATCATCCCCGAAAAGGAAAATCTCATCTCAAGACTCACCTCATCTCATCTGCAAGTAAAACAACATCTTAAAACGGTCCTTCATCGAATATACTTCTAAATTGGAGTTCTCGGACCATATAACTACCCAAAATTCAATAGCATCTTAAATCACCTCTAACAGTTCATCAAAAGAGTTTCGATCGTACAAGTCCGAAATTAACCGATAAAGTAAATTCACGAGTCCCATACCTCGTAATTTTACTAAACCGTTTAATTTACTTCCTCATACGTCCGAAAAAGCATCAAAATAATTAAAATGAATAAAATTAATTATAAAGGATTTTACTTGAGAAAACGGGGTTATAAAACAAATTTTAGAAACTTATCTAAAAGATTTTGAGAGAAAACACATCATTAAAAAGGATTTTAATAATTTTTAAAAGGCTTAAAAATAATGAATAATTGTTTAAAAACCTCTAAAAATACATAAAAAACATTTATTCTCCAACCATGATGTTAGAAGATTTTCTGGCATTTATTTGGAATCTTTTTTTTTTTAAAACTCATAAAAACATCAATTTGCAATTTAATCGGCCTAAACCGATATTAAATTTAAATCGAATTTAAACTAATTTAAATTCAAAACTCATCCTAACTAGATTACTCCATTGCTAGAAAAAATGATCAAATATTAGCATCAAATTTCATATAAAAAAAAAATTCGCAAAGAATGCAAATGGAATCGTCGAAAGCAGACAAATATAAATATTGTGGCTGTCAATGACAGACCCGTAGTGAAAACGTCAATTTTTCACCAGGTAAACTTCGAAATCCTACAAAACTCAAAACATAAAAGTTGTAGCCTACATGATAAGGTTTACAGAACATCAAAAATTTCGTTATTCTGATCAGTAACGAATAAGTTATGAGTGAAATACTACTTAGAAAAATTTATGTGCACTGGCTATCAACAACGGCCAGCGATAAAAATGTCAGTTATTCACTATATAGACCTCAAATTCATTCAAAACTGAAAATAGAAAAGTTGTGGCATATTTCACAAGGATTTTAGAACATCTAAAATTTCTAAATTTCGGTTTGAAACAAGAAAGTTATGATCAAATTACTAAAAACAAACATCAAACTCAGCCTGAACTTATGCATTTGCAGGACAGCGAAAAACAATTGTAATTTTAGAATAGTTAACTTTGAAATCTGGCAAAACGTATAAAATAAAAGTTTTAGCTTAGTTTCTAATCTTTTCGGAATGACTAAGACCATCAAAATCGGTTAAGAAACGAAGTAGTTATGGCGAATTTAGTTTTAGCCTTTCACAGAGCAAATATTGATTTTGCTCTCGGGATTACAGTAGAAACTTTCAATTTTGACATAGCTAACTTCATAATTTCAGAAAATACAAAACATAAAAGTTGTAGCACATGAAATAAGCTTTCCGAAACATAAAAAATTATCAAAATCCGAACGAAAATGAGAAAGTTATGTCTAATTTAGTTTCAGCTTCAAGCACATAGCAAATATAGACTTTGCTCTCGGGTTAGCAGTAGAAAAATCAAATTTTGACATAGCTAACCTCAAAATTAAAGAAAACTCAAAACATAAAAGTTGTTGCATATGACTTAAGCTTTTCGGAACATCCGAAATTATCAAATTTCGATCAAAAACGAGAAAGTTATTGCTAATTTACTTTCAGCCTTAAGCACAGAGCAAACATTGGTTTTGCTCTCGGAATTACAGTAGAAAAATTCGATTTTGATATAGCAAATCTCAAAACTACAGAAAACTCAATACAGAAGAGTTGTAGTACATGATTTAAGCTTTCAGAAACATCTAAAATTATCAAAATCGGATTAAAAACGAGAAAGTTATGGCTAATTTACTTTCAGCTTCAGTAATTAACTGATTATAACATATTTATCATATAAAGAGCAAGGGTTTGTGAGTTTTACACCCACCTTGCCTTCATGAAGATTAAACTACGATTTAGATGCCAAAGATGCAAGCTTTAGCCATGTACAGAGCTTCTACAACCTGACAAAACTCAAGAAAGAAACATGCAAACCAAATAGAGAAGAAAAATTAAAAAAAATCATTGTAAATTAGATGTTGATATGGGGAGGGGTTTTAGAAATCGATTACCTGAGTTTGGAGTTTAGAATCTCATTTTAAATCATCAATTTTTCTTTTAATTTGATGGATTTTTCATAAGATTTGAAGAGGAAAATATTTCAGCCATTATTCTGCGTTCTGGAAACTTGAGAAAGAAAGTGAAAAAAAAATGTACGTACCTATTCTATTTTCTCATTCTCACCTCTTAGGTTAGCAGGCTAAGTTAGGTTTAGTTAATGGGCTAAGGTCCAAATTAAAAGAAAATTAGCTTAACTTCATAATTTAGCCACTAATTACATATTAACAATGTTTTTTTCACAAATCAAATTATGAATTAAAGCTACATTTCATCTCTAAAAATTATAAAACTTTATATTCATGATAATAAAATGTTTTACACTCAAAATAAAAGATTATTTATATTTTTAAAACATTTTATTAACATATTTCTCTATTTTAAAGTAAATACCAAATTTACATCTTTAATTACAAATCTCATTGTAATTAACATTATAAATTACACAAAAATCATATTTTTGTGTAATAAAACTTTATAACCCATTTTAAATATAATTTTACACTTAAATCATATTTTTAAACTCAATTCCATCATTATTTTAACTATATCTCATCTTAAAATTAATTACTTTTTACTGTTTTATTTATAAAAGAATCATTAAAAGAAGTAAATAGCAATAATTAACAAAATTATTGCATTAACTCTAAATAAAAACAATTTTCCTCGATTTATTATCTCAAATCATCTTAATAAAGTTTTCAAAACTTTATTTTCTCATTTTATCCTCAATTACATTGTTTATTCCCAATAAACAATTTAAATTCTTCATTTGTTATTAATTTTCACTATTAAATTATAACTGCCGTTATAATTTAATACTCTCAGGTAATCGATAAAACCAGGGTTGTTACAATAATTTTAAATGTGATAATTTAATAGGATTTCTAATTTAATTTAGAATGAAATCCAAATGAATTAAGTAGAAAAAGGATTCTCACCTAGATATGGAATTTAATATGAGAAATTTATGAAAATGTTAAATGGTTTTAATGCGATGAAATATTTTAAACGGTAAATGGCAATAAATTAAGGAATCATATTTGTTCCAGTTAATAGATTGAATGAGATTCCAATTTAATAAAATCATTTAAAATGTTATGATTTGATTTTTATGGAATATGAGAAATACAAATGGAGGGATTTGATTAATATATGTTATTTGTTCAAGGTATTGAATAAAATTGGAAATCCAATTTAAAGTAATGATAATGACATTGATATTAGTTAATAAATAAATTTCAATGCAATGCCCATAAATGAATGAAATGAAATGAATATATGTAAAATGTATACTAGGTTATTTATCAAATAGAAGGATAGAAAGTAAATATCGGATTTGATTAATGAATAAATATATATTAAATAGTAATGAAATGTAAAGTAAATGGCGATTGTATAAAACCAATGCAATAAGATTTTCTAATAGTAACTGAATGTAGACGTGTGAAATAGAGTTAATGACTATAATTATTGTACTTTACTTATTTTATTTGTTGTCAATGTTAATCTGGAATCAAATTCAATTTATCCCCAAAATTACTGTAGTTAAAGTGGAATAAATTGGTAAATGAAGAATGTTGGATCCAAATAAGTTGTAACCAAGGAAAATCCCATTTTTAATAAACTATGTGGGAAAAGAAATGAAACCATAATGAAAATGTGAAAATATAAAATGTAATGAAATTCTAAGTAATAATGACTTTGTTAGTAAAGTGAAAACTGATTTGATATTAAGTTGTAACTGGATAGAAATCAAATTTATTTGGAATTGATTCGCAATCAATTGAATTTATTGCAATTAAATGGATTCAATATTTAAATTAATTATGTAAATATTATTTGGAAGAAATTGAAGTTATTTGGGTAATAAGTATTGTAATTGGCTAATTTAGATACTTTAAAGTGAAACGGAAATTATTAACGCAATAGTTTGATTGCAATATTTAATTCATCTAATTGATGATAAAGATTTATTAGATTTATTTAATAGGAATTTTGGGGCATTTAATAGGTAATTGCTGATTTTGAATCGAATTAAAGGGATTACTGAAATCAATATTTAGCAACTTTTAAACCATTGCAATTGATTTAGAATATAAAGAGTTGTCTATTTAATTGAGTTAAATTTTTGAAATTGCGTTGTTGCAATTAAATGGGAAATAAAACGTTAAGGATAACCAGTATTCAAGATTTACCATCTATTTAGTATATTAATTGTAACTGATAATCAACTGCAATAAATAATAAATAATTATTACGTTAACGTTAATTTAAGTGATATTTGAAATTTAATATTTAGGAATTATGTAAATATAAGTTCAGAAGAAATTGGAAATATTTACATATTGAAATATGAATCCAATGATAAATTCTTCTATTTGACAATAATAATGGAAAGTAAATTTAATTAAAATTTTGGAAATTTAATTTATAATTTGGTGAAATTAATGAAATTTAGGGATTTCTAAAATTTTAAATTCGACAAGTTAAATTTTGTTTAAATTAGTATAGGTGATTGAGAAATTTATAATAATAAGAATCGTCAATTATAGAAAAGAAATGGGAAATTTGATTTAATTGACTAATTTTTAATTTATTTAATTAATAAAAATAGCCATTTTTGTCACGGACTCGGATTTCGACGAAACCAGTTTCATCGAATCCGTATTAGTGAATTATTGTAGGGTTTCAAGTTTCGTATCGATCGGACTCTTCGTTTGATCGTACGAACGCGAAACGCCTTGAAATTGATTTAATTAAAATCAAATTGAAATCAATTTGGAAATTTTGTTTTAGGCATAACTTCTTCATACGATCAAATTTGGACGTGAAACTTTTTCCATCGCGTTCAGAATATTTTAAAATACCTATTTGGATATATGGGTTTAATAGATTTCGTCCCGGGGTCAGAACGGGCTTTTTGGGCCAACTACCGTTTAGCACGTTCGTAATTCGTGCCCACCTAGCCTTCTAAAATTTGTCTATATATATGCCGTGATAAACCCTAGCCTCGATCTTCTATCATTTTTCTGTACGTTCATTTTCTTCATCTCTTTTTCTTCCTCAATGGTTGCAAAACCTAGATCTATTTCAATTCAAAATTTCAATGAAAATTCAAACTCTCCAGAAAAATTCCAGAAAATTTTATGTTAAAGTTCTCGAGACACATAATCTACTGGTTTAATTCGTTTTCTGTTTTGGATATTCGTTTGACCAGAAAAAAAATCGATGAAGTGTGGGCCATTCATCATCGTCGTAATCAAAGTCGATGGATCGGCAAACCCTTCCTGGGTTTGGTAGAGCTCAGCGAGCGGAGTTCATCGGTGATGGTTGCAGGGAGGATCAACGGCAAGATGTGGTGGAAGTTTCGAATTAGGGTTTCGGCATCACAAAGTAGCGGCGGTGGCGCTTGGGCCGAAGGCTGGGCGGAGGCCTTGCGCGCGTGCGTCTCGGCCAGGAGAAGTGCTGGGTGGTGGTCGGCAGGGGTATGGCGGCCGGAGGCGACGTAGGGAAGCGGTCAAAAAGGAGAAGTCAACGGTTCATGTTGGGTTCGAACGGAAATTTTTCTCTGAGGCTGGTTCGAAACGCGTAGGAGAGAGAGGGGGAAAGTTAGGGTGCTGACGTGGTGAAATTTAGAGTTTTGGTAAATCTTTGTTTGATTAAATTTTGTTTTCAACCATTCAAATCCTCATAACTTCTGCATACGTACTCCGATTTACGCAAATCTTTTTTTGTTAGGATCGTAATTAAATTCCGGATCTGTTGGCGCTGGTTTGGACAGATTTGGAGACTGTGCAATTTTTGGGTTTAAATCGGATTTAAATTCGATTTAAATTCAAAAAGGTGAGTGTTTTAACCCACTCACAACTTCTAAAAGTTTTTATGTTTGTTAAATTTATTTTAGATATGAGTAGAAATTTATTTATGAGTGTTTGGCATGTTTTATTCATCATATCTGTTAAATCGCATTCATTTAATATAACTGTTCATTTAATTTTATTACTGCATATAGATTGACAGTTATAGTTATTTATTTGCATATAAACTGTTAGTTTAATAGTTGTTAAATTTTATTTTGAATATAACTGCCAGTTATTACCTTATATATATTATCAGATATATATTGATATTGATTTATTATTGGATGATGATTGTGATTTGGATGATGGATGATTTTGATGAATGGATGTTTTATTGTATATCATTAAACTGCTAGTTATCATGCATTTTTCATTTCATTCGGTATTGTGGTTTGAAATGATATACAACCGCAAAATTTTATTTTTAAATTGCGGATTGAAATGATAAATATCCGTATCACTTGACCATAGGATAGAAAATTATATACAGGCACCGTGGTCTATATATAAAATATTTTAAAGTGATTTCTATGGTTTGTATGGAATACGGTTTATAATTTTTAATTTTGATATTTTCTTCTATATATATATATACATATGAAGTTAGAGATTTTGAATTTAAGCTGTGTATAAATCTCTTAAATAAAAATGGAAAAAATTAAGAAAAATGGAGTTTGATAATTATATCATATGTTTAATGTTTAAGTTTGGAAATTTAAGATATAATATTTATAACCGGACTTTTCCAAGATAATTAAAAATGAATATGTTAGTATAAATTAAATTTAAGAAAATATTTAATTGTTAGAAATTGGAGTTTATGGATTTTATGTAAATATTCAAGACTAAATAATAGTACGTTTAATTTGCTGAAAGAAAATTTTTCAACTTTAGTTTTGAAATATTAATACTCCAAATGGATATATATATATATATATATATATATATATATATATATATAGAAATTGAAGTAGTTTTGGAACTTGAAAGTGATATTTAAATTTTGGTTTAGACTTTAAATAAAGAAACATATTTGTAAAGCCATGGAAATTATTTTTCTTTACAAAGTTACCTTAAAGTTAAACCATTTATTTTATATACCGTTGAATATCCAAACCATTCAAGTTTTAGAAGTTATGGTTTTAAAAGTATGAATTCCGAAATATTATGTTTTGAAAGTATAATTCAAATGTTTGGTTTCCAGATATTTTAAATTTTAAACCAGTATGATTTTGGAAAAGGATTATAATTTGAGATAAAATGATATCATATTATTTTGGGTTTTAATTTGATATCGTATGGGAAATTTTATTCAGGTTTTAAAGTATAAACTATTTTTAAATGACCGCGGTGTTATAATAACGATAGGTTGGCAAAGAGACCGGGATCGGATATGGACATACTCTCTGTCGATACCGAAAACCACTTTGACTAATCGTGTACGCGGTGGAGATTCCAGAATGAAGTAGGTTGGTGGCGACGTTTTCTGTAAGGTAAATACGTGTACCCAACTCCCGTGAGTTGGCATAAGGTGGCTAAAACAGGAGCGATTCTCGGGCCAATGAGGTCATTCCTCTGATCGAACGCACTCCTTCGATACTATACTCTGACTTTGGATTGTTTCGGTGGCCACTATTGATTTCTTTGATTTGGGGGTGTTTGTTCGAGGTGGGCGGTAGCTGCGGCTATGCGTTACCATCAGCCCGGATAGCAATTGGTATATCTACCCTGGCATTGCCTAGTTGTGCCGTGTCATCTACCCTGGCACGCCTTATACGATTTTGGCTTTGCACCATACCTATGGAGTGCCCTCTGACGACGCCCAGTACGGGGGAGATTACGGTACTGTATAGACTATGAAAATATATTCTGTGTTAAGGGCTATATGGGTAACCCCTTAACGCTATTAAAAAGTAAGTTTATTTTACAATTAGACACTATTATAATAGCACAATATACTACATAGTAAATAGTTTAACGGATCCTTAGGAGACGTAAATCCCAAGCATCTCTTGAGTTACTGCACTCATATTTACTCCTGTTGATTTAACTCACATAAGATCTTTTAGTTCTGACTCGAGTGTTTTGTCTTTTCAATTCGCTCGGGTCAGTCCGAGCGTTTCAAGATTTGAGGATTTAGCTCTGGAGGACGAAGACGAAGAATTGTATTACTAATATCTACTATATTATTCCACTACACCATTTAATTCCGCTGCGTTGATATTATTGGTATGTAAACTCTGATATTTAATTGTATAAAGAAGAATCAAATGTTTTGTAAACAGTTTTATAAACTGTATATTTTATTATTATATTTTATCCTTCCGCTGTGAGATTCTATTTTGTTTTTTGTTCTTCTCTGTTTTCTTATTTACCCCATAACAATCCGCCCTTCCGGATGGTTTGAATCGGCATGTGTGTCTGTTTAAATCGTGCGAAAAGGCGGACGTTACATTGCTAATAACCTTCAACTATATAACCTCTGAGCTCGTACGTCTCAGAGAAGGGTGTTAAGCTAAGAGAATAAATTCTCCACCACCAACAGAAATATATTTGAAAGAAATCGGCTTTATATCTCAATTTGTAATGTCAAACATACTATCCATACAAGTCTGTTCCGGGATCGAACAAAACCGAAGGCACTTACAACGAAGTCCTTGCAATCCGGATATTCACTAATCACGTTCGGACTTCCCATCACATATGGAGTCTCTATACCGTAGCTACTCGGTGCAAAGACAATCGACGAGTTGTCCTTCCGCTTTCAAAAATATCCGGTCTTCAACACCGGTCATCAATGCTATCCATTACGTCGTATCACTATTCGGAATGGGTAATCCGAATAACGAGCGCAATAATTTAAAAATAAGTGTAGCATTCAAATTCAGCAAATCACAACAAATACCTTTCAAAGGTAAATATTGATAGCCGGTTATTGAACTATCAATGGATATGCACAACATCACCAGATTCCAAATAATTTTTCAAATAATTTATTTCCCAAATTTCATATCTTTACTAGATATATAATTTTCACACTTCAAAAATAAATCAATATTTATTTTTAAACAGATTCCCCTTTCTTTTATAAATTCCATAGTGAATTTATATTCCAAAATATCTATGAATATACGATTTCAATTATTCATTTTTAATTTATCTTCAAAAAGATAAATTCTCAAAATATTCACTTTGTATTGGAAAACATTCCCATACTTACTTAATAAGTAATTCTCAAATCCATTTATTTTCAACACTTGGAAAATATTCAACATACTTAAATCGAGAGTAAGTATATATTTCATTCTTTAAGGAAATCTTTCTCTTAAACATATTTATTTGGGCCAAAACGAATGTTGCGTAAAACATCGTTACGACAACCAAAAATCACTAGTATATGGATTCGAAATTAAAATAGATATATAAATCCCAATACTATACCAAACATTTCCTTTCGGAAATCATTTACTATAACAACAGTGTTATAGTCCATCATTTCCTTCTATTTCTCGAAAACGTCTATTTCAACAATGAATGTTGAAATCTATGGTTTCGAATCTCAACATATTTAAAACATCGTTAGGTCGTTTTAATTCTGTTTAAAATATCACATTCTAAACATTTTCTTTAACATATTATTCACTACTCAAAAACGTGAATATACTACGTTAACAAATTTCATCCTTTTATTCATTTTATTTCAAAGGATTATTCACAGTCAAAAACGTGAATATAACTCCATTAATAGGTTTCAACAATTTTCTTATCAAAATAAGTCGTTTACGAATTTATAAAACAACGTTTATAAATTCCAATTCTATTTGTTTTATAACTACTTCCTTTTACAAATCTCCTTTATTAACCTATTCGATTTATAACTCAATTATAAACCAAAAGTCCATATTATAAGTTAAATGCTTATAATTTATTTGTTTTATAAAATTGTTCTTTTAACTTCATAATTATAAATCTTATAACTTATAAGATTCATTTATTTATCCAAAATCTATTCTTTTAAATAAATTTACAAATTTTATAAACCTACTGTTTATAAAATTCCATTTATAACTTCACCATTTATAATCCTATAGATTTCATTCATTTATGAAATTCATTTACAAATCATTCTATCACTTATAAAAGCTCGTTTTATAATTCCAATACTTTAACTTATAAAATATTTATTTTATAAATCTTTTATATAAATCATTTTATATTATTCTTTTTAAACGTCTTTAAACTCCTTTATAATTTCATCATTTTTATTTATAAAATAATCAAATTTCATAAATCCTATTTTTAAACTTTTTTATAATAAATTCAGAAATCCCAATTTTTACTATTTTATAAAAACATTAATCCCATATTTTCAAAAATCAACTTTAACTGTATTTCTTAAAAATCATAATTTTATAATATTAAAATTATAACTTTTATTTATTTAAGATGAATTAACTTCAAAAAATATATTTTATAAACGTATACTTTCAAAAAAAATCACTTTAGAAATCCCTTAAAAATCAAAATCGTTGTTTTTAAACTTCAAAATTGGATCCGATGATGCAACACATCAAATAGTCAATCACGACTTTCCAATATCATATATCGATATGATAAACAATCAAATATCACAATATCCGAATCAAATAAATATTTGTGAGGAATCCAGTTGGATCCCTCCAACCTGTTTTCCTGCATCCACAAACATTAACACAATACCAATCCCGTTTCAAGACGGGATATCGCGGTATATGGGATTTATAAAATATTATCCGCTTAATAGGCGGCGCAATAGGGTCTCATCCGCTATACAATGCAGGAAATCAATCAACTGCAATATATACATATGCCAATATATATATATTGCTATATATATAATATATCCTACTTTATCTAATATCACAACCAACCACAATCAATAAATAACTGCAAATCCAACTTATAAATTTTTTTTGAGTGAGAAGTTCTCACCTTAGCTTTTATTTTGCAATCCATTTCCATCTTGTCTCGATCTCCTTGATTTATACCTTGTATAAATATTTACACAATTTATTAATATTCGAACAGATCGAATAATAAATTTTGATTTGATAATTTTGATTCATCGGTGATTTCATTTTAATAGTTAAATTAACTGATGGTTTTATTTAAACCAATTTCTTCTTTAACAAATTTATTTAAACTAATTTTTTTCTTTAATAAAATATTTAACCAAAAATTTACTTTCAGAACTAAATTTAATATATTAACCTTTGGTAATTAAATTATCCCATGATTTCATTTCAAATCAATTCTTTTAAATAATTTATTAAAAATTAAATTCTAATCTTAATTCCTTTTAAATAATTCATTTCATCCAATAAATTAAATTCCTATTAGGTAAATTAAATTAGCCAATGATTTTATTAATATTCGAAAAATTCAAATCACCCATTATCGTTTAATAGATTTAATTAACTAATTATTTTAATTTTAATAAATCTTCCTTAACAATTTCTAAAAAATTAAATAAGTTAATTAAATGAATTAAACACCCTAACTAAATTATTTTATCAACCTAGTAAAGCAAATCATATTATTTATTTTTTTCTTCTTTTCAACTGCATATAGGTAAAAATCAAATTTTCATATAAACTCAAACATTTAAACTTTGCATTTTTTTTATACCTTACTGACTTTATTTTATTTACTTTAAATACTTCAAAAATTACTATACAGCTAACATTTTATTTCAACTAATACTTTCATTATCACTTCACATATCACAATATAAATAATAATCAAAATCTTATACCTTTAAAAATTCGAACCTAGGCCAGAGAACCCTTCTGCCTCGAAATCGCGATCGCCTCTGCTGCCTCATCCTCCTCTTGCGCACGACGCCGAGTCTCCACTAGCCCGACCCCACGTGAATCGCCGCCGCCTTGCCTTGTCGTCGCCGCAGCCTCGATCGCAAGATCGACACTCCATCATCTCGCGCGCCTTGCTTCGAGAATCCCAGATCCATCCCCCTCCTTTGCCTCGCAAACTTCGATCGCGAGTCGCCTCCTTCACGTGAACGCCCACGCGAACCCTAACTCGAGTTCGAACTGGAACTGATGGGGGTCGGCTTCGGTGATTTATTTTTTTTAGCGGCCATTTTTTTTTCTTCACTTTGAATCTGAAGAGGGGGGGCCGAGATAATTATATTCGAATGAGGTATGCGTTACACGATTTATTTCGTGAATTTAGGCGTGATCCTAGGCGTGATTAAAGGAGATAACGTGGTGTCATTTGACTAAATTTAAATTTAAATTTAAATTGAATTTGTTGAAAATTTCAATGCATTTACTCGCCGTGTGCTCACATATCAACTCAGAAAAATACGAAATTTGAAATCCGACAATAATTCAATATTACGGACCCAATGGAACTGGTTTCGTCGAATTCCGAGACTGTGCCTCGGACGGCTATTTTTAATATCGATTCAAACCATTAAAATTTCAAAACTGACCAAAGTAGTTTCAAATTCAATTCTGAAGCTTCTATTATCTTCAGTATTACCAATATAAATTTTACAAGCCTTTGAAATATTTTTAATCGGCTTAAAATTGAAGATTCAAATTTTATATTCAACTTTCAATAGATTAAATTCTATAATTTATTCGTCAAATTCATTCTGATAATTTGAAATTCAAGCCAAACCATCATTCAAATATTTAAAATTAATTAAATATTTTCAAATTAAATTGTTCAAAATTCTGGGTCGTTACAATCTTCCCCCCTTAAAAGAATTTCGTCCCGAAATTACAAGTTAAGAAGAATGCTCCTATCCCGTCTATCATTTTTCACAATCCAAATAGTTTTATCAACTTTCTAAAACAAATCTTTTTACTAGAGATTCACTATCATTTCAACTAGCTTTCCAACTTCAATTATAGGTTCCAAACAATATTGTTTTCCTTAACCATTTAAATTTAAATTCAAATTCAAATTTCAAACTTTCAAAATTTCTCAAAATTTTTCTAACACCCTAAATTTTCGAAAAATTTCGCCAGCGTCTCCTTTGCGCGGCTAGCTCGGTACGACTACAAAATGGCACCACGGCCCCTCAGAATCAAAAAGAAAAGAGAAAGCCAAGTGGCTGGAGAAGAAAATCATCAAATTTCATACTGAAATTGAAATACGTACCTTTTTGTCGAGCAATTCAATTTTATCTTTGAAATCAAAATATCAATCCCATTTCTTTTAATACACCTGTATATCCTGCTAGTCATAATATCCAATTCCAACATTCAAACTATTTTTCCAATTCCATTACAAAATTTCCAATATATGCTTCTTATACATTTTTACTTCACTATTGAAGTTACACATCATTTTCATTCAATTTTACATTTCAATTCAATTCACAATTCTAAATATTGAATTCTATCAATTAACTTTCATTTACTAATTCATATTACTACTTTAAATTAGTTTCATTCACTAATTCTTTTCAATTAGTACATTCACAAATTTTTCATTTCAATTGAAATCTCATTCCAATCAAATTTCAAATATTTTATAAGTTATCAACTTATTTACATTTCGATTTATGTTTCATATTGAATTTATCTCCAATCTTTGGTTATACATTTTTTTTCTTATTTAATTCCATCTAATAATGATAATAATGTGATGACCCCCCATGACTCCCGCACTAAAACAAGAGAATTGCGCGCTGAAAGGTGTGTCAGGCAGCCATGGACAATAGTCAGGGTAAGATAAAACAGCATAGTCTATCGTACAACTCACAGCGCATAGATAAAATACAATAAAGAAATATAAATATAGTGAAGCTCCATAGAACAGAATATCATCATATAAGCATCATAGAAGTTTGATACAAACATCTAAACAATCCATACATCAAGCCTCACTACATAACACTCAAAACATAAACATGCAGCGGAACATCCAGTACATATAATAGGAAATAATATGCAAAAGCCTCCAGCTCGTCTTCGTCATCAACAGCGTTGGCCACTATGAACAACACCTGTCACCTGCTACCTAGTCTGCCCATCCCAACATGGATGAACAGCCCAAGGTAATAAGAGTTAAACATAAAACCTTGAGTCAGACAAAAGTCTTAGTGAGCAGTAAATCAACTATCAAACATACCAAAAGAGCATAAAGGGTAAAAGGAATAGGAACCCAACCATCCCACTCCACCTCTTTCTACAGTGATAGCCTCCAGACTCACTAAGTAGAAACAAACATAACAAAGAAGAGATTTAAAGTAAAGTAATTATCACTCAAGTCAAGGTCGATGTTTTCTAAGTACAAACCCCCAAGGCCTAAACCAAGATCAGATAAGCACCCACAAAACATCGCTCTTGAGACCGAGTGACGATACAACCAAACATCCATGACTCCGGCTATCACTGTTATCATTGCCTCGAAACCACCGTTAATTGAATGACCGGCACATTCTTTCAGCCGTAAGTCAAGGGCTAATGGTAACCTCGGTTTTAGACAAACTCCGCACGTCATCGTGACCCGTGCCTAGGACTTACCTACTTTGCCCAGAGTACTCGACCACCTGCTCGTAGTCTTCTGGGTGTCCCGACCACCTTCCTGTAGTCGTTTTGGGCGCCCCATGTACTCTTGTTTTGAGTTTACTAGAACCTTCAACAACGATGAAATCCAAGCCTCCTAGTCATCCTCCTCGACGACTATTCTCATACTAGCCCAAGCTACCTCTCGAGCAATCCATTATCAACCAACTCGAACCATCCCTCGAGTTATCAACATGCTTGGAATGATCCCGTCTGGATTATGCCAAGGCTATATCACGTCATGCTTGGCCTCATCTCATCATAGCAAAGTCCCATCTCAACATCATCATCAAATCTATCCATATGAGCTTCAACATCCACTTCATATGCCACAAGCAGCTTTCCTTATTCAAGAGCCTTTCCACTTAGCTTTTGAATCATCTTCGACCAACTTGTCCAAATCAAGTTATCAATAAACTAATCCATCAAATCAAACATTAATCCAAGTAATCAATCATTCAAACAAGATCTAAACAAACAATTACAACAATAATGGCAATTTCGTAAATAAAGAGTCCAAATCTAACATGCATTCTAACAAGCATGAATTATGAACAATATCTCTACAACTTGATGAATGAACTTGCATAAGTGAACATGTAGTAAAATAGATGTCAAATCATCATGAACGTTAGATCTACATGCAGACTTGAGAAAAATGCACGAAATCACTCTTTTTAACACATAAACAAACCACCGATCCAATATACTCCTTTGGGTCCGTGTGAGAGATAAGCACCACTCACCAAAGCACCTAAACACCTCAAAAGATAACAACTTCAGATCTGGACAGCGAAGAACTAAGCTTGATCCGACAAGATCTTGCTTCAATCGATGAAATCTCTCTTTGAAGAATGTAGATCTTCAACTTTGGATCTTGGATCTTCAACCTTGATCTTCAATCTTGGATGGATGTAAGCACTAGATTAGGGTGGAGAAAAGAAGTGAAGAAATGTTGTAGTCGAGCTCTAAAAATGGCAGCACTTCGTCGTTTCAAAATCCGGTGCCAAAAAGTGAACCAAAGCCCTCTATTTATAGGCTGAAAATTAGGTCGTTCGCCCCTAGGTCGTTGCCGACCTAACGACCTAAAACCTCCGACCTAACCAACATGACCGACCTAACAAATCCACGACTTAACCTGCAGGCGACTCAATGACCTAACACTTATGCGCATCTCCTCCTGAGTCGCCTAGACGACCTAACGACCTATCATAGGTCGTCCCACGACCTAATTTCACTCACCTCTATAGGTCATGACTCTACTAAGTCGCTCGCGACCTAACGTAAGTCGCTCACGACCTAACTAGACACAGCCCACTACTATAGGTCGCTCACTATCTTAGATCGCTAACTAACCTAAATAGTTATCCTGCCTTAGGTCGCTTCCGACCTAAATATACCCAGCAACCTAGGTCGCTCCCCACTAGGTCGTTAGAACCCTTAACCCGTTAACTACCTTAAGTCGCTCCACTGCCTTAGGTCGCTCAACACCTTAGGTCGCTCTACCGTCCTAACTTCCACACGACCTATCTCCTATACGACTTAGCCCCTACACGATCTAACTCCTAGGTCATACTATCTTGAGTCGCCCCTCTATCTTAGGTCGCTCACCCCTTAGATCGTTAACTCGCCTAGGTCGCCAACTCCTTAGGTCGTTCCACCGACCTAAACTACCCAACGACCTAAACCTCTTAAGTCTCTCTGCCTCCTTAACTCGCTCCCACGACCCAAGCATCACTCGAGTTAACCACTACACGACTCAACCAACACTAACAACTTAACTATCATACGGCCTACCTCCTTAGGTCGTTCATTTCCCCAAGTCGATCCATTCTACCTTGAACGACTTAAACTCTAGATGGCTTAAGAATAACAATGACCTAATGATAATTATTCCATGATTTATCGACACGTAAAATACGGGTCGTCACAAATAATTTAATATTATTACTTCCTAACAATCATACAACCATATACTATAATAATTCATAGAAAATCATTTCTTTTCTATACAAAAATAGTTTTGGGCAAAATTATCTTATTTTCCCGATTCAAAACAATTTTATATTCACTAACAAATACGCGCTCATATCTATTATTACACTCAAACTCATTCTAGAGTACTACTGACTCTATCTCTAATGAGTAACACCCAACAGAGCCATGGTTGTCGCTTAACCATATGCTCTGATACCAACTGTAACGTTTCAGATTTTTCATTGCCGAAAAACCGAAATGTTAGGGTTTAAGAAAACAGAAAGGAAGAAGAAAGAGGTAGAAGAAGAGAGAAAGAAGAACAGAAAAGAAAGAAATAACAGAACAACATCAGAATCTCACAATTCGCAGCGCAACAACAAATAATAGATAAATGAATAATCTTTAAACAAAGAACTATATCAGTTATTACATTACATTACATCAGAGTGTACAACCTCAAATAGCGGAAAAGAAATACTATATACTAGTAGTACGCCATGCCATCCATCTTGCCTCCAACAACTCCTGAATTCCAGAATATCCTGATAAACCTTACTCTTGACTGCCTGTGTGGAAATTGGTGGGCACACAGAGTTTAGGAAGGAAAACAATAAACTCCGAGTCAGTCATGTGACTGGTGTGAGAACTCAAAACAGTTTATTTATCTTTAAAATCAAAATAGAGGAATATTTTTAAAGTCAATTCGCAATGCTTTTAAAATTGAGACTACCATAAGGCCTCCCGCACACACACACATGCAAACGCAGAATCGGAGGAGATTTCTCCTTATGATAGTCAAAAATGCTTGATACGTATTAAAAAGACATTTGATATTATTACTAGTGCATAGTGTAGGAAATATTTCAAAAGTAGAATATAAATCTTAGCCAACATACAACCATTATCGTATGCCTACTATAGCTAACTATGTTCAATAGCAGGTTACCGCCACATTCCATAGCAGGTTATACAACTAAAACCGTACAAGTCTCGTATTGTTTCTTTGGATTTCCAACGAATGGTCAGGCCAAGGAACTTCCCATTGCCACATGAGAACGCCTCTGGAAGGACGTCCCCGAGAACCAAACCGGATCTCTGCCAATACAAGGCCGGGTTACCCCTAACTGGGTAACAACTGACACGAGTATGCCATCCCCCGGTCCTTTGGGATCTTTAACCGAGAGCTCTCTAATCAACATCACACCAAATAATAAGTGTTTTCAACATGAGTAAGTATTTGGGCTCCATACCATGATACCACCCTTTTCCAGAAGGAAATGCACATACCCAAAAGTCAGCTACCCCTCATAACCTTGCCGCATCTTTCCTGGTTTGACCATTCCGGGGTGTGAGGCTCGACGAAGTCTCGTCCACAAAGCCACGCTTTATACAAAAGCTGTGCTTTGGGTCAACAAATGATCATAGAAATGATCACAAAGATAAACGATCAAACAAATGATCTTATCGCAAATGATCAACACAATGATCATTTCACAGCAACACTCAGCATGTCACATTACCAAATTGGGAATATATTGCTAATAACCTTCAGCTATATAACCTCTGAGCTCGTACGTCTCAGAGAAGGGTGTTAAGCTAAGAGAATAAATTCTCCGCCACCAACAAAAATATATTTGAAAGAAATCGGCTTTATATCTCAATTTGTAATGTCAGACATACTATCCATACAAGTCTGTTCCAGGATCGAACAAAACCGAAGGCACTTACAACGAAGTCCTTGCAATCCGGATATTCACTAATCACGTTCGGACTTCCCATCACATATGGAGTCTCTATACCGTAGCTACTCGGTGCAAAGACAATCGACGAGTTGTCCTTTCGCTTTCAAAAATATCCGGTCTTCAACACCGGTCATCAATGCTATCCATTACGTCGTATCACTATTCAGAATGGGTAATCCGAATAACGAGCGCAATAATTTAAAAATAAGTGTAGCATTCAAATTCAGCAAATCACAACAAATACCTTTCAAAGGTAAATATTGATAGTCGGTTATTGAACTATCAATGGATATGCACAACATCACCAGATTCCAAATAATTTTCCAAATTATTTATTTCCCAATATCTTTACTAGATATATAATTTTCACACTTCAAAAATAAATCAATATTTATTTCTAAACAGATTCCCCTTTCTTTTATAAATTCCAAAGTGAATTTATATTCCAAAATATCTATGAATATACGATTTCAATTATTCATTTTCAATTTATCTTCAAAAAGATAAATTCTCAAAATATTCACTTTATATTGGAAAACATTTCCATACTTACTTAATAAGTAATTCTCAAATCCATTTATTTTCAACACTTGGAAAATGTTCAACATACTTAAATCGAGAGTAAGTATATATTTCATTCTTTAAGGAAATCATTCTCTTAAACATATTTATTTGGGCCAAAACGAATGTTGCGTAAAACATCGTTACGACAACCCAAAATCACTAGTATAGGGATTCGAAATTAAAATAGATATATAAATCCCAATACTATACCAAACATTTCCTTTCGGAAATTATTTACTATAACAACAGTGTTATAGTCCACCATTTCCTTCTATTTCTCGAAAACGTCTACTTCAACAATGAATGTTGAAATCTATGGTTTCGAATCTCAACATATTTAAAACATCGTTAGGTCGTTTTAATTCTGTTTAAAATATCACATTCTAAACATTTTCTTTAACATATTATTCACTATTCAAAAACGTGAATATACTACGTTAACAAATTTCATCCTTTTATTCATTTTATTTCAAAGGATTATTCACAGTCAAAAATGTGAATATAACTCCATTAATAGGTTTCAACAATTTTCTTATCAAAATAAGTCGTTTGCGAATTTATAAAACAACGTTTATAAATTCCAATTCTATTTGTTTTATAACTACTTCCTTTTACAAATCTCCTTTATTAACCTATTCGATTTATAAATCAATTATAAACCAAAAGTCCATATTATAAGTTAAATGCTTATAATTTATTTGTTTTACAAAATTGTTCTTTTAACTTCATAATTATAAATCTTACAACTTATAAGATTCATTTATTTATCCAAAATCTATTCTTTTAAATAACTTTACAAATTTTATAAACCTACTGTTTATAAAATTCCATTTATAACTTCACCGTTTATAATCCTATAGATTTCATTCATTTATGAAATTCATTTACAAATCATTCTATCACTTATAAAAGCTCGTTTAATAAATCCAATACTTTAACTTATAAAATATTTATTTTATAAATCTTTTATATAAATCATTTTATATTATTCTTTTTAAACGTCTTTAAACTCCTTTATAATTTCATCATTTTTATTTATAAAATAATCAAATTTCATAAATTCTATTTTTAAACTTTTTTATAATAAATTCAGAAATCCTAATTTTTACTATTTTATAAAAACATTAATCCCATATTTTCAAAAATCAACTTTAACTATATTTCTCAAAAATCGTAATTTTATAATATTAAAATTATAACGTTTGTTTATTTAAGATGAATTAATTTCAAAAAATATATTTTACAAACGTATACTTTAAAAAAAAATCACTTTAGAAATCCCTTAAAAATCAAAATCGTTGTTTTTAAACTTCAAAATTGGATCTGAAGATGCAACACATCAAATAGTCAATCACGACTTTCCAATATCATATATCGATATGATAAACAATCAAATATCACAATATCTGAATCAAATAAATATTTGTGAGGAATCCAGTTGGATCCCTCCAACCTGTTTCCCTGCATCCACAAACATTAGCACAATAACAATCCCGTTTCAAGACGGGATATCGCGGTATATGGGATTTATAAAATATTATCCGCTTAATAGGCGGCGCAATAGGATCTCATCCTCTATACAATGCGGGAAGTCAATCAACTGCAATATATACATATGCCAATATATATATATATATATATATATATATATATATATTGCTATATATATAATATATCCTACTATATCTAATATCACAACCAACCACAATCAATAAATAACTGCAAATCCAACTTATAAATTTTTTTTGAGTGAGAAGTTCTCACCTTAGCTTTTATTTTGCAATCCATTTCCATCTTGTCTCGATTTCCTTGATTTATACCTTGTATAAATATTTACACAATTTATTAATATTCGAACAAATCGAATAATAAATTTTGATTTGATAATTTCGATTCATCGGTGTTTTCATTTTAATAGTTAAATTAACTGATGGTTTTATTTAAACCAATTTCTTCTTTAATAAATTTATTTAAACTAATTTTTTTCTTTAATAAATATTTAACTAAAAATTTACTTTCACAACTAAATTTAATATATTAACCTTTGGTAATTAAATTATCCCATGATTTCATTTCAAATCAATTCTTTTAAATAATTTATTAAAAATTAAATTTTAATCTTAATTCCTTTTAAATAATTCATTTCATCCAATAAATTAAATTCCTATTAGGTAAATTAAATTAGCCAATGATTTTATTAATATTCGAAAAATTCAAATCACCCATTATCGTTTAATAGATTTAATTAACTAATTATTTTAATTTTAATAAATCTTCCTTAACAACTTCTAAAAAATTAAATAAGTTAATTAAATGAATTAAACACCCGAACTAAATTATTTTATCAACCTAGTAAAGCAAATCATATTATTTTTTTTTTTCTTCTTTTCAACTGCATATAGGTAAAAATCAAATTTTCATATAAACTCAAACATTTAAACTTTGCATTTTTTTATACCTTACTGACTTTATTTTATTTACTTTAAATACTTCAGAAATTACTATACAGCTAACATTTTATTTCAACTAGTACTTTAATTATCACTTCACATATCATAATATAAAAAAAAATCAAAATCTTGTACCTTTAAAAATTCGAACCCAGGCCAGAGAACCCTTCTGCCTCGAAATCGCAATCACCTCTGCTGCCTCATCCTCCTCTTGCGTGCGACGCCGAGTCTCCACTAGCCCGACCCCACGTGAATCGCCGCCGCCTTGCCTTGTCGTCGCCGCAGCCTCGAGCGCAAGCTCGACACTCCATCATCTCGTGCGCCTTGCTTCGAGAATCCCAGATCCATCCCCCTCCTTTGCCTCGCAAACTTCGATCGCGAGTCGCCTCCTTCACGTGAGTGCCCACGCGAACCCTAACTCGAGTTCGAACTGGAACTGATGGGGGTCGGCTTCGGTGATTTTTTTTTAGCGGCCATTTTTATTTTTTTATTTTCTTCACTTTGAATCTGAAGAGGGGGGGCCGAGATAATTATATTCGAATGAGGTATGCGTTACACGATTTATTTCGTGAATTTAGGCGTGATCCTAGGCGTGATTAAAGGAGATAACGTGGTGTCATTTGACTAAATTTAAATTTAAATTTAAATTGAATTCGTTGAAAATTTCAACGCGTTTACTCGCCCCGTGCTCACATATCAACTCAGAAAAATACGAAATTTGAAATCCGACAATAATTCAATATTACGGACCCAATGGAACTGGTTTCGTCGAATTCCGAGACTGTGCCTCGAACGGCTATTTTTAATATTGATTCAAACAATTAAAATTTCAAAACTGACCAAAGTAGTTTCAAATTCAATTCTGAAGCTTCTATTATCTTCAGTATTACCAATATAAATTTTACAAGCCTTTGAAATATTTTTAATCGGCTTAAAATTGAAGATTCAAATTTTATATTCAACTTTCAATAGATTAAATTCTATAATTTAATCGTCAAATTCATTCTAATAATTTGAAATTCAAGTCAAACCATCATTCAAATATTTAAAATTAATTAAATATTTTCAAATTAAATTGTTCAAAATTCTGGGTCGTTACAAGGGCAGGCGAGCATGAAAACTCGCCAACACGTGTATCACAAAATGGAACGCTATCCCATGGTTGCTAACCATTAATTTTGAGCTGAGGCTCCATAAACGGCCTAAAGATCATGGGTCGCTACCCTACTAATTTTGAGCTGAAGCTCCACAGATACGGGGTTTAGTCTCCCTCGTAGTCAAAGAGACATCGCACATTGCTAGTCTGAACCACAAAATGATCATCATCGATCATCAAGAAGTGTCAATTACACTAAGCTAGTAAAAAAAATGAGTTTAGCTTCATGTCCCATAACCACTGGCTTAACATAAATATTTACGAAAAAATTGTAGATTCCCACTCACAAATTGTCATAAGAGTTTCAATCGAACAAGTCCAAAAATTAACCGACGAAGTAAACACAAGCGTTTCATACCACTTGTTTTACTAAGCCATTTAATTAGATTTCTCAAACGAATGAAGTAAAAGTTTGTATATACTAATAGATTGGAAAACGGTCTTAAAAGCAAACTTTGTATCAAAAATAGAGTTGAAATCATCTTTGTGAAAGGATTTGAATATTTACTACTAGTATTGAAACCTTTGCATTTTAAAGTGACAAGCCACAAAAATGATTGTATAAACAATCAATTGCCAAAAATTCACATAGAAGGCGTGAATTAAACCCAATGAAATCGATACCAAACCCATCAAAGTGGATATTCCCTAAAATCCAAAGAAAGAAGTCATCAAAGTCGATAATAGTGATAACAACCAGTCGGATTGACCAAAAATCGATTAACATTGGATTTTCACTCAAAATTAGGCAAATATGCAGATATGCACAAATCCAGACGTCTGAGGGGTTGATCCAGACGTCTAGTTTTGGTTTTTGGAATATTCCAGAAAACCAACTAGACGTTTGAAATCTCAAATCAGACATATGACCTCCATTCATACGTCTGAAACGATAATTCAGATGTCTGAAATTAGTCACTGCCTTTATCTTTATTTTTCTACCGTGTATAATTTTCACCAGGAGGCAAAACTAGACGTCTGGCATTGGTATCCAGACATCTGAACTCCTGGTAAGGGCAACAATTTTCCTAGGCCATGATGGCCAAAACGATTTCGGGAGCGATTGAGAGAGCAATGGCAACTAAGGATTTACGCCAAGCGACAACCCAGTCTTATAGGCTCTTCGATGCATCCCAAACAACATATCCAAACATCCTTAGTAACTTCAAACCCAAAAATTAGTAAATCACCAAATCAATTCAAATCAAAAGCTAATGATCATGAATAGATGTTAGAAATTCATGCCTAACCACAAAGATAGATATAGACATAGATGTGAGATAAAAATCTCACCTTTTACACAAAATCAAGGAAGAAGAAGCTTGAAAACAAGGGAGGATCAACCACTCTTCAATCTCAACTCTAAAAGCCCCAATCTAAGGCAATAAGCAATATTTCCTAAATTAGGTTATAGGAAATTTCTGAAATTGGAGAGAGACTGAGATGGAGAAGAAGAAGGAAATGCTTACCCAAGTTTCTCTTTGAGTTTTGGAGCTAAAACTTGGATTTGCTAAAGAAACTAGAGCTTAGGATTTTAATTTCCAATCTCCTCCACCATTTTTGCTAAAGCTTGAGTTGTTGGAAATATTATGAAGGAATGAAGAGGAGTGGAGTAGAGTTGGGTTGATATGTTAGGTTAATGGGCTGAAACCCAGACCCAAAACCCTAAGTGAAAAGTTTGAAATGTTAGCTAGCTCCAAACATATCGATGTTTATACTCAAAAAGATCGCCAATTTGAACTCAATGGAAGTGGTCTCGAGTCCTAATTTGACAATTTGCAAAAAGTAGCATTTCGAACTATAATCCGACTAATGGTTCTATATTTAAATAAAATATTTAAATATACAATCGTAAAATATGCGGGTTGTTATAGAATCCCCTCCTTAAAGAAATTGTGTCTTCGCAATATTTAAGAAGAAGATAAAAAAAGTAACAACCATAAAAGCATAACAACACAAAAGAAATTTGAAATAAGAAGTCCACTTTAAAGAGCACGAGAGAGTAAGTCCGGATGTGTTCGCTCGATGAATTCTCTAGATTCCTAAGAGAAATCTTTAGGATTTGAGGACCATTGAATTTTCATGAGAGGAACATCTTTATTTCGAAGGCGTTTTACTTCCGTAGCAATAATACGAATAGGATGTTGCTCATAAGTCAAATTAGGAAAAACTTCAATTTCTTCCACAACATCGGGCTCAAGAATAGAATCAGAATCTCGAAGGCATTTCCGTAATTGAGAGACGTGGAATACGTCATTAATAGCAGAAAACTGAGCCGGTAATAAAAGGCGGTAAACATGGAACCAATACGTTCGGTGATGGGAAATGGACCAATATATCGAGGTGCTAATTTTCCCGATCGACTAAAACGCACAACACCCTTCATAGGTGAAACACGAATAAACACCAAATTTCCCACAGAAAATTCTAATTTCCTTCTTCGTTTATCGGCATAGGATTTTTGTCTACTCTGGGTTTCTTTCATCCTATGACAAATAAGGTCAATTTTTTCTATGGAATCACGAATAAAGTCTGGGCCTAAAACTGCTTCTCACCGGCCTTAAGCCAACAAGAAGGAGATCAACATGGCCTTCCATAGAGTGCCTCGAAAGGTGCCATACCAATGCAAGATTGGAAGCTATTATTATAGGAAAACTCAATAAGAGAAATATGATCTTCCCAACTTCCACCAAAATCAAGAACACAAGCACGAAGAAGATCTTCAAGAGTTTGATTCACACGCTCAGTTTGTCCATCGGACTGAGGATGATAAGCGGTGCTAAAATTAAGCTCGTTCCCAAAGCTTTTTGAAGACTCTTCCAAAATCCACTAGTAAACAATGGATCACGGCCTCTAACAATAGAAGTAGGAACCCCATGTAATTTAACAATTTCTTTAATAAAGAGCGTAGTTAAAAGAGGTACGGTCCGATTGGACCGAACGGGAATAAAATGGGCGGATTTAGTAAGTCTATCAACTATCACCCATAGGTTATCATGGCCCGAGCGAGAACGGAGAAGACCGTCAATAAAGTCCATGGTAATCTGATCCTACTTTCAAATTAGAATGTCCGAAGGTTGCAATAACCCACCGGGCCTTTGATGCTCGGCCTTAACGAGTTGGCAAGTCATGCAACGCTTAACAAAGTTAGCAATATTGTATTTCATTCCATCCCAATAATAAATTCGCTTCATATCCACGTACATTTTACTACTACCGGGATGAATGGTAAATTTAGATCGATGAGAATCTTCTAAAATGTCTTTACGAAGATCACTAATATTTGGCGCGACAAGTCTACCAAACTTTCGCATACCGCCACGAAAATCAATATCGAAGTCTTTCAAACCTTCAATATCAATTTTATCCCTAAAATTTTGGCTAAGTAGAGCCAATTTAGGACCTAGCTTTTGAGCTTCAAGGATGCGGTCTAAAAGAGAGGGATGAGCCTCAATGCTACATAAAACGAGAGATGCACATAAATTGGATTCACGATCTTGAATCTCATAAGTGGATATAGTCTCGAAATCAATCCATTCGGATATCATCATGGAAACAACCGCTTGTTGCTTATGACTAAGGGCATAGGCAACACGATTTCCCTTTTCGGGAGTATAAAGAATATCAAGATCATAAGATGCAAGGAACTCGAGCCAACGTTGTTGATGCAAATTAAGTTCCTTCCGGGAAAATAAATACTTCAAAGATTTATGATCGGTGTAGAGAACAAATTTTTCTCCCAAAAGATAGTGACGCCAAATTCGAAGGATGAAAACAGTAGCCGCGAGCTCTAAATCGTGAGTGGCATATCTAGTCTCTGCAGGCTTTAATTGCCTAGAAGCATAAGCAATAACAGGTTCTCTTAGCATAAGAACGGCACCCAAACCAACACGATTAGCATCGGTATAAACAATAAAATCTTGGTTTCCTTCGGGAATCACAAGAATAGGAGCATTGGAAAGGAGTTCTTTTAATTTCCGAAAAGAAGCTTCACATTTGTCTGAGCAAATGTATTTAACTCCTTTCTTTGTCAAGCGAGTAAGAGGCACGACAATTTTTGTAACGACCCAGAATTTTCGAACCAGAAAATTCCAGATAGTTATGAAAAGAAGAAGAAATAGATAGAAGAAAAAGAAGAAACACCAGAACACAGATCAGAAACCTCACATTCGCAGCGGATAAAAATATAATATCACATAAATAATAGTTATACAAAGGAAAACTGTACTTGTCAAATTACACTTCAAAATATCAGAGTTACAACACATTCTCAACCACAGGACAGGTAAATAATCTGTTTCAGATACTATAATATAACACAGTAGAAGCTCTCCATACGTTCCTGCTCTCCAGCTCTCCTCCTGAGCTCCAGAACGTCCTAACCTGTAAATCTGTAATACTCAGTCTGACCCGAGCATTACATCAAAGTAACACCCGGGTCAGGCTGGAAACCAGCGTGAGTAAACTCATCTAACACGGAATACAAAAGCATACTACTTATATAAACCCGGGTTAACGTATAACAATTTACAACTTCACAAGTTGTTATAAACATTACTTATTTCACACATCAATTTCTAAGTGCCAACTTAGATTAAATGGTCCAATTTACTTAAATCATTCCTAATCAACATATTGATTCACATATCAATTTTAAAGAAACGAAGTGGTTTCGGGTATTACTAATACCCGACTGCGGTCTCTTCGTTTCCAGTGTCATCTAAACTCAAGTTATTCCAATAAGAACAATTTCGCTTTAATTACCTGATAACAGTTTTACACAACAATTCATATTTAATAGATAATCACATTATCAAAATCCTTCCAACATATCATATTACAAAGCAATTCATATCAGAGATATTAACCAATCCAAAATATTTATCCTCATTCAATCATTCATAAGCAAGATTGATCACTTCATTAATTACATTAATTAATGATCCTCTAATTACCTTCTTAAGTTAATTATCCTCAAATTTCATTAAATAATTAACCTTTAACTTAATTACATTCATTAATCAACCTTGATTAATAACAACCAGAAATTAACTTTCCTTAATTACTAAATCAACTTCTTGATTATATTAATCAATCCTTTAATTATACTGAACAATTATCATTTAATTTCTTCCACCAAATAATTATTCTTAACCCATCATTAAATGATTATCTTAATTAATAAAACTCAATTGAATAATTAAAATTAACAAATTTAAACTAATTAATTACACTGAGAAATAATTTTCTTTAATTACTTCATTGAGTACTTATTCAAATCATCTTCTTAACATTAATGATTACCTTTTAAGTAATTAATCTTTAATTACTTAATAAATTCATCCTTATTTAGGGATTAATTAATCTCTAATTAATTAACTCATAATAATTAAATTAATTAACTATTCTGTAATCATTAACTAATTACTCTTGATCACTTATTAATTTATTAAATCTATAATTATCCAAACTTTAGTTATTATAAGATAAGCTCTTCATTCCTTATTACTTATTCTTTTAATTAAATTCATTATTAAGATCTTATTAATAAATCCTAAATCACTTATTATTAACATATTTTACATTAAGTTTAAAAAAACTAAGAATCAACTAAGTTAATAACATATTTATTTTACTTCTAAATTCAATAGTTCAACAAAACATTGATTACATGTAAAAGTAATTTATTTAAGATCATTTTAGACCTGATAAAAACTTGATCTTACTTTTAAAACTGTATACATTTCCTCGACATCAATTCAAAAGCATTCGGTCCGGACCCAAAAAAAAATCCATCCCTTTATCAAACTTGTTTTAAATTCAACCTGATAAAATACTGGGGAACTATCGAAGCAACTCTCTACTGACTCGAGTAGAACACCGAGTAACCCCCTCTCTTCTCAGGTTCAAGAATTCTATCTTCATCTTCCTCCTAACTACTGCTCTGACATACACGAACATCATCACGTGCACCTGCACACAACTCCTCCTCACTGGAGTACGTCTCCGCCCCTATCCACAAACAACCTCCAACCCACTGAACCACCAGAACACCACAACATCGCTCGACCACACCTACAACGAAATTCGAGCCTTTAAAACTCCCCCATAGGAGGAAGACCCCCATACTTCCCCTTCGTACTTCTCGCTCTGGCCACCGAAACCCCCAAAAATTCACCAACACCATCACCAACAACTCCTTATTCTTTCCCCCCTACCGCAGGCTTAATCAACTACCTTGACGATGCAAATCTCAGGTAACAGATTCCGTTCCCAACCCCTTCTAAAACCCTAACTTCATCATAAACGGCCACTACCGACATTACAAAAATTAATCTCCATTTTTCCCAAAATATATAACCCTAAAACTTGTTTCGACCAAAATCTGATCATCAAAAAGTTCATCGATCGCCGGGAAATGGTGGAAATTCGTTTCCTAAACAACTTCAAACTGCTCCAAAAAAATCTAAACTAAAAATACTGATTTTGTTTCAAAAATCCTATTTCTCATAGGTGTATCTGATTATGAATTTAAATCATCTAATTATTCATGTTGAGTTTTTCTTTTACTTTAATGAGTCAAGTTTTCTTTACTGATTAATAAGCTCTCAGGTTGACACAACCTTCAATCCTTACCATATAAATTTTAACATTTAATTCTCATTGTTTTAAACAAATTTTGTTTAAACACTTCAACATAAAACTGATTTGAAACAAAACTCTAAATTTTGAATGATATTTACATTCAACAGTTAAAGAACAGAGCACCCACTTGAATATCAGGCATGCACACAGAGGTAACTTCAAACAAATATACACAAAATCATTTAACTACAACATGCAAACCATTATTTTGCCTATCTAAGCTTAAGATTCTGCATGCAACAGGGATTTAACAAATTTTAAAAAAACTTTTTAAAATCAGATGTGTTCACCCACATTTTGTTTAACAAATGAACAAAGCTTTAGTTTTGAAAATTTGGAACTTGAAAATTTTCTTTTCTTTTCTTCTGTCTACATAGTCAACTTCTTTTAAAACATCTCAAACTAAAATAAAATAAAAATAAATCAGGTACAGGGTTTTAAATTTTCTTCCTGAACATATCTTGGTCTGTTGCAGTTAACATAGTCATGCATATATTCATACAGGAATACAATAAGAATTCCATTTGTATACCCAAAACAACACCTATTCCAAATCATATTAAGTTACTGTTATTATTGATTTGAGGCATGCATAAACTATATGGAAGATTTAAACTTAAAAGAATTAAAGTCTACACACATACTTAAAGCAGATTTAAATTCAAAGATGAAGTTCACTTCTTTCATTTAAGGAGTTGCATGTTTCCATTCAGTCATATATATCCAGTATTTTTACATATATATATCAGATTTGCGCATTTATACATCCAAGCAAAAAAAAAAATTTCACAACATTATAACAAAAATTCATCAAAGCCTAAAACGAACTCAACTTAAAAGGAGTAGTTTACTCACCTGTAGATGTTGAGCAGAATGAAATAGTCGAGATTTTGAAAACTTGAATAGTTTAAACCAAAAGCTGAATGCTACAAATTGAAGATTTGTTGCTTGATGACTTTTCTGAATTTGAGATTGTTGTTTGAATATGTTTACTGATTACTTCAGTTTTTGCTTTGATCGGCCCAGTTTTTGTGAATTAGTTTATTGATTTGCATATTATTATTATTTTCAAATTTTTGTTTTCTTTGTTTTGGAAGATGGAGAATGAAAAAGGAAATGAGAAAGAATAGAAATGTATATTTTCTCATACCTTTTATTTAAAATTTAAAACAAATTCATGACACTTGTTAGAGTTCCTACAAATGTCATCATAAGTGATTTACATTTGTCATTATGCATAGAATTAGCTTACATTGTTATTTATTAAGATGTCAATTTATATATATATTTTTTATTACCTTAAGTATTTTCTAATTATTTAAATTCTCTAATAATATCTATTTAATAATTACTTTCCTTAATCTATATACCATATTTTAAAGAAAATAATATAAACAAATTATGTTTTGATGAAATCATATATATATATATTTACATTTATTTTAAGATCTTATCCTTTAGATTTAAATTTTAACCCAAATTCAAATTCATTTTAAATTAAAGTCCTATTTTGGAATCAATTCAAATATATGTATGTATTAAGTAACACAAATTAAATTTGTAATCAATAATTTTATTTAAAATCTATGTAATATATACAAAACAATTACAAATATTAGACTCATTCGTTCAATTTATAATCCAATATTTTATTAATTAAGCCAGTTCATTAATCGATTACAGATGGTCAATAATTCGGGTTATTACAATTTTAGAAAAGTCTTTTATGAATCGACGGTAATAACCTACCAATCCAAGAAAACTACGGATTTCCGTAACACTCTCCGATTTCTTCCAATTTTGAATTGCTTCGATCTTTGAAGGATCCACAAAAATTCCGGATTCAGAAATAATATGACCATGAAATTTCACACGAGATTGCCAAAAGTGGCACTTAGAAAATTTTTCTTTCAATTGATTGCTCCTAACAGTTTCCAACACAATCCGAAGATGTTTTTCAAGCTCTTCCTCGGTTTTAGAATAAACAGGACATCATCTATAAAGATGGGAACAAATCGATCGAGAAAGTCTTTGAAAACTCGATTCATAAGGTCAACGAAATAAGTCGGAGCATTCGTTAAACCAAATGGCATAACAAGCCATTCATAAGATCCATAACGAGTGCGGAACGACGTCAAAGGAATGTTATCCTCTGCAATACAAAGCTGATGAAAACCAGTTGCAAAGTCTAACTACGAAAAGACTCTAACACCACTAAGTTGATCGAACAAATCATCATCCCAAGGTAAGGGATATTTATTCTTGATGGTAAGATCACAAAGCTTGCGGTAGTCAACACAAAGCCTAAGTGTACCATCGGATTTCTTCACAAAAATAGCCGAAGCTCCCCAAGGAGAGGAACTAAAACGAATAAACTGCTTCGTCTCCAATTCGGATAATTGTTTACGCATCTCCTCATTTTCCTTATTGGACATGTGATAAGGAGGACGAGTGATAGGTAGAGCTCCATGGATTAGATTAATTCTGAAATCAATTGCTCGCTTAGGTGGTAATCCTAAAACGGGCTCAATTATGTCGGGAAATTCACGAACAACATGAATGAAAGAAGTGACGTCTTCCTCATCATCGTTATCATCATCAATAGGATTTAGAGAATACAAAGATGCCACCAAACTAGAATTCGAATATTTAAGAACAACAGAAATCTGCTTAACAGATTGAGGATGTCGAAGATTAATAGTCCGCTCAGGACATAGGATATGGGCTTCATAATGGTTAAACCAATCCATTCCCAAAATCATTTCAACGCCTAAGTAACGTATGACATGCAAATCGGCTCGGAAAGAATAATCACGTAAAAAATAATCTCGACATCTTTACAAAGCAAACTGAGTGTTGCGGATCCACCAACAGGATTCGCAATTCTCAAGGAAGTCATTAAAGCCATAACACTTAAATAAAAAGTATCAACAAGTTCTTTTGATATAAAAGAATGGGATGCACCCGTATCAAAAAGAACTCGAATAGGTTGATCACGAAACATAATAATTCCATCAAGGATAGAATGAGAAATACCTTGACCACGAGAAGTGTTACTAGGGGCTTGCACCACATTTAGCTTTCCCTCCTTCTTACTTTGAAGTTTGGGACATGCAGATATATAATGAACCGAACTTTTGCAATAGCGGCAAGCAAGGGGCTTTGAAAACTTATTTGCATAATGGTCCTTAGAACCACAATTGTAGCACTGGCCACCACTAGATGTAGAAGTCTTTGCTACCTGTTTCCCTTTCTTGTTGGGATAAGGACCCTTGAACTTATTAGGCCTTTTCTTGTTGTTATTGAAGTTCGGTTTGGCACTCCAAACATCAACATCGCTCTCTTTATTTGCCTCTTCAAGTCGAAGAGCGATATCAACTAGTTGATCAAAAGAAACTTCTAGTTTCAGAAGTAAAGGCTTTTTGAGATTCTTATTCAAGCCACAGAAAAATCTCTGATTTTTCTATAGCGGGGTACTTACATACTTGACACAGTATTTAGAGAGGGATTCAAAAGATGCGATATAATCCGCCACAGAAGATTCACCTTGAACAAGGTCAATAAAATGACGGGCCAAAGTCACTTTTTCAGATTCATGCGAGAAAAGATGCGATCGCATGTTCTAAGCCAACCTTGGACTTTGATAACGCCCTCGGAAGCCCTGAACGGCTTTCCACCCAAATTTGTATAATCACAGCAAAGGCGTGCAAATTCAGATTTTCAGCGAGTAGGCTCTGAAATGGGTCCGACAGCTTGAGCACTCTTTACCCGATCAAGAAGCTTTGGGCAGACAACATACTCCATCCTGAGGAGTAGCACTAGATTGACCAATGCTGGGACGGCCTGGTCTAACCATTTCTCTTCTTTAAGAAATAAAGAAAGAAGAAGAAAAAGGTTAATCTCAGAAGGAATGTCAAACAATCATGATTGATACAATAAGGCATTTACAAAGAAGATAGGATAGAACGGGTCCAATGACTCGAATAAAATCCCAAGGCATGACTCCTAAGAAGAACTTAGGACGATGATCCTTGCTAGAATATTCTACATTGTTCCGATATTTTGATCTGATACCATGCTGTGACGCCCCACCTCTATAAGCACGCTAGCCAAGGACACTACGGAGTAATGCCGTCAACTAGCGCGAAGAATAAGGCTATTGAGAAGTGGCCATCCATGTAATTGCTTTGTGCGAGCAGCGATATGTCAGATTGTATAACATGCATTTCATTTCAAGAGGAAATCCGACATACCGATACTAACTCAAAGCTACTACACAGTGGCTATGTGGTCTTCGGAAACAAATATAGAAAAAAATGTAGCATAAATTAGTCATAGATATTCATATCACAAAGGTGGAAACAGATATGAATATAACACATATAAGTGTACATTAGAGTAGTGGTCAAATATGATCCACAATATCACAAAAGAATAGATACAAGTGCTACATCAAAGAGTATGTATACATCAAGGAGTCTCTATCTCGAATGTATAACAACAAAAACTACCAATCTAATGTAGTTAGACAAAAGTCAGATAATGATGATCCCAGATAAGGAGTCAAGCAGAAGCACCTGTAACATCTCGGTATGACCCGAGTATTATTTAGTAAGAAAATAATAAACGAATCAGTCTAGCTATAAATATCAGATAAAAATGAGATAGAATAAGAGATGTGACAAAAACGTATGATAACAATAATGCCATACTGTGATTAGTATGCAGTTTAAAATCAACCAGAGATTAATCAATATCATAAGAATCTTCTCATAGATCAAAAAGAAAACCATATTCTTTATTTTTATTCACCAAGTCATAAATATTTGCAAACATTTCAATGCCAAACGTAAAAGTTGTTGAAACACAAATTCACCAATGCACAAATATTGATAAACCCATAAATGTAAATCACTAAAATTGGCGAGACACAAATTCTAGAAATCATCAATTGGAAATCCAGAAATCACAAGAGGGAGAGGCCTATCACAAAACGGGGGCATGAAAACTCGCCAACACGTATATCACAAAACGGAATGCTATTCCATGGTTGCTAACCATTAATTTTGAGCCGAGGCTCCACAAACGGCCTGAAGACCATGGGTCGCTACCCTACAAATTTTGAGCCGAAGCTCCACAGAAACGGGGTTCAGTCTCCCTCGCAGACAAAGAGACATCGCACATTGCTAGTTTAAACCACAAAATGATCATCGTCGATCATCAGGAAGTGTCAATTACACTAAGCTAGTAAATAAATGAGTTTAGCTTCATGCCCCATAACCATTGGCTTAACTTAAAAAATTTTGAACAAATTGTAGATTCCCACTCACAAATTGTCACAAGAGTTTCAATCGAACAAGTCCAAAAATTAACCGTAAACGCAAGCGTTTCATACCACTTATTTTACTAAGCCGTTTAATTAGATTTCTCAAACGAATGAAGTAAAGGTTTGTATATACTAATAGATTGGAAAACGGTCTTAAAAGCGAACTTTGCATCAAAAATAAATTTGAAATCATCTTTGCCAATGGATTTGAATATTTACTACGAGTATTGAAACCTTTGCATTTTAAAGTGACAAGCCACAGAAATGATTGTATAAACAATCAATCACCAAAAGTTCACATACGAAGGCGTGAATTAGACCCAATGAAATCGATACCAAAACCATCAAAGTGGATATTCCCTAAAATCCAAAGAAATAAGTCATCAAAGTCGATAATAATGATAACAACTAGTCGGATCGACCAAAAATTGATTAATATTGGAGTTTTACTCAAAATTAGGCAAATAGGCAGATATGCACAAATCCAGATGTCTGAGGGGTTGATCCAGACGTCTGGTTTTGGTTTTTGGAAATATTCCAGAAAACCAACCAGACGTCTGAAATCTCAAATCAGACGTCTGATCTCCTTTCAGACGTTTGAAATTATAATTCAGACATCTGAAATTAGTCACTGCCTTTTTCTTTATTTTTCTGTCGTGTATAATTTTCTCCAGGAGGCAAAACGAGACATCTGGCACTGGTATCCAGACGTCTGAACTCCCGGTAAAGGCAACAATTTGCCTAGGCCATGATGGCCCAAACGATTTCGGGAGCGATTGAGCAAGCAACGGCGACTAAGGATTTACGCCAAGCCACAACTCGGCCTTATAGGCTCATCGATGCATCCCAAACAACATATCCAAACATCCTTAGTAGGATTTTCATAAAATTGGACTTCAAATCCAAAAATTAGTAAATCACCAAATCAATTCAAATCAAAAGCAAATGATCACGAATAGATTTTTTGAATTCATACCTAACCACAAAGATAGATATAGACATAGATGTAAGATAAAAATCTCACCTTTTACACAAAAACAAGGAAGAAGAAGCTTGAAAACAAAGGAAGATCTACCACTCTTCAATCTCAACTTTAAAAGCCCCAATCTAAGATAATAAGAAATATTTCCTAAATTAGGTAATAGAAAATTTCTGAAATTAGAGAGAGATTGAGATGGAGAAGAAGAAGGAGATGCTTACCCAAGCTTCTCTTTGAGTTTTGGAGCTAAAACTTGGATTTGCTAAAGAAATTAGGGCTTAGGATTTTAATTTCAAATCTCCTCCGCCTTTTTTGCTAAAGCTTGAGTTGTATGAAATATTATGAAGGAATGAAGAGGAGTGGAGTGGAGTTGGGTTGATATGTTAGGTTAATGGGCTGAAACCCAAACCCAAAACCTTAAGTGAAAAGGTCGAAATTTTAGTTAGTTCTAAACATATCGATGTTTATACTCAAAAAGGTCGCAAACCCCATTTTGAACTCAATGGAAGTGGTCTTGAGTCCTATTTTGACAGTTTGTAAAAAGTAGCATTTCGGACTATAATCCGACTAAAGATGCAATATTTAAATAAAATATTTAAATATACAATCGTAAAATATGCGGGTTGTTACATCAATTGTTATCTATTATATATTTTTCTGCTGCGCCTGTGAGATTCTGATGTTGTTTTCTTTTTCTTCTTCTACCTCCTTCTTTAACCCTAATGATTCATATTTCCGTCCAATTTGAGTTTAACTGAGGGAGAATATTGTCGACTCAATGGGGTACGGATTTGCGACCATTACAACTGGTATCAGAGCTGAAGGTTAAGCGAGAACCTTGACTCTGATGGGGATTACTCATTAGAGATAGGGTCAGTAGTATTCTAGAATTAGTTTGAGTGTATTAATAGATATGAGCGCGTATTTGTTAAGTGAAAAATTGTTTTATATTGTGTTGATTGATTTGTTGAGTGGCTTATGATTGTGGTCCATATGAGTAATTAACGTTATTGATAGGGATCTCTAAATACTTGAATGGAACAACTCGACATAGTGTTTTTTAAAATAGGGTAAATGAAATAATTGTTCCCAAATTATTTTTATATATAAAAGGAATAATTTTCAGAAATTATTATAATTATATGTGGTTGGTTGGTTGTTAGCAAGTGATAATGTCAAATTGTTATCATTGTTGTGTGGAAATGGAATAAGGAATTGAATATTATAAACAAAAGTTAAGGAAATAGATTCATATTACAGAATGAAATTTGTAAATGTGAATTACAAATGTGATTTATAATTGAAACAGAATAAAAATTCCAAATTAATATTCGAATATAGATTGAAAGGATATGGAATTCAAAAATTTGGGAAATTAAATTCCCTGTGAGTTTGAAAATGTTTTTCAAAGGCTTTGGAGGAGTAATAGTGATATTATTCGGAAATTGGACGTGAAATTTGGTGAGATTTGGAATTAAAGATATTTGAAAATGTTTTTAAAGAGTAAAAGCACTAAACTCACTTCGGTTACTGGAAAATAATTCCGATGATGAAAGCGACATCATCGGTGTTCATTTTTGAGTTTCCAAGAGAGGGGTTGTGTAATGATACAGATTTTCGCGCTCGAAAATCGACATCCATACTTTACATCATACTCGAATGCCGCATATTCAACCGTTCAAATCTGAATCGTCGGAGCTTATAACAACATTAAGTAAACAACATAGTGAAAGAAAAAGAATAATACATTGATATACAGCATTGATACAATATTTGATACAACAGATGATACAATAGATATCAATATACATCAGAGATATGATACGATAAAATAGCAGCGGAAAGAAAATAGATAACATCAACAGCAGAACACATAACTCTAAGATAGTCCTCCAGAGAGAACTCCAGCAGCAGCTCGATCCAACTTCATGATACACTGAGACAAGCAAGTCTCGTCCACCCAAAGATTGAACTAGCTCCAGATAATCTACTAAACCTAGCTATCTGAAAAACCCAACTTTAGGCTGCCCGCGTGGAAAAATTTTGAGCACCCAGAGTTTAGGAAAGAAACAATAAACTGCAGGTCAGTCATGAGACTGGTATGAGTAACAAAAACAATTTATTTTTTAAAAACAAACAAAGAAATATTTTAAATTAGATTCGCAATGCTTTTAGAAAATGAGACTACCATAAGGCCTCCCGCACACACACACAATGCAAACGTAGAATCGGAGGAGATTTCTCCTTATGATAGTCAAACATGCTTGGTACGCAATTTTCTTTGATATTATTACTATGAGTGCAAAGTGTAGAAAACATTTCGAAAGTAAAATATAAATCTTAGCCAACATAGACATTCTGAACTATGCCTACTATAGCTACCATCTAAACATTGGGGTGCCACCATAAGTAAATGGCAGGTTATACAACTAAAACCGTAAAGAGCTCATATTGGATGAATGGATTTCCAACAAATGGTCGGGCAAAGGAACTTCCCAAGTAAAATGGAACGCCTCTGGAGGGACGTCCCCGGATTCTAACTGGATCTCTGCTAGACAAGGCGGGGTTACCTCTAGCTGGGTAACTACTGACACGAATATGCCATCTCCCGGCTGTAAACAACCTTTATCCGAGGATCCTCTCAAACAACAACCACTAAATAATAAGTTTACAGCAAGCACAAAGTAAGTATCTGGGCTCCATACCATGATACCACTCATAATCCAGAAGGAAATGACATACCCTCAGAGGGCGCAATCCTCAAATAACCTTGCTGCTACGATTGCTGTTTCGACCATAACCGGGTTGTGAGGTTTGACGAAGTCTCGTCCACAAAGCTACGCTTTTCACAAATGCCACGCTTTGATCAACAAATGGTCAGCAGCACTCAACATGCCACACTACCAAATTGGGAGTATAACACTGATAACCATCAACTACATAACCTCTGTGCTCATACGTCTCAGAGAAGGGTATTAAACTAAGAGAATAAATTCTCCGCCACCAACAAAAATGTATTTGAAAGCAATCTGCTTTATATCTCAAAATGTAATGTCAGACACACAATCCATACAAGTCTGTTCTAGGTTCGAACAGAACCGAAGGCACTTCCAAAGAAGCCCTTGCAATCCGGGTATTCACAATCCTGATCGGACTTCCCATCACTTAGGCAATCTCCATACCGGCGCGACTCACTGCATACACAATCGATAGGTCATTCTATCGCTCTTGCAAACACCCGGTCTTCACCACCGGTCTTCAAATGCTATCCATATACGTTGTAGCACTATTCGGAATGGGTTATACGACACAAAGGTCCTCTCCCGGTTAAATCGAATAACAAGCGCAGTATTAAAAATCATTTGGATACTGGGGTCTCAGTTAAATCACAGCTTAAAGCCCAAAACCTTTCATTCAAATGGTTAAAACAAATTACCATTTCCAATCTTATCAACAAAAAGATTCATTTTAACAACCTTCAATGGTGTAAATAAATTTCCACACCTTTAATCTTTTAAACAAAAAGATTCAATTCATAAAGTTCACTCCGTTTACAAAGATCCATTCATGGATTTCAAAAACAATTTCCATTTTAATTAACTCGTTAAATCTTTAAATCAAGATTTAACTTATATCATTCAAAATTCGTTTCCAAAGATTCATTCATAGCCTTTCAAAACAATACCATTTTAAGTTGGATTAACTTATTCGGTCTTTGAATCAAAGACTCATTTTATAGCTTTCAAAACAATTCAATTCTATTTCAAACTTGAAATCTTTTAACACAATTTGGAAATCCTTTCTTTAAATGAAAGCTATTATTATTTGAAATCAAATAGTTTTCGTTTCGGAGATATCCGATCTCTTTTATACAAGTTAAAATCTATGGGTTAGTTCAAATTTCCAAAAGCAACACTTTAAAAATGGTTTAAAACCCATATAAACTTGTATAATTCTTTTTAAATCATAAATACCAATATAGGATTTAACTTCAGATATTGAATTCCAGTTTAAATCAAATTATTCAAATTTCAAATCTTTATTAAGTTATTCAAAATAACTTGCATTTTTAAAATAGCTTTTCAAAAGCTTTTTACTTTAAACCCAATCCATTTCCAACCCATTTGAATTTAAAAATTCAAATTAAAACTATTTCAAAAATCTGTGACGTAACCGATTTCCTCATGAAGTCCATATTTGTGTGTGTATGGTGTGGTCTAGGGGTTTAACACAATAGTGCAACATCATTCAATCATCATAGATTAAAACACAAAAATATAGTTGATAAGCAGTATAAACTATAATGCTTATCTTACAGATCATAGATATATATCATAGATAATAAATTTCACCACAAATAATAAATCACATTTTAGATCACCACGCAAATCAGGATATATCACAAAACATCAAACATCGGGAATATCAACAATTCAACCATTCAACCATTCAATAAGATCTAAACATTCATAGGTAAAATTTATTAATCAACTGTTAAATCTAGATCAGATGTATTACTTGTCATTAGTCCTGGTTACTTTACATAAGTTAATTTCAAATCATCTGAGATAAATTTCCCTTTAATTATTAACTAACCATCCTTAATAAATGAATCAATTGATCTTTAACTTCTAAACTAATCTTAGTTAATAACCTTTATTGACGATTAAAATTTCTTTAATTACTTTTCTAAAGAAATTCACTCATGTTGATCATTATTGATTTTAAATTGAATAACCATTTAGAACACATTAATTTATTCTAATTATTTAGTTAATTAAGTACCTAGCAATAACTAATTTAATTCTTAATTACTTGATTGATTTATTTATAATCAAAAATTTGTTTTCTTAACTTATCTAATCTTATCCAATTAATAATCCTTAATTTACAAATAAATTAACTTAATTAATCTGTAAACCTTAATTTAAACCTTAAATTACTTATTCAATTAGTCCAAATCATTAATTTATTAATTAAATAAATTATCCATTTTAATTAACTTAATTTCTTAATAATCTCTAGTTGATTATCTTTATTAACTACTAACATTTCCTTAATTATCCTTAATATAGTTCATTTCCTCTACTTACGATTAAATTAACATTTAAGTCCTCCTTCCCCAAGCCAACGGAAAGGTCTGGCTGCCCGGAATAGTTGGTTGTGGCGGGCCTTCCGACTATTCCCTAGGTTTACTGTTCAGGAATCGCTAGTCGGTAGTGATTGAACAGGTTTCCCGTTCCAAAAAAAAAATTAACATTTAAGTGTATATTTAAAACATTACACTTTTAAATTTTAAATTTTAAATCCCATTTTGAAGTTAAGATCCCAAAATGATTAACCATTTAAACATAAATCAAATTTAAATTCAATTTATAATCCTTCAAAATAAATGTAAAGAACATTTATCACTTATATAACAACTTATATAAGAAAAAGTTTAAACTAGATTTTATAAAGAATCCAAGTTAAACATTTGTTTGAAAACCAATTTCATTCTTTTTTAAAAATTTACTTTAAGTTTAAATCTTGTTCTAAACATTTAAATATTTAAACTTTATTTTTTTTCAAAATTTAGGATTCAAAAGTGAATTTGAATCCATAATTCAAACTGGATTTATACTTTGTTTAAATCTGGTGTATAAATTTAAATTCCATTTAAATTTGTTTTTAAAAAATCAAAACACTGCCAGGTTGTCTAAACCCTGTAATTAAGGATTTACTCGAGCCAAACGAAGATGACTTCGAGTCTAACACCCTAGTGCTTCGAGTAACATACTCGAATAACTTGTAACGACCCATAAATTTTCGATAATTAAAATAGCTAATTTAATAAGATTTCGTGATTAGGTGTTAGAAAAAAAATTGTAAGTCTTTGGAATAATAATAACTAGAATGAAATACAACAAAATTTTGTCTAATTTAATTATTTATGAATTGAATGGAATCCCAAATCAATTGAAATAATATGTAGTCAAAGGTAATTGAATGAATTTGTATTGTATAGGTAGTTGTGACACCTGTTTGTAAATAATAAACTTATAAGTGATTAAAAGTTAACGGTGATAATTATTTAAGTTACCTATTCATTTAGTTAGTCGAATTGAATTTGTGAACCAATTGCAATTGAAATGAAAGTTTATATATTAGTTGAGTGCATTATCTCTAACTGTAGTTAAATAATAATGTGGAATTCATTTGATGTAATATAGTAAATCGACTGATAATGAAATTTTATTTAAAAATCCAATATTGAAATCCGTCAAATATTGAACAATTAAATTGTTTAAATTTAATATTTGGAATTTATTGAATAATTGAATAACGGGAATTGAGTAACTGTTTAATGAAAATGGTTGTTCTATAATTTGAATTTGTTAAATTTTACAAGTTCGTTTTGAATATCTCAAAAGATAGTGATTCAAGAATAATATAAAATTGTCTAAATTTAATATTACAAATGTTTGAATAATTAAATTCCGAATTTGATATGATTAATTTGATGTTGAAATTTAATATATGAAAATAGAGTGAATAATTAAAATTTTATTTAATATGATTCAAATTGGTTTCCAAAGTGAATGTAAGTTATATCGGGATTATAATAGAGTTAATAAGATTTTAAAAAAATTGGAATTTATTGGATAATTGAATAACGGGTTTAATATGATTAAAAATGATTTGTAAAATTTTATTTTATCATATTAAAGTTAGAATGAGGTTATAGAACTTTTAAAGTCGAATTAAAAGTAAATTTGTAAAAATTGAATATTTTAATATTTAATTATCGAATGAAAAATAGCCAATTTTCGAACAGTCTCAGAATTGGACGAAACTAGTTCCATTGGATCCGTAATAGTTTGTTATTTTCGGATTTCAATTTTCGTAGCAATCGGAGTTTTCGTTTGACCGTGGCAGCTCGAAACGCATCGAAATTGTTTTAATATTAATTTGACGAGTTAAAATAGTCATTTTTCAAACAGTCCCAGATTTCGACGAAACTAGTTTCATCGGATCCGTAATATGATATTATTGTAAGATTTCAAATTTCGTGTCAATCGGATTTATCGTTTGTCCGGGGCGAGCCAAAACGCCTAGAAAATCGTTTAATCGATTTGATTTAAAAATCGATCGTTTATTGCCATATCTCGCACATACGATCGAATTAGCCTCCGAAACATGTTCCATTGTGTTCGGAACATCGGGTAAACCTTAGAAACGCCTGCCGGCACGCTTCGTTTGGAGTTCGGAAAATTTTCGGTGAATAGTGTTTTTGCAATTTTCTATAAAAGGCCCTCCATTTCACAATTTGCAAACAAAGCTAGGGTTTCAGCCCTTAGCCACCACTATAGAGATGAATGGCCAGAAATTTCAAAACTTCTTCCTCATTTTCCTCTCAATCCATCAACAATTAGCAAAAACTCTCAACTACAAAGTTGTAGAGGGCATCAAGATCTAGCTATCCAACGGTGGAGATCGGAAACGGAGCCACGGATTGACGGCAAAACGCGATGAAAGCAGCTGCGTTTTTCACGCAATTCGAGGCAGAGGATGAGGCTGAGCTTGGAGCTATTTGGGGTGAAGGTGGAGTAAGGTGGTGGCTTCGAAGTGGTGTAACCTGATCGTCCTCAAGTGGACCGAGGTGATGGCGAAAATTGGTTGAAGGCGGCGGCTACATGGGTTCTTCTTGCGTGGGCTTCCTGTAACGAACGAGAACGGGAAAGAATGATGCGCGCGGCCTGGATTCCATCTCCAAAAAAATGAACGGTCCAGATGTGAGTTGGGTATAAAATAAAATAAAAGTTGAATTTGATTTGTATTTAAATTTGTATTAACTTCAAAATATCATAACTCTTTCATACGAGGTCCGTTTTGGACGAAACGAATTGCGTTGCAATCGTTTTGTCGAGCACTACACTATGGAGCTGGATTGGAATCGTTTGGAGCTAGTGAAAATTTCGGGTAAAATTAAATGCTCGCTTAATTTTATTCGAAATAAAACGCTGGAACTGCATTGAAATCAAGTGAGTGTTTTATAACGCTCACAACGTACTAAATATCTTTATGCTAGTTAAATTTGACATTATGAAGTGTTATGATTTTATTTGTCGTTGTTTGATAAAAATTTAATTGTCATATAGCTTGTCATTTGAATTAACCATTGAAAAATTAAATTGACAGTTAAATTGAAATTAAAATTGAATTGCGATTAAATTACCTGACATTGATAACCATGAAATTGCCATGAATTGTATTGTCTATTGGATGATGTATTTGAATGTATGTTATTGGTTGATATTTAAATGTTTGGATGTTTATTTGCTTATATATGTCCTGTTATGCATACATATGAAATTGTGATTTGATTTAACTGATATATATTCATCCCCGACATTTAATTGAAATAAATAATTACTTGGCCATTGGATAGAAAATTATATACAGACACCGAATTGGCTAAATTTATAATTTTTAAAATCATCGATTTGAAATTTATTTAAATGTTTTGATTTAAAAGTTATAAATAGAAATCAATTTATAGAAATCGAATTTATCAAAAATTGAGTTTGGAAAGTTGAAATAAATTTTGGTTAAAAGAAATTGTTAAATAATTAAAGTGGAGACTTTGGAATTTAAAAATCGGGATATGATTGAATTTCGAAAATTGAATTGTTTAAAGATTTAACCTTAATTCGAGCTTTGAATATTACTAAGTAAAAGCGATATAAAATGATATTTTGAAATTGAGCTTGAAATTGAATCATATTGGTAATTGGGATTTAAATTTGAACATTGAAGGATAATTTTGTAAAGTGTTAAAAATTGATATTTTGAAAAAAATCAAGCTAAAAATCGATATAAATTGAAATTGAATAAATTAAAGGTGAATGTAAAATTGAATTAATTTGAAGTAAAAATTGACATTGATTTGAATTTAAATCGAAATTGAATCGGTAGAACGGAAATTGAAATTGATTTGAATTAGGAAGTTATAATTGAAATGGTTTGGGTTTGAAGCTGTTTATTTTGTTTTCCAAATTACTCAGTTATATAAATCACTTTTGAATACTTAAACTATTTTAATCTATTTTAATCTACTTAACCCAATTTAAATTATTTTAAAATAATTTATCTATTTTAAATCCATTTTAAAGATTTTAAGTATTTTAAAGTATTTTAATTATTTAAACTATTTTTAAACTACTTAAAACTATTTTCTAAAATTTCAAATAGGTAAATAAGGTGAAATGTTTATGTTTAAATCTTGAATGCAAATACGAATTGGTTTAAATGAAGTTGCAACCTAAATTGAAATTCGAAAGGATTTTGAAGTCGAAATGAGATATTGAGGCGAAAAATGATTTTTGAAATGGAATCTTACATTTTGAATAGATACGATGATATTTGAACTGAATTTGATTTTCGAAGCGAATATGATATTTTGATATCAATTATGAATCGATTTGAAATATAAAAGAGCCATCGGTGTAACAATACGTAGTTATTAAAGAGACCGGGATCAGATATGGACATACTCTCTGTCGATACCGAAAACCACTTTAATAACTATTATATGCGGAATGTTGATCCAGAATGAAGTGGATGGTTTGGTGAACGCGTTGACTGAAGAAAGAGACCAATATTGGATGACCCTTGACATGACTAAAACAGGAGCCGCGCCGGGCCATTGAGGTTCGCCACCTCTAGCGGACACACTTCTTCGATACCATATCTATTACATTTGTGATTCGATTTGGGTGCACCCCTTGATTTGGGAGTGTTGTTTCGCGGTGTTGGGGTAGCTGCTGGTTATGCTCAACATCAGTCCGGATCACGCAACTACTAGTATCCTAGTTGGTATCGCCTCATGTACCTTGTCATACTGATTATCCTATTCGCGACCACTACATTTTGTTTTGTGTTATACCTATGGGGTACCCTTTGATAACCACCAGTTTACGGTGGGGCTTACGGTGCTGTATAGACTATGGCATTATAAAATGTGTTAAGGGGGATTATGGTAACGCCTTAACGCTATTTTGATACTTTATATTACTGATAGACATTATCTACTTAGCGTACATTACTACCTAGTAGATAGTTTAACGGATCCTTGAGAGATGGAAAATCCCGTAACATCTCTTGAGTTATTGCACGCACGTTGACACTGGATATGAGATGTCAAACCCCGTAAACATCTCTAACGCCGTTACACTCATATTTATTTACGATTGATTTAACTTTCATAAGGATATTTTAGTCCTGACTCGAGTGTTTTGTCTTTTCATTACGCTCGGGTCAGACCTGAGTTTTCAGATTTTTGAAGATCTATTCTGGAGGACGAAGACGAAGATTTGGTATACTATTACTATTATTACCCTTGCATCATGCAATCTGGTGCATTATTTTAATTGTTCTGTTGTATATGTATAACTCTGATAAATGTTGTATAAATAATTGTCAAAGTATAGTAAACAGCTTCATGAACTGTTTATTTGACTATTATATTTTATCGTTCCGCTGCGAGATTCTGTGTTGTTTCATTTCCTTTATTTCTCTTTCTTTTCTTTTCTTATTTACCCCAATAACCATCTGCCCTTTTGAATGGTTTGGAATCGGCATGTGTATTTGATCGTCGGTTTAAACTGTCCAAAAAGGCGGGTCGTTACAGTTGGTACCAGAGCTTTGGTTTAGCGATAAACCTTGGCTCTAGTGGGGAATAACTCAATGAAATAGAGGTAAACTATATGAATGAGTTGAGTGTACAAGAGAGAGCGTACTTGTTATTTGATATAAAATGGTTTTATACTGTGTTAACTTTGTTCCTGTGACACCCCACCTCAATACCCACGCTAGCCAAGGACACTATGGGTTAATGCCGTCAACTAGCGCGGAGAATAAGGCTGTTGAGGAGCGACCATCCGTGTAATTGCTTTGTGCGAGCACCGATATGCCAGGTAAAATATAACATGCATTTCATCTCAAGAGGAAATCCGACATACCGACGCAAACTCAAAGCTACTACACAGTGGCTATATATAATCTTCGGAAACAAATATAGAAATAAACATAACATAAATCAGTCACAGGCAATTCATATCACAAAGGCGGAAATAGATATGAATATTACACATAAAAGTGTATATCAGAGTAGTGGTCTAACAAGATCCACAATGTCACAAAAGAATAGATACAAGTGCAAGCCAAACGAATATGTATACATCAAGGAGTCAATATCTCAAATGTACACAACCAAAAAATACCAAACTAAAGTAGTTAACCAAAAGATCAGATGATGGTCCGATAAGAAGTCAAGAGGAAGCACCTATAAAATCACAGTCTAACCCGAGTATTATTTAATAAGAAAATAATAAACGGATCAGTCTAGCTATAAATATCAGATGACATGATATATAATAAGAAATATGGAATAAACATATGATAACCATAATGGCATACTAGAATAAGTATGTAATTGAAAATCAACACGAGATTAATCAATATCACAAGAATCTTCTCAAAGATCCAAAAAGGGTATCATACCCAAAACTTGTATTCACAACAAGTCAATGACACACGAATTCACCAAGGCACAAAAATTGGAAAATCATATAAATGAAAATCACGAAAATAGGTGAAGGATAAATTCCAGAATTCAACACACGAAATCCAGAAATCACAAGAAAGGATAGCCAATCCATAAAAATGAGCCAGAGCTCCTCCTGACAGGGTATAGTCCCCCATTGCGTACATTGAGCCGAAGCTCCTCCTGGTGAGTCAAAACTCCTCCTGACAGGGTATAGTCCCCTATTGCGGACATTGAGCCGAAGCTCCTCCTGGTGAGTCAAAACTCCTCCTGACAGGGTATAGTCCCCCATTGCGGACATTGAGCCGAAGCTCCTCCTGGTGAACCGAAGTTCCTCATGACGGGGTATAGTCCCCCATTGCGGACATTGCGCCGAAGCTCCTCCTGGTGAGCCGAAGCTCAATAAAAACAACGTACAGTCCTGCACGTGGACAAAGAGGCATCGCACAATGCTAATCTAAACCATAAAATGATCGTCATGATCACCGAGAAGTGTCAATTACAGTAAGCTAGTAAATATATGAGCTTAGCTTCATGTCCCATAACCACTAGCTTAACTTAAATATTTACGAACAAATTGTAAATCTCCACTAGAAAATTGTCACAAGAGATTCAATCGAACAAGTCCAAGAATCAACCGACGAAATAAACGCAAGCGTTTCATACCACTTGTTTTACAAAGCCGTTTAATTAGATTTCTCATACGAGTGAGGTAAAGGCTTGTATATACAAATAGATTGGAAAACGGTTTAAGAAAACGAGCTTTGTAATAAAATAGTGTTGAAATCATTTGAAGAAAGAGTTTCGATATTTACTACTAGTATAGAAAACCTTTATATTTTTAAAGTGACAAATCACAAACATGATTGTAGAAACAATCAATCACAAAAATTCACATACGAAGACGTGAATAAAATCCAAAGAAATCGATAAAGGATCCATCGAAATGGATATTCAAAAATCCCTAAAAAGGAGTCATCATGGTCATAATAAATGATAACAACAAATAGGAAACGACACGAATCGATTAAATTGGAAATTCAAACAATTAGGCGAAATAGGAAAAATTGCATCAGGTCGGTCGGCCGGCTACAGAGCTCGGTTGAACGGACCCTGTTCTCAAAATTCCTCGGGAAGCAGGTCGGTCGGCCGAACCCTGTAGTTGGTCGAACGGACCATAAACAGAGAAGTGCTTATGCACTTGGAAGCAGGTCGGTCGGCCGGCAGCAGAGCTCGGTCGACCGGAACTGTTGCCAGTCTCTTCCCAGCCCATCCAAATGAGGTCCAACCTCGACCAAATTGCATCCGCTCGAGCAACGGCGCTAAGGGTTTATGCCAATCGACTACCCGACCCTATAATCTCTTCGATGCATAACCAAAACACATTCAAACATCAAAGTTAGGATTTTTAAAGATTTGAACCCCAAACACCAAAAATTGGAATATTCACCAAATCAATCCAAACCAAAAGCAAATGCACACGAATAAGTGTTAGGAATTCATACCTAACAATCGAAGATAAATATAGGCTAAGATGTGAGATAAAAATCTTACCTTTGAACCCAAATCAATGAAGAAGAAGCTTGAAAGCAAAGGAAGATCAACCACACTTCAATCCTAACTCAAGAAGCTTGATTCTAAGCTTAAAAGAGAAACATTTCCCAAATTAGGTTTAGGAATTTTCTGAAATCAAAGAGAGAATGAGTTGGAGAAGATGAAGAGGATGCTTACCAATGGGTTCTCTTAGAATTTGGAGCTAGATCTTGGATTTGCAATGAAACTAGGGCTTGGAATTTCTAATTTCCACTCTCTTCCACCATTGTTGCTTAAATCTTAAAGTGTTAGGAATATGAAATGAAGTAATGAAGAGGAGAGGGTTGGAACTGAGTTAAGTGGGGTTAATGGGCTCAGCCCAAACCAAAGCCCTAAGTGAAAAAGTAGCAAAATTCCACTAACTCCAAACATATCAAAGTTTACACTTAAAAAGATCGCAAACGGCGTTTTGAACTCAATGGGAGGGGTCTCGTGTCCTAATTCGACTGTTTGCAAAATGTAGCTTTTCGGACCAAAATCCGACGAACGATAAAATATTTAAATATACAATTGATAAATATGCGGGTTGTTACAGACTCCCCTCTTTAAAGAAATTGCGTCCTCGCAATACTTAAGAAGAAAATAAAAAGTAACAACCACAGAAGCATATCAACACAAAAGAAAATTTGAGATAAGAAGTTCACCATAAGGAGCATGAAAGAGTAAGCCTGAACGGGATCGCTCGACGATTCCCAAGAGCAATCCTTAGGATTTGAGAACCATTGAACTCTCACAAGAAGAACATCTTTATTCTGAAGGCGCTCAACCTTCGAAGTAATGATGCGATTGGAATGTTGTTCATAAGTCAAAACTGGTGAGACTTCAATTTCATCAATAACACCAGCTCGAGAATAAAAATAGGAAACCTAAAAGCATTTCCATAGTTAAAAGATGCAGAAAACGTCAAGAATAGCAGAAAATTAATCCAGTGCAACGGCGTAGTACAACAACGGTACGCCCGAGAAATGAGGAACTCGAATAATTTGGTACAAAAAGCAAAGTCTTAGTTCCCCTTCAGGAATCACAAGAATAAGAGTATCGGAAAAGAATTCTTTCAAATAATCTTCTTTACCAAAAAACTAAAACTTTCAAATTTACAATTATCTTTATGTAAAAATCTTTCTAGAAAAATTTACATTTTACAAGTCAATATATCGTGTCTGATTGTCTCATCAAAGCATTTAGAAAATTCCTATCGATAACGTTGATCAAGCGCATCGACCAAAATTCTTAAAACACTAAATGGGCAATACAATCACAAAATCATCTTCTATATGACAAAAATGTCTCCCAAAAACTTTCAAGAATATTCTTTGTTCTCTTTAAGAACAAAAATCCAATTATACTTATAAATAAATCTTATGAAAAAGATTTGCAAAATTTTAAATTGCTATTTTCATCCAAAATCAATCAATTCAAGAATGGTCTCACCGAAATATTCATAGAATACTCGATTAATAAAATGGATGAAATAAGCTAGACGAATCGAATGACATAATAAGTCATTCATAAGAATCATAACGAGTGCAGAATGCGGTAAGTGGAATGCTAACTCCTGCAACTCGTGGCCAAATGAAAATCGGTGGCAAGGTCGAACTAGAAAGACCTTAACACCACACAAAAGATTTCTTAGGTGATAATCCTAAGACAAACTCAAAAATACCGGAAAAGTTTCATAAATTATTTAGATAAGAGAAATTACACTTTTCTCATCTTGAGGGCTTAAAGAATAAAATGATGCCTTCAAAAATTTGAAATCGGAATCCCAAGAAAAAATAGAAATCTGCTTAACAGATAGAAAATGTCGAAGATGAATAGTCCATACGGAAAATAGGATATGGGCTTCACAACGATTAAGCCAATCCTTACAAAAATCAATTCCGAAGCCTAAGTAAAAATCGGCTCGGAAAGAAAAATCACATAAAATAATTTCGACATCAATAGAAAGCAAATTGAGTGTTGCGGATCCACTAGTCCGGATTCACAATCCTCAAAGAAGTCAACAAGTCCAAAATATTTTCAAAGAAAAAGAATCAACAAGTTCTTTTGATATAAAATAGTGAGATGGAACCCATATCAAAAAGAACTCAAATAAGAAGATCACGAAATAAAATAATGCCATCAAGGATTGAGTGAAAAATACCTTGACCAAGAGAAGAGTTGCTAGGGGCTTGCAGCTTTCCTTCTCTCTTGCTTGGAAGCTTAGGACACGAAGATAAAAGATGACCCGAACCTTTGCAATAACGACAAAAGAGGGGTTTCGGGCACTCCCTTGCATAGTGGTCTGTGAAACCACAATTGTAGCATCGCCCATGACTAGAGGTAGGAGTCTTTGCTACCGGAGTTTGTTGCTTCCCTTTCTTATTAGAATTGGGGCCTTTGAATTTGATAGGCCTCTTCAAGTTATTGTCGAAGTTCTGTTGGGAACGCACAACTTCAACATCACCTTCATTATCGGCCTCTTCAAGACGAAGAGCGATATCAATAAGCTGATCAAATGAAACCTCAAGTTTCAGAAGTAATGGCTTCTTAAGATTCTTATTCAAGCCATAGACAAATCTCTGATTTTTCTTCAATGGGTATTAATGTACTCAACCCCGTATTTGCACAGAGATTCGAAAGATGCGACATAGTCTGTCACAGAAGACTCACCTTGAACAAGGTCAATAAAACGCCGTGCTAAAGTTACTTTTTCAGCCTCCGGCACAAACTTTAGTTCGAATCGTTCTCAGAATTGCTCCCAAGTAAGATCCGCTTCGATAATCTCCGAAGTCAAGAGCTCATACCAATCTAACGCTCTTTCTTGGAGCATGCTAGAAGCCACTTGGACTCGATGTAGATCAATAAGGTTCATGCGAGAAAAGTGACGATCACATGATTTGAGCCAAGCTTGAATTTCTATAACACTCTCGGATCCCTTGAATGGACTTCCACCCAAATCGGCGTAGTCTCTGCACAAGCGTGCAAAACCGGATCTAGGATGAGTAGGCTCTGGAATGGGTCCGACTGCTTGAGCATTCTTTACAAGATCAAGAAGCTGCTGAGAAGACATGAATACTCCATCCTGAGGAGTAGTACTAGATTGACCGGCGCTGGAACGGCCTGGTCTAACCATTTCTCTTCTTTAAGAGAGAAAGAAAGAAGAGGAAAAAGTTATTCTCAAAATAAATATCAAGCAATCTTGATAGATAAAACAAGGAATCATAAAAGAAAATAGGATAGGACGGTACGAAGACCCGAATAAAATCCTAAAGCACGACTCCTAAGATGGACTTAGGATAATGATCCTCTTTAAATTATTCTACATTGGTCCGAAGTTTGGCTCCGATACCAAGCTGTGACGCCCCACCTCTATACCCACACTAGCCAAGTACACTACGGGGTAATGCCGTCAACTAGCGCGGAGAATAAGGCTGTTGAGGAGCGACCATCCGTGTAATTGCTTTGTGCGAGCACCGATATGCCAGATAAAATATAACATGCATTTCATCTCAAGAGGAAATCCGACATACCGACGCAAACTCAAAGCTACTACACAGTGGCTATATATAATCTTCGGAAACAAATATAGAAATAAACATAACATAAATCAGTCACAGGCAATTCCTATCACAAAGGCGGAAATAGATATGAATATTACACATAAAAGTGTATATCAGAGTAGTGGTCTAACAAGATCCACAATGTCACAAAAAAATAGATACAAGTGCAAGCCAAACGAATACGTATACATCAAGGAGTCAATATCTCAAATGTACACAACCAAAAACTACCAAACTAAAGTAGTTAACCAAAAGATCAGATGATGGTCCGATAAGAAGTCAAGAGGAAGCACCTGTAAAATCTCAGTCTGACCCGAGTATTATTTAATAAGACAATAATAAACAGATCAGTCTAGCTATAAATATCAGATGACATGATATATAATAAGAAATATGGCATAAACATATGATAACCATAATGACATACTACAATAAGTATGTAATTGAAAATCAACACGAGATTAATCAATATCACAAGAATCTTCTCAAAGATCCAAAAAGGGTATCATACCCAAAACTTGTATTCACAACAAGTCAATGACACACGAATTAACCAAGGCACAAAAATTGGAAAATCATATCAATGAAAATCACGAAAATAGGTGAAGCATAAATTCCAGAATTTAACACACGAAATCCAGAAATCACAAGAAAGGATGGCCAATCCATAAAAATGAGCCAGAGCTCCTCCTGACAGGGTATAGTCCCCCATTGCGTACATTGAGCCGAAGCTCCTCCTGGTGAGTCAAAACTCCTCCTAACAGGGTATAGTCCCCCATTGCGGACATTGAGCCGAAGCTCCTCCTGGTGAACCGAATTTCCTCATGACAGGGTATAGTCCCCCATTGCGGACATTGAGCCGAAGCTCCTCCTGGTGAGCTGAAGCTCAATAAAAACGACGTACAGTCCTGCACGTGGACAAAGAGACATCGCACAATGCTAGTCTAAACCATAAAATGATCGTCATGATCACCGAGAAGTGTCAATTACAGTAAGCTAGTAAATATATGAGCTTAGCTTCATGTCCCATAACCACTAGCTTAACTTAAATATTTTCAAACAAATTGTAAATCTCCACTAGAAAATTGTCACAAGAGATTCAATCGAACAAGTCCAAGAATTAACCGACGAAATAAACGCAAGCGTTTCATACCACTTGTTTTACTAAGCCGTTTAATTAGATTTCTCATACGAGTGAGGTAAAGGCTTGTATATACTAATAGATTGGAAAACGGTTTAAGAAAACGAGCTTTGTAATAAAATAGTGTTGAAATCATTTGAAGAAAGAGTTTTTATATTTACTACTAGTATAGAAAACCTTTATATTTTTAAAGTGACAAATCACAAACATGATTGTAGAAACAATCAATCACAAAAATTCACATACGAAGACGTGAATAAAATCCAAAGAAATCGATAAAGGATCCATCGAAATGGATATTCAAAAATCCCTAAAAAGGAGTCATCATGGTCATAATAAATGATAACAACAAATAGGAAACGACACGAATCGATTAAAGTTGGAAATTCAAACAATTAGGCGAAATAGGCAAAATTGCATTAGGTCGGTCGGCCGGCTACAGAGCTCGGTCGACCGAACCCTGTTCTCAAAATTCCTCGGGAAGCAGGCCGGTCGGTCGAACCCTGTAGTTGGTCGACCGGACCATAAACAGAGAAGTGCTTATGCACATGGAAGCAGGTCGGTCGGCCTGCAGCAGAGCTCGGTCGACCGGACCTGTTGCCAGTCTCTTCCCAGCCCATCCAAATGAGGTCCAACCTCGACCAAATTGCATTTGCTCGAGCAACGGCGCTAAGGGTTTATGCCAATCGACTACCCGGCCCTATAAGCTCTTCGATGCATAACCAAAACACATTTAAACATCAAAGTTAGGATTTTTAAGGATTTGAACCCAAAACACCAAAAATTGGAATATTCACCAACTCAATCCAAACCAAAAGCAAATGCACACGAATAAGTGTTAGGAATTCATACCTAACAATCGAAGATAAATATAGGCTAAGATGTGAGATAAAAATCTCACCTTTGAACCCAAATCAATGAAGAAGAAGCTTGAAAGCAAAGGAAGATCAATCATACTTCAATCCTAACTCAAGAAGCTTGATTCTAAGCTTAAAAGAGAAACATTTCCCAAATTAGGTTTAGGAATTTTTTGAAATCAAAGAGAGAATGAGTTGGAGAAGATGAAGAGGATGCTTACCAATGGGTTCTCTTAGAATTTGGAGCTAGATCTTGGATTTGCAATGAAACTTGGGCTTGGAATTTCTAATTTCCACTCTCTTCCACCATTGTTGCTTAAAGCTTAAAGTGTTAGGAATATGAAATGAAGTAATGAAGAGGAGAGGGTTGGAACTGAGTTAAGTGGGGTTAATGGGCTCAGCCCAAACCAAAGCCCTAACTGAAAAAGTAGCAAAATTCCACTAACTCCAAACATATCAAAGTTTACACTTAAAAAGATCGCAAACGGCGTTTTGAACTCAATGGGAGGGGTCTCGAGTCCTAACTCGACTGTTTGCAAAAAGTAGCTTTTCGGACCAAAATCCGACGAACGATAAAATATTTAAATAAAATATTTAAATATACAATTGATAAATATGCGGGTTGTTACAGTTCCATTGAGTATTTATGAATTCTGGTCGATACTTGGGACGCCAAGGCGTCGATAGGAATTTCTATACCCTCGAATAGGACAAACCAACACAATATCATTTTGGAATATATTTCATATAAAAGAATTATTTGAATACTTATTTACTTTGATTGAATTGATTGTTAGGAGATGATAAAATTAGATTATTATCGTTATTGTTTGATCAGACAATATTTACAACAATTGATTAAATAACAATGGATTTAGGAAAATGAAATCTTGTAAACACAATTGATAATGAATATAAATGAATTTTAACTTGGATTTGGGAATTTAAATTCCGGTGTTTGAAATTGACTTACAAGAATTTGAAAAAAATATAATACGAGTATTATATGATAGTATAATTGTGTTGAAATTGTTTTCGAAGGATTTTTTTTATGATAAGTGTTATATTCCCTTCTCTTGACGCTAGAAAATGATTTCGGTGATGAGTGCACGCATCATCGGCGTTTATTTTCGAGAGTCCGAGTGGGGAAGACCACTTAATAGCTTGTCTAAACCTTGTTTTGATTCAAATTTATTTTATTTTGTATTCTCTATAGTATGATTTGATATATAAATTATATAAGTATATATTATTTCAAAACTTGATTTGAAATGAAACCGGGATTGGAATCCTTAAGTCCTTTAATAATTAATGATATTTTTTAATGATCGAAATGAATTTAGACTTGAATCATTAAGGAACTTCTGAATTGTGAAATGAGAAATGAACCTAAGAGCTAAGTGAAAATATCGATTGAAGTAAAAATCCTTAGAATTAGGAAATTATGAACTTAAAATAAAATTTAAACTGTAAAACTCGCATAGTATTAAATTCCATTCTATAGCATAGATATAACTTACCAAAATATTTAAGAAGTTCAAAAATGTTATATAATTTGTTAATTGGATAATATACAAGTATAGGTTTGAATAATGAAATATGCATTTAATTAATGGTTTGCAAATATAAATAACATTGTTAGTAAATAATTGGAATTTAAATTAACATTTAAAGGTGATTCACAATTATGTTAATATAAAATGGAAATACTATATGTGAATGTAAATGTGAAATTAAATTATAGTGAAATTTAAGTAATGGCTTAAAAATTAATTAATTGAAAATTCAACTTTAAATGAAAAGAAGTTGTATGTTGTTTAACTACATTCTATTTGCATAACGATAACTTACCAAATACTTAAAAGGTATAAAATGCTAATAAGGATAAGTAGAGAAATAATATACCAGTGTGAGAGTGAATAATAAAATGTGAAGATCTATTGATAGTTGTAAATATAAAAGAAATTTAAGCTGTAAAATGAATGATATATATAAGTGAATGAATAAAATTTAAATGAATGAAATATAAATTGGTAAATGGAAAATAATTAAATTTGAATATAACTAAATGTCAATAAACTTGGAAGTGTATGAAATTAAAATTGACTTGGAAATGTATAATTGATTTAGTGTAGATTTTGGATGGATGTTAATGTTTGATATGCATTGGTTGTTAGATGGTTGATAATTGATTAAGTAGAATACATTAGTGTTAATGGAATTGAATAAATGGAATAAAATTTTAAAATAATTAAATTCAAATTTGAAGCAAAGTGAAATTAAATATAATTGAATTCAATTTAAATTGAAGCAAATTGACTTGAAGTTAAAATGTGAATGAAACAAACCTGAATAAATCGGAAACAAATCGAATGTAAACCTATTGCATGGATGAATAAGAAAATAAATGACTTTGTGTTTATGATTGTTCTTTAGAAAATTTGAAGTTTTGATGGTTTGTACTTTGAAATAATAAAAGCAAATTTTTGGGAAAACCCAAAATTGTCCAATATATGCTGAAACGAAAACAACCATAACTTTTAATGGCTGAACGGAATTCGACGATCTTGGACTTTTTGAAAAGCTTATAAACTATAGCACAACTTTTATTTAGAGTGTCTTGAGAAAATTCCTTCGTCTACTAGGTTAAAAACTTGAATGTTACTCGCTGTCATGTGTAAAAATAAGTAAAATTAGTAGTATATACCCTTAGTAATTTCACCATATCTTTTGACTAGTTTATCGGATTTTTATGATCTTGCACTTTCTGGAAAGCTAAGAACGTAAGCTAAAACTTTTGTTTTAAGTGTTTTGTGCTTTTATGTCGTTTAGATGATCGAAAACGTGGGTGAACGTCGCTGACCTGCGCAATTCATTGCCCAGGCTAAGGCGTATCCTCTAAGTAAAACGGCCGTAATTTTTGAATGTATGGTCCGAATTCGATGATTTTGGACATTCCGGAAAGCCTGAAATGAATGCAACAATTTTGGTTTAGATTCTGTTGCCGAATTTTATCGTTTAGGTGACCTAAAACTAAGATTTGTTTGCCGTCCTGAAATTGGAATCTCAGTTTTGAAGCTAAATATGTTATATATATGTTGTGTAGGCTAAGTATATCGATCTATCTTTATATGCATGGTTCTAACTTAGTTACTGAGCATTTTAGTAGGTAGCAAAGGGGTTGCGCTTCGTTGTGGAGCTCGCTTCTGCGCTAAATGCAGAATGTAAGTAAATTGCTAATAAATGCTAAATAAAAGGTACGCTTATGGTTTTATATGGTATTGGTGATATATATATATATATGTAACAACCCGGAATTTTCACCAATTTATAATCATCTTTAAACGGGGTATGGCAATAGCAAATTTCTGTTCGGAGTTTATAAAACCCGGTATCTCGCATCAGTTTATAATTAACATTAAATAATTAATATTTTCGCCAATTACTGAAGTTTTTAAATCGTGCTAAAATTCTTTTACAAAATTGTTAGTAAAAGAATTGAAGGGCTTTAGAAATTAAAATTTGTGGCCTATGTTTTTACCGTGGCCGTGAGAATTAACTAGGGCAAATAACCCAACCCCTTTCTCATTTTTTCGTTCGAAATCCCAAAAATAAAAATTGAACGTTAATGGCGACCTCTCTCGTTCTTCCCCTTTCGAAAACTAGGGCTTCTTCGATCGTTCGCTGCTAGAACTCGAAGCGCCAACAACAACGGCCTCTTCAGCTTGCTCGTGGCTGTTTCGATGTGCTCATGCTCAAGGAAAACTTCGGCTGCTTCTTTCGTGACCACGGTGAGTAATTTATACTCACATCTAATTCGTTCTCTGTCCTGTGCTTCAGTTATTCATGTATATGTTGATGATTTTTATCTTCCTGGATTCGATTTCTGTATATTTGCTGCAAGTATGATTTTGGGAAAACATAATTTTGATGAGAATTTGGATTTGACTTTGTGTTTGATGGTTTTCACTCCACTCTCTGATTTCGTGATGGTATTTTGGCTTCGGCCTCCGTGAGCTTGTGAACTAAATTTATGGTTTTCGTGTAATTGGTGGTAGCCGACTTTTACTCGATCGTTGCCCCTTGTTATACTTTCGGCTACACTTGCCTTCGGTCATGATCTTTGACGTCGAACGCTGATGATTTATTTTTGACTTTGATGGCCTGAGTTTTTGTTTGATGATTTCACTGTGATTCCGGTTTTACATTGCTATTTTGTTTCTTTTCGATTTAACTCGAGATTTGCATTGAGATACATCTGTGCATCCGTTTATTTGTTTGAATGCATCACTCGGCCTTGAATTGCTGATGCATTTGCTCCAGTAATTCAAGGTGAGATGTTGGTCAGTAACTCCACACTGCACCCTTTGTTCCTTCTGTAGCTCCATGCTGCCACTGATCATATGTTGAAGTCGTTTACGTGCTCGACTTTGACCATTTACCGTTGCATTTACATTGAACTTGGTAGTCTTTGTTGCACTATTTTCTGTCACACTCGTTGATGTCTTTGTAGTCTGTTTCCAGTCTTCATTTCACTGCCTTTATGTCGTTGGCATTGCATTGTTGAATCACTGTCATTTATTTTCAAGTATGATACTTGCACTGGTTCATGTGTGCTCTATATCTTTGGGGTCGGTCAAGTTCAACTGATTCTGGAATGTTTCAGTTAGAATCTGTTGTTCATGTTTCATGCTTGAACTAGTTCGGGTGATCACTGACACCTTGTAGCCTCCCTGACCTGTGCATCTTATTCACGTGTGTTCACCCTTGTAGTATATCCTGATGCATGAATGTGTACCGATTTGGTTTGATGTTGAGACCACTGTGGCATTTGTGACCTGCATATGTTTTCAGTTGCAATTTCATTCGCCTCCCTTTTTGTACCTGTTTCACTGGTGCATGCATATCCTTTTTTGAACATTGCACTTGTATCTGTTAGGTGCAATGATATTGAACTTCTTCATGTTTCACTGTATTTTAAAACATGATATTCTCTCTTTCACTTAATCACTGCCTTTAGGTCATTCGTGTCGCAACTGCATTTTTCAATTGCAGTAAACATTATCTATTACACTGATTATGTGGCAGTGTTCATATATGATTATTTAAAGCCATTTCATTGTTGGGGGCTGTGACACTTGTTGCTGCACTTACTCTACCACCATTCATGTTGAGTATGTAGTGCTCTGTCTAGTATTTTTACAAGTATATTTCTTATACTTGTTGCCAGTCACTTAAAATCAGTTGCATGTTCACTTTGTTGCAATACTTATTCTTGTGTGCTTTCACCTCCTTTTTGCTGGCTTTATGTAGTAACAGTGCCTATGTGCACTTGTGTGTCTGGTCAGTAGCTTGATTGTGCTCGACCTGATGCTGCACTGTTGCTTGTTGTCACGATCGCTGTGTCACTTACTTAGTGCATTTGTTTGCGCTGTGCATTCATGTGTATTGGTCTGGTTCCATCTTGTAGTCTTCACTTTAACTTTGAGTTGTGCAATTGTATATGCACAGTACTTGTTCATGTGCATTTATATGCTTCTTGTTTTGTTTTGGTGTACATGACTCGCTACTTTGCTCATCGCCTTGTGATGAGCCTAAAATTCATTGGGCTTGACCTCACCTTTGTCTCTGCAATTTAATCGACACTCAGCCTTATGACATTCACTGCGATGCTTGTGAATTTTCATTGGGTACATCATCACTGTAAGTGCCATGGCAGTGCACGCAAGTGTGAACTGCAGCCACACGGTACTGCTTTTATTGTTATTTCTTTTGCTTTTGATTTATGGATCTATTTCGTATTCCATATGTTGTAGTGGCGAGGCAGTATACGCGTGCGTATACTGCAGTCCTACTCGTGTTGACCTTTTAATTGATGTTCCAATTGATTTGAATTGGTTCGCGTTATATTTACCGTTATCCGATTTCTTATTTAAGAATCGGATAGGTAAATTTATTTCTGTGACTGTCGTCTATTCATTATTTAATTATTATTGCTTCTGTGCACTAATAACTGAGTTTGAATTAGACTGACCCGGGTATTATTTTCTTTTGAATGTAATACTCGGGTCAGACGGAGTATTTTCAGGTTGTAGATATTCTGCTTTGGGATGCTGCTTGAGCTATGAAGACTTTTCATATCTTTTGGAGTTGTCGAGTTATAGTATAGGTTGATATGTATTCATGTATATTAGTCGATAATGTACTTGTATATATAACTTCCTGAGTCGACTGTTGTAGTTGTATCACATGTACCGTGTCAAATGTATTGTAACTGACATCAGTTATTATATATATATATATATATATATATATGAGACTTTCTGTTTCATCTGTGTTCCGCATTTATATTATCTGTGTTATTATTTTATATTTTTGTCCTAGACTATTATAGCCACTGTGTAGTAGCTTTGAGTTTGCATCGGCATATCAGATTTCCTCCTGAAATGAAATGCACATTTTTACTATCTGGCATATCGTTGCTCGCACAAAGCAATTACACGGATGGTCGCTCCTCAACAGCCTTATTCTCCTTGCTAGTTGATAGCACTACACCGTAGTGTTCTTGGCTAGCGTGGGTATAGAGGTGGGGCGTCACAGCTTGGTATTAGAGCCTGGGGTTTAGGATGAATATAAAACATAACTAGATGGAACATGTGTTACAACTATTTGTCGATGTTTTATCTCTCATCTTTGCCTATGATTATCTTTGACTGTTAGGTATGAATTCCTAACGCTTATTCATATGCATTTGATTTTGATTTCGCGGAAGTATTTTGGCTTCTACCTCCCTTTACTTTATGAACTCAAGTTGGGTTTTTGATGGCGATGATGTTGATTTGCTCTCGACTGTGGCCATTAATTGTTAACTTCAGCTTTGACTTGATTTTTATTTTTGTTGAAGTCATTTATGCATTTATGCTTGTTTTGCTTTTCGATTCCTCTTCTCCGATCAGTTGTTATCACCTTTGTCGACTTTGATAACTTCTATTTCTAGAATTTTTGGGTATTTCCACCTTGATGGATTTGGAATCGAATTCTTTGGATTTTATTCACGTCTTCGAATGTGAATTTTGGTGAATTGATTTGGTTTCCAAATTTAATCGATTGTTGATTATTTTCCCGACTTGTTGCTATCATTTATTAGCAACTTTGATGACATTTTCTTCGGGATTTTTGTGAACCTACATTTTGAAGGATTCGGTATCGATTACTTTGGATTCTATTCACGTCTTCGTATGTGAATTCTTGTGATTGATTGTTTCTACAATCATTTTTGAGATTTGTCACTTTAAAAAATATAAAGATTTCAATACTAGTAGTAAATATCAAAACTCTTTTTTATCAAAATGATTTCAACTCTATTTTCAATACCAAACTCGTTTTTAAAACCGTTTTCCAATCTATTAGTATATACAAATCTTTATTTCACTCGTATGAGAAATCTAATTAAACGGCTTAGTAAAAACAAGTGGTATGAAACGCTTGCGTTTACTTCGTCGGTTAATTGTTGGACTTGTTTGATTGAACCTCTAGTGACAATTTTATTAGTGAAGATTTACAGTTTGTTCGTAAATATTTAAGTTAAGCAAGTGGTTATGGGACATGAAGCTAAACTTTTATATTTACTAGCTTAGTGTAATTGACACTTCTCGTTGATCATGACGACCACTTTTATGATTTAGACTAGCAATTGAGCGATGTCTCTTTGTCGACGAGGATAGCTTAGGCCTCGTCGGTGTGATTTTGACTCACACATATCTCTTTGTCGGCGAGGATAGCTTAGGCCTCGTCGGTGTGATTTTGACTCACACATATCTCTTTGTCGGCGAGGATAGCTTAGGCCTCGTCGGTGAGGTTTTGACTCACACATATCTCTTTGTCGGCGAGGATAGCTTAGGCCTCGTCGGTGCGATTTGGACTCACACATATCTTTTTGTTTGCGAGGTTAGACTAGACACCACTTGTGTGATTCCATTCACACATACCTTTTTGCTTTTTGGTTAGTCTAGACCTCATCTGTGTGATTCCACTCACACATACCTTTTTATCTGTGAGGTTAGGCTAGACACCACTTGTGTGATTCCATTCACACATACCTTTTTGCTTTTTGGTTAGCCTATACCTCAATCAGTGTGATTTCGACTCATCCATCTAGGGTAGCGCCCCATGGTCTTCGGACCATCATGTGATAGGCCTCTTTCTCTTTCCCTTTTTATGATTTTCTGGATTTCTTGTGTTGATTTCTGGAATTTATGTTTCACCTACTTTCATAACTTTCATCGTTATTGTTTTCTAGCTTTTGAGCATTGGTGAATTCTAGTGTTATTGACTTTTTATGAGTACAAGTTTTGGGTATGACACCCTTTTGGATCATTGAGAAGATTCTTGTGATATCGATTTATCTCTTGTTGATGTTCTTTTACATAGCGTTTCGCTTTGCGTTGCACGTGTTGGTGATTTTCATGCTCACGTGTAGGTGAGATTCCGTGCTCCCGTTCTCGCTTTGCGTTGCACGTGTTGATGATTTTTCATGCTCACGTGTAGGTGAAATTCCGTGCTCCCGTTCTCGCTTTGCATTGCACGTGTTGGTGAGTTTTCATGCTCGCATGGAGGTGAGTTTTCGTGCTCCCGTTCTCGTTATGCGTTGCACGTGCTGACGAATTTTCATGCTCGCATGTAGGTGAGTTTTCGTGCTCCCGTTTTCGCTTTGCGTTGCACGTGTTGATGAGTTTTCATGCTCGCGTGTAGGTGAGTTTTCATGCTCCCGTTCTCGCTTTGCATTACATGTGCTGATGGGTTTTCATGCTCGCGTGTAGGTGAGTTTTCATACTCTCCTTCGAGTTTTCATACTCCGTTCGAGTTTTCATACTCCGTTCGAGTTTTCGTACTCTCCTTCGAGTTTTCATACTCTCCGTTCGAGTTTCATACTCTCCTTCGAGTTTTCATACTCCCGTTCGAGTTTTCATACTCTTATCTTGTGATTTCTGGATTTCTTGTGTAGATTTCTAGAATTTGTGCTTCACCAATTTTCGTGATATCTATTGATAAGTTTTATCAATTTTTGTGCATTGGTGAATCCGTGTGTCATTGACTTGTATGAATACAAGTTTAGGGTATGATATCCCTTTCTATCTTTGAGAAGATTCTTGTGACACTTTTGATGAATGAAAATCCACTTATCGAAGTTGCTACTGATATCGCTGTTTTAATCACGTGTTTCAAAAATTGTTTCAAAAAAAATATCGTTTTCAAATTATTTATAGTTTACGCTTTCAAAGAATGAGAAAGCGATTTAAACGTTTCAGCAAAATCGAGGACTATGACCCCTTTCTTTTACTGATTCGTTTAATTCCGGATTTGTCCGTTTGAGATTGAAAATTTGTGAATTCCTTTTATGAAATTAAAAGAATATTTTGTGATTGTATTGCCCATTGAGTGCTTTAAGAATTCTGGTCGATGCGCTTGATCAACGCTATCGATAGGAATCTCCTAGACGCTTTGATGAGACAATCAGACACAGTAAATTGAATTTTAAAATGTAAATTTGTCTGAAAAGATAATTACATAAAGTAAATCGAAAATTTCGAAAGTTTTAGCTTTTCGGGAAAGAATATTATTTAAAACAACTCTTTTCCGATACTTCTATTCTTGCGATTCCCGAAGGGAACCAAGATTTTATCTTTTGTACCAATGCTAATCGTATTGGGTTGCATGCCATTCTCTTGCAAAAGAGAACGTGCTGCCTTTTGTGTTTCTAAATCATTAATGCTTGTTGAGACTAGATATGCCACTCATGATCTAGTGCTCGTGGCTGTTGATTTCGCTCTTAAAAATGTGGCATCATTATTTTTGGGTGAGAAATTTGTTCTCTACCCTGATCTTGTATCTTGAGAATTCATCGTGCAAACACGTTCAGGCTTACTCTTTCGTGCTCTTTATGGTAAACTTCCTACTTCGAATTTCTTCATCTTGTGATGATATGCTCTTATGGTTGTTACCTTTTGTCCGTTTATTCCTTAAGATTGCGAGGACGCAATTTCTTTAAGTAGGGGAGTCTGTAACAACCCGGAATTTTCACCAATTTATAATCATCTTTAAACGGGTTATGGCGATAGCAAATTTCTGTTCGGAGTTTATAAAACCCGGTATCTCGCATCAGTTTATAATTAACATTAAATAATTAATATTTTCGCCAATTACTGAAGTTTTTAAATCATGTTAAAATTCTTTTACAAAATTGTTAGTAAAAGAATTGAAGGGCTTTAGAAATTAAAATTTGTGGCCCATGTTTTTATCGTGGCCGTGAGAATTAACTAGGGCAAATAACCCAACCCCTTTCTCATTTTTTCGTTCGAAATCCCAAAAATAAAAATCGAACGTTAATGGCGACCTCTCTCGTTCTTCCCCTTTCGAAAACTAGGGCTTTTTCAATCGTTCGCTGCTAGAACTCAAAGCGCCAACAACAACGGCCTCTTCAGCTTGCACGTGGCTGTTTCGACGTGCTCATGCTCGAGGAGAACTTCGGCTGCTTCTTTCATGACCACGGTGAGTAATTTATACTCACATCTAATTCGTTCTCTGTCCTGTGCTTCAGTTATTCATGTATATGTTGATGATTTTTATCTTCCTGGGTTCGATTTCTGTATATTTGCTGCAAGTATGATTTTGGGAAAACATAATTTTGATGAGAATTTGGATTTGACTTTGTGTTTGATGATTTTCACTCCACTCTCTGATTTCGTGATGGTAGTTTGGCTTCGGCCTCCGTGAGCTTGCGAACTAAATTTATGGTTTTCGTGTAATTGGTGGTAGCCGACTTTTACTCGATTGTTGCCCCTTGTTATACTTTCGGCTACACTTGCCTTCGGCCATGATCTTTGACGTTGAACGCTGATGATTTATTTTTGACTTTGATGGCCTGAGTTTTTGTTTGATGATTTCACTGTGATTCCGGTTTTACATTGCTATTTTGTTTCTTTTTGATTTAACTCGAGATTTGCATTGAGATACATCTGTGCATCCGTTTATTTGTTTGAATGCATCACTCGGCCTTGAATTGCTGATGCATTTTCTCCAGTAATTCAAGGTGAGATGTTGGTCAGTAACTCCACACTGCACCCTTTGTTCCTTCTGTAGCTCCATGCTGCCACTGATCATATGTTGAAGTCGTTTACGTGCTCGACTTTGACCATTTACCGTTGCATTTACATTGAACTTGGTAGTCTTTGTTGCACTATTTTCTGTCACACTCGTTGATGTCTTTGTAGTCTGTTTAGAGTCTTCATTTCACTGCCTTTATGTCGTTGGCTTTGCATTGTTGAATCACTGGCATTTGTTTTCAAGTATGATACTTGCACTGGTTCATGTGTGCTCTATATCATTTGGGGTCGGTCGAGTTCAACTGATTCTGGAATGTTTCAGTTAGAATCTGTTGTTCATGTTTCATGCTTAAACTAGTTTAGGTGATCACTGACACCTTGTAGCCTCCCTGACCTGTGCGTCCTATTCACGTGTGTTCACCCCTGTAGTATATCCTGATGCATGAACGTGTACCCATTTGGTTTAATGTTGAGACCACTGTGGCATTTGTGACCTGCATATGTTTTCAGTTGCAATTTCATTCGCCTCCCTTTTTGTACCTGTTTCACTGGTGTATGCATATCCTGTTTTGAACATTGCACTTGTATCTGTTTGGTGTAATGATATTGAACTTCTTCATGTTTCACTGTATTTTAAAACATGATATTCTCTCTTTCACTTAATCACTGGCTTTAGGTCATTCATGTCGCAACTGCATTTTTCAATTGCAGTAAACATTCTCTATTACACTGATTATGTGGCAGTGTTCATATATGATTATTTAAAGCCATTTCATTGTTGGGGCTGTGACACTTGTTGCTGCACTTACTCTACCACCATTCATGTTGAGTATGTAGTGCTCTGTCCAGTATTTTTACAAGTATATTTTTATACTTGTTGCCAGTCACATAAAATCAGTTGCATGTTCACTTTGTTGCAATACTTATTCTTGTGTGCTTTCACCTCCTTTTTGCTGGCTTTATGTAGTAACAGTGCCTATGTGCACTTGTGTGTCTGGTCAGTTGCTTGATTGTGCTCGACCTGATGCTGCACTGTTGCTTGTTGTCACGATCGCTGTGTCACTTACTTAGTGCATTTGTTTGCGCTGTGCATTCATGTGTATTGGTCTGGTTCCATCTTGTAGTCTTCACTTTAACTTTGAGCTGTGCAATTGTATATGCACAGTACTTGTTCATGTGCATTTGTATGCTTCTTGATTTTGTTTTGGTGTACATGACTCGCTACTTTGCTCATCGCCTTGTGATGAGCCTAAAATTCATTGGGCTTGACCTCACCTTTGTCTCTACAATTTAATCGACACTCAGCCTTATGACATTCACGGCGATGCTTGTGAATTTTCATTGGGTACATCATCACTGTAAGTGGCATGGCAGTGCACGCAAGCGTGAACTGCAGCCACACGGTACTGCTTTTATTGTTATTTCTTTTGCTTTTGATTTATGGATCTATTTCGTATTCCATATGTTGTAGTGGCGAGGCAGTTTACGCACGCGTATACTGCAGCCCTACTCGTGTTGACCTTTTAATTGATGTTCCAATTGATTTGAATTGGTTCGCGTTATATTTACCGTTATCCGATTTCTTATTTAAGAATCGGATAGGTAAATTTATTTCTGTGACTGTCGTCTATTCATTATTTAATTATTATTGCTTCTGTGCACTAATAACTGAGTTTGAATTAGACTGAGCCGGGTATTATTTTCTTTTGAATGTAATACTCGGGTCAGACGGAGTATTTTCAGGTTGTAGATATTCTGCTTTGGGATGCTGCTTGAGCTATGAAGACTTTTCATATCTTTTGGAGTTGTCGAGTTATAGTATAGGTTGATATGTATTCATGTATATTAGTCGATAATGTACTTGTATATATAACTTCCTGAGTCGACTGTTGTAGTTGTATCACATGTACCGTGTCAAATGTATTGTAACTGACATCAGTTATAATATATATATATATATATTTGAGACTTTCTGTTTCATATGTGTTCCGCATTTATATCATCTGTGTTATTATTTTATATTTTTTGTCCTAGACTATTATAGCCACTGTGTAGTAGCTTTGAGTTTGCATCGGCATATCGGATTTCCTCCTGCAATGAAATGCACGTTTTTACTATCTGGCATATCGTTGCTCGCACAAAGCAATTACACGGATGGTCGCTCCTCAATAGCCTTATTCTCCATGCTAGTTGACAGCACTACACCGTAGTGTTCTTGGCTAGCGTGGGTATAGAGGTGGGGCGTCACAGTATATATGTTGTTTCCCCAGATATGGGATGCCTCATCATTGAGATGAGATGTATATTTGATATATATTGGTTATATTTGTGTTAAATATTGAATTGTAAAAATTTTCGATCGAGCCGCGCAAAGGAGACTCTGCCGAAATTTTTCGTAAATACGAGTGTTAGAAAATTTTCGAGTTTTAAAATTTTATAACTTGTTTTGTTAACTAACTTTTAGAGTTAGAGAGCCGTTCGGAGTAACTTGGTGGAAGCGTAGTTATGACTTTATAAATGGAATTTCATTGTTTTATAAGTTGGTAACTTTGAATAAAATATATCAAATGTTGAATTCTATACTTATTTCCTTTCCCTCTTTTTCCTTTTCGAGGACGAAAAGGTTTGAGTGGGGGAGAGTGTAACGACCCATAAATTTTCGATAATTAAAATAGCTAATTTAATCAGATTTCGTGACTAGGTGTTAGAAAAAAAATTGTAAGTCATTGGAATAATAATAACTAGAATGAAATACAACAAAATTTTGTCTAAGTTAATTATTTATGAATTGAATGGAATCCCAAATCAATTGAAATAATATGTAGTCAAAGGTAATTGAATGAATTTGTATTGTATAGGTAGTTGTGACACCTGTCTGTAAATAATAAACTTATAAGTAATTAAAAGTTAACGGTGATAATTATTTAAGTTACCTATTCATTTAGTTAGTCGAATTGAATTTGTGAACCAATTACAATTGAAATGAAAGTTTATATATTAGTTGAGTGCATTATCTCTAACTGTAGTTAAATAATAATGTGGAATTCATTTGATGTAATATAGTAAATCGACTGATAATGAAATTTTATTTAAAAATCCAATATTGAAATCCGTCAAATATTGAACGATTAAATTGTTTAAATTTAATATTTGGTATTTATTGAATAATTAAATAACGGGAATTGAATAACTTTTTAATGAAAATGGTTGTTCTATAATTTGAATTTGTTAAATTTTATAAGTTTGTTTTGAATATCTCAAAAGATAGCGATTCAAGAATAATAAAAATTGTTTAAATTTAATATTACAAATGTTTGAATAACTAAATTTCGAATTTGATATGATTAATTTGATGTTGAAATTTAATATATGAAAATAGAGTGAATAATTAAGATTTGATTTAATATGATTCAAATTGGTTTCCAAAGTGAATGTAAGTTATATCGGGATTATAATAGAGTTAATAAGATTTTAAAAAAATTGGAATTTATTGGATAATTGAAAAACGGGTTTAATATGATTAAAAATAATTTGTTAAATTTTATTTTATCATATTAAAGTTAGAATGAGGTTGTAGAACTTTTAAAATCGAATTAAAAGTAAATTTGTAAAAATTGAATATTTTAATATTTAATTATCGACTGAAAAATAGCCAATTTTCGAACAGTCTCAGAATTGGACGAAACTAGTTCCATTGGATCCATAATAGTTTGTTATTATCGAATTTCAATTTTCGTAGCAATCGGAGTTTTCGTTTGACCGTGGCAGCTCGAAACGCATCAAAATTGTTTTAATATTAGTTTGACGAGTTAATATAGTCATTTTTCAAACAGTCTCGGATTTTGACGAAACTAGTTTCATCAGATCCATAATATGATATTATTGTAAGATTTCAAATTTCGTGTCAATCGGATTTATCGTTTGTCCGGGGCGAGCCAAAACGCCTAGAAAATCGTTTAATCGATTTGATTTAAAAATCGATCGTTTATTGCCGTAACTCGCACATACAATCGAATTAGCCTCCGAAACACATTCCATTGTGTTCGGAACATGGGGTAAACCTTAGAAATGCCTATCAACACGCTTCGTTTGGAGTTCGAAATTTTTTCGATGAATAGTGCTTTTGCAATTTTCTATAATAGGCCCTCCATTTCACAATTTGCAAACAAAGGCTAGGGTTTCAGCCCTTAGCCGCCACTATAGAGATGAATGGCCAGAAATTTCAAAACTTCTTCCTCATTTTCCTCTCAATCCATCAACAATTAGCAAAAACTCTCAACTACAAAGTTGTAGAGGGCATCAAGATCTAGCTATCCAACGGTGGAGATCGGAAACAGAGCCACGGATTGATGGCAAAACGCGATGGAAGCAGCTGCTTTTTCACGCAATTCGAGGCAGAGGATGAGGCCGAGCTTGGAGCTATTTAGGGTGAAGGTGGAGTAAGGCGGTGGCTTCGAAGTGGTGTAACCTGATCGTCCTCAAGTGGACCGTGGGCTTCCTATAACGAACGAGAATGGGAAAGAACGATGCGCGCGGCCTGGATTCCATCGCCAAAAAAACGAACGGTCCAGATGTGAGTTGGGTATAAAATAAAATAAAAGTTGAATTTGATTTGCATTTAAATTTGTATTAACTTCAAAATATCATAACTCTTTCATACGAGGTCCGTTTTGGACGAAACGAATTGCGTTGCAATCGTTTTATCGAGCACTACACTATGGAGCTGATTGGAATCGTTTGGAGCTAGTGAAAATTTTGAGTAAAATTAAAATTTCGAGCACTACACTATACGAGCTCGTTTAATTTTATTCGAAATAAAACGCTGGAACTGCATTGAAATCAAGGTGAGTGTTTTATAACGCTCACAACGTACTAAATATCTTTATGCTAGTTAAATTTGACATTATGAAGTGTTATGATTTTATTTGTCATTTTTTGATAAAAATTTAATTGTCATATAGCTTGTCATTTGAATTAACCGTTGAAAAATTAAATTGACAGTTGAATTGAAATTAAAATTGAATTGCGATTAAATTACCTGACATTGATAACCATGAAATTGCCATGAATTGTATTGTCTATTGGATGATGTATTTGGATGGATGTTATTGGTTGATATTTAAATGTTTGGATGTTTATTTGCTTATATATGTCCTGTTATGCATACATATGAAACTGTGATTTGATTTAAGTGATATATATTCATCCCTGATAATTAATTGAAATAAATAATTACTTGGCCATAGGATAGAAAATTATATACGGACACCGAATTGGCTAAATTTATAATTTTTAAAATCGTCGATTTGAAATTTATTTAAATGTTTTGATTTAAAAGTTATAAATGGAAATCAATTTATAGAAATCGAATTTATCGAAAATTGAGTTTGGAAAGTTGAAATAAATTTTGGTTAAAAGAAATTGTTAAATAATTAAAGTGGAGACTTTGGAATTTAAAAATCGAGATATGATTGAATTTCGAAAATTGATTTGTTTAAAGATTTAACCTTAATTCGAGCTTTGAATATTACTAAGTAAAAGCGATATAAAATGATATTTTGAAATTGAGCTTGAAATTGAATCATATTTGTAATTGGGATTTAAATTTGAACATTGAAGGATAATTTTGTTAAGTGTTAAAAATTGATATTTTGAAAAAAATCAAGCTAAAAATCGATATAAATTGAAATTGAATAAATTAAAGGTGAATGTAAAATTGAATTAATTTGAAGTAAAAATTGACATTGATTTGAATTTAAATCGAAATTGAATCGGTAGAATGGAAATTGAAATTGATTTGAATTGGGAAGTTATAATTGAAATGGTTTGGGTTTGAAGCTGTTTATTTTGTTTTCCAAATTACCTAGTTATATAAATCACTTTTGAATACTTAAACTATTTTAATCTATTTTAATCTACTTAACCCAATTTAAATTATTTTAAACTAATTTATCTATTTTAAATCCATTTTAAAGATTTTAAGTATTTTTAAGTATTTTAATTATTTAAACTATTTTTAAACTACTTAAAACTATTTTCTAAAATTTCAAATAGGTAAATAAGGTGAAATGTTTATGTTTAAATCTTGAATGTAAATACGAATTGGTTTAAATGAAGTTGCAACCTAAATTGAAATTCGAAAGGATTTTGAAATCGAAATGAGATATTGAGGCGAAAAATGATTTTTGAAACGGAATCTTAAATTTTGAATAGATACGATGATATTTGAACTGAATTTGGTTTTCGAAGCGAATATGATATTTTGATATCAATTATGAATCGATTTGAAATATAAAAGAGCCATCGGTGTAATAATACGTAGTTATTAAAGAGACCGGGATCAGATATGGACATACTCTCTGTCGATACCGAAAACCACTTTAATAACTATTATACGCGGAATGTTGATCCAGAATGAAGTGGATGGTTTGGTGAACGCGTTGAATGAAGAAAGAGAACGATGTTGGATGACCCTTGACATGACTAAAACAGGAGCTGCGCCGGGCCATTGAGGTTCGCCACCTCTAGCGGCACACTTCTTCGATACCATATCTATTGCATTTGTGATTCGATTTGGGTGCACCCGCTGATTTGGGAGTGTTGTTTCGCGGTGTTGGGGTAGCTGCTGGCTATGCTCAACATCAGTCCGGATCACGCAACTACTAGTATCGTAGTTGGTGTTGCCTCATGTACCTTGTCATACTGATTATCCTATTCGCGACCACTACGTTTTGTTTTGTGTTATACCTATGGGGTACCCTCTGATAACCACCAATTTACGGTGGGGCTTACGGTGCTGTATAGACTATGGCATTATAAAATGTGTTAAGTGGGATTATGGTAACGCCTTAACGCTATTTTGATACTTTATATTACTGATAGACATTATCTACTTAGCGTACATTACTACCTAGTAGATAGTTTAACGGATCCTTGAGAGATGGAAAATCCCGTAACATCTCTTGAGTTATTGCACGCAAGTTGACACTGGATATGAGATGTCAAACCCCGTAAACATATCTGACGCCGTTACACTCATATTTGTTTACGATTGATTTAACTTTCATAAGGATATTTTAGTCCCGACTCGAGTGTTTTGTCTTTTCATTATGCTCGGGTCAGACCTGAGTTTTCAGATTTTTGAAGATCTATTCTGGAGGACGAAGATTTGGTATACTATTACTATTATTACCCTTGCATCATGCAATCTACTGCATTATTTTAATTGTTCTGTTGTATATGTATAACTCTGATAAATGTTGTATAAATAATTGCAAAGTATAGTAAACAGCTTCATGAACTGTTTATTTGACTATTATATTTTATTGTTCCGCTGCGAGATTCTGTGTTGTTTCATTTCCTTTATTTCTCTTTCTTTTATTTTCTTATTTACCCCCATAACCATCCGTCCTTTTGAATGGTTTGGAATCAGCATGTGTATTTGATCGTCGGTTTAAACTGTCCAAAAAGGCGGGTCATTACATAACTCGAGACCACCCGAGAAAACAAAACTCACTCTAATCACTAAATCAACATAGAGACTTCCAATTTCCAAGAAATGAACTCCATGCACGTGCACGTTGTCGTGGATTGCTTCCAGCCATCGCCTCGTCGTCGGAAAAGTCGACGTTCATCCTCGCATCAATCTCAGACCATCAGAATCCCCATTCTCCTCTCAAATTCGAATTCAAGCTCGAAAATGAAACTTGGAACACGCGAAAGCAACATCCCCTCAAAACCTGGCAATACACCTTTCTCGACGCCTCGACCACCGGAGGCTCTGAAATTCCGGTCACGACCTCGTCATCCACCCAGCCACCATTACCGGAAGGCACGAGCAACTCGATGCTCGAACGAGGACGTGATGCACGAATTTCCTCTCCACAAAAAAAACTAGGTTTACAAACTTAACCCTCACGTCGCTGACTCCACAGTCATAATTGCCACCTTCGACCATTTTTCCGAGCATTCCCGTAGGCTCCTCTATCCCCAGACAATGCTGCAACCAATGCGACTCAACCGATCATCATTATTTGGTCGAAATTCAATTTGCAGACAAAAATGAACTGCTCTCAAACCACACAATGAAAAATCATCAAACCAGGTTTAAAAATCATTTCTTCCAGTAAGGATTCAAGTTATATTCTTGAATCAATAATTCGTGAAATTTGGAATTTCCAGAATTTAAAGTTTTCACTGTAAAAATTTGATCTTTCTTTTCATATGCATTTTTACTTTACGAAATCATTTTTAGATTATAACTCATACTTAAATACAACTATTTTGTTTTGAAACCAAAGTCTAACAACAATAAAGTGATTTGATATTTGGTTTTGATCAAGATAAATGCTCTGAAACAAGAAGTCAGAGGTGGTTTCAAAATAAACAGGCATTCACTCTTCCAGTTAATTATACACAGAGGAGATTTATATATGTATATGCATATCAAAGCAATTCCAGATCTCAAAATTAACAAGCAACAACTAAATATATTCAGTTTAATTTAAAGTTGTTTACTCACTTGGAAATAAATTTGAACAGAGAGAACTTGTTTGAAACTACAGTTTTGATTTTCTGTTAACCCTGTTTTGCCTTCTTGAACTTGAATGATATTTTGAGTTTATAGATGATGATGTTTATACTTTCTTTCCTAATTTTGCTTAACTTTCTTACTGAACGAAATGGACTAGGTGTATATATGGAGAAGGCAGTGTTGTACAGGGTGATGTTGTTTGTACTAAAGTTATGGGCTGCCATACTTGCTTAAGTCCTTTTATCTTATTCTTATACATTCCCATATAAATTTTTGATTTGCTTACAACTTTATGCAGGCTACATACTTTTGTTTTGCTGCTAGAGATGGAAACATTTAGTATAAATGTACTTGCCTGTTATGCTTCATACTTATCTCTTTTATTTTATTTGTGTTCATACTTGAATATATATATATATATATTGTTTCTTTTCATTTGTCATATTACATTATAATATAAAATTAATTTCTATTTTAATATGTTGTAGGAATTTGTCTAATTGTATTTACTTTATATTTGAATGCAAGCTGTTTTCATTTGCAGCTCAAAGATATTTTTTTTGCTTTTGTCTTATTTTTGTAAACTCTACATACTAACCTTGTTTGTTTACTTAATATTTTACAAAACTATATAATTTATCTTTTATAAATATGTTTCAAATTTCTAATTTAAATATTTATTTTAACATTAATACTTATTGTCATGTATGACTACATATCTATTTATTTTTATTATTTTGTAAGTATATTTTTATATCGATTACCCATTAATTTCACAAATTTTATTCAAAAATAAATTTAATTATCAATTTAAACTCAATTAAAATCCGAGATTGTTACAGATTCCCCTCCTTAAAGAAATTTCGTCCCTGAAATTTACAGGCACGAAAACAACGCAGAGATATATGAAAGATAGATGAAACATCTTTCCAAATCAAACTGGATATTTATTCTGCATTTAGCTTACCAAATCAGAATATCACCAATATGAGAACAAATTTATTTGATACTATACAGGATACTCGGGTCATCAAATCTACGAAATATGCAAGGCACTGGTTAGTCCGAAGGGATAACTAACCATTCGTAAAATATATCGGACCCTAGAGAAGAGATAGATAGATTCGATCTCCTACAATTCCTCAAACACTAGGTATGGATTCCAAATTCAAGTCGGAATATCTCAGAATATATACCAATTTGTCCCTCTTCGGACTTCGGTCTACACCAGAAATTATAAAAGAAATTTAAATTTTGTTTTAAATGAAATCATTTATCGATACAATTCTAATTATCCTTCATATTCTATTAATCAAGTAACTCAATTTAAAATTTCCAATTTTGATTCCAAATTTCCAATTCATATTCATTAAGGTTTAAAATCAAAAACTGATAAGAAACCAATGAAGATATGAAGTAAAAGTTTCCTACAACAATTCGTAGAGCATCATCACACCAAAACTTCTTTCGGGAGCTGTCACGAAATAATCAAAAGAATTTGGAAAGACGAATCAAATGAGATTGCTAGAGAAAGATTGTTCGTTACAGGATATTGACCATTTATAGTGGTACTTCCCTGTCCCCCATCTCGTCCTCTTCTTGCACTCATACTTACTATCAGTGGATAACAAGAGAATTTACTAAGGCATTCGAACGGATATCTTAGGGATTACTCATTCTAGGGATATAGTTCACCCTATCTCTAATGAGCTACTTAATGTGTTATACTCCTGAGCTAAAGTTTCAACCTTAGCTCTGATACCAAATGTAATGATATGGATTTTCGCGTTCGAAAATCGACATCCATACTTTACATCGTACTCGAATGCCGCAGGTTCGACCATTCAAATCAGAGTCGCTGGAGCTTATAACACAATTAAGTAAACAACACAGCGGAAGAAAAAGAATAATACATTGATATACAGAATTGATACAATATCTGATACAACAAATGATACAATAGATATCAATATACATCAGAGATATGATACGATAAAATAGCAGCGGAAAACATAGCTCTAAGATAGTCCTCCAGAGAGAACTCCAGCAGCAGCTCGATCCAACATCATGATGCACTAAGACAAGCAAGTCTCGTCCACCTGAAGATTGAACTAGCTCCAGATAATCTACTAAACCTAGCTATCTGAAAAACCCAACTCTAGACTGCCTATGTGGAAAAATTTTGAGCACCCAGAGTTTAGGAAAGAAGCAATAAACTCCAGGTCAATCATGGGACTGGTATGAGTAACAAAAAAAATTTATCTTTTAAAAACAAACAAAGAAATATTTTAAATTAGATTCGCAATGCTTTTAGAAAATGAGACTACCATAAGGCCTCCCGCACACAAACACAATGCAAACGCAGAATCGGAGGAGATTTCTCCTTATGATAGTCAAACATGCTTGATACGCAAATTTATTTGATATTATTACTATAAGTGCAAAGTGTAGAAAACATTTCGAAAGTAAAATATAAATCTTAGCCAACATAGACAATCCGAACTATGCCTACTATAGCTACCATCTAAACAGTGGGGCGCCACCATAAGTAAATGGCAGGTTATACAACTAAAACCGTAAAGAGCTCATATTGGATGAATGGATTTCCAACAAATGGTCGGGCAAAGGAAATTCCCAAGTAAAATGGAACGACTCTGGAGGGACGTCCCCGGATCCTAACCGGATCTCTGCTAGACAAGGTCGGGTTACCTCTAGCTGGGTAACTACTGACACGAGTATGCCATCCCCCGGTTGTAAACAACCTTTATCCGAGGATCCTCTCAAGCAACAACCACAAAATAATAAGTTTGCAGCAACCACAAAGTAAGTATCTGGGCTCCATACCATGATACCACTCATACTCCAGAAGGAAATGACGTACCCTCAGAGAGCGCTATCCTCAAATAACCTTGCTGCTACGATTCCTATTTCGACCATAACCGGGTTGTGAGGTTCAACGAAGTCTCGTCCACAAAGCTACGCTTTTCACAAAAGCCACGCTTTGATCAACAAATGGTTGGCAACACTCAGCATGCCACACTACCAAATTGGGAGTATATCATTGATAACCATCAACTACATAACCTCTGAGCTCATACGTCTCAGAGAAGGGTGTTAAGCTAAGAGAATAAATTCTCCGCCATCAACAGAAATGTATTTGAAAGAAATATGCTTTATATCTCAAAATGTAATGTCAGACACACAATCCATACAAGTCTGTTCTGGGTTCGAACAAAACCGAAGGCACTTCCAAAGAAGCCCTTGCAATCCGGGTATTCACATTCCCGATCGGACTTCCCATCACTTAGGGAATCTCTATACCGACGCGACTCAGTGCAGAGACAATCGATAGGTCATCCTATCGCTCTTGCAAATACCCGGTCTTCACCACCGGTCTTCAAATGCTATCCATATACATTGTAGCACTATTCGGAATGGGTTATACGACACAAAGGTCCTCTCCTGGTTAAACCAAATAACGAGGACAGTATTAAAAATCATTTGGATACTGGGGTCTCAGTTAAATCATAGCTTAAAGCCCAAAATCTTTCACTCAAATGGTTAAAACAAATTACCATTTCCAATCTTTTAAACAAAAAGATTCTTTTTAACAACCTTTAATGGTGTAAACAAATTTCCACACCTTTAATCTTTTAAACAAAAAGATTCAATTCATAAAGTTCACCCCGTTTACAAAGATCCATTCATGGATTTCAAAAACAATTTCCATTTTAATTAACTCTTTAAATCTTTAAATCAAGATTTAACTTATATCTTTCAAAATTCGTTTCCAAAGATTCATTCATAGCCTTTCAAAACACTACCATTTTAAGTTGGATTAACTTATTCGGTCTTTGAATCAAAGACTCATTTTATAGCTTTCAAAACAATTCAATTCTATTTCAAACTTGAAATCTTTTAACACAATTTGGAAATCCTTTCTTTAAATTAAAGCTATTATTATTTGAAATCAAATAATTTTCGTTTCGGAGATATCCGATCTCTTTTATACAAGTTAAAATCTTTGGGTTAGTTCAAATTTCCAAAAACAACACTTTAAAAATGGTTTAAAACCCGTATAAACTTGTATAATTCTTTTTAAATCATAAATACCAATATAGGATTCAATTTTAGATATTGAATTCCAGTTTAAATCAAATTATTCAAATTTCAAATCTTTATTAAGTTATTCAAAATAACTTGCATTTTTAAAATAGCTTTTCAAAAGCTTTTTACTTTAAACCCAATCTATTTCCAACCCAATTGAATTTAAAAATTCAAATTAAAACTATTTCAAAAATCTGTGACTTAACCGATTTCCTCGTGAAATCCATATTTGTGTGTGTATGGTGTAGTCCAGGGGTTTAACACCATAGTACAACATCATTCAATCATCATAGATTAAAACACAAAAATATAGTTGATAAGCACTATAAACTATAATACTTATCTTACAGATCACAGATATATATCATAGATAATAAATTTCACCACAGATAATAAATCACATTTTAGATCACCACACAAATCAGGATATATCACAAAACATCAGACATCGGGAATATCAACAATTCAACCATTCAATGAGATCTAAACATTCATAGGTAAAATTTATTAATAAACTGATAAATCTAGATCAGATGTATTACTTGTCATTTATCCTGGTTACTTAACATAAGTTAATTTCAAATCATCTGAGATAAATTTCCCTTTAGTTATTAACTAACCATCCTTAATAAATGAATCAATTGATCTTTAACTTCTAAATTAATCTTAGTTAATAACCTTTATTGATGATTAAAATTTCTTTAATTACCTTGCCAAAGAAATTCACTCATATTGATCATTATTGATTTTAAATTGAATAACCATTTAGAACACATTAATTTATTCTAATTATTTAGTTAATTAAGTACCTAGCAATTACTAATTTAATTCTTAATTACTTGATTGATTTATTTATGATCAAAAAATTATTTTCTTAACTTATCTAATCTTATCCAATTAATAATCCTTAATTTACAAATAAATTAACTTAATTAATCTTTAAACCTTAATTTAAACCTTAAATTACTTATTCAATTAGTCCAAGTCATTAATTATTAATTAAATAAATTATCCATTTTAAATAACTTAATTTCTTAATAATCACTATTTGATTATCTTTATTAACTACTAACATTTCCTTAATTATCCTTAATATAGTTCATTTCCTTTACTTATGATTAAATTAACATTTAAGTGTATATTTAAAACATTTACACTTTTAAATTTTAAATTTTAAAATTTAAATCCCATTTTGAAGTTAAGATCCCAAAATGATTAACCATTTAAACATAAATCAAATTTAAATTCAATTTATAATCCTTTAAAACAAATGCAAAGAACACTTATCACTTATATAACAAATTATATAAGAAAAAGTTTAAACTAGATTTTATAAAGATCTAAGTTAAACATTTGTTTGAAAACCAATTTCATTCTTTTTTAAAAATTTACTTTAAGTTTAAATTTTGTTCTAAACATTTAAATATTTAAACTTTATTTTTTTTTTCAATTTAGGATTCAAAAGTGAATTTGAATCCATAATTCAAACTGGATTTAAACTTTGTTTAAATCTGGTGTACAAATTTAAATTTCATTTAAATTTGTTTTTAAAAAATCAAAACACTGCCAGATTGTCTAAACCCTGTAATTAAGGATTTACTCGAGCCAAACGAAGATGACTTCGAGTCTAACACCCTAGTGCTTCGAGTAACATAATCGAATAACTTGAGACCACCCCGAGAAAACAAAACCCACTCCAATCATTAAATCAACATAGAGACTTCCAATCTCCAAGAAATGAACTCCGTGCACGTGCACGTTGCCGTGGATCGCTTCAAGCCAACGCCTCATAGTCGAACAAGTCGACGTTCATCCTCGCTTCAATCTCAGACCATCAGAATCCCAATTCTTCTCTCGAATTCGAATTCAAGCTTGAAAACGAAACTTGGAACACGCAAAAGCAACATCCCCTCAAAATTTGGCAACGCACCATTCTCGACGCCTCGACCACCGGAGGCTCTGAAATTCCGGTCACGACCTCGTCATCCACCCAGCCACCATTACCCGAAGGCACGAGAAACTCGATGCCTGAACGAGGATGTGATGCACGAGTTTCCTCTCCACAAAAAAAAAACTAGGTTTACAAACTTAACCGTCACGGCGCCGACGCCACAGTCGTCATTGCCACCTCCGACCATTTTTTCGGACATTCCCATAGGCTCCTCTATCCCCAGCCAAAGCTCCAACCAACACGACCCAGCCGATCATCAGTATTTGGTCGAAATTCGATTTGTAGACAAAAATGAACTACTCTCAAACCACACAATGAAAAATCATCAAACCAGGTTTAAAAATCATGTCTTCCAGTAAGGATTCAAGTTATATACTTGAATCAATAATTCATGAAGTTCGAAATTTCCAGAATTTAAAGTTTTCATTGTAAAAATTTGATCTTTCTTTTCATATGCATTTTTACTTTAAGAAATCATTTTTAGATTATAACTCATACTTAAATACAACTATTTTGTTTTGAAACCAAAGTCTAACAACAATATAGTGATTTGATATTTGGTTTTGATCAAGATAGATGCTCTGAAACAAGAAGTCAGAGGTGGTTTCAAAATAAACAGGCATTCACTCTTCTAGTTAATTATACACAGAGGATATTTATATATGTATATACATATCAAAGCAATTCCAGATCTCAAACTTAACAAGCAATAACTAAATATATTCAACCTGGAAATAAATTTGAACAGAGAGAACTTGTTTGAAACTACAGTTTTGGTTTTCTGTTAACCCTATTTTGCCTTCTTGAACTTGAATGATATTTTGAGTTTATAAATGATGATGTTTATACTTTTTTTCCTAATTTTGCTTAACTTTCTTACTAAACGAAATGGAATAGGTGTATATATGGAGAAGGCAGTGCTGTACAGGGTGATGTTGTTTGTACTAATGTTATGGGCTGCCTTACTTGCTTAAGTCCTTTTATCTTATTCTTATACATTCCCATATCAAATTTTGATTTGCTTACGACTTTATACAGGCTATATACTTTTGTGTTGCTGCTAGAGATGGAAACATTTAATATAAATGTACTTTCCTACTTATGCTTCATACTTATCTCTTTTATTTTATCTGTGTTCATACTTGAATATATATATATATATATATATATACATATATTGTTTCTTTTCATTTGTCATATTACATTATAATATAAATTAATTTCTATTTTAATATGTTGTTGAAATTTGTCTAATTGTATTTACTTTATATTTGAATGTAAGTTGTATTCATTTGCAGCTCAAAGATATTTTTTTTTTTGCTTTTGTCTTATTTTTGTAAACTCTACATACTTACCTTGTTTGTTTACTTAATATTTTACAAAACTATATAATTTAACTTTTATAAATATGTTTCAAATTTCTAATTTAAATATTTATTTAACTTTAATACTTATTGTCTTGTATGACTACATATCTATTTATTTTTATTATTTTGTAAGTATATTTTTATATCAATTACCCATTAATTTCACAAATTTTATTCAAAAATAAATTTAATTATCAATTTAAACTCAATTAAAATCCAGGATCGTCACAGATTGCTACCTAAATGTTGTGAATGTTTATGTTTTGGTTTGGTAAAACTATTTTGGTTTTGAAATACAAAGGCATAATTGGATATATTAAAGGATTTGGACACAATTGATTTCAAAATGATTTCGAAAATACTTAAGTGATTGTTTAAAGACTCTGGAGTTGATTTAAAATTGTTTGTGAAGTAAGGATGAGTTTGGGAACTTATAAAATTTGAAATTTTTTTGAATAAAATTTAACTTGAAGTAGAGTTAAATTAAAGTAAGTGTAAAAACGAAATAAGTTAGATAGGTAAGCCAATTTAATGAACAATTAAAAGATACTAGTGAATGGAATGTAAATAAGTTGGAAAACTTGTAAAAATTTAAAATTTGAATCGAATTGGATTGAAATTTGAATCAAGTTAATTAAAAGTGAATTTTTAGGGAAAAAGTCTAAGTAGGCAAAATGAAGTAGACATTGGAATAAAATTCATTACGTTGGAAATAAATTGTGAATGAACAAACTTATTTGGTGTTCCTAAATGGAAATGGGGACTAAACATTTGAATAATGTTTAAATTGGAATTATGTTAAAATAAATGAGTTAATGGAATTAATGAAGGGAATGGTTAATTAATTGTTGTTTGAGAGGTGCTCGGTAAAGGAAGTCAATATTTGATTTGATGTGGAAATAAATTAGTAATTGGAAGGCAAATTGAAAACAAATGGAATTGAAAATGTAAATTGAATAAAAATGGATATAACTTCAGTGGTGAAGTGAAAAATAAATAAATATAGAAGATTGTATAAAATGTTTATAATAAACTTGAGAAAATTGAGAGAAATTTTTAAGTAAAATTGGTATTGGGAAAATATTGAGTAAGTAATTGAATAAAGTTTTAACAAAAGTGTGAAATGGGATAGTTGTGAATAGGTGGCTAGGAATCAAAATAAATGTAAAAAATTGATATAGCCAATAACCAATTGAGATAAATACATGGGATGTACATATATTATTTTATTCACATAGCAATTTGATCCGGACTCGAGCACAGAATTTTGATATAGATATATAGATCCAAGTTGGGATTTTTCAATCTATTTTCGAGGGCGAACCCTGGATATGGATTTTTGATTGTTTCTGAAATTCTTTATCATAGTATATAGCTATGAAGGAGAATGACGGTTTCTGATCAAGGAACCAGATCTGAGTCCGCACTAGGAAGTCGGGGGAGGATACTAGTTCGTAAGTGAAATTGTGTGATCGAGTGAGCGATCGAATTTGATATTGCATACGGATGACATATGTACATCTACGGGCTTAAGTAAAGCAAATATTGAAAATTTTGTAAAAGAAGTGAATAAAATGATTTTGAACTGTGATTGGATATTATTGCTAAGTGAGGTGTAGGTAATTAAAAGCAAAAGAAAATTGGTGTTTTCAATTTCAGAAATAAAATTTGAATTGTCAGACAAAAAGGTATGTATTTAAATTGTCGTATGAAATTTGATGGTTTTCTGATCTAACCACTTGGCTTTTGTTTTTCTTGAAAATTTAAAGCCCATAGAGGCATTTTATAGTTGTTCCGATTTAGCCACGCAAAGGAGAAGCTGGCGAAATTTTTTAAAAATTTAAGGAGTTAGAAAAATTTAGAGAAAATTTTGATAATTTAAAATTTGGTTTTAGATTATAGTTTAAAGTGGTTGCGTAAATAGCATCATTTGTGATCTGTGGATGGGTTTGGGAAATTAGTAAGAGGGATAGTGTGTCTTTATCAAAAAGATTTGTTTTGGGAATTTGTTGAAACTATTTGGCTTTAGAAATAGTTAACAGGTTATGGATCATTATTCTTAACTAGCAATTTGGGGGACGAAATTCTTTTAAGGGAGGAGGAATGTAACGACCTGGAATTTTGGATATTTGAAATTAGGATATTTAATTTATTTTAAATGTTCAAGTGTTGATTTTTAATTTAAATTTCAAATATCTCCATTTATTGGACAATTAAATTATTGAATTTAATAACTAGGAATCAGATAAAATGTTGAATCTTGAGTTTTAAGCGTGTTAAAAATAATTTGAAGGCTTATAAAATTTATACTGATAACAATGAAGATAATAAAAGTTTTAAAATTGAATTTGAAGGCAATTTGTTCAGTTTTGAAAATATATCATTATATTGATGTTTAAAAATAGCCTTTTGAGGCACGGTCTCGAAATTCGACGAAATTAGTCCCACTGGATCCGTAATAGTGTATTATTATCGGATTCCAAATTTCGTAGAATTTGGAGTTATCGTGAGGTCGTTCGATATACAAACGCGTCGAAATCTATATCGAAAATTGAATATAACAATTGGGTCCAAAAAGCAATCTTCTCCATACGATCGAATTAGGAGTCGAAACTTTTTCCGTTGCGTTCAGAATATGGGCATAACATTATAAACGCCTAGTGGCATGCCTCGATAGGATTTTGAAATTTTAAGTTGCATTTATCGAGACAATTTGAATTTAAAAGTTAGACATATATATGTATTATACTGACCAGTCAAAACCCTTTCATGTCATAACTTTTTCCTTCACAGCAGCTTTTGCTTTTTTCAAATCACTATAGCCAATTTCTTCATGCAACCATCAAATCATGTCTCCCTCCCCTTTTCTTTTTAAAATCGCAGCAGATCAATTCAAAAGCAAGAAAAGAAAAAAAACTGTAATGTCTTTCGTTCTAAACAAATTCGCCAACTTCCTTTCCTTCAGCGTTCTCAAATCAAAATAAAAAAAAGAGTGCCAAGCTAAATAAAAGAATGGGAACGTAGAGGGAAACTCGTGAATCAAAATCTCGTATTCACCTTCTTGAATCAAACTCATCTCAGGTGCATTTTCTGAGCTCGACAGAAATGTCGTGAGCAAGTCTCGACTAGGGTTTTTGATCGGTCTCGATTTGCAGATGTTGTCGCATAGGAATCATGTTCGAACGCTGAGAGGAGGGGATGTGCGAGGTGTGGTGGCGTGACGTGGCTGCGGCGCAAAGGGAGTTTGCAATCTGGAGTAAGGAAGGGGAGCCGCCGAGGTTTGGAGTTCGACGTCCTGATGCTCGAGTGTTTGGATAGGCAGCGATTGAGATGTGGTTCTGCAACATAGGCGAACTAGGGAATTGGCTCGTGATCATTTTTGATGGAGGTCGTGGTAGCTGCGATAGGCATGCTAGTGGTGGGGTTCCGTGCGCATGGGGTCTCGGCGGCAGTGAAGCAGCGAGGAGGTGGTTCAAAGCGGTTAGGTATTTTTAGTTTATTTTATTAAAATTTATATATAAACACACACACACATATTACACTAAACAGAAAAGAATTTTTTTTTACAGTAAGATAACATTTTATTTGTCTATTTACTGATAATGGGAAAAATATAGGAATTTTAAATGTTTGAGGAGTTTACATAAAATTAGATTTTTAAATCTATATTGATTATTTTATAAATATATATGTAGCTTCAATAAAATTAAATTAAATATAAATATACATAGCAAACCTGCTGTTTAATTTTAAAAATGTGTATCATGGTGGCTAACTTGTTTTATCAACTTATTTTAGTTACTAAAAATTATTTAGAGGAAAATTAGTTTAAATTAAATTAATAAATGGTAATTGGCTGTTTGATTATTTCAAATGTTAATAAACCGTATAATATTTATACAAGGCCTGAAATCGTGAAGAAAGCAAGCTGGTTTGGATTGGGTTGCAAATAAAATCAAAGATGAGCTAATCTCACTCAAATTGGATTACTGGTGGATTTAAATAATTAAAATTTAAATTATTGGTTGATTGACTGGATTGGTAATTTATCATCAGTCTGGATGTGATATTATATATATAGCAGTATATATATTGGAGTGATTGATATTCCTTCATTATATAGCGGATGAGACCCTATGCTCCCCGCATAATAGCGGATGACCCTATATACCGCGATATCCCCCTCGAAGTGGGATTGGTATTTTACATTGCGCTAACATCTGTGGATGCAGGGAAATAGGTTGGAGTGATCCGGTTGGATTCCTCTAAATGTTGAATTTATTTTCATTTCGGTGATATATGAAATGTTGAATAATCTGTGATATAATATGTTGGAAAAATTAATTTATTTGATGCTAATATATTGCTGGATATGTTGTGGCATTTTAAAAATAGAAATATTGGATTTTAAAGGGAAATTAAAAGGGAAAGTTTAAAGTAGGAAATTTATAGTAAAAATGGTAAATTTAAAAGTAATGAATTTGGGAAAAATGAATAGTTTGATTTTAAATGTTGTACTTGATAATTTCTAAGTATGGAAAGGTAGAAATTTTGAAATAATTGAATAAAAGGATTTAATAATGGGACTTAAGCAATTTGGTTAAGCATAAAAGTATTTATTTTTAAAATCCGAAGTTTTAACAGATTTGAAAAAAATAAAGAGGCAATTTGGGAAAAATATAAAATATGAAATTAATGTTTCAGATTTAAATAAGGTTTTAAATCAAAACAGAGGAGTGAATATGGGATTTGTGGATTTGGGAATAAATTTGAGTAAATCAAGAAATAAACTTTAAAATGGAATTTAATTCAAGAAAACCGATTTGGGAGTCAATTAAATGTTTTGAAACATTAATTATAAGGGGCAATGAGATTATGGGATTTATAAACTAGGTTTATAAATTAAGTGAATATATATAAGTGGACAATTTGGATTTATAAATTCACGGTGGGAATTTATAAGGGAAGGGTAATTCGTTTTAAAAATAAATAGTGGTTTTATTTTTAAAGTATGAGAAAGAAAAATTACGGGATTGGGATGTAAATTAAATTGGGATAAATCGAGGAGGATTTATAAATTGCAAGACCGGTTTTATTGGGATGGAAATTGTATTTTCCTAAAATTTAAGTATGTTTTCAAAGAAATATTATTAAGTATAAATTAGATGTTTTAAAAGAATGTTTTTAGAGAAATTTATTATTTAAATTGTTTTAGAAGTCTAAAAGTAAATATTAATGAAGTTAATTATGGTAGTTAGTTATTTTTAATGGTTAAATTAGTATTATGATTTAAAAGATATTTATTAAATATTTATACTTTACATAACAGTTTTACTTTAAAAGTAGTTTTTGGCTAAAGTTTTATTTGGAAAATTATTATAGAATTCCATAACTATTATTCTAAATAAAGTGATTGTAGTAGTTTTATTTTAAATGCTTAAGTGTATATTTTCAGATAAAGTGATTTAATTTATTTAAAATCTAAATTTGATAAGACTTGGTGTTTTTCAGGGGAAATAAAATAATTGGTTGAATAATTGTTTAATTTGATAGTTAAATAACCGACTCTCAATATTGGCCAATGCGCTGATCATTTCGAAGAGAACGGGATCAGATTTAATTATCCAAAAACTACTTCGATCTAGTTTGAACGTAGCGAATGAATACCGTAAAGATGATGAAGCCGGTGATTCAGTTTGTCCAGACCAAGGGCAACTTGTATGGACGAATGCTATCAGACCATCGTCATTGGTGGACGATGAGCATTCTAAGTGAATGTGTGCTAAAAGGTAATGCATATCTGTTCGTCGACGAAATTCTATCGGTTTGGAAAACTGTCGAACGAATTTAAATTAAAAATAACCACAAGCGCACGGTGTACGAATGTAGCACGTGGCGAATACGGGTCGATCCGCAGGGAATTGATGATTTTAAAAATATATTCAATCAAGTTAAACCAAGGTTGAAGAGAATGATAAAATAGAAAAGAAGAAAAACAAGCAAAAGAAAATTGAAAAAAATATGAGTGTTAAGACAATTTAGAGGCATTTCCACTCTCGAGATCACATAAATCAACAAAATGAAGTTATGATCTCTCTTTTCTTGTCATTAGTGAATTAGTTGATGTGCTTATCATAAGCATGGTATATTTGTGCTATTAATTAGCTCAATATAAACCATCAAACTATAACACAACCACTAATGCACTTTTAAATCTCATAAAATATGACAACAAAGTTGAAAGCAAAATCTATTTTAAGCATGGCCTATTAACTATTAATTAGAAATATAAGCCATCAAATTTTAATTTCAACAATCACTTCTTTGCCATAATTATATGTAAATGAAGAGGCAATTTGTGTTTTGTTTGTTTAAGCATAGCCTATTTGTTATGAACAACATAGACTATCAAATTCGAAGCTAAACAACATCATTAAACCACTTCATTCATTCTCATTAAGCTCAAAAAGAGAGTATAAACATCAAAATGTTGCATCTACATACTAGAGAGCTTCATTACCCCTAAATTGTAGGGATTAAGCTCTCATATTTGTTATCAAATCAACAAACGTAGAAAGCAACATGGAAGCAAAAAGAAAGAAAAATGAAAGCTAATGGAAAAGATAACTAATCTAATTGCATAAAGGAAAATCTACACTACTTACAATAAAGGAAATGAACATGTTATTAAAAAGAAACAATAATTAACATTGCATAAAAAAGAATTACATAAGAGAAGAAATGGCTAACTAGCCATGGAAAGAAAGAGAGATTTGACTTATTTTCTAAACTAAAACTAACTAACTAAGAGGAAGATGGCTATATGAAACATAAGGGGTATTTATACAAGTTAGAAACCCTAATGCATATTTTTGGGGAGTACCCAAAATGCCCTTGGAGGAAGTGTGGTGGCCAAGTTATCATTAGCTTTAATAATCCCCCACTTAAATGTACATGAAGCTTTAAATGTCTTTTAGCATGTGCATTAGCCTTTAATTTGTACATTAGGTAGTGGGTAGGTGGGATCCCCCATGTTCTTCACTTTGAATTATTTCCATCTTCATTCCTTTGTATTCATTTTGTGCATGCATATTCCTTCATGAACCCACTTGTAATTGAGTGTAATTTCCTACAAAATAATATAAAAATTTCCAATTAAATGTTCTCAAATTAATATATGCACAAAAATGACCATTTTGCCCCTGGATGAAGATGAATATGTGACAATTTCAAATAATATGAATTTTGGTTTAAACAAGTTAAAATACCCAATATGATCATTTATTTAATTTAAAAAGAACATATATTGTGGTAAAAATATGCACATTTACATGCACATCAAATACCCCCACACTTATCTTTTTATTCGTCCTCGAATAAACTAAAACTAAGGTAAATCCCTTTTCGTAGGGATCACGATTGCATTGAGTGTATGCAATAAGCCGTTAAACCTCTGGCTGTCCCTAGTAGGACGAGTGTTGTCTCGTGAGGGTTTTTAGCGGATACCACCCACAAAATCCAAATGCATGATGAAAATATTTACAAAATGAAGGATTTATTTACAAAGAGATGAATGCAAAATTTTGAAAATATTTACAAATGAAGGATTTATTTTTAAATTGACACAAATAAGTTAAATATAGGTTTTGGTCATTATCTTGAAAATTAATGTCATTTACTCGTCAAAATTTTCAACAAAAATCAAGTTATCATAACAAATAAACTATAGTTTAACTTGTTGTTTCGGTAGATAACAAAGCATAATTATAAAATGGATCCTTAGTTGATTATCAAAGTTTATCAAAGTGGTATTTTCATTTCGTTTCAATAACAAATCAAATCAAATAAGTAAAAATAGTGCTAGGATTTCAATTGCTTGCTCTCTCATTATTTGCAAGAAAAATTACACACCTAGCTCAGGTAAACTGAGGCCAGATATACCACCCATGCACTGCCTTTCGGGCTTATGTGAGGGGAGTACAAAGCATGACGAGTGTACACACTTTCGTGCATACACCTATCGACCGTAGGTGGTTTTTATTAAGTCTTTTTTTTTAACATGTGTTCCACACATGCATAAGCGTGAGGACTTTTAAATGAGTATGAAAGAACGTAATCAAAGATTCCAAATAATTCACCCATGCATAACCGTGAGGACTTTTAAATGAGAGTGAATACTTGGATGTTATTATTATTTTTTATTTTATTTTTTTTTTATTTTTAAGAGAGAGAGAGAGAGAGTTTAGTAAAATCATCTTAGCACCATTTAACTAAGAAGACAAAAAAGATGTTATATCCTTTACTTTAAATCAACCACTTTTTAAAACAAAGATTTTCAATTAGGATATACTTCATAATTAACACGTATGAATCTTCCTATATACTAGTTAAACCATTATTATTTGTAATCAAATTTCATTTTTATTTTTGTTTAGACAAATAAATTTCCAAAAATTTCAATTTAATAAACCAAAGCCATATATTTATCTTATAGTGTTTCTTTTAAAAATAAATCAAAAGAAAATTTGTTTTTGGGATTTTTTTTTTAATTTTTGTTTTTTGTTTTTTTGATTTTAAAGCAAAAATAAACCATGAAAAAAAAATGAATATGAGTCTCCCCACCACACTTGATTTTGACTGTGTCCTTACAGTCAACCCAAGTGGAAGGAGAAAAATAAAAAGAAAAACATGACCTTTATTTAAATGAAAATGAAAAAGTTATTATTTACAAGAGATCAGAAAATATACAGTTAAAGAGTAAATGAAACGGTTTTCCAAAGATCGATTCATTTGTCTCGTCAAATATGTGAGACACAGCTTAAGCACGAAAAACCAAATCGTAAAAGATTTCAAAGTTGAACGTTGATTTGGAAAAACGAATGTCGTTTTATTAAAAATCATACGAGTTGTTTTGTTATCGATGATTTTTGGGGTCGATAAAAGAATTGATTGAAGTTCAAGTTTATTTTCACCAATTTGAAATTCAAGCTTATCATTGAAAATATTTTCAGGGTTATTGATTTCAAAATCAAAATGGTGATTTTCATCTTCCCCATTGGAATTTAACAACTCGTCATTCAAAAGTCCAAAAAATTCATGCTCGTTAAATTCATCTTCCTTAATTGGAAAATCCAAAGTTGTTGTATTCGAATTTTCGAAATCGAGAAAAGGAAGATCGAATTTTAAATTTGGTTCACACCCTTAAAAGAATTGAAATCCAACTCAATTACCGTGTTTTCAACAACTTCATTAAGATCATCATTTTCAGTTTCAAAAGTTGTTATTTGAAAATCGTCAATTGTGGTAAAAGATGGATTATCACTTGGCTCGTCACACGTTGAAATTTGATTTTATTTTTCACGTTGTTTCATATATGTTTCAAACAACAAATCTGTGTGATCATCGTAAATTTCGTTCATTTGTTCAACAAAATCCAATTTGTAGTTATTAACTTGAGAATTTTCGATTTGGATTTGTTGAGGACAAATTTTTTCAATCGCATCGTAGTCGAGATTATTCCCATTGCCAAAATTATTTGAAAAGTGGATCCCATTTTCATTTTGATTTTGAAATTCATTTTGAAGCTCGAAATTGAATTGGCATGGGTTAAACTCGAAATCATTTGAATTTTGAAGTGAATTCAAATTTTGATTATTTTGAAAACTTTGATTCGAGTTATAGCACAAACGTGAATTACACAACTCATTTATCTCTTGATTTTGTTGTGTAGAGAGTTCAAGTAATGAGGAAATGCAATTTTCAAGAGTTGAGGGTTCACCACTACTTTGGAAATTTTGTGGTTCAAAATTAGAATTGTCTAAACAAAAGTTGTTGTTAAAATATCCATACGAATTTGGAGTGAACTCATATGGATTATATTGATTTTCACAACTAAATTCAAGTGAGTGAGGAAAAGGAAATTCGGACATTTTCAAGAATTTTCAAAAATATTTACAAAGAAAATTTATTTTTAAAAAGGAAAATCGATTTTTGTTTTGTTTTTATTTTTCAATTTTGTTTTTGTTGAATTTTGGTTTTTCTAAATTTTTTTGGATTTTTTTTTGAAATTTCAAAGAAAAGGATGTAAAAATTTCAAAGAAAAAGGAATATTTACAATTTTTTTAGTTTTGGATTTTGATTTTTTTTTTAAATATGCATGAACTAATGCAACTAAATGAATGCAAGGGTTAATTACAAATGATTTATCCTAAGTTAACACAAAATTGTATAGTCACGCACTGTCTTAAATCAACAGAAATATTTCTCAGCCAGGTAACGGGCAGGGGTTATCGGTGCACCACGAGTCACCGTAGCAATGCAGCCGAAGGTTTAAGTACCTTCAGAGGAACAACCACTATAATATTTAAGAATCACCGTAATATTTATAAATGGTTATTACTCTGCCGTAGCCTAGACACCAAGAAATTAAATTGTTCAAAGAAGACAACTGTCAATATACAATTAAGTGAGTTATTATTTAATCAAATTCTAAGATGAAATGCAAAGCTGAAATAAAACGTGTATTAACAATGCAACTAGAATGAAATTTTGTTTTTGCTTTTGAATTTTTTAAAATTTTTTTTCCTTAAAATGCAAGAAAACAACAATGCAAGACAACTAGAATATAAAATTTTATAAGCAAGCAAGCAGTTATTTTTTTTTCGGCAAGCACTTCAAATCAAGCAATTTATTTAACAAGCGCTTCTGCGCTTTCTGTAATTCTGCTTGGGCAACCTTAAATAAAGCAAGATATATACAACTTTTTTTTTGAAAGGAAACTTAAAAGTAGGGTTTTACTTAAATTTTTTTTTTTGTGAAAGATAAACAAAACAAATGAAAAAAAACTAAACTAACTTTACTCGGCTCACTTGTTAAGCCTGCATCCTCTAATTCACACACACTACTCCACAATTTCCTCAGAAGAAAATAGACGACAACACAAAAAAAACCAAAATCGAAATTAAATGCAAATCTAGAAATCACGAGAATGAAATTGAATAAAGGTTTTGGGTTGTTGGCTATTCCATTTTGCTTGCGATTGCAGCGATGACAAATTGTTCAATTGTAAGGTCAGTGGTTGATGGGTCGCGATTTGGTTTTTGTATTCGATGGTGGAGATTGTGTTGCATGCTCGCGATTTGAGGAGGTGAACCAAATCGAAGGCGGTGTTCGTTTTAGGCACGTGGTTCGTGGGAGTTGATTGTTGCGAGTTAAATTTGTTCAAAATTGGATTGGGGATTTTTGATTTTGGGTTGATGAAGGGCGACTAATTCAGGCGTTTATGGAAATGCAGTGGCTTGCAACTTCGTGGTTGCTGGCGAAGTGTTGTCGGTTGGTGTTGAGTTGTTGCTGCTACTTGATGTCGATGACGGTAGCTTGGTGTGTTCGAGCCAAGGCAGCAAGAAGGTGGTGGTTCTGTTCTCTGTTTTTTTGGTGGTGGAAGAGTAGCAGTTTGATCAGAGAATGTTGGTGAAGAAGCAGTTGTGTAACAATTTTGTATAAGGAAGTGGGATGGTTGTGTGGAACAGTTGCTTGGAAGTTCAGTGGTTAGGGCTGCAGTTGTATGCTCTGATACCGGCGAGTCTAGTGATAGGGGGTGGTTCGAATATGAGATGACTGTGAGTGTTCTCGTTCGATGTCGAACGATTTGAGAAATGAGGCAGAAATGAGGCAGAGAACAGAGGACGTTTGCTGTTCGAAATGGAATTGATATATGCAATGAAGTGTTGTTTTGGTGAGCAATGACACTTGAAGAAGCAAATGAATTATATGAAGCTCAGTAGTGCTTTCGAAGTGCTCAGTAGAGTTTTGTAGAATTTCGATGGGTGGAGATGCTCAGTAGTGCTTCAGGTGTCAAGGGTGGTTTGGTGGAAGAAAAAGCAAGTCATCTCAGCAGTAGTCGTTGCTCCTAATTGGTTTGTGTGGTTGAGCAGAGGTGTGCAACTATTGATTGACGATTTAAGCAATGTGTTGGCAAGTGTGAGGAGATTCAAGTGATGGTTTGTTGAACGGAGCAGTGTTGTTGTTTTGTATGGTAGAGGGTGATTTTTGAAATATGGTGATAGTAAGTTGGAGCTGTATATGGTCAAGAAGCAAGGCAGAGAGGAAGGAATGAATTGAATGAAGGAGAAGATGATATTGTTGTGAATATGGTTCAGTTTGACAGTAATGAAGCAGGGTGATGATCAGATGGTGGAGTGGAACTGTTGTGAAGCTGTTGATGTAAAGTGCGGCAGTGTAGAGGTAGTCAGAGATGTGGATGGTTTTGCTAAGGATGTTGCAACAGTTTGTAGAAGTATGATGTGGTTAAGGTCTGTGATGGTGATTGTGGCAGTTTAAACTGTGGTCGAAGAAGCAGCAGCAGTGATCGTGCTGTGGTTTGAGTGAGGGAAATGAAGTGGTTAGTATGGGTGTGGGCAGTTTATGGGATGTGGAGTGATGATGGTGGAACTGCAGCGAGTTGACAGCAGCTAGGGGTTGTATTACAGAATGTTGAAGAGGTTTGAAGTTTCTGGTTGATGTGCTAGAAGTTGGTTGCTATTGTATTGTGCAGGGAAGAAATATAGACAGTGGGGAGGTGGTTACAGTAGTGATGTTACTGTAATGCGTACAGAAACTGTTGCACAGTGTAAATTTTTTTTCCAAGAAACTGATTGTGTACAAAAATGCAAATGATATGTAATTGAAAAACTTGCAATCGAAATGTAAACAAAATTGAAGTGAAATGAAATGCAATGTTCCTATTATTTTTTTTTTAAATATGATATGCAATGCAAATAGACGATTAACAACAAGCAAACAAACTAAATGAAAGAACAAATCACATAAGCAACAATTTTTTTTAAATTGAAAACACACAAAAACTAAAAACACACAAAAATCAAAGAAAAATAATCTGAAGAATAGAAAATTAAAATCAAAGCAAATCCCCGGCAACGGCGCCAAAAACTTGTTCGTCGACGAAATTCTATCGGTTTAGAAAACCGTCGAACGAATTTAAATTAAAAATAACCGCAAGCGCACGGTGTACAAATGTAGCACGTGGCGAATACGGGTCGGTCCGCAGGGAATTGATGATTTTAAAAATCTATTCAATCAAATTAAACAAAGGTTGAAGAGAATGTTAAACTAGAAAAGAAGAAAAACAAGCAAAAGAAAATTGATAAAAATATGAGTGTTAAGACAATTTAGAGGCATTTCCACTCTCTAGATCACATAAATCAACAAAATGAAGTTATGATCTCTCTTTTCTTGTCATTAGTGAATTAGTTGATGTGCTTATCATAAGTATGGTTGTAACATCCCGCCTTTTCGCACACTTTAAACCGACACACGTGCCAATTCAAAGCATACACAAGGGCGGATTGTTATGGGTAAATAAGAAAAACAGAGAAGAAATAAAAACAAAATAGAATCTCACAGCGGAAGGATAAAATATAATAATAAATATACAGTTCATAAATGGTTTACAAAACACTTGTTATTCTTTACACAATAAATATCAGAGCTACACATACCAATGCAATCAATGCAGCGGAACAGTATGAGTGTGGTGCAATACTATAAATAATATAATACGGATTCTTCGTCTTCGTCCTCCAAAGCTAAAATCTTCGATCCTGAATAGCTCGGACTGACCCGAGCGAATTTGAAAAGACAAAAACACTCGAGTCAGAACTAAAAGATCTTATGTGAGTTAAAATAACAGAAATAAATATGAGTACAGTAACTCAAGAAATGCTCGGGATTTACATCTCCTAAGGATCCGTTAAACTATTTACTATGTAGTATATTGCGCTATTATAGTAGTGTCTATTTATAAAATAAATTTACTTTTAAATAGCGTTAAGGCTTTACATTTTCCACCTTAACACGTAAAATGCCAATAGTCTATACAGTACCGTAATACCTCCTGATCGGGAGGCTACCAGAGGATACTCCATAGGTTCGACACAAATAGAAACTCGTAGTAAAGGCTCGGTATGGTAGGTGACACGGCACAACTAGGCAATGCCAGGGTAGATATACCAATTGCTATCCAGGCTGGTGGAAACGCGTAGCCGCAGTTACCGCCCACCTCGGACTAACTCCCCAAAATCAAAATATAGAAGTGGCCACTGAATCAATCCAAAATCAAAGTATAATATCGAAGAGGAGGGTCCGATCAGAGGAATGACCTCATTGGCCTGAGAATCGCTCCTGTTTTAGCCACCTTATGCCAACTCACGGGAGTCGGGTCCACGTATTTACCTTACAGGAAACGTCACCACCACCTACTTCATTCTGGAATCTCCACCGCGTACACGGTTAGTCAAAGTGGTTTTCGGTATCGACAGAGAGTATGTCCATATCCGATCCCGGTCTCTTTGCCAACCCATCGTTATTATAACACCGCGGTCATTTAAAAATAGGTTATACTTTAAAAATCAGAATAAACATTTCCATTTTAAAATTATGAATACGATATCATTTTAAAACCCAAAACAATATGATATCCTTTATCCCAAATATAAACCTTTTCAAAAATCCAAATGCTTTAAAATTTATAACGTCTGAAAGCCAAATATCCTTTCAAAGCATAATATTTCGAAATTCATAATTTAAAACCATAACTTTTAAAACTTGAATGGTTTGGATATTCAACGGTATGTGAATTAAAAGGTTTAACTTAAATGTTACTTTGTAAAGAAAATAGTTCTCATGGCTTTACAAATACATTTCTTTATTAAAGTCTAAACCAAAATTTATATTATCTCTCTCAAGTTCCAGAACCACTTCAATTCATTTATATATACGTATATCCATTTTGAGTATCAATATTTCAAACTAAAGTTGGATTTTATTCTTTTAACAAATCAATTGTTCTATTAATTAGTCTTGAATATTCATATAAAATCCATAAATAATAAGACTTCAATTTCTAGTAATAAAATATATATATTTTTCCCAATTCAAATTATACTAGAATATTCATTTCAATTTATTTTGGGAAAAATCCAATTATAAATATCATATCTTAAAATTTCCATCTTAACATTTAAACATATGATATAAATTATTAAACTCCATTTTCTTAATTTTCTTCCATTTTTAATAAAGATTTTTATACACCTTTTAATTTCAAAATTTTCAACTTCATATGTATATATATATGGAAGAAAAATATTTATACATTATAAAATTTAAGATTATTATAAACCGTATTCCATCCAAACCATAGAAATCACATTTAAATAGTTATATATATACCGCGGTGCCTGTATATAATTTTCTATCCTATGGTCAAGTGATACGGATATTTATCATTTCAATCCGCAATTTAAAAGATATAAAATTTTGCGGTTATATATCATTTCAAACCACAATCCCGAATGAAATGAAATATGCATGATAATTTGCAATTTAATGATATACAATAAACATCCATTCACCAACATCATCCATCATCCAAATCGCAATCATCAATCAATATCAATCAATAACAATATTATATTTGATAATATATAACAGGTAATAACTGGCAATTTTATTCAATTTAAATTTAACGACCATAAATCTAACAGTTTATATTCAGTAATAAATTATATAACTGTTAACTAGCAGTTTCATGCAAACACAAATTCTAACTGTCAATTAATACGCAATAAATAAATTAAATTAACAGTTAAATTCAATAAATGCAATTCAGCAGATATGAATGAAATAAGCACGCCAAATACTCATAAATAAATTCTATTCATTTCTAAAATTTATTTAACAAACATAAAAGCTTGTAGTAGTTGTGAGTGGGTTAAAACACTCACCTTTTGAATTTAAATCGAATTCAAATCCGATTTAAACCCAAAAATTCGACTATCTCCAAATCTGTCCAAACCAGTGTCAAAAGATCTGGAATTTAATTTCGATCCTAACAAAAAAAATTGCATGAAACGGAGTCCGTATGTACGAGTTATGATTATTAGAACTAATTGAAATCAAAATTAACAAAAATAAATTAAACAAAAATAAAATACTGTGCCACATGCACTCTTCCCTCGTGAAAAACGCGTATGCTTCTTCTTGATTGCTAACTTTGTTCCGTAATTTTTCTTTTATTTCGATTTACTTTAATTTTCCTTCTTATTATATGAATGTATGCATTTTTAAAAGGTTTGGAAAAAAAAAATTTGAAAAAGAAGAATTGAAAAAGAAAATGATTAAAATAAAAACTGAAAATGGAAGAGAAAATCTAGATTTGAAAAGAAAGAAGAAGGTTTGAAATAGAAGAAAATTTGAAAAAGAAGTATATTTGAAGAGGAAGGAAAAATTAAAATCAGAGATAATAAGGAGATTTGAAGGAAAAAAAAGGAAAAAAAAGAAGAAGATTATAATGGAGGCTGTGGTTTCATTTGCGTCATATCTTATTTATAAGGTTAGAGTTAGGTTTAGGATCAAAGAGATTTGGAAAGAGAGACCGCTATTAATTAGAAATAAATGAAATGACGTTTCAGAAAATGAAGTTGGAAAATGAATGGAAAGAAATAAAGTAAATATGAACAAACTTGGTTTTGCAATATAGTAAATATGAACAACCTTTTTAAAAGTAGAAGGTATTAAAAAGAGGTAATTATTTATTAGAAAGGGAATGAATGGACTAACTCTATACTGTAAACATACTTTTAGGATTCAAATTTCAAAACAATTGTTTACTTAATGAATTTTGTTAACCCTAAACACACCAAAATTAACTTCATTAACTCAAGTAATATTCGAATTTCTACGCATTCGGGTTTTTGTCTATGCATAATAATTTTTTTATAATTACCTTAAAAATGAAAACATTTGATTTGTTTTTCCCAAAATGATCTCTAATTACCATTAAAACACCCTTTTTGTTTACCATAAAACGCGCGTTTTTTTTATTAAATCTATTAATTGCAATCACCGTTTTCTTTTCTTTTAATTGAAATATTTGAACTACATTAATTGCAATCACACAAAATTAAATTTTAAAACAGACAACTAAAATGCATAAAAAAAATAGAAAAATTATTTATACATAAGAGTAATAAATAGATTATTTTCCTATTCTTGTAATTAGTTTGTAAGCTAAACACAGTTCAAATAAACGTATATTTCTTTCTTTAAAAATCAATCTTTCTATATTTTTATTTAAATTAAATTAAACCTACATTCATAGATGAAACATTCATTTTATTGATGTAAATGTTTTTTTTTTTTTTTGAATCAAAACTTTTCTTATATTTCACAAAACATAAGCTGCTTTTATTTGCACCTATTACAATTAGTATTCTCTCTCCTATTAATTTCAGTTGATTAAGTTTCAAAATGGGCTAAATGAATGTAATGATAAGTAGAACAATTACTTCCTATTAACGTAATATTTAGATGTTAAATTCTCATTTATTTTGCAATACTTCAATTAAATTAATAAATATTGCTCTCTATACTTAAATCTATATTAACAAAACGTTAGCTTTGGATTGGTAGAATTTGATTTACCAAAGTTTACTTACATAATACAAACTATATTACTTTGCCACCTATTAGTTCTTAATTATATTTTTAAGTTCGTTACCTATCCACCTTGATTAAAATTCCATCTATAAAGCAAATTTAGTTAGCCTTAACATTACTACACTAAATCTACAATCAGTTTCAATTAATATAGAATTATATCTTAAATACTTACCATTTATTTATAAATTAGGTTACCTTCCAATAAATTTTATTCCTAAGTATTTGATTGGATTGCCATCTTTACTATGTCTATTATTAATTAGCTTCAAATTCTGCAGTTTCACTTCTTAAATCCACCCTTTGCTATATTATAAATAAAATTTACATTGGTTACATTTCACATAAATGTATCATTTATTTACATTTATTACAAACTTATTTCCAATTCCAACTAAAAATCTAAATAAATGAATAGGCAACCTACCATAAACATTACCGTTACCTTTTTGTCACATACAAAATCTTTTAGTACAAAAATCAATTTTTGCATATATTTTCATACTACAAATTCAATTTACTTATGTTCAAATTGTAGCCAAACCTGACTTTTAAATTATTTTATACAAAATTGGGATTTCATTAAGTTTATTAATTATTACCCTTAATTGGCATTTATCACCTTGTATTCTCGTTATCATTTCATAGATATGATTCCCAATTCCTTATTATTGACTTAAATTGGCATTACTAACATTGCATTAAACGTTGTTACTTAAATCTCTACCCAATAGTAACTAATACTCTAAATAAATACGCTTACTCCTTTCGTTATTTATTAATTATCACAAGAAACGTTTAATCATTTCAACAACGTTGTAATTTCAAATTACCTACATTGATTGTATACGTTTTCCATTATTATCATTTATTAGAATTCTATTCAACTTTCCATCTTATGCATATAGTTAACCTTTCTATTGAATTTTCCTTCAAAATTTTCAGTTACTTCTTAACTTACAAAAAGGCAATGATTAATTACATTTAATCGCTATAAATTAAATGCATTGGTAACGAACAATATCTGTCACCATTATACAATTTATAACATTTGTAATTTATTCTCTACAACAATTATTACCTATCAATATTATTTCGCCCATAAATACAAACTTGCAATTGTTCTTATTATCATATTCCATTTACTGTTAACAATGTTTATTACATTATATTAGTTTAATATTTTCCTCAAATTCCTCATATTCAACTCATATATGGGTAAAATTCTTTTCACCACTTAAAATCATTTGAATTAACTTCGAATTACTATAAGTAGGTTTTTAATTTATTTTTCTTCTAAATTTAATTACAACTTATTAATTTAACCAAATTAAATCCATAAAATCTACGGGTCATTACACTCTCCCCCACTCAAAACTTTTCGTCCCCGAAAAGGAAAAGAAGGGAAAACGTAAAACTAAGAAATCAATATACCTCATTCACACATTAATTTTATAAACAATTAAATTTATAAAATTAATTAATTTAGATAAAATATATCAATTTATAACCATAAAAAAAAATTATATCTAAATTACTAAAGTTTGGAAAAACATTTCAAAATACTTCTAAGTTCAAAATTTACGGAAAACTTTTGGTAGAGTCTCCTTTGAACGGAGAGACTCGGGAGAAAATATAATATCAAAATATAACAATTATATTACATATTTTATCCAAAATATTATATCTCAACCTGGGAAAATATATAAAATAGCGCTATAAATCGTAATCCGAAGCGTACCTATTTGTCGGGCAATTTATGCTTAATTTATGGAACCAAAAGCAGTAGCAATTGCTTCCATAACCTGCATTTCACTTATAAACATCCAAAGGTTTAACAATTTCTATAAAGCGAAATATTTTCATGGTTTCAACTACTAACAACACCAAATATACAATCATAAATTTCAACAAACAGCATACACAACAAAACAACCATTCGATCAAACAAGCAAATAGTTGTTCGGGTTCAAAACTTGAAATGGTACGGAATGAAAATTAACTATCCAGTGCATCATTTACTCAACAGTGTTAGATGGGACAGAATAGCTTATTTATTCATCCTACAACTTCAAATTTCCTTACCCAGCCAACCATAAAGCAAACAATATCGATTTAAACCAACAAATCAATTTAACCTATAAAAATTCATTACATACTTTAGTTGTTTGATTTCCTTTCTTTTATACAAACCGCATAAATTTTCCTTTTTATAGTTTACATTTATTTCTAACAACTTCAAATTTTATTTTCTCGTCAGTGGTTGTATCCTTGATTTTTACTTATTACTTACAATTTATTCACTTTTATTATTTATTTATTCCGGTCATGTAAGTTTCTTTTATATGTATTGTATTTAATACACTTCTAAATTTCAATCTTTTATTCCATGCTTACAATTCTATTACTTATTTATAGTAACCCTTTTTAATTCCCTTAAATTCTTAACCCTAAAATATCCATTCTTATAAGTAAAGGAATTTACAAATTCTTTAACTAGGGTTTGCAGTCATTTATTTATATTACCTACTTTCCATTATATTTAGCTAGTAGTATTTAATTCATACTTAAGTTAATAACCCTACACATCAATCCTTATTTATTAAAGAATTTCATTTTATTCACTTAAGTTTAAAATCACCTATTTATAATACTTACCTTTAATTTTGGTAAAATTTCAATTATAACTTAAGTTTATACCATTAAATTCTTATTTATAATAGCAATTCATTGAATACTTCATTATTTCCAAAATTTCTACTTGTATAATATTCTATTCCAATCACTTATTTAACATTTCAACTTTTAATATTTGGTAAGTTATATATGTTAAAGAAAAAGCAGAAGAACTTATACAAGTTTAATCTCAACTCTTTTAATTAATTGATTACTTAACCTTTATTTCACTAACCTAATTTTTTTTTACAACTAATTAATGGAAATTCAAGAATTAATACCGGGTCAAATTCCAAAATTACTTTAAAATAATAGATAATTAATTTCTTAAACTTTTATATCTCTAATTACCTTTAAACAATTAAAATTTTAAATAATTTCAAAACAAATCTGCAGTAGAGTTTACTACAGTGGCCTTTCCCTTCGAAACTCGAAAATGAAAGTCGATGATGCGGTCGTCATCACCGAAATTATTTTCCAGCGACAGAGGGGAAAGTACAAAATTTATTTTCTCCAACATCCTCTTTTAAAACAATTCTTCCGAATTATACTAAATATTTATATAAGAAATTACCTATAAACCAAATCGTTATATTTCACAAATCCTTTGAAAGAAGATTTTCAAAAATCCCGGACTTAAGTTCTAAAATCTCCAATTTGATTTATTATAATTTCAACTTAGCTTCAATTTATTACAAATATTTTTATATTACCTAACACCCAATCTATAGCAACCAAATATATATATATATATCTTTATAAAAATATTTTTATATATAGAAAATATAATAGGCAAAATTATTTCATTCACCTATATTAAAAACAAATATTATGTCGGTCTGTCCTATTAAGTGTTTAGAAATCCCTATTGATGACATAGCGTCCCATGCATCAACCAGAATTTATAAATACAAAGCGGAACAGATTAACACAATATCAAAATCTTTTATTAATACTTACAAATACGCTCTCTCGTATATATATACACTCAGCGACTCCCATAGGGTATTACTACCCTATTAATAAAGAGTCAAACCCCACAAAGCCAAAGTTTATCGCTAAACCAAAGCTCTGATACCAACTGTAACATCCCGCCTTTTCGCACACTTTAAACCGACACACGTGCCAATTCAAAGCATACACAAGGGCAGATTGTTATGGGTAAATAAGAAAAACAGAGAAGAAATAAAAACAAAATAGAATCTCACAGCGGAAGGATAAAATATAATAATAAATATACAGTTCATAAATGGTTTACAAAACACTTGTTATTCTTTACACAATAAATATCAGAGCTACACATACCAATGCAATCAATGCAGCGGAACAGTATGAGTGTGGTGCAATACTATAAATAATATAATACGGATTCTTCGTCTTCGTCCTCCAAAGCTAAAATCTTCGATTCTGAAACGCTCGGACTGACCCGAGCGAATTTGAAAAGACAAAAACACTCGAGTCAGAACTAAAAGATCTTATGTGAGTTAAAATAACAGAAATAAATATGAGTACAGTAACTCAAGAGATGCTCGGGATTTACATCTCCTAAGGATCCGTTAAACTATTTACTATGTAGTATATTGCGCTATTATAGTAGTGTCTATTTATAAAATAAATTTACTTTTAAATAGCGTTAAGGCTTTACATTTTCCACCTTAACACGTAAAATGCCAATAGTCTATACAGTACCGTAATACCTCCTGATCGGGAGGCTACCAGAGGATACTCCATAGGTACGACACAAATAGAAACTCGTAGTAAAGGCTCGGTATGGTAGGTGATACGGCACAACTAGGCAATGCCAGGGTAGATATACCAATTGCTATCCAGGCTGGTGGAAACGCGTAGCCGCAGTTACCGCCCACCTCGGACTAACTCCCCAAAATCAAAATATAGAAGTGGCCACTGAATCAATCCAAAATCAAAGTATAATATCGAAGAGGAGGGTCCGATCAGAGGAATGACCTCATTGGCCTGAGAATCACTCCTGTTTTAGCCACCTTATGCCAACTCACGGGAGTCGGGTCCACGTATTTACCTTACAGGAAACGTCACCACCACCTACTTCATTCTGGAATCTCCACCGCGTACACGGTTAGTCAAAGTGGTTTTCGGTATCGACAGAGAGTATGTCCATATCCGATCCCGGTCTCTTTGCCAACCCATCGTTATTATAACACCGCGGTCATTTAAAAATAGGTTATACTTTAAAAATCAGAATAAACATTTCCATTTTAAAATTATGAATACGATATCATTTTAAAACCCAAAACAATATGATATCCTTTATCCCAAATATAAACCTTTTCAAAAATCCAAATGCTTTAAAATTTATAACGTCTGAAAGCCAAATATCCTTTCAAAGCATAATATTTCGAAATTCATAATTTAAAACCATAACTTTTAAAACTTGAATGGTTTGGATATTCAACGGTATATGAATTAAAAGGTTTAACTTAAATGTTACTTTGTAAAGAAAATAGTTCTCATGGCTTTACAAATACATTTCTTTATTAAAGTCTAAACCAAAATTTATATTATCTCTCTCAAGTTCCAAAACCACTTCAATTCATTTATATATACGTATATCCATTTTGAGTATCAATATTTCAAACTAAAGTTGGATTTTATTCTTTTAACAAATCAATTGTTCTATTAATTAGTCTTGAATATTCATATAAAATCCATAAATAATAAGACTTCAATTTCTAGTAATAAAATATATATATTTTTCCCAATTCAAATTATACTAGAATATTCATTTCAATTTATTTTGGGAAAAATCCAATTATAAATATCATATCTTAAAATTTCCATCTTAATATTTAAACATATGATATAAATTATTAAACTCCATTTTCTTAATTTTCTTCCATTTTTAATAAAGATATTTATACACCTTTTAATTTCAAAATTTTCAACTTCATATGTATATATATATGGAAGAAAAATATTTATACAATATAAAATTTAAGATTATTATAAACCGTATTCCATCCAAACCATAGAAATCACATTTAAATAGTTATATATATACCGCGGTGCCTGTATATAATTTTCTATCCTATGGTCAAGTGATAAGGATATTTATCATTTCAATCCGCAATTTAAAAGATATAAAATTTTGCGGTTATATATCATTTCAAACCACAATCCCGAATGAAATGAAATATGCATGATAATTTGCAATTTAATGATATATAATAAACATCCATTCACCAACATCATCCATCATCCAAATCGCAATCATCAATCAATATCAATCAATAACAATATTATATTTGATAATATATAACAGGTAATAACTGGCAATTTTATTCAATTTAAATTTAACGACCATAAATCTAACAGTTTATATTCAGTAATAAATTATATACTGTTAACTAGCAGTTTCATGCAAACACAAATTCTAACTGTCAATTAATACGCAATAAATAAATTAAATTAACAGTTAAATTCAATAAATGCAATTCAGCAGATATGAATGAAATAAGCACGCCAAATACTCATAAATAAATTCTATTCATTTCTAAAATTTATTTAACAAACATAAAAGCTTCTAGTAGTTGTGAGTGGGTTAAAACACTCACCTTTTGAATTTAAATCTAATTCAAATCCGATTTAAACCCAAAAATTCGACTATCTCCAAATCTTTCCAAACCAGTGTCAAAAGATCTGGAATTTAATTTCGATCCTAACAAAAAAATTGCGTGAAACGGAGTCCGTATGTACGAGTTATGATTATTAGAACTAATTGAAATCAAAATTAACAAAAATAAATTAAACAAAAATAAAATACCGTGCCACATGCACTCTTCCCTCGTGAAAAACGCGTATGCTTCTTCTTGATTGCTAACTTTGTTCCGTAATTTTTCTTTTATTTCGATTTACTTTAATTTTCCTTCTTATTATATGAATGTATGCATTTTTAAAAGGTTTGGAAAAAAAAAATTTGAAAAAGAAGAATTGAAAAAGAAAATGATTAAAATAAAAACTGAAAATGGAAGAGAAAATCTAGATTTGAAAAGAAAGAAGAAGGTTTGAAATAGAAGAAAATTTGAAAAAGAAGTATATTTGAAGAGGAAGGAAAAATTAAAATCAGAGATAATAAGGAGATTTGAAGGAAAAAAAGGAAAAAAAAGAAGAAGATTATAATGGAGGCTGTGGTTTCATTTGCGTCATATCTTATTTATAAGGTTAGAGTTAGGTTTAGGATCAAAGAGATTTGGAAAGAGAGACCGCTATTAATTAGAAATAAATGAAATGACGTTTCAGAAAATGAAGTTGGAAAATGAATGGAAAGAAATAAAGTAAATATGAACAAACTTGGTTTTGAAATATAGTAAATATGAACAACCTTTTTAAAAGTAGAAGGTATTAAAAAGAGGTAATTATTTATTAGAAAGGGAATGAATGGACTAACTCTATACTGTAAACATACTTTTAGGATTCAAATTTCAAAACAATTGTTTACTTAATGAATTTTGTTAACCCTAAACACACCAAAATTAACTTCATTAACTCAAGTAAAATTCGAATTTCTATGCATTCGGGTTTTTGTCTATGCATAATAATTTTTTTATAATTACCTTAAAAATGAAAACATTTGATTTGTTTTTCCCAAAATGATCTCTAATTACCATTAAAACACCCTTTTTGTTTACCATAAAACGCGCGTTTTTTTTTTATTAAATCTATTAATTGCAATCACCGTTTTCTTTTCTTTTAATTGAAATATTTGAACTACATTAATTGCAATCACACAAAATTAAATTTTAAAACAGACAACTAAAATGCATAAAAAAAATAGAAAAATTATTTATACATAAGAGTAATAAATAGATTATTTTCCTATTCTTGTAATTAGTTTGTAAGCTAAACACAGTTCAAATAAACATATATTTCTTTCTTTAAAAATCAATCTTTCTATATTTTTATTTAAATTAAATTAAACCTACATTCATAGATGAAACATTCATTTTATTGATGTAAATGTTTTTTTTTTTTGAATCAAAACTTTTCTTATATTTCACAAAACATAAGCTGCTTTTATTTGCACCTATTACAATTAGTATTCTCTCTCCTATTAATTTCAGTTGATTAAGTTTCAAAATGGGCTAAATGAATGTAATGATAAGTAGAACAATTACTTCCTATTAACGTAATATTTAGATGTTAAATTCTCATTTATTTTGCAATACTTCAATTAAATTAATAAATATTGCTCTCTATACTTAAATCTACATTAACAAAACGTTAGCTTTGGATTGGTAGAATTGGATTTACCAAAGTTTACTTACATAATACAAACTATATTACTTTGCCACCTATTAGTTCTTAATTATATTTTTAAGTTCGTTACCTATCCACCTTGATTAAAATTCCATCTATAAAGCAAATTTAGTTAGCCTTAACATTACTACACTAAATCTACAATCAGTTTCAACTAATATAGAATTATATCTTAAATACTTACCATTTATTTATAAATTAGGTTACCTTCCAATAAATTTTATTCCTAAGTATTTGATTGGATTGCCATCTTTACTATGTCTATTATTAATTAGCTTCAAATTCTGCAATTTCACTTCTTAAATCCACCCTTTGCTATATTATAAATAAAATTTACATTGGTTACATTTCACATAAATGTATCATTTATTTACATTTATTACAAACTTATTTCCAATTCCAACTAAAAATCTAAATAAATGAATAGGCAACCTACCATAAACATTACCGTTACCTTTTTGTCACATACAAAATCTTTTATTACAAAAATCAATTTTTGCATATATTTTCATACTACAAATTCAATTTACTTATGTTCAAATTGTAGCCAAACCTGACTTTTAAATTATTTTATACGAAATTGGGATTTCATTAAGTTTATTAATTATTACCCTTAATTGGCATTTATCACCTTGTATTCTCGTTATCATTTCATAGATATGATTCCCAATTCCTTATTATTGACTTAAATTGGCATTACTAACATTGCATTAAACGTTGTTACTTAAATCTCTACCCAATAGTAACTAATACTCTAAATAAATACGCTTACTCCTTTCGTTATTTATTAATTATCACAAGAAACGTTTAATCATTTCAACAACGTTGTAATTTCAAATTACCTACATTGATTGTATACGTTTTCCATTATTATCATTTATTACAATTCTATTCAACTTTCCATCTTATGCATATAGTTAACCTTTCTATTGAATTTTCCTTCAAAATTTTCAGTTACTTCTTAACTTACAAAAAGGCAATGATTAATTACATTTAATCGCTATATATTAAATGCATTGGTAACGAACAATATCTGTCACCATTATACAATTTATAACATTTGTAATTTATTCTCTACAACAATTATTACCTATCAATATTATTTCGCCCATAAATACAAACTTGCAATTGTTCTTATTATCATATTCCATTTACTGTTAACAATGTTTATTACATTATATTAGTTTAGTATTTTCCTCAAATTCCTCATATTCAACTCATATATGGGTAAAATTCTTTTCACCACTTAAAATCATTTGAATTAACTTCGAATTACTATAAGTAGGTTTTTAATTTATTTTTCTTCTAAATTTAATTACAACTTATTAATTTAACCAAATTAAATCCATAAAATCTACGGGTCATTAAAATGGTATATTTGTGCTATTAATTAGCTCAATATAAACCATCAAACTATAACACAACCACTAATGCACTTTTAAATCTCATAAAATATGACAACAAAGTTGAAAGCAAAATCTATTTTAAGCATGGCCTATTAACTATTAATTAGAAATATAAGCCATCAAATTTTAATTTCAACAATCACTTCTTTGCCATAATCATATGTAAATGAAGAGGCAATTTGTGTTTTGTTTGTTTAAGCATAGCCTATTTGTTATGAACAACATAGAATATCAAATTCAAAGCTAAACAACATCATTAAACCACTTCATTCATTCTCATTAAGCACAAAAAGAGAGTATAAACATCAAAATGTTGCATCTACATACTAGAGAGCTTCATTACCCCTAAATTGTAGGGATTAAGCTCTATATTTGTTATCAAATCAACAAATGTAGAAAGCAACATGAAAGCAAAAAGAAAGGAAAATGAAAGCTAATGGAAAAGACAACTAATCTAATTGCATAAAAGAAAATCTACACTACTTACATAAAAGGAAATGAACATGTAATTAAAAAGAAACAATAATTAACATTGCATAAAAAAAAGAATTACATAAGAGAAGAAATGGCTAAGTAGCAATGGAAAGAAAGAGAGATTTGATTTATTTTCTAAACTAAAACTAACTAACTAAGAGGAAGATGGCTATATGAAACATAAGGGGTATTTATACAAGTTAGAAACAATGCATATTTTTGGGGAGTACCCAAAATGCCCTTGGAGGAAGTATGGTGGCCAAGTTATCATTAGCTTTAATAATCCCCCACTTAAATGTACATGAAGCTTTAAATGTCTTTTAGCATGTGCATTAGCCTTTATTTGTACATTAGGTAGTGGGTAGGTGGGGTCCTCCATGTTCATCACTTTGAATTATTTCCATCTTCATTCCTTTGTATTCATTTTGTGCATACATATTCCTTCATGAACCCACTTGTAATTGAGTGCAATTTCCTACAAAATAATATAAAAATTTCCAATTAAATGTTCTCAAATTAATATATGCACAAAATGACCATTTTGCCCCTGGATGAAGATAAATATGTGACAATTTCAAATAACATGAATTTTGGTTTAAACAAGTTAAAATACCCAATATGATCATTTATTTAATTTAAAAAGAATAAATATGGTGGTTAAAATATGCACATTTGCATGCACATCAATATCTTCAAGCCTCATCAACCGGGAATGGCTAAAATTGTAACATGTCGCCTTTTCGCAGGCTTTAGATCGACACACATGCCGATTCAAACCATACGGAAGGGCGGATTGTTATGGGGCAAACAAGAAAAACAAGAAAGAATTAAACAAAATAGAATCTCACAGCAGAAGGATAAAATATAATAATCAACTATACAGTTCATGAAGCTGTTTTACAAAACCTTTGATTATATTTATACAATACATATCAGAGTTCACATACCAATAAATATCAATGCAGCAGAATTAAATAGTGTAGTGGAATAATATAGATGATAGTAATACAAATCTTCGTCTTCGTCCTCCAGAGCTAAAACTTCAAATCCTGAAACGCTCGGACTGACCCGAGCGAATTGAAAAGACAAAACACTCGAGTCGGAACTAAAAGATATTATGTAAGTTAAATTAGCAGAAATAAATATGAGTGCAGTAACTCAAGAGATGCTCGGGATTTACATCTCCTAAGGATCCGTTAAACTATTTACTATGTAGTATATTTCGCTATTATAATAGTGTCTATTTGTAGAATAAACTTACTTTTAAATAGCGTTAAGGAGTTACCCAATCTCCCTAACACAATAATAGTCCCAGTAGTCCATCCAATATCATAGTCCCTCCTGATCGGAAGCCACCAGAGGATACCACACGGGCTACGGGAGAAAACCAAACTCGTACAAGGTGCGATAGGGTAGGTGACACGCCACAACTAGGCAATGCCATGGTAGATATACCAATTACGCATCCGGGCTGGTGGTAACGCGTAGCTGCTACTACCGCCCACCTCGGACAAACTCCCCCAAATCAAAGAAATCAAAAGTGAAGGTGGCCACCGAATCAATTTAAAGTCAGAGTATAGTATCGAAGAGGAGTATCCGATCAGAGCAATGACCTCATTGGCCCGAGAATCTCTCCTGTTTTAGCCACCTTATGCCAACTCACGGGAGTCGGGTCCACGTTATTACCTCGAAGGAAAATGCCGCCACCATCCTACTTCATTCTGGAATCTCCACCGCATACACGGTTGTTAAAGTGGTTTTCGGAGTTGGTAGAGAGTATGACAACTTCCATTCCCGGTCTCCTTAACAACCAAATGTTATTATAACACCGTGGTCTTTAAAATAGTTTATACTTTAAACCAGAATATAATTCCATTTCAAAACCCATAAATACGATATCATTTCCATTTCCAAACAACTCATTTTGATATTATTTTTATAAAACTCAAATCAATAATATCATTTTTATTTCAAATATATTTCTTTTCCAAAATCATACTGCTTTAAAATTTATAATATCTGGAAACCAAACATTTGAATTAAAATTTTCAGAACATAATACTTTGAAATCCATAGCTTTAAACCCATAACTTCTAAAACTTGATGGTTTGGATATTCAACGGTATGTAAAATAGTTGATTTTATATTAATTTATAAAGTAAATAATTTTCACGGCTTTACAAATTTATTCATTTTAAATTAAGCCTAAATCCATACATTTAAATTCACTCCAGTTTCCAAAACCACTTCAATTTTAATATATGTCAAACTTCAAGTATTAAACACTTCCAAAAATTAAGGTTGGAAATTATTATTCAACAATTAAATGTCTTATTATTTAGTTTTGAAATATCGCATACTAAATCCATAATAATTTAGTTAAACTCAAATTACCTATGACTAAATATTTCCTTTAATTCATTTATAATAGAAATATTTATTTAATTTATCTTGAAATAAATTTCAGTTATAAATATCATACCTTTAAAATTTTCAAGCTATAAGTTCTACATCAACTTATGGAGTTAAATTCTTAAATACGCTCAATTCCAATTAAATTTCTAATTTATATTTCAATCTTATTTGATTTAAGCCATTAAACACTATATATACACAATATCTTAAACACGTGTTTAACCATATAATGTAAATAATCAGATTCCATTATTCAACTTATTTTTTTTATTTAACAAACTTATTCATAACATAAATTCAATAATTTAACCATATAGGTATATATAAAATAATATTTATATAATATCAAAATAAATATTTATTAAACCGTATCCTATCCAAACCATAGAAATCATTTCAAAACATTTATATATATAGACCGACGGTGTCTGTATAAAATTTTCTATCCTATGGTCAAGTGATACAGATATTTATCATTTCAATCCGTAATTTAAAAAAAATTACGGTTATATATCATTTCAAACCGCAATCCCGAATGAAATGAAAATGCATAATAACTTGCAGTTTATATAATATGAATACAGTATCCATTCATCCATCATATCAATCATCAAACATTCATCAAATTATCATCCAATTCAAACAATCACATCAATAAATAATAATTAATTACTGACAGTTAAATTTCCAAAATGAATTTAACAACTGTTTAACTGTAGTTTATACAAAAAACTAAATTTAACTAAAATTTTAACAGGCAGTTTAAATGCACTGAATAAATAAATTAACAAAAACGGGCAGTTTTAAATGCAATAATAAATTAAATAACGCGTAAATTAAATGAATGTAGTTTAAGTGAGCAAAATGATGAAATATATGCCAAACACCTATAAATAAAATTTTAAACGCATCATAAATCAATTTAACCAACATAAGAATCTTAGAAGTTGTGAGTGGGTTAAAACACTCACCTTTTGAATTTAAATCGAATTTAAATCCGATTTAAACCCAAAAATTTGACAGTCTCCGAATCCGTCCAAACCAGCGTCAAAGTGGCCAGAATTTTATTAAGATCCTAACAAATTTTTTTTGCGTGAAACGGATATCGTATGCAATAGTTATGGATATAAGAAGATTGGAAATTTTAAATTAAGTTTTAAATAAAATAAACAAAAGACACCATCACCATTCGGCCACGTCACCTAGGATGTTTCTCACGCACGCGAACAGTACCTTGTTCTCCCCCAGTATCGCACGAACATTCCTCTCAGCAAAACCCTAGCGTCACCGTGCTTAATCCAATTATCGCTGCTCCTCCGTCGAGCTTCAGCCAAATCGAACACCACCATCGAACTCGCCTTCACCTCGCGACCCCACAGCCAAGCTGCGACCCACTCCGGTCGTCGAAATCGCCACGCCGCCGAACCCAACCGAAACCCTAAATCAATTTTCCACGACCATCCAACCATTAAAACCCCAAACAACCTATGCCGATGAACACCCCTCGGTCTACTGTACGCTCCCGTGTTCTCGATTCGTCGATCGGACGACATCGATCAACGCTTAGTTTAACGGTCGAAAATAAACGGCAAAGTTCTGATAAAACGATGACTCCAATCGAAAAACGAATTACACCATTGAATTACGCTCGTCGAGAGCATTAACATATATTTTTTTTGGAATTTTCTGAGAACTTTGAATTTTGACTTTGATTTTGAAATTGTAATTTGATCTAGGTTTGGTTTGCAGCCACTGGGAAGAGGAAGAGCTGAGGAAATGAACACACAAATAAGTGCGAATAGATGGAGGTAGGGTTTATATAGGTAGGTTAGAAATAGAGTAGATGGATCTGATAAACAAACGTGTTGAACGATAATTGGCCCAAAAAGCCCGTTTCGACCCCAGAACGAAATTGGGTGAACCCATATATCGAAACAGGTGTTTTAAAATATTCTGAACGCGATGGAAAAAGTTTCACATCCAAATTCCATCGTATTAAGAAGTTATGCTAAAATCAATATTTTCAAATTGATTTCAATTAAATCGATTTCAAGGCGTTTCGCGTTCGTACGATCAAACGACAAGTCCGATCGCTACAAAACTTGAAACCCAACAATAATTTACCGATACGGATCCCATAAAACTGGTTTCGTCAAAATTCGAGTCAGTGGACAAAATGGCTATTTTTATATTAATTAAATAAATTTAAAATAAATTAATTAAATCAAATTTCGCGTTAAAAATTCTGAAATTTGAAATCTTTATCACTTTATAATTCTCAAACATTTACAATAATTTAACAATTTTTAAATGTCAATTTATTTAAAGATAAATCAATATAAATCTTTAATGTCACACAATTCAAAAATATAGATAAATTTCCAAATTTCCATTAAATTGAATTATCCCATAATCATTCCATTCATATTTCAACAAACAATTATACTATAACATACTAACATTTGTTTACATTTCAATACACTGATACTTCCAATTTCTCATTTATTCATATTAACTATTTTACATTAACCAACGTTTCATTTAGATTCATTAAAATTTTGATCACCATCCTTACTAGGTCCATTATTACTTAATTACAATTTTATACTCTCTTACTAAACATCGAATTTTACATTACGTTCTCTTAAATGCATGTTCTATATAATTTCCATTATTAACAAAATCACATTAACCAACCAATGATTAGATTTAGTTTTATTGCAATTTTTCCCATATTAAATTAATAGGCTAGATAAATAGGTACCCTAAAATATTTATTACCGTTTATCTTGAATCACACTAATGCGTTATTATTCCCAAACCACAAATTACTGCTTATACTAAATTTATGCTTTTATCAATTTACCTTTACACTTCCGTTACTAAAATAAAGTCATTTATGCAAAGTTTATTACTAATAACAACATTATAATCACCTAACATTTTAAATGAACTTTATTTACAATAAATTCATTGATCAATTTTATTAGGTAATTTATAATAGTTGTTATCCTATCCTTAAATTTATTTTATTAATTAACCCACTTCATCTAAATCATTATCTACGTAATATTCTAACACTTAATTTCATTAAATACCAATTACCCCAATTATTTCATTGATTCTTAGTCATATCATTAAAATAATTTATCAAATTGAAATGTTCATTCAAATTTATAGATTATTACCTGCATTAACATAATCCCTTAATTTATTCCAATTACTGTTAACAATGTTTATTACATTAAATCACTTTAATACTTTTCTTTAATTTCTCATATTCAATTTATATACAGGTAAAAATCGTTTCACTACTTAAATTCATTTGAATTAACTTCGAATTATTATAAGTAGGTTTTAATTTATTTTATTTTTTCTACTAAATTTAATTACAAAACTTATTAATTTAACCAAATTAAATCCACGAAATTTACGGATCGTTACAAAAACATGGGAGGTGCAGCAAGGCTAAGTGGGTAGCACTCAATTAGGGCAAGGTCATCCCTGTCTAGAGTCCCCTTTGATCTCTACTGTGTTGGCGGTTGGTGATCCCAACCACGGTGTGATCTTATTCAGACTATCCAGTAAGGGATAGTTCTGATCTTGTGTTGTAAAGGATCGGGAGTGGTCCTCGGTACTATGATCTAGACCAGGTATTGTGACAGACGGTACCCCAATAGCCCTGCCATTGTATGGAAACCCGATCTCCAATAAGTGCCTTCGGATTTGTTTGTATACCTATTTTGCTGGAATTTAATAAATGTAACAATTTCGGCCATTTGAATAAGTATTTGTACTTGGAAACTATTATAATATCAGAGGATTTTAGTATAAACTATTTTGGTTATCGTAAGGTAAAAAGCCGGCATGTTTATTTGTGGCGTGGTCTTACGAGATACCTTTGATTTCGAAGAATTTTGAAAACTTTAGTAATTCAATTGAGTGCGTTTTTCTCATGCTGGTTTTCTAGACTGACTCGGGTGTTATTTTATTATAATGCTCGGATCAGCCAAGTATTACAGATACAAGATATGATGCTATTGGAGCTCAGGAGACGAGCTGGATGACGATGACGTATATCACATATCTGATGTATATTCCGCTGTGCAGTGTAAGCTGTATAGTCATCTTTTGCGAGGACAAGTTATTACAGCCGCCCGGTATTTGGCTATTGTTTGTATGTACTCTAATGATGTAATGCGTAAAAACGATGATAGTTCTTTTTATGTAGAGATCAATTATTATCCATTGTTCCGCTGCGACTGTGAGATTATGATGTTGTTTTCTTTTTCTTCTTCTACCTACTTCTTCTTTAATCCCAATGATTCATATTTCCATCCAATTTGAGTTGAACTGAGGGAGAATATTGTCAACTTTAAGGGGTATGGATTTGCGGGCCGTTATAGAATATATCTTTTTAAAGATAATCTAAAGTGAATATTTGGCAAGTGATTTAATTAATAAAACATTAATTAAAAGGGCATAATCATTGCATATGGTGCTAAATATTTGTTTGTTTGCTTTGATAGTTAAATAACCAACTATCAAATTTTTTCAAATTTTACTTCCTCGACTTGATGTGGGAACTATTTAGTTGTACATTTAGTACGTAGCCTTCTGTGTAGACTTGATTATCGGTTGTGTCGAGGATGTTGACTCGTATGGTGCGGAGTATTACTCCAATCTATCAAGCTTCCTTCTTGGCCGAAGGATAGCAAGTTGAACGTTGGAGACATGATAAGTCTACGAGACATAGTTTCTGTGTGAGGTTGAGAAACGATTTTGCCTTTTGGTGCGAAGAGATCGGGACCAGAGTTATTTGAAATCCACTTCGAACCAATGTATATGCAACGATTGTGCAGTTGCTTGTGATGATATTGGTATTTAGGATTTTCATAGTGGGGGACTGCTTGTTGATCGTTTGGGGTTAAAATCCCAATTTAAATATAGTAGCAATGATCTCTTCATTATGAGATATCCAATGTAAAGACTATTTGCTACTAATCCTAGGGATTTCTCGACAGGAGGTGGCAGGAAAGTACCTTCGGTTTGTCCTGTTTCTGGATAACTTGTATAGTGTTTGTCTGAAATTGCATTTCTAAAGATGACGTACATTGGTTTTTACAAACATACATCAGTGGCGGCGGAGAAGGAGACTTCTTTTAGCTTAACACCCTCCTTGAGACGTATGATGATGTATTTTTGTTAAAGGCAATTAGTAGTCAAAGGAAATGGCCATGTGGCATTCAAAGTGATGTGATATGTGATTGTGAAAGGTAATCGTTACCTCATGCCTCATCAACAGAAAATGACCAAAATAGGGTAAGATACGGCAAGGCTAAGTGGGTCGCTCTCAAGTAGGATATAATCATCCTCTTCTAGATATATCTTTACACACTCTGACGTCGTGTATCTGATTATTGTGGTTTGTATGCTTTGAGGTCCCTCATTAACGATAGGTAACGACCGAAGGATGATATATTCGGTACCATCTAGTTATAGAGGTGGGCCGGTCTTGCGTTGGTAGAGGATCCTTAGTGATGGTCCTCGGTACATTCTTCTAAAGATGTACCGTCGGAAGGTAGTCCCTTCACCTGGTCATTTGTATGGAAATCCAAACTCCACTACATACCTGCCATTTTGATTGTATTACCATTTTGGGCTATATGCTGGAATTTAATCAATGTAATAATTTCGGCTATGATTAATATTATTTGTATACTAGATGCTAGTATAATATCAAATGATTTGATATGAAATGTTTTAGTTATCGTAAGGTAAAAACATGTCCATGTTTATGTGTGGGCGTGTCTTACGAGATACTTTTATTTTGATAAAGGAAAAGTTTGATAATTTAATAAATTCAGTTGAGTGTGTTTCTCACACTAGTTTACCAGACTGATCAGGACGTTCTTCCCTTTCAATTCTCGAGTTAGACCGAGTATATTTACAGGTTCAGTTTTGGTGCTTTTGGAGCTTCAACAGGAGAGCTGGAGATCTTTATTTACATATACGCGTATCTGTTTTGATTATTAATTATCTGCTATGCTTAGTTGTTTATATTATCAGTAATTGTAAGGACAGGTTATTATAACTATTCAGGCTGATGGCTATTGTTTGATTGTTATACTCTAATTGATGTATGTATATACAGTTTTTGTTTTGTGAAGATCATTGATATGATATTATATGTTTTCCTCTACGATGTGAGATTCTGTATTGTTTTTTTTGTTCTATCTTCTCTCTTCTTCTCGTTCTTCTTCTCTCTACTTTTCTTTCTCTTGAATTTCCATCAATCTGTGCTTTTTGAGTCGGATATGTGTGGATTATTGTCGATTCAAAGGGTACGGATTTGCGGGTTGTCACACGAAGGATGTGCAACGAGGATTAGGACCAAATTCTGAAGGTAGATTCAAGGTATGAACAAGGATTAGAGAAAGATCATCTCCTAGAGGTAGGGGACGAAGAAGAGGAAGTACAACTTTCAATAAGACAACTATTAAATGTTATGAATGTCACAATTTAGGATATTTTTAGTATGAATGTCCAAGATGGAATAAGGAGGAAAATTATGCGGAGGTAGGAGAAGAAGATGAAGGTGAGTTGCTATTAATGGCATATGAAGAGCTCCATGAAGAAAAGAGAAGTGATGCGTGGTTTATAGATTCGAATGCTCAAACCACACATGGGAATCAGAATATGTTTTCAAACTTGGATATGACCACTACAACAAAATATGATATTAATAACGCTATTTGATAACGCGTTATTCTGAAGCGTTATTATTGACCCTTAATTATCTAGTTACCGGTTGATTTTTGTTCTCTCTAACGCGCGCATCTCCCTTCCCCTTCACTTGTAACGCTGCCCCAAAACATCTCCCTCCAACTTCCCAAATTATTTTCCCTCTCCCTCCAAAACCATTCCACCTCCCTCCAAAATGCACGCATCTCCCTCCTCCAAATCGAAGAAAGCAGAAACCCTCTCAAGTTTTGTCGAAGAAAGCAAACTCCTTCGATTTCGAAGCTAGGGCTTTGCGTGTAGCTCCAATCTGTCGAAGCTAGGGCTTCGCGTTTTGGATATAATCTTCGATTTTGATTCTGGTAAGCGATATAATCTTCGATTCTGGTAATCTCGCTATAAATTTTCTTGCTCCTTTTTATAATTTATATTTGTTGTATTTGTAGCTTGTTTTTTCTAGACAGTAACTTTGATTTGGCTTGTAATGCTTCAAGAAAAATTTGTTGTGATGTAATTTGATAGTATATTAGTGCAATAAGCAGTGTTAGTTCTTTTTTAGACTACATCTGTTCCATTTGTATTTGTCTCAGTAACTATCACAGTATGTTTCCTTATTCAATTTCACTCTACAGAGGCTTAGTTTGATAGATGAGCAACTTACTAAGCTAGCTACAGATGATCCCTCAGTCATAGATTCTTCTCTTACTGGATATGGTGATGTTGTCTATCCTGACAGTAAGAGCATTATCCATAGGTAGTATCAAATAACTGTAAAATGCTTTGTTTTAATACAAAATATTTGCTTTTGTGCCCAACTAGATCACATGAGTTGCAACAGACCAGGCTTGCTTCGATTTTCACTTAGCAATCAAGAATTGATTTGCAACTATGTATGCACACAACATGGAAAGAGCATCAAATACAGAGATGGAAAGAGTTTGGTCGACCACGATATCTGAGCATCAATGAAAGAATTGATTTGTAACTATGTATGTCTAAAATTCTTTACATGTGAGTTATTAAATGACATTTCTTTCCATCTTCACAGGTTTTTCAATTATCAAGACAGAGAATTCCACGTTGCCTCTCTCCCATACAAACCTAATTTCAGGGTGATGCCTGAGGATTGGGATGGCACTACAAGAGATCAAGACAAGGATCTCAATGAGATATCAAAGAAAGAAGACCAGAGATTGTATGAAGATTTTGTTCAGTGCCTTAAATTCAACAAGAAAAAAGTACGATTTCTTCTATATAAAGAATATTTAAGTAGAGAATATTTGGCTATTCATTTTGGTAACTAAACATTTTTGCAACATAAAGTTACTTCAAATATGGAATCTGGATCTGCACTCCTTTTATTCGAATCCATCTCCCTACAAGTTCAAATATGGGCATATTTTAAGGCTGGTGTTTTGCTTTACTTTATTTTTGTATTTTAGTATAAAGGCCTTTTTATGAACTCCCATGTTATGTAAACTATGGCAGTACATGTTAGCTATGCTTACATTGGCTTCCAAGTTGTGCAGTCTTATTATCAATTATGTCACGTGAATAGTGTATTATCAATTATGTGATTATCTTGACCTTCTAAATATATAAGGATTATCTTGATAATGAAATATAAAAACAATATCTTGTATTATCAATTATGTGATTGATGCTATGAGGGGTCAGTACATTAAGAGATGTTTGCATTGGTGAATTTCATATCTGAGAAGCAAATTTACATCAGTATTGCCAGTACATTAAGAGATGTTTGCATGCATAATCCTGATAGAGGCGTTGACAGCCTATTGCCACTACAAAAATAGTATTTTTTTAATAAATTTTCAACAAAGCCTATTTTCACAATAATTTTTCTTGACGAGCCCATGTTTAAATTTTATCATTCTTTTTTTATTAACAGGCATGCATAGAAAGTCAAGATTCTACTATCCAAGCTCTTGGATTTGAAAGCCCTGCATATTTATGTGGAACAGATGTAGTCGGTAACAAACATTACCTGTCTAACTTATTTATTGAACACCATTCTATTTATCTAACTATTCTCATGCCCATCGTATTCACCAATTTGCTGTTGAGTAGCTTTATCTGTTTTCTACTCTCAGTGCAGCTACCTTAAAGGCCATAGTTCATTTTTAGCATTTATTTGTTGTTTAGCTTTTATCATAAATCTTCCTGACATGCATGTTCCATATGCACCTTGGGGTTTGAGTTTATTATGGCCAAAAAGAAAAAAGAAAAAAAACTTGAAAATCGAAAGGATGTAAATCATCAATGTAACTGAATTGTAAACTGGCAGTTATGCATGATCAAAAATAGTTGTGCCAATCAAGGACTGTTACTCAAAATTTGTGGAGTGTGGCCACATTAGAAATTAAAAAAGGATTGAAGATCGTAATTTGTAAATTTTAAGTAAGAAGTACTTAGATTCCAGGTAGAAGATAATGGATGAATGATACATCATGGTGACATGGACCAATATGTTTGTGTGTGTATGTATGTGCATATGCAAGCATGTGATGCTTACTTTCCGGACCATGAGGAAGAACAAGGCACTCGGATACATAGGTTACTATATTTATATGTTATGATTTATAATATTGCTTGATTTTAGCATATTTATTTGTTGCAATTGCTTTATGCCTTTTCAAAGATGCTCTTTCAAATTATCCAAGCGTTCTCTAGGAAAATCTAAATCTCACTGATAAACCAAATCTGAAGCGATCAAATGTTATGTTCTATTCACCACAATTCTGAATCACTTTATAGTAATATTGACCTTCATTTTATATTGATTCGCCTAAGATATAATGCTTATGTATTGATGGAGCCTAAGGCTATTGTAACTATGATCATTTTGCAGCAAAATACATCAATGGTACTGCAAAGAAGCGTCGTCTACCTTTGCATTGTAGTAATTTTTGGACTCAAAGTTTGCTTGATAATGTATGTGCTTGTAGCTCAACTGCAATGAAATATGACATGTTCTGAATTTTACTTAACTTTGCATCTCGTATTTATTTATTTATTTATTTATTTATTTATTTTACGCTTTCAAATGCATGACAAAAGGTGGATGGCCAGAGGGCAAGTAGTGGGAGTGATGCAGTAGTTGCGATATAGTTAAAATGGAATTGTTGTGTAGGTGAGTAAATATTTGCGGTGTAATTTTTTATTCACTGAGCCGATATGAGGATGGTGGATCAGATGGGTAGCTGCACAGAATTGTGCAGGCAGGAGTGTTCTTGAATTGTGGAGATTGTGGAAGTGTAGATAGTGTTCTTAAGTACTGCGGTGGACAGTGGCAGTATTGAATTGAACGGATAGTGGAGATGTTGTGTTAAGTTGAATTGTGATGTTTGAACGGTGAAGCAGTGGGAGTTTGTAATTCCAATGAGGCAGAGAGGTGTGCAAAAACAGTTTGTATTTGGTGGAATGGTATGTTAGGCAGGTGAGTGGGTATGAAAAGAAATGGGCAGATGTTGTGTGCACTGGTGGTTGAGTGAAGTTGCAAGTGGTGAAGAATGGTGAGGGCAATGTATGTTTTGTGAAGTGATATGGGGTGGAAGTTTTGTGGTAGTAATGACTGGTGTATGTAGTGAAGTGGCAGAGGTAGTTGTAGTTTTTGGCAGTAAGGTTGAAGTTTGAAAATGGTAAAGAGAGGAGGAATTGTGGGTATGTGCAATGTTTACAATGATATGGAAACAGTTTGTTTGCAGCCAAGTAAGGTATTTTGAGGAAACGGTTAATGGTGGAGCTGTTGTATATGTTTAGTTGTTTTGATTAGTGTAGTGATTGTGGGTGAGAAGATGGCAGTGTAAGTTTGGTTTTGTGATATGGAATGGTATGTGAAGTGATATGAAGGTAAGGGGTGCGTCAGTTAGTAGCATGCGATGTGGTGGTGGGTAATGGTGATAGGCAGTTGCAGTGTTTTGAAAGGCAGTGCTAATGGCTGGAGTTTTGTGAAGTATAGCACGGAGGATGGAAGAAAAATGGTGACTGGTGAAGGAAGATGTGTGTGGACTGTTGTCTTGTTTGGAAGTTGTTCGGCATGCACTGTCTTGATGCATGCAGTTTTGATATGGTGACAGTGAGAGGTTGATGTTGTTTGTGGATTGAAGTATGTGATGGGCAACAACAGTTCTGTGGTTACATTGATGACAAGTATTGGCAAGTAGTGACACAGTGCAGCAGTGCGGAAGTTTGATTTGTGAAGTTGCAGTGCGGTAGAGGTGGATGGAGCAATAAAAACTTATTTTTTTTTCCAATCAAGTTTGTAAAAGAAATTGAGTTGTAAATTGGATTGTAAATTGTAATTGAAAATTGAAATGTAAGTTGAAAAAATGCAATGCAATTTTTTTCTTTTCAAATGAAATTGTGTATATTTTTTTTAAAAAATTAGAAATGCAAATGCAAATGCAAATAGTAAACAAGCACACTATAACATGTTGATTTAATAGCGCGAAATGATCGCTATTGAATAAATATTTTATAGCGGCAAAATGGTGTTATAAAGATTTCCAGTTCCGTTGAGATTTAGCTGTATTATAGCGGCTATAATGAGTTATTGAATTAACGTACCATAGCGGCGAATTTGCGTTATAAAACTAAGCTCAACCATAGCGGCATATTTTGTATTATAAATATTCAACAGTTTTTTATAACATGTCGATATACATCGCTTATCAAACCGCTATGGTTGTGATTAATAGCAGCTATATGCCACTATAAAAGGCACTTTTTGTTGTAATCGACTTTCTCTCATGCTATCAAACATGGAGATAATAAAAAAATGAAGGTGATTGGAAAGGGAGTTGTGAAGATGGTTTTGAAAGGTATCAGTTATGTTGTTAGTGTTTTGTATTGTGTGCTAAAACTCAAAACCAATCTTTGTAGCGCAAGAAAAAGGATTGTGGGTATTGTTCAACGATGGTATGTGAATCATCTATCATCCATATGAAGAAAAAATGGCGGAATCCATCATGAGTGCAAATAGGATGTTTAAATTGATTGCCAATTCACCAATCACAGTGAAGGAATGTCTACAGATCAGTACCACGAATCAGTCCAAGCTCTGGCAACATCATTATGGTCACCTTAGCCATAAAGGTTTGCATACATTATAAAGTAAAGGAATGGTGGTTGATTTGCCGCAAATTATGTATACAAATACTTGTGATGCATGTAAGAAAGGCAAGCATCATCAGAATCCCATTCCCAAAAGGGCCACTGAAGAGCAACATAGAGAATACAACTAGTTCATGCAATCTTTGTGGCCCAATCACACCAGCTTCTAGCAACCACAAAAGGTACTTATTATGCTTTATTGATGATTTCTCTCGAAAGAAATGGATTTATTTTCTTTTGCATAAGTTAGAAACCTTTTATCACTTTAAAATTTTAAGACTGTAATAACCTGCACCTTATTAGACCCAAATTTTCGCTAAATCGATAACCCAAGTCCGCCAAAGTACATATTGTTGGTTTTGGTATCATGCAAATAAATAAGTGCATATCAGTGCACCATCAGTTTAAACTCACGATGGAATAGTGAAGTAAAGTAAAAAATATAGCTACTGACTAAGGTTGACACTTTTGATATCTAGTGTCCTTCTTTGTGTCGAGCATGCAAATGGAAATCCGTCATTCTGCCATTCCTGGCTTACACGAGCGCCTATCCCTTTAAAGCTATCATGTGGATTGTAATGAGGAGGGCATCAGAACAACGTTCAGATGACTGGTAAATTACAGACTTTATATATAACACTAGATTATGTCGATTGTCTTCCATTATATGTTATGTCTTTTATTTTACTTAGTCGTCTCAGCTCTACGTATGTATATGATACACCCTATCTACTTGAAGTAGACAATAATGACATACGTTTATTTGTGTGTGTGTGTGTATGTGTACCACAGACCTCCTTTGGAACTAGATATTATGCATGCTAGTATTCATAACCCAACACCTCGTAAGTATCCGTCATTAACGCAGTATCACGTTCTCATCGCCCGTGCATACTAAGGAACTCCCATAGTGCCTAAGAACGACATCACAATAGTTTAGTCATATTCTATTCATATTTGAAATATTACATCGAAGATTTATCCATCCTTGCCTCCTATCACAAACAAACTAGTAAACAACTGTGAGGCATTGCATGTCCTAGTGGAATTTACACTAGTAGGAGCACAGTCCATTTAGGAAAAATCCCCAATCTCTTCACTAACCACTAAGGACCGATGATGTTCTCGACCTGATGAAGTGGCTCCTACTACCTATTTAGTACCAACCAAACTATCATAGTGTCGAGCCTTGCTCAACATCACATTTATATTTCTTAACGCGATCTAGGAAATGCCCGTTGTTATTTAATACCCCCTAAATGGTTGAGGCAGAACTTACTTGTCCTTTACACTTCAACCTAAGGCGAACATCCTACTTAGTACTCACTTCACATATGTGCGAACGTATAACCCATGGGTCCTATAGTTGGATATGTCTCAAATCAATATAATGGGTACACAACTGTTGGTAGCCCGTTGCTGTGGGCAGATTTTCGTTGTGTACACTACTAATCTCGCATTCCAACCCATTCTAATGACTGTGTCATAATTATTTAATCTAAGCTATTAGCTAATTTTAGTAATTCACACCCGTCATAGACGCATACTTAAATTGTGTGTGTTCAATTTATTTATTTATCATGCCTCCAATTTTCACTGTTAAAAATATTCCTTTACTTTTTCATGTTTATTTTTTATTTCATTAATGTTAATTTTGTGTCATTTGCCACTTGCTTTTGATTTAAAAGACTTAAATATCATTTACTGCTTACCTTCACTTTATATTATTAAATCTATTTATTGTTCCTTTTTTATCCCCAGCTTTATTGCTTTGGTTACCAATCTTATTATTAACTCATTTCATTATTTTACCAACATTTCATTGCATATTATTAAATTCCAACCTTTTCATTATTGCATATTCTGAATTTACAGTTAGACCATTATTTTTACCACTATTACAATTCTTTAATTCATATTTAGGGATTTTATGCATTTTAATACATTAGAATTATGTCTTTCCCAAAAGGACATGTTAACACTGCAAATTGCTATAACTTATCTAAAAAGGAAATTTGTGTTACGTTTGGGTTACAACGAATTATTTTTTATGGTTATTGAAATAAATGATACAAAATATGAAAAATATCCCTATTTTATGTATCTCTTTCTTTTAGGCATATTTCTTGTTATTTCAAACATTGCACATTTGATTATCTATAAAACTAGATAATTATATAAATTTACATTGCAACACACTTCATTCCAATGAATTAAAATACAACTTGAATCCCAATGCAATTTATAACATTCTCTATTTTATATTAACTAACATATGCCACTTAAATCAATAAATCTGCGATATTTATATAACCTTATTAATTTAGGGACTACAACATACACCCTTTACTTTCTAGGTTTAAGTTATATACACACACATGTAATATTAAATTATAGTTAATCATTCACAGAATATGCAAGCAAGGTTTATCATATCATGAGATGTATATATTTAAGCCTATAAATCCAAAATTACTTTGCATACAACAAAAAATTTAGAACCATATAAATCCAATATTATACAAAATTATATAATTCCCACTCACCTCTTTATAGCTCCAATTCTCCAGATCTAGATCCATTCCCTTTTAATTGACACTCTCTTACTTTAAATTAAAATATGTATAAAAAGGATATACACACTTATTAGAGTTGTAAATCTAAAAAATGGATTGAATTAAAGTTAGATTTGAGTTCAGATTCACGATTTACCTTTGTTTTGGCATTTTAATTTGATCGTATTCTTTTCTTCTCTTATTCCTCGTTTCTCTCTCTCTCTCTCTCTCTCTCTATATATATATATATATATATCACTCTTAGAATTTCTAGAAATCATAGAGAAAAAAGAACGGTGGAGCTTTGCTTATGATGTAGAAAATATGAAAAGCGATATGATGGTCCAAGCTTGTATTTATAAGCAGTTAAATCAATTTCATCTGTTAAATAAAGGTTTATTGTAACATCCCACCTTTTTATACGTTTTAAATCGACGATAAACCACACACGTCGGACTCAAACCACACAAAAGGGCGAATTGTTACGGGGTAAATAAGAAAAAGCAGAGAAAGGAAAAAAAATAGAATCTTGCCGCGAAACGATAAAATATAATAATCAAATAAATAGTTCATGAAGCTATTTACAAAATATTCGATTATACTTATACAATACATATCAGAGTTACACATACCAGAGAATAATAAATAACAATGCAGTGGAACCGCATGAATGTAGTGGAAAAATAATAATAAATAATGGTAATAAAATCTTCGTCTTTGTCCTCCAGAAATATAGTCTTCGAATCCTGAAATACTCAAACTGACCCGAGCGAATTGAAAAGACAAAACACTCGAGTCAGAACTAAAAAATCTTATGTAAGTTAAATCAATGGTAAATAATATGAGTGTAACGGCATCAGAGATGCTTACGAGATTTGACATCTTCTATACAGTGTCAAACTTGAGTGCAGTAATTTAAGAGACGCTCGGGATTCGCATCTCCTAAGGATCCGTTAAACTATTTACTATGTAGTAATATTTCGCTATTATAATAATATCTATAGTAAAATAAACTTACTTTTGAGTAGCGTTAAGGAGTTACCCAATTTCCCCATAACACAATAATAATCCAGTAGTCCATCCAGTATCAGCGTATCTCTAGATTGGAAGACTACCCTAAATACTCCACGGTTTACGGGAGAAAACCAAACTCATACAAGGCGCGCTAGGTTAAGTGACACAGCACAAATAGGCAATGCCAGGGTAGATATACCAATTACGCTTTTGGACCGGTGGTAACGCGTAGCAGCTACTGCCGCCCACCTCGAGCCACAACCCTAAAATCAAAAAGGGCCTCAATCAATCACAAAGTAATAGAATGGTATCGAAGGAGTGTGTCCGATAAAAATGCTACCTTCTTAGCCCGTTGATCGCTCCTGTTTTAGCCACCTTATGCCAACTCATGGGAGTCGGGTCCATGTATATACCTCAAAGGAAACGCCGCCAGCATCCTACTTCATTATGGAATCTCCACTGCATACACGGTTGTTAAAGTGGTTTTCAGAGTTGGCAGAGAGTATGACAACATCGATCCCGGTCTCTTTAACAACCAAACTTTATTATAACACCGCGGTCATTTCAAAATAATTATACTTCAAAATCAGAATATACTATCCATTTCAAAACCATATAAATACGATACCATTTCCCCCTTTAAAAACCAAATCAATATGATATCATTTTTATTTCAAAAATATCCTTTTCTAAAACCATAACACTTTCAAAGTTATAATATTTCAAAACCATACGCTTGAAATATAACCTTTCAAAACATAAAATTTTGAATTTCATAACTTTGAAACATAACTACACCACTTAAATAGCCGAAATATTAAATTACTTTATATAATAAAATAGCTTCTTCAATTTCAAAAATCAATTCCAAATACAGATTTGAACCCCCAAATAAACCATTTCAATTGCCATATGTTTCAAAGCTTTAAATATTCCTCCATTTCAAATCAAATTCTTTGTTAATTCCATAAATATCAAATTCAATTACTATTATTTAGATTTGAAATGTTTACACAATAAATCCAATATCATCTAAGTAAAACTTTTCAACTTCAAGTAACTGGATGTTCTTCAATTTATTTGACTTGATATATTCATTTAAATCAACTTGATATTCATTTAAATCACTCTAAACCAAAATCAAGTAATAAAAATCATACCCTTTGAAATCTCAATTTTATTTAAATTTCAAATCAATTATTCGAGTATAATTCTTAAATAATTTAATTCCAAATAAATTTCATATTTATCTTCCAACCTTAATTTTTTTTAACTCATTATAAACTCTATATACAATATAATTTAAACAGATACTTAACCATATTATATAAAACAATCAAACTTTATTATTTGGCTTATTTTATATTTCAAAACAAATTTACACATAGCTAAAAATAAATAATAAAATAATATTTATATAACATCTAAAATCAATATTTATATAACCCATATATTCCTTTACAAAACCGTAAAAATCATATCAAAATAATTTTATATATAGACCACAATGTTTGTATATAATTTTCTATCCTATGGTCAAGTGATATGGATATTTATCATTTCAATCCGTAATTTAAAATATAAATACAGTTATATATATATTTTCAAACCACAATCCCGAATGAAATAAAATCCATAACAACTTGCAGTTTATAACAATATAAAATACAACATCCATTCATCCAATATCAATCGTCAAACATTTAGCACAATCATCATCCAGTTCAATCAATAACATCAATATAGAAAAAATAATAAATAACAGGTATTTAATGGTAGTTTATATTCGATAATAAATTAAATAACTATTTCACTTGCAGTTTATATGCAATAATAAATTAAATAACAATTTGATTCAAATAAATTCAATTTAACTTAGATTATGATTAAAAATATGCCAAACAATCATAAATAAATTTCTAATCATATCATATTTACAAACATAAGAAATTTTAGAAGTTGTGAGTGGGTTAAAATACTCACCTTTCGAATTTAAATTGAATTTAAATCCAATTTAAACCCAAAATTTGAACAGTCTCAGAATCTATCCAAACCAGCGTTAAAAAGTTTCGAATTTAAATACGATTCTAACAAAAGTAACCGCGCTTTAATCGGTCAACGTATGCAAAAGTTATGCTAGTTAGAAACTTTGAATTGAAATTTAAATAAATAATATTACCAAATCAACTTTTTCCACGTCGCGACCTTTCTTCCCGAAACCCCTAGCCCACGCACGATGAACACGCAGAAACAACGAAACTACAGTCGTCCAAACCCAACGTCGACTGCCCAGATCGCCGCCGTGCCCTGCCGAGCTCGTCGCCACCCACCGCGCAGCCGTACATCGCCACGTTGAGCCACGAACGCGCCCAAAATGAACAGCCGCCACGCGAATTTTAAAACCCTAATCAAATTTTCCACCTTAATCTAACGGTCAACTCGCCATAAAACCCACGTAGATGCGATCCCCTCGGCTCTCTCCACAATACGGTATAGTCGATTCGACGATCTGCTGAAGTTGATCGTCGCGTGATAAACGGTCGAAAATTGATTATCAATTTGTGGACAAACAGAGCTTCAAATCGAAAAACGAATTTCAAATCTGAGATGCGCTCATTGAGAGCTTCAGATCGATATAAAATTTGATATGCATTGAGGAGTTTGAATTTTTGGCTTTGAATTTGATTTTAAATTGCAATTGGAAATTTTTGTTTTGTCTGCCATTGGAAATGAAGAGGAGCAACTGGAATTGTACGTACAGAAATGAGGAATAGAAAGATTTCTAGGGTTTATAACTGGATATATATAGGTAAGGTTGAGAATAGAAAGAACGGATACGATTGGTTCACACGTTGAACGATAAACGGCCCGAAAAGCCCGTTCTTACTCCGGAACGAAATTGGGTCAAGCCATATATCAAAATAGATATTTATAAATATTTTAAACGTAATGGAATAGGTTTCACATCCAAATTCCGTCCTATGAAGAAGTTATGCTAAAATCAAATTATTTCAAATTGATTTCAATTAAATTGATTTCTAGGCGTTTCGAGTCCGTACAATCAAACGACAAGTCTGATCGCTACGAAACTTGAATCATACAATAATTCAACGTTACGGATCCGATGAAACCAGTTTCGTCGAAATCCGAGTCAGTGGCCAAAATGGCTATTTTCAATATATTAAATAACTTAATAATTTATTAATTACAATTTCAATTTCATAATTAACAAATCTTATCATTTTTTATTTATTAAACAATTACAGTAATTTAAACAAATTTGGATATCAATTTAAAGTTGATTAATCCATCAATTGCAGTGTTTAATTTCAATTTCATTAAATTCAGAAATTATAAATTAAAATTCCCAAAATTCATTTATTAAATTTTTGAACCTTGTTATTCATGTCTTTTATTACAATAAGGATATAACTAACATGGTTCATGATTAGTTACATTAAGATCTCCAAGTTTCATCTCAATTTCCCATTAATGTAATATCTAAATATTTGATTCCATTTATTTGCAATAAACCCAATTACTACAATTTAAATTCTAATAATTTAATATATCTTGATTTCCATTCTTTAAATCAACCAATTGTCATATTATAAACGGAATTGATATTATTTTCAAATAGTATCTTAATTTACATTAACATAATATTAATTACACTTATTGAAATTTATTTTCCAATTTACTAAATACAATCAATTATGACCTTACAATTGTTTCAATTAATTGGGATTGCACTAAATTAGTTATTTATTAACTTGCATTAACATTATTACCTTTATTTTATTGATTTCATTATTAAATTACAAATTTTTATTTTCTTTTCGATTAAATTAGCAAAACTTATTAAATTAAAAAAAATTATTATCCAAAATTACGGGTCGTTACATTTATTAAATCCAAGCCAGTCTGGCCAGGTTAAACCTATGTTGGCTCCAAAAAACGGTCGATCGCCTTGATCCAACCGATCGAACGATAACGGTCGAACGGTTGCAACAAGGGTGCTGACCGGTGGGTCTTCACTTTTGTTGCCCAGTTTGTGAATTTGTTTCTGATTTTGCTATATTTGATTAGATCTTGTAACGTTAATCTTACTTAACGTTTAAGCTTTTGAATAGCGATAATTATTCATTTATTTCCATGATCACATATTTAATTATTTTTAATTCAATATTTTCAAACGTTAATATCTCTTCATTTAAACTCGGATTGTAAAACTTTATACATGAAAACTGATCAGAAAGTTGCTACGAACACAACGGTGCAAGTTTCATAGCAAAATTCTGATGTTTAAAAAATTATATTTTTAGCATAATAATTAATTAATTAATTTAATTAATTACAACTTATTATACGGGGTGTTACGTTCTCCACCTTTAAAGGAATTTTGTCCTTGAAATTCTTTAAGGATAAAATCACATAACATAACACAAAACCATCTTATACTATCCAACCAATTAGCGTACAACCAATTTTGCAACCAACCATGTACAAGTGCACGGTGTGTCACAACATATATGAGATGCATACCGATCAATGCTAAATCAACGCCTCCTATGTGAATGCATTCTTTAAAATAATTAATTATATACGATGCAAACAACCTATATATATTGATAGTTCTATATGTATGAAATTTTTTGAAAATAAAAATCATTGTTTTTGCATCTATATTTTCCCATACTTCTATGAATAAAAACAAAGTTCAACCAATTTTGCATCCAACCCCTACTATCCATTACCTAGCGTAAAATTTTCTAAGATCTAAAATTTTGAAAATCCATTTTTCTAAATTTATATTCTTATGTTGAAAAAGGGTTTAGATGGAAAACTCCTTATATCCATTATTCTCTCATGTACCCATTCCTCCATATCTTGGAGCATTCTCTCTTGCCTCCAATTCTTTTTTAACTTTTCCAAGTACAGTCCACATATGGACGTTTACCTTTAATTTTTTTTAAAATTTTAAAACGGCGTTATTTTAAAACAATGTTGGTTTACCTATCGACATTGTATGGAAAAAGAAATCTCAAGGCTTAAACAGCTTTTTCCCTTATCGTGAACTACCTTTCACTTTACTGTCACCTCAGTTGCATAGTAAAATTCCTACTTGCTTGCTCATCAATTTTTTCCTATGTTAAACAGGTGGCATTTTAAAAATAAAATGTTACCTTTTTTTCCATTCAGAATCATTTTCAATTAATTTTTATAAATGTTTGGAAATTTGAAAAATGTAAGTTATTTTGAAAAGAAAAACTTTTACAAAAACATTTTCTATAAAAAAAATCAAAGATTTTTTAATTTATTTTCAAAAATATTTGTTTTTATCTTTTCAAAACAAACTAAGCCACATCCTATGTAGTCAGAATTTAGCCAATGAGTTAACATCCATGATTGTCTCTTTTCTACTACACGGTAAATTATCAAATTTGTAAAACATTTTCTTTTATTTTAGAACAACAATCAACGCAAAAGTTCATTTATAAATTTCAGCTTTCAAAGCGTAGGGATAGTGACCCATGGTTTCCCAACAACCTTTCACTATCCTTTGATTACTAAAAATTTTCTTTCTAAAATTTTAAGGCTTTTGGGGATTAATTTTATTTTACTTTTAGTAGCTAATAATTTCTTAATTTATTTTATGAACTTCCGGTCTTACTTTGCAATATTTAAGTGTCTACATGATATTTCCTTATTTATTCTACTTTCCAATATATAGCAGTCCCTCCTAAATATCCAAATAGAAATAAAAAAAAATTCCCACAAAATATCGTATGCGCTGTATACAAATAGAGACAACTAATGCTTACAACCCAGCTAATCTAAGAGAAACAATTCATGGAAGCTGCCCTTCAACATCAACTGACATTAATGATGTTGTGACTGCATCACTTCTTACTTAAATTAGAGGGACATTCCTAACATTTCATTCAACTACAACCAACATATCTTAACTTTCCTTTTTGGCTAGTAATAACTAAGGTACATCCACTACTTTCATTATCACAACCAATTATACCACTATCTTTTCTTAATCCAATTCTCTTGGTAGTATGATTCAATCTTGGTATATGTTTCATTTCTTTCTTTTTACATATAGGTATTCCCTACAACTCGCAGAATTGTACTTTGATACCATTTCTCATTTCCTTATGATTTCTTCTTTATGGTCTTCACGTATATTTAATGAGACATCCTTAGGCCCAAACAAACATTCCTTATGTCCAACGGGGGTCCATTATTGCTACTTTATGAGCATTCATTGCTATTTTACCCATAGCCTTAACTTTGACCCCATCTTACCTAGGAAATAATCACTATTTACTATACACTGAAAATTTAGTTTAGTCTTCATCACTTTTTCTAAAATTATAACTTCACTGTGACGGTCCTGACTCGACGTTCGAAAATCGACACCGAATACGACACTCGTATTCAAATGCTGCAGATCCAAACGACGAATATGGTTCGCCGGAGCTTATAACACATTAAGTATAACAACACCGCAGAAGAAAATGAATAATACATTTGATGTACAAAATTTGATACAATATCTGATACAATAGAATACAATAGAATGATACAATAGATATCAATACTACCAGAGATACGAGAAATAGCAGCGGAAAGATAATGTCTTCAATGCCAAACTCCAAAAACTCCATCTTCAATTCAAATCTAGCTCGAACCCTCATCAAGTTGCACAAAGATAAGAAAGTGCAGTCCGTGAATGCTGAAGTGTAGCAAATGTGGTCCACAAATTCAAAGGGCTACCAAGGCTATCGAATCAATTCCTACTATTCGATTATCTGAAAACCCCAACTCTAGACTGCCCTGTAGAAAATTGTGGGCACCCAGAGTTTAAAAAAGGAACAATAAACTCCAGGTCAGTCATGGGACTGGTGTGAGCAAACAAAAACAATTTTATCTTTTAAAAACAAACACAAGAATTTAAATTTGAAATACGCAATGCTTTTTGGAAAATGAAACTACCATAAGGCCTCCCGGCATACACACCATGCAATCGCACACTTGGGGGAGATTTCTCCTTATGATAGTCAAACATGCTTACTACCCAAAAATCCTTTTGATATTATTATTAGTGCATAGTGGAAAACATTTCGAAAGTATAATATTAATCAATAGCCAGCATAGGTACCATGATATTATGCCAGCTATAGCTACCACCTGAGGTGGCAGGTTATACAATTGCAATCGTAAAGGGCTCGTATTGTTTGATTGGATTTCCAACAAATGGTCAGGCTAAGGAACTTCATATTGCCACATGGGTACGCCTCTGGAGGGACGTCCCAAGAACTTAACCAGTTCTCTGCTAACACAAGGCCGGGTTAACTCTATACTAGGTAACTACTACACGAATATGCCACCCCTCGGTCGTTTGCGACCTTTATCCGAGGGCCCTCAATCACAAAGCAACAACCATACAGTAATGAGATTGCAGCTACCACATAGGTTAAGTATCTGGGCTCCAAACCATGATACCACCTTTTTCCAGAAGGGAATGACATACCCTAAAGGGTGCGACACTTATAACCTTGCCCCATCTTTCCTGTTTCGAACATTTCTAGTTTGTGAGGTCCTGATGCAATCTCGTCCACAAAGCTATGCTTTACACGAAAGCCATGCTTTGATCAACAAATGATCAGCATCACATCGTATGCCACATTACCAATTTAGGAACGTATCACTAGTAACCATCAACTACATAACCTTTGAGCTCGTACGTCTCAAAGAAGGGTGTTAAGCTATGAGAATAAATCTCCGCCACCAAACAGAAATGTATTTGATAGAAACCGGTTTTACATCTCAAAGTGTAATGTCAGACACACATCCATACAAGTCTGTTCCAGGTTCGAACAGAACCGAAGGCACTTCCAAAGAAGCCCTTGCAAATCCGGATATTCACAATCCCGATCGGACTTCCCATCACTTAGGGAATCTCTATACTGTAGGATCTAGATTAACCCTAGAGGGGGGGGGGGGGTGAATAGGGTTATATCAAATTTTCTCGAATTAAACACAGAAATATAATTGCAGAAATAAATATGCTGAAAAGTAAATCACACACAAAATTTACCCAGCTTCGGCAACCCCTGCCTACTGCTGCATTCCCAGATTTCTATTAGAATTAAACAGTATCACGCTTACAAACACTCTACTAGACTCGCAGACCCTTTTGCTCCCGCTCACAAACACTCTACTAGACTCGCACACCCTGCTCCCGCCTATAGAGTTTCGCTCACTCGCAAACACTGCTCCCGCCTATAGAGCTTTGCAAACTCGCACACCCTGCTCACTGAACTAATTCTAAATAGACAATCTGACACTACCTAATCCCTAGGTGGTGATTTACAAATTCTTCGACTCGAAAAGAAAAACAAACTTCAAAATTAACCGTAGGAGCAAAAATTAAAATACGAACTTGAATGCATAATTTTTGCTCAAATAAAATAAGAAAACCCCTTTAATTTAAAACCCTAAATAACTAAATAACTAAATCCCCTTTGAAAATAAACAAGGCCGGCCCTTGTTATTTTTCACCCGATCCACTGTGAAGTAAAAATGCGGCCTCTCTTTGTCGAATTAGGGCTTTGGCTTCTTTCTCGAATTAGGGCTTCGTTCTGATGATCGATTCTCTGATTTGTGACCGATGGCTTGCATCGCTTGTTCTCTGATAATTGATTCTTGTTGCTAGCTCGTTCTCTGATGATCGATTTGCGTTGACAGTTCGTTCTCTGATGATCGAGTTGTTGATGATTCGATATGTTATTTCTTTTCGTTGCTGGTTTTAATGATTTGCTTGACTCTATAACTCGATGCCGATGATGTAAATTGGATTCAGTATTTATATGAATTCGTGACACTTGAATTTCTTCGTATCAATTTGATACTTTCCTAATTCTCAATTACCTGTTGCGCACGTCTTTCCTGATTTTGTGACATCTTGATACACACGGCTCTCCTGATATTTTTTAACTTGATAATAACGGTTTTGAATTGAGAGCGTTCGATCCTTCTTGTATATAAAAAAAACAGAAACTTTCCCTTTGTAATTTGCGTTGACTTTTTCAAAGAATACAAATTTGAGTTTCATTGAATTCTGACTTCGATTTGTATTTTACTTCGATCATCTCTGCAATGTTGAACTTCGTCAATACTGTATTCGTACGTGAATCTTTATCACTGCGTTACATTTGTACGTCTGCATTGTTATTCTTCTACTTTGGCACTGATCCATGATTTCGACTTGGACTTTGCATTGAGTACATATGATGACATTTTGGTTTACCGCATGCTGCTTACTTTAGTCTCGGTCTGAACCTTTGCATTTCATCCATACGTATATGCTCACTGTCTTTGTATACATTTTGGACAGCTGAACTTGTGTTGTCTTTGATGTTGTTGAACTTGGTATTGCTGCATCCATTGTAGCTTGCTACTGTATCATTGAGCAGCTGTCGTCTGCACTTTTAGTCGAACTTGTATTTAATTCAATGCTGAGTTGTTTCTTTAATATTGAGACCTGTAGTTGTATACTTGTGTACAAGCTTTGTTTCTGTTGGTCATGGCTTGGTATATGTGAACCCATTTGTGTTGCATTGCATTGATGATTTTGTATGCTTGTAACTTTGGTTTTATACTGCTTCACCATGTCACTTGAGGTCTTGCAGTTTGGTTTATTGATGCATTCATGTACACTGCATTCGTGTTCAAAGACTGCTACTTGTTTTTGTACCCTTTGCATTCAGTTTATTGCATTGACATGTTGTAGCTGGTCTTTGTATTGCTTGGTGGCATTGTGCATCTCAACTTGGTCTTGTATTCACTGGTCAGTGGTGTTCATTGTAGTTGCACTGCAGTTTCATTATGACTGCTCTATGTTGTCACTTGATCTTGTTGCTGTTGCTATGCAGTTGCTATGGTCTCTGTTCTTACTGTTACTTCCTTTGTGCATTGCCTTACTGACTCGATTCCTTTCATGTTTGTTGCCACTTTACTTTGTATTACTGCCCTTGTGTCTGCACTTGTGAACTTTGTTGCATTCATGTCTTCGACTGTTTGGTCTGAACTTGACGTCGCAATTTGTAGCTGTTGACTGCATCACCATATATCAATTGCTCGGCCTTTGGTTTCATGTGCATTGAGTTTTGACCCTTTGTTGTTCATTTGGGCTGTTGGACTTGTTTATCTGAACTTGTTGCATATATCACTGAGTTCCCATTTCATATGCTTGCACTACTTCTCTTTGGTCATGTCTGATGGCATTTCTTTTGTGGTCTTTGTTGTTGGCATTGTCTTCTGTCCATACTTGCCCAGTTTACACAGATGCTCCACTTGTTGTTCAAGTGTACTACTGTAGTTTGCATTTGGTCTTGATCGTGTATATTCTCGAGTTGGGTGTGCATGCACGCTTGCTATTTTTGGCTGCGCACACGAGTTGGCGAGGCAGTGCACACGTGTATGAATGTACACGTGTGTATTGCAGCCACTTATGATTACCTGTCCCTGTAATATCTATGTGCACGACTTTGTGATGAATTCAAGTGTGAATGATGACGAACAACCCAAATAACTGAGGCAAACCATATTTTCAAAAATCGTATTTTATTTTATATTGCAAAAATATTTCTTTTTCAATTTTACTGCGTTAGTGAATATTTTTGCAGATTGCTCAGATGCTGGATTCAAACTGGAATGCAGTTGAAGACAAAATACGAGTGTGAGTGATATGTAGTGAGGTTATCAATGTAAAAATATTTGTGATGTAATCGTGATGTAATCAGAAATGTATATGTATAGTGAGAGCATGAATTTGTACTATTCAAGATTGTAATAAATATTTGTTTGAATAAAATTTCTGTTTGAATTCAAAATCTGTGTAACTTATTCTGTTTGAATTCAAATTCAAATTCTATGTAATTTATTTTATTCAACAAATATTTATTTAATCTATGAAAAACAAAATAGTACATTACCAAATACATTTAAATGAATATATATGTTTATTATCATCAAACAAAAACATATAAACGCATATTCAACAATCTCCCCCTTTTGATGATAACAAACATATATTTAAGATTTTGTACATGTGTTAAATGTATTTGATCAATGATATACTTTAATTGCTCCCCCTATTTAAATGCTTCCTCTCTACATGATGCTCCCCCTACATATATGCATACAAATAGAAATATATTCAAATGAGCCTAGATGCATATGGGAAAATTATTTGACCTTTGCTTGATTCTATTTGACAAAATCTTAACTTTTCTCTCCCCCTTTTGTTATCAGCAAAAGAATAATAGTATGAGAGAAAAATAGAGATAAAGTGATTGATATTAATTCAACATTAAACTCAAATTGAATATAAATAGTAAACTTCAATAAGAATCAAACAAAAAACCATAACTACCCTTGTTAGGCGCATATTCCACTTTTAGAAATGATGGATATGGTGTTCATATAAAATCATACAGTTGAATCAACTTGTGGTACATTTATATCAAGAATTTGAATATCTACTAATCATGCATAACCGTTAGGACTTTTAAATGAGATTAGTAGTATTCGAATTTAATTTTAAAAATGAAATCAAGTATCTTCTAACCACGCATAACCGTGAGGACTTTTAAATGGGATTAGAATCAACTTGTCTATTTAAGCAATTAATTTTGATATGCGTTCCATACATGCATAACCGTAAGGACTTTTAAATGAGCATGGAAGCACATAAAAAAAATCCAAGTAATTCACCCATGCATAACCGTGAGGACTTTTAAATGAGAGTGAATACTTTGGATATTTATTTATTTATTTAAAAAATATGACATGAAAAACAAATGATTCCTGATTATAGTACCACATATCGACAAACTATATTGAATATTTGATAAAACATGGTCGATAGAAATAATGATGGATATAGAAATGGTCATGGAATCTTTACCCAACAAAAAGTTTTATAATTCTTGTTTTAATTCCTAAAGAAAGTTTTTCAAATATACTCTCTTGAGTAATGTATGTTAAATATCAACACTTATCACTTTTTCAATCACTATTTATCTTTTTGATAATTAGTAGGGAGTCGGATCAGTCAAAATTTGTCATTTAAAATCAAATAAAAATGACTGTTCTGAAAATATAGTCAAAAAATTATTTTCTCGAAGGGGGTATGTGAAAAAAAATTCTGCTAAATGAAAAATTATTTTAAGTGAAAAATATGCAAATATTTTCTTTGAAAAACGATGCTGCAAATGAATGTTTCAAAAATTAATCACGTTACACTAGTAATTTCTCTATCAGCTATATTACCGGTGTAATCTGCATCTGAATTTTAAATTTCACTCAATATTCACTCGTTGGATGTCAAAGACCAGATTGTGAAATTTCAACAAACTATTTCAGAATGAAATTTGAAATGAAGCCATGTTCACACTCAAACAAATATCATGGTGTTAATTTCAGAAACCATAGGATAAACAATTATATTCATGAGTAATCAACAGTCAATCAACATCATAATTATTTCAAAAACAATTTCTTGAAGTTTCAATAATTTCTTAAAATCCTTTTTCACATGAATTTGAAATCACGCAAATTTACAAGCAGTGACCAAAATGTCAAAATATATCTAAGTGTAGCATGAGTAGACAGTAATCAATCAACATCATAATTTGACCAAACAGATTAAGTTCAATGATGAAAGGATGGTTGGTTTACTTTTAAGCACAAATTAAAGTAAGAACAAGTCAAAGGAAAAATCATATCAATAAGTCAGAATTAAAGACATCACATCATTATCGCAATTTTGGCTGATTTTATTCAGAATATGGTGCAGATTATATTTAATATACCTTCACCTGTTTTACCTTTACGATAATTTCTCGTGATTGCCCATTGTGATTCTGTCACCTTTATACTAGGCTAAGGAACTTTGCTTTGTTGCCTGTTGTGTTTCTGGAACAGCCAAAATCCAGAGAACACCGTTGTTGCTTCTTAGCCTGCCACCACACCTACACGATGAAAGATTTTTGTGACCTATTTCTAGGTCCATGATTGTTAGTGGCAGAAGCATTATGAATAAACAAACCTTTTGTAATCCAAACTTGTTTAGTCCTTTTATTCTTGTTCCAATAGACATGAAATTTTTTTGTAGAATTCTTAGGAACCCAAACTTGTATAAATTTTGTGTTCTTGTTCCTATGACTATAATTTTCAGCACGATGTCCAATTATTTCACATCTATCAAAGACACTCTTCCCTTTGGCATTATCCTCAACTTGTGTTTTCCCAAAACCTAGTCCTTTTCTGTTGTTAGCAAAAATTTGATTTCCCAATAGCATGTTGAAAGATTTTTCGCCTCTTGAAAAGTTATTCAAAGATTTCTCAAGATTTTGGACTTTGGTTTTTAGTGTTGTATTTTCAGTGACAAGTGAGGTGCATCGATTTATAAAATCCTTTTTCCTAGTGTCGATGGTTTCCTTTAGATTCAAGTTTTCTTTTTCAAGATTCTCAAAGTTATTCCTAATTTTTGATAGTTCCGAATCTAAAATTTTACATTGGTTACATTCTAGGTTTTGAATATTTTCAAGTTCAGTTTCTAACCTAAAACTTTTACGAGCAAGTTCTCTCCTATCAGTTTTCAGTTTTTCAATTTTAGATTCAAGAGCATCAACTACTTTAGTGAGATCAAGACACATAAAAACAAGATCTCTATAGGAATACTCACCTGCCTCACTAGATTCCTCAGAGCTTGAATCTGAATCTGATTTCGCCATAAGACACAAGTTAGCCTCCTTTGAGTTGCTATCCGAAACTTCTTCTCCTTCTTCATCATCCCAAGTCGCTGCAAATACCTTCTTCGTCTTTTTCTTTCCTTTGTTGTTTTTGAGAAGTGGGCATTTTTGTATGAAGTGTCCGGGCTTCTTGTAGTTAAAGCACGTCGGTTCATTATCGAAATTGTCAGAATCTTTTGGCCTATTACGATTTGTTTTCTTCTTGCGTGGCTTGAATCTCGACCATTTTCTAAGATTATTGACAGCCATTGCAAGCTCTTCAATTGGATCTTCTCCTTCTTCATCGCTTTCTTCTTTGCTCTTTAAGGCAATCGTCTTTTTCTTTGGTTCGGAGTTGTTGCGTTCTTCCTTTGCTTTTAGCTCAAGCTCATATGTCATCAAGTTTCCAATCAACTCCTCCATGCTTAGCTTACTCAGATCTTTCGATTCTTGGATTGCCGTGACTTTTGCCTCAAAGTTCATTGGTAAGACTCGTAGTATCTTCCGCACAAGCTCTACCTCAGCGAATACCTTCCCAAGTGCTCTAGCGTTGTACACCAAAGTTGAAAAGCGTCCAAACATGTCCTTTATGCTCTCGCCTTTGTCCATCACAAAGTTCTCGTATTCATTGCTGAATAGGGCTAGACGAGACTCCTTGACTTGAGAAGTTCCTTCGTGTGTCACCTCCAAAGTGTGCCAAATTTCCTGTGCTGTTGTACAATGAGAAATTCTATTAAATTCATTTTTATCAAGAGCACATATCAAAGCATTCGTGGCTTTAGCATTTGTCGTTTTCAATCTCTTATCGTTAGCATCCCACCTATCCTTAGGTTTAGGAATCTCAGTACCACCAACGATTATAGTGGGAGGTTTATAGCCAGTTTCAATAATATCCCAAACATCATAATCAACGGAACTAAGATAAATACTCATCCTAACTTTCCAATAAGCATAATCATTCCCGTTAAACATGGGTGGCCTAACAATAGATTGCCTCTCAGAAAAAGCTATATTTGATGAATTCATGACTCTAGAGTTAAAGAGAAATACCAGGCTCTGATACAACTTGTAGGATCTAGATTAACCCTAGAGGGGGGGATGAATAGGGTTATAGCAAATTTTTTCGAATTAAACACAGAAATATAATTGCAGAAATAAATATGCTGAAAAGTAAATCACACACAAAATTTACCCAGCTTCGGCAACCCCTGCCTACCGCTGCATTCCCAGATTTCTATTAGAATTAAACAGTATCACGCTTACAAACACTCTACTAGACTCGCAGACCCTTTTGCTCCCGCTCACAAGCACTCTACTAGACTCGCACACCCTGCTCCCGCCGATAGAGTTTCGCTCACTCGCAAACACTACTCCCGCCTATAGAGCTTTGCAAACTCGCACACCCTGCTCACTGAACGAATTCTAAATAGACAATCTGACACTACCTAATCCCTAGGTGGTGATTTACAAATTCTTCGACTCGAAAAGAAAAACAAACTTCAAAATTAACCGCAGGAGCAAAAATTAAAATACGAACTTGAATGCATAATTTTTGCTCAAATAAAATAAGAAAACCCCTTTAATTTAAAACCCTAAATAACTAAATAACTAAATCCCCTTTGAAAATAAACAAGGCCGGCCCTTGTTATTTTTCACCCGATCCACTGTGAAGTAAAAATGCGGCCTCTCTTTGTCGAATTAGGGCTTCGGCTTCTTTCTCGAATTAGGGCTTCGTTCTGATGATCGATTCTCTGATTTGTGACCGATGGCTTGCGTCGCTTGTTCTCTGATAATTGATTCTTGTTGCTAGCTCGTTCTCTGATGATCGATTTGCGTTGACAGTTCGTTCTCTGATGATCGAGTTGTTGATGATTCGGTATGTTATTTCTTTTCGTTGCTGGTTTTAATGATTTGCTTGACTCTATAACTCGATGCCGATGATGTAAATTGGATTCAGTATTTATATGAATTCGTGACACTTGAATTTCTTCGTATCAATTTGATACTTTCCTAATTCTCAATTACCTGTTGCGCACGTCTTTCCTGATTTTGTGACATCTTGATACACACGGCTCTCCTGATATTTTTTAACTTGATAATCACGGTTTTGAATTGAGAGCGTTCGATCCTTCTTGTATATAAAAAAAACAGAAACTTTCCCTTTGTAATTTGCGTTGACTTTTTCAAAGAATACAAATTTGAGTTTCATTGAATTCTGACTTCGATTTGTATTTTACTTCGATCATCTCTGCAATGTTGAACTTCGTCAATACTGTATTCGTACGTGAATCTTTATCACTGCGTTACATTTGTACGTCTGCATTGTTATTCTTCGACTTTGGCACTGATCCATGATTTCGACTTGGACTTTGCATTGAGTACATATGATGACATTTTGGTTTACCACATGCTGCTTGCTTTAGTCTTGGTCTGAACCTTTGCATTTCATCCATACGTATATGCTCACTGTCTTTGTATACATTTTGCACAGCTGAACGTGTGTTGTCTTTGATGTTGTTGAACTTGGTATTGCTGCATCCATTGTAGCTTGCTACTGTATCATTGAGCAGCTGTCGTCTGCACTTTTAGTCGAACTTGTATTTAATTCAATGCTGAGTTGTTTCTTTAATATTGAGACCTGTAGTTGTATACTTGTGTACATGCTTTGTTTCTGTTGGTCGTGGCTTGGTATATGTGAACCCATTTGTGTTGCATTGCATTGATGATTTTGTATGCTTGTAACTTTGGTTTTATACTACTTCACCATGTCACTTGAGGTCTTGCAGTTTGGTTTATTGATGCATTCATGTACACTGCATTCGTGTTCAAAGACTGCTACTTGTTTTTGTACCCTTTGCATTCAGTTTATTGCATTGACATGTTGTAGCTGGTCTTTGTATTGCTTGGTGGCATTGTGCATCTCAACTTGGTCTTGTATTCACTGGTCAGTGGTGTTCATTGTAGTTGCACTGCAGTTTCATTATGACTGCTCTATGTTGTCACTTAATCTTGTTGCTATTGCTATGCAGTTTCTATGGTCTCTGTTCTTACTGTTACTTCCTTTGTGCATTGCCTTACTGACTCGATTCCTTTCATGTTTGTTGCCACTTTACTTTGTATTACTGCCCTTGTGTCTGCACTTGTGAACTTTGTTGCATTCATGTCTTCGACTGTTTGGTCTGAACTTGACGTCGCAGTTTGTAGCTGTTGACTGCATCACCATATATCAATTGCTCGGCCTTTGGTTTCATGTGCATTGAGTTTTGACCCTTTGTTGTTCATTTGGGCTGTTGGACTTGTTTATCTGAACTTGTTGCATATATCACTGAGTTCCCATTTCATATGCTTGCACTACTTCTCTTTGGTCATGTCTGATGGCATTTCTTTTGTGGTCTTTGTTGTTGGCATTGTCTTCTGTCCATACTTGCCCAGTTTACACAGATGCTCCACTTGTTGTTCAAGTGTACTACTGCAGTTTGCATTTGGTCTTGATCGTGTATATTCTCGAGTTGGTTGTGCATGCACGCTTGCTATTTTTGGCTGCGCACATGAGTTGGCGAGGCAGTGCACACGTGTATGAATGTACACGTGTGTATTGCATCCACTTATGATTACCTGTCCCTGTAATATCTATGTGCACGACTTTGTGATGAATTCAAGTGTGAATGATGACGAACAACCCAAATAACTGAGGCAAACCATATTTTCAAAAATCGTATTTTATTTTATATTGCAAAAATATTTCTTTTTCAATTTTACTGCGTTAGTGAATATTTTTGCAGATTGCTCAGATGCTGGATTCAAACTGGAATGCAGTTGAAGACAAAATACGAGTGTGAGTGATATGTAGTGAGGTTATCAATGTAAAAATATTTGTGATGTAATCGTGATGTAATCAGAAATGTATATGTATAGTGAGAGCATGAATTTGTACTATTCAAGATTGTAATAAATATTTGTTTGAATAAAATTTCTGTTTGAATTCAAAATCTGTGTAACTTATTCTGTTTGAATTCAAATTCTGTGTAATTTATTTTATTCAACAAATATTTATTTAATCTATGAAAAACAAAATAGTACATTACCAAATACATTTAAATGAATATATATGTTTATTATCATCAAACAAAAACATATAAGCGCATATTCAACATATACTGGCGCGACTCGATGTAGAGACAATCGACGGGTTATCCTTTCGTTCTTGAAAATACGCGGTCTTCACCACCAGCCTTCAAATGCTATCTATAACGACGTATCATTATTCGGAATGGGTTATATCACACAAGGTCCTCTCTCGGCTAAACCGAATAATGAGCGCAATATTCAAAAACATATGGTTATAGGTTTTCAGTTAAGTCACAACTTATTATCCAAAACCTTTCTTTCAAATGGTTTAAACATATTACCACTTCAAATCCTTTAAACAAAAAGGTTCATTTCATAAAGTTCACCAATTTTCCACAAAGGTTCATTCATGGCTTTTCAAAACAATTTCATTTCAAATTGGATTAACTTATCCAATTTTTAATTTAAATATTTAATTCATAACTTTCAAACCATTTCCTATTCAAATCTTTTATATGAAAGATATACCATTTAAAACTTTCTTCGATTTCAAAACAAGGTTTAATCATCTTTCACAAAGTTAAAGCTGATTACATTTACATAAGTTAAAGCCATTCAAGTATAAAACTTGGGTTTAAATTTAAATTCCCAAAACAATACTTTTTTAAATGGTTAAAAAAACCCATATAAACACATTTATGATTTGTATAATCTTTTTAAACCATAATTTCCAAATTAGTGAATTCAATTTCAAATTAAATTATCTAAGTTTCAAAGCTTTATTAACTCATTCAAAATAACTTTTATTTTTGAAACTCATTTTCGAAAGCTTTCAATTCAAATTCCAAAACTATTTTGGATTCAAAAATTTAATCTTTAAAATCATAAAAATCTTTGACTTAACCGATTTCCTCGTGCAATCCATACTTGTGTGTGTATGGTGTAGTCCAAGGGTTTTACACAATGGTGCAACAGCATCCATCATCACAGATTAAAGCACATCAACAACGATGAGCGGTATAATCCTATAACGCTTATCTTCATTCACAGATTCACAGATAGATGTATTACAGATAAAATAAATAAATAATAAACTACACATAGCTTAATTCACAGAAAAGAATATTACAGTCCAGAGATAACAAGCAATTTAAGGCACTTCATACAATACAAACAATTCAAGCATTCAATAATCGTTTATATGTAGGATTAATTAATTATTCAAATCCTAATTAACTCAATTTAATTTCCAATTAAATTAATTGCTTATGAATTAATTATCAAATCTTGATTACTTAATTACTAATCAATTGATATTAATTAATGTAGTTAATCGACTTTAATTATTTATCTTAATTAATTACCTTCATTTAATTAATTATTCCTTAGTTAATCACATTAAATTAATTACTCTCTTATTAAGTACTTTAATTAATAACCTTTAATAATTAAGTAATTAACTTTTAATTACTTAATTATCTTTTAATTAATTATCCTTAATTAATTAACCCTTAGTTACCATTTTAATTAATTATCCTTAATTAATTACATAAATCAATTTACCACTAATTAATTATCATTTCTTCATCACTTTAATTAATTAATCTTCAAATCATTATTTAATTAACTTTAATCATTAATCACTTTTAATTACGTAATTATCTTCAAGATTTTAATTACCTTTAATCCCTTCATCACATAAAACAATTATCCTTTAGTTAAGTCCTTGATTAATCAAGATAAATTCTTACCTTAACTGATCACTATATATTTTAACATTTGAATCTCATTTAAATTCTAAAAGCTTGAAATTGATTCATTACAAAATAAACTGAGATCCTTTATTAAAATTAATATCTTTACCTTTAAATCACTCACCTAATCAAATAAAAAAAGACAATTCAAAGATATTTAACTTTAAACATTTTAAACTTTGTAACTTGACTTTAAAAACTTAACTTTGAAATATTTTTTTAACTTTAAAACCTAATACCAATCACCTCCAGTTCAAAATATGGACACAAATCTATTTTTTATAAAAAAAATCTGGTTAAGTTTTAAACTCTGAACAGGTTATATTTTCAAAATCAAAGAACTGATAATATACGAAATAAACCCAAGCCCATACGATGTTTTCCCGAGTCAAACTAAAATCAGCTTCGAGTCAACCCACTTATAACTTCGAGTTCAACCCCGAGCTCGAACACGAGAATCCACCTTCCTCTTCTTCCTTCACTCAGCACTGATACAATGGGCCACCGATGCACGTGCACGATCAACTGATCGTGCTCCGACCATCGCCGTAACCTTCGACGCACCACCTATGGCCTTTCCCATCACCACGACCACCTAGTTCGACGCAAACGAGAGCGAATCAAAATTGAGTCGTTCAACTAAAAGTGTAACCGACCCTGAAAACAACTCCGATCAAACAATTGCTTCGCCCAGTCGATCCAACCCACCTGAACTTTCGTGATCTCGCTCATCATTTCGTCAACAAACCACGTTTCAAATCCACTGCCCCAGTCAAGACTGATTCGATGATGACAACGAAATCTTCACGAAAACAGGCTCAACATAAACCTTAGTCTAAACCCTAAAATGTCAAACCCAAACCACGACAGCGATCTAAAATCCAAGCAAGCATTTTTCTCGTAACCCTCGACATCCAAGCCTCCTCCAGGTTCAAGCTTGATGATCACTACAACGTTGATCGTCAGAACTTGATAAAATGTGACGACCGCCCATGACTCCCGCACCAAAACAAGAGAATAGAGCGCTGAAAGGTGTGCCAGGCAGCCATGGACGATAGTCAGGGTAAAATAAAATCGCAGAATCTCTATCGTAACTCACAGCGCATGGATAAAATACAATAGAGAAATATATAGTGAAGTCTCATAACAGAAAATCATCATATAAGCATCACAGAGGTTTTATACAATCATCTCAACAAACCCATACATCAAGACCTCACTACAAGCACTCATCAAATACAGCAGCGGATACCCAGTACATATAAGAAAATAATATGCATAGCCTCCTGCTCGTCTTCGCCATCATCAACGGAAAACTCTACTCTAAGCACAGCACCTGCCACCTGCTACCTAGTCTGCCCATCCCAAACATGGATGAACAGCCCAAGGTAATAAGAGGAGACATAAAACCTTGAGTCAGACAAAGTCTTAGTGAGCAGTAAATTAACAATCAAGCATACCAAAAGAGCATAAGGAAATAAAGGAATAGGAACCAAACCATCCCACTCCACCTCTTTCTACAGTGATAGCCCCCAGACACACACTAAGGAGAAGTAAGCATAACATAGCAGATAAGTAAGGTAAAGCAATAATCACTCGAGTCAAGGACGATGTTTTCCAAATACAAACCCCCAAGGCCTAAACCAAGATCAGATAAGCACCCAGAAAACACCGCTCTTGAAGCCGAATGATGATACAACCAAACATCCAAACATCCATGACTCTGGCTATCACTGTTAACCTTGCTTCGAAATCACCGTTAATTGAATGACCGACTCCTTCCTGAGCCATCTGTCAAGGGCTAATGGTAACCCCGGTTCTAGACAAAACCCCACACACTGCCTTGTGCCTAGGACTTATCTTCTTGGCCCAGAGTACTCGACTAACTGCCTGTAGTCTTTTAGGCGTCCCTATGTACTCTTGCTTTAGGTTTGCTAGAACCTTCAATAACGATGAGATCCAAGCCTCCTTGTCATCCTTCTTGACGACTTCTATCAACTTAGCCCAAGCTTCCTCTTGAGCAATCCATTATCAACCAACTTGAACTACTCTTCAAGTTATCAACATGCTTGGAATGATCCCTGCCTGGATTAAGCCAAGACTCACATCATACTTCGCTTCATCGTACCAAAGCAAAGTCTCAACTCAACCATACTTTGCCTTTTCGCATCCTGACAAAGTCCCATCTCGATCTCATACTTCGCCTCTTCGCATCACGGCAAAGTCCCATCATCGAATCCATCCATATGAGCTTCCACATCCGCTTCATATACCATCGGCAGCTTTCACCATTCAAGAGCCTTTCCACTTAGCTTTTGAATCATCTTCAACCATCTTGTTCCAAATCAACTACAAGCTAACTTGGAGCAATCAAATCTAACATACATTCAAACATTCAAGCATTCAAACAAGATATATTAAGCAATATCAACTATAATGGCAATTTCGTAATTAAGTGAGCAAAAGTCCAACATATGTGAAATCATAGTTTTTAGCATAGATCTATCAAATCTAAAACATGGGTTTTGTCTCTAATACTTGTTAAATAGCTTCTATAGATAAACATTTTCAAATATGATGGATCTACATGCAGACTTAAGGAAAATGCGAGAAAACGCTAACTTTAACACATAAACATATCACCAATCCCATATACTCCTTTGGATCCGCGTGAGAGATAACTACCACTCACCAAATCACCAAAACAACCTAAAATCAATCAACTTCAGATCTGGACAGCAAAGATCAAGGCTTGATCCGGCAATATCTCGCTCCAATCGATGAATTCTAGCTCGAACGGATGAAGATCTTCAACTTTGGCACTTGGATCTTCGATCTCGATCTTCGATCTTGGATGGATGTTAGAATTAGATTGGAATGGAGAAAAGAAGATGAAGAAAATACTGTAGTCGAGTTTCCAAAATGGCAGCACTTCGTCGCTTCGAAATCCGGTGCCAAAAAGTGAGCCGAACCCCTCTATTTATAGGCTGGAACCTCTATGAGTCGTCGCCCCATGAGTCGGTCCCGACTCATCATGAGTCGTCCACGACTCATCTCCTGCCGACTCATCCTTTTGCCGACTCAACAGACACAACAAGCCTCTGCCGACACAAGCCAACACGACACAACACACACACGCGGGTTAACTGTGCCGCGACTTAACTCAACCCCGAGACACGCGACTCATACACAGGCCACTCACACGACTCAACACACTGCCTCCGACTCACGACTCATCCACCAAGCAACCTAACGACTTAACAAGCAGCCGACCTAACCCTTAAGTCGCTAACGACTCAACTGTCCCACCGACTCAACCCAAGGCCGACCCAACGACTCAACTAAGACGCGGGTTAACTAGGTTGTTAACGACCTATCCTACAGCCGACCTAACAACGCACGCTGCTATGCCGACTCAACACAACACAGCCCCCCAACGACTCATCATCTAAACGACTCATCTACGGGGCCGACTCACGACTCAACTACCCTAACGACCTAACGACTCATCAAGTCATACGACCCAACAACATACACATACCAACTTAGGTCGTCCACTCCTATAGGTCGCATACCACTAGGTCGGTCATTCCTAAGCCTTAACTCGTATAACTCTTAGGTCGTCAAACGACCTAACCTAGGTCGTATAAACGACTTAACTGGTTAACTCGTAAGCGAGTTAACCCCCTGACCTTACTAACTCATTAGGTCGCTTACATCTTTTAGGTCGGTCATCTTAACTCGGCAGACCACTGAGTCGCTCTTAACACTATAGGTCGGTCCATCCTTATCTCGGCCAATTCCATGAGTCGCCTAACTCTGCTATGCCTATGAGTCGGTCACGACTCAAGCCTTAACTCGGCTATGCCCATGAGTCGGTCACGACTCATTACTTCACCCGGGTCAACTTCTAAACGACTCGAGCTAGGGACATCACAAACAACACTAACAACCTGCAAATTCTACGATCTATCGACACGTAAAATACGGGTCGTTACATTCTCTCCCCCTTAGGAATTTCGCCCCCGAAATTCCAAGCAAACAACAGCAATCAAAATTACTCCGCATGCCTATCATCCACAGCAATCAACAATCCATGCAACCAATTCTAGCCTAGCATGCAGAATTCTAAGACTTAGAACAAGCTACAAATTCATGAGATGTCACGACACTTTAGGGCCATACCTCGAAGAGTCCGGGATGAGCTGCCTTCATCCTCTCTTCCTCCTCCCATGTACAGTCGTTAACATCATCACTCCATTGTACCTTGAGCAACGTAATCGTCTTCCTCCTAAGCTGTTTCGTATCGGTTTCAACAATACGAAGCGGCTTACGAGGTCTCGAAACAACTGGATCAACCTCCAAGTCTTCACAGCTATCAGCAGAAACCACCGTAGTTGGGTCGTGCATATACTTCCGTAGATAAGATACATGAAAAACACTGTGCACACCCGCCATCTTTTCCGGTAACTCCAATCCAGATTCCAAATCACAGATAATCTTGACAAGCTTATCATCTCCCCTTTGCCTCTCACCAATTCTTTCCACAAGAGTAGGCCTTATCGATAAGTTTGCCAACATCTCAGGTTCCAATTCACATCTAGGCCTGAAATCAAATCCAGCCAAATACTCAAGACTCTTCCATTCCGAAAACATGGCTCCCAAACCTGCATGTCTTCGACTTAACGCATCAGCCACTGCGTTACCTTTCCCTGGAGTATAGGCTATACCAAAATCATATGATGCTAGGAACTCTAGCCACCGTTGCTGTCGAAGATTCAAATCCTTTTGGGAAAACAGATACTTCAACGACTTATGATCTGTAAACAGCTCAAATCTAACTCCCAATAGGTAATGTCTCCACATCTTCAAAGCAAACACTATTGCCGCTAACTCCAAATCATGAGTCGGATAATTCCTTTCATGCGGCTTTAGTTGTCGACTAGCATACGCAACAACTTTATCCTTCTGCATTAGCACTGCTCCAAGTCCAGTACCACATGCATCGGTGTAAACCACCATCTCATCATTCCCACTTGGAATAGTCAAAACAGGAGCACTTGTCAGTCGCTCTTTCAGGATTACGAAAGCTTGCTCACACTTATCATCCCATCTGAACACCTGGTTCTTCTTTGTCAATCCTGTTAACGGTGCAGCTATCTTGGAAAAGTCTTTGATAAACCGACGATAATATCCTGCTAATCCAAGAAAACTTCTCACATCAGATGCATTCTTAGGTCTAACCCAATCCTGGATCGCTGCCACCTTAGCGGGGTCAACCGCTATTCCATTTCCAGAGATAACATGGCCTAAGAACCTCACTTCACTCTTCCAGAAGTGACACTTCGAAAACTTAGCCTTCAGCTGATGTTTCCACAAAATTCCCAAAACAATCCTCAAGTGCGTCTTGTGCTCTTCCTCGGTTCTGGAGTAAACCAAAATATCATCCACGAACACAAGCACGAACTTATTCAACTGATCTCTGAATACCCTATTCATAAGATCCACAAAATATGCTGGCGCGTTAGTCAATCCAAACGGCATTACCAGCCACTCATAAAACCCGGATGGTGTCCTGAAAGCAGTCTTCGGCACACTATCCTTCGCCACTCTCAACTGGTGAAATCCCGTTGCCAAATCCATCTGAGAAAACACCTTAGCCTCGTGAAGCTGATCAAACAAGTCATCTATTCTCGGCAATGGATACTTGTTCTTCCTAGTCACCTTATTCAGCTCACGATAATCAACACACAACCTCAACGATCCATCCGTTTTGGTTGCGAACACAACGGGCGCACCCCATTCGGACACACTTCTCCGAATGAATCCTTTCCGCAAAAGGTCATCAACTTGCACCTTCAGCTCTTGCTGCTCCCTCGGTGCCATCCGCCTAAGAGGCATCACAACAGGTCTGGCTCCCTCAACTAGATCGATACGAAACTCGATCTCCCTATGCGGCGGCAACCCTTTGACTTCGTCAAAGACATCCTCAAATCCATTCACGATTGGCATCGATGACAGTCCATCCCGTGGAACAACCAGCGAATACATGAAGCTCATGAAGACGCCTTCTTCATGCTTACATCGTATCACAACCTTTCGCCCCTCCACATTCCCGACTGTCACCTCCAATCTCTCACAATCAATCCTTGCCGCATACTTCCTAAGCCAGTCCATACCCAAAATAATTCCGAACCCCGCAAAGTTCAGAACAAAGCAATCACAAACAAACGAGCAATCATGACTCGACACAACTAGACCACGGCATATCATACACAAACATGACGAACCCCCGACCGGATTAGTCACAACCAATGGCCTATCAACAATATCCGGTTTCATACCTAACCGGCTTACCAAATCATCACAAACAAAAGAATGCGACGCTCCAGTATCAAACAACACTCTAACTGGAACACCACAAATAGAAAGAGTACCTTGAACAACCACACTCTTCCCCTTCTCTTCAGCAGTAGGAGCTTTCGAAGACAATGGAACAGCCCCCAAAGCATAGGCTTGCACAACCTGCCTATCTTTCCTCGGTTCTGGACAGTCCTTCTTGATATGTCCCAGCTTATCACAGTTGTAACACTTTCCCGGCACCTTGGGATTCTTACAATCTTTGTAAAGATGGCCCTTCTGCTGGCAGTTATAGCAAGTCATTTCGCTCTTCGGCTTCTTCTGGCCATCCTTACCCTTCTGTTGCTGCTGCTTCCTCCTCTTATTGCCATTCTGGTGTGGTTTAGATCCTTCCCTGGTTACAGCAACAACAGAACTTTCCTTAGGAAACAAACTCTCATGCCTAAGGGCTTTCTCCACAAGCTTCTCAAATGGATCGTCCAAATGATCCACTAACTGCCTCCCAAGATAAGCATCCAGACCAGTCACAAACTTCTCATTCTTCTGATAGGGAGAATCAATGTACGATCTGGCATACTTGGACAAAGCTTCAAACTCAGAAATGTACTCAAGAACAGGCCTTCCCCCTTGCTTGAGCTCCACAAACCTCTTAAACAAGACAGATTTCTGAGCAGTAGAGATGAACTTAGCTTCAAATCTAACTTGGAATTGCTCCCAAGTAATCTCTTCTTCTGGGGTATCGATGGTGATAGAATTCCACCAATCAGCAGCTCTTCCCTGAAGCTGTCTCGATGCAAGCTTCCTCTTAGTTGCATCCTCAATCCCTAAGTCACCAAAGATTCTTTTGCAAGCATCAATCCATCTCTGCACCTCAATAGTCGACTCCGTCCCCAAGAAAACTTTCCCTCCAAGAGCAGTATAATCCTTGCAAAGCTTGGCAAAATCCACCGGTCTCAGAGCTTGGACTTGAACTCCCACATCCACAGATGATCCTGAAGCTGGTATTCTCCTCATGATTGAAGTCATCATGGCCTCAAACATAGGAGCATAATCAACAGCTTCCCTAGCATCACGGCTACCCCTCGCAGCTTGTCTCTCACTTCGACTCATCCTTAATATCTGTAAATAAGAATGATTAGAACACCTTAAGAAACAACTGCATAAGGAGTTCAAACCCTTCTAAACTACTATATTATATATAGTAATCATCCATCAAATTACAATTACGTCTCTCTTACGTAGTTACATCAGCGAGCGTTGGCTAAAATCGATTAACCAAAGCTCTGATACCAAATGTGACGACCGCCCATGACTCCCGCACCAAAACAAGAGAATAGAGCGCTGAAAGGTGTGCCAGGCAGCCATGGACGATAGTCAGGGTAAAATAAAATCGCAGAATCTCTATCGTAACTCACAGCGCATGGATAAAATACAATAGAGAAATATATAGTGAAGTCTCATAACAGAAAATCATCATATAAGCATCACAGAGGTTTTATACAATCATCTCAACAAACCCATACATCAAGACCTCACTACAAGCACTCATCAAATACAGCAGCGGATACCCAGTACATATAAGAAAATAATATGCATAGCCTCCTGCTCGTCTTCGCCATCATCAACGGAAAACTCTACTCTAAGCACAGCACCTGCCACCTGCTACCTAGTCTGCCCATCCCAAACATGGATGAACAGCCCAAGGTAATAAGAGGAGACATAAAACCTTGAGTCAGACAAAGTCTTAGTGAGCAGTAAATTAACAATCAAGCATACCAAAAGAGCATAAGGAAATAAAGGAATAGGAACCAAACCATCCCACTCCACCTCTTTCTACAGTGATAGCCCCCAGACACACACTAAGGAGAAGTAAGCATAACATAGCAGATAAGTAAGGTAAAGCAATAATCACTCGAGTCAAGGACGATGTTTTCCAAATACAAACCCCCAAGGCCTAAACCAAGATCAGATAAGCACCCAGAAAACACCGCTCTTGAAGCCGAATGATGATACAACCAAACATCCAAACATCCATGACTCTGGCTATCACTGTTAACCTTGCTTCGAAATCACCGTTAATTGAATGACCGACTCCTTCCTGAGCCATCTGTCAAGGGCTAATGGTAACCCCGGTTCTAGACAAAACCCCACACACTGCCTTGTGCCTAGGACTTATCTTCTTGGCCCAGAGTACTCGACTAACTGCCTGTAGTCTTTTAGGCGTCCCTATGTACTCTTGCTTTAGGTTTGCTAGAACCTTCAATAACGATGAGATCCAAGCCTCCTTGTCATCCTTCTTGACGACTTCTATCAACTTAGCCCAAGCTTCCTCTTGAGCAATCCATTATCAACCAACTTGAACTACTCTTCAAGTTATCAACATGCTTGGAATGATCCCTGCCTGGATTAAGCCAAGACTCACATCATACTTCGCTTCATCGTACCAAAGCAAAGTCTCAACTCAACCATACTTTGCCTTTTCGCATCCTGACAAAGTCCCATCTCGATCTCATACTTCGCCTCTTCGCATCACGGCAAAGTCCCATCATCGAATCCATCCATATGAGCTTCCACATCCGCTTCATATACCATCGGCAGCTTTCACCATTCAAGAGCCTTTCCACTTAGCTTTTGAATCATCTTCAACCATCTTGTTCCAAATCAACTACAAGCTAACTTGGAGCAATCAAATCTAACATACATTCAAACATTCAAGCATTCAAACAAGATATATTAAGCAATATCAACTATAATGGCAATTTCGTAATTAAGTGAGCAAAAGTCCAACATATGTGAAATCATAGTTTTTAGCATAGATCTATCAAATCTAAAACATGGGTTTTGTCTCTAATACTTGTTAAATAGCTTCTATAGATAAACATTTTCAAATATGATGGATCTACATGCAGACTTAAGGAAAATGCGAGAAAACGCTAACTTTAACACATAAACATATCACCAATCCCATATACTCCTTTGGATCCGCGTGAGAGATAACTACCACTCACCAAATCACCAAAACAACCTAAAATCAATCAACTTCAGATCTGGACAGCAAAGATCAAGGCTTGATCCGGCAATATCTCGCTCCAATCGATGAATTCTAGCTCGAACGGATGAAGATCTTCAACTTTGGCACTTGGATCTTCGATCTCGATCTTCGATCTTGGATGGATGTTAGAATTAGATTGGAATGGAGAAAAGAAGATGAAGAAAATACTGTAGTCGAGTTTCCAAAATGGCAGCACTTCGTCGCTTCGAAATCCGGTGCCAAAAAGTGAGCCGAACCCCTCTATTTATAGGCTGGAACCTCTATGAGTCGTCGCCCCATGAGTCGGTCCCGACTCATCATGAGTCGTCCACGACTCATCTCCTGCCGACTCATCCTTTTGCCGACTCAACAGACACAACAAGCCTCTGCCGACACAAGCCAACACGACACAACACACACACGCGGGTTAACTGTGCCGCGACTTAACTCAACCCCGAGACACGCGACTCATACACAGGCCACTCACACGACTCAACACACTGCCTCCGACTCACGACTCATCCACCAAGCAACCTAACGACTTAACAAGCAGCCGACCTAACCCTTAAGTCGCTAACGACTCAACTGTCCCACCGACTCAACCCAAGGCCGACCCAACGACTCAACTAAGACGCGGGTTAACTAGGTTGTTAACGACCTATCCTACAGCCGACCTAACAACGCACGCTGCTATGCCGACTCAACACAACACAGCCCCCCAACGACTCATCATCTAAACGACTCATCTACGGGGCCGACTCACGACTCAACTACCCTAACGACCTAACGACTCATCAAGTCATACGACCCAACAACATACACATACCAACTTAGGTCGTCCACTCCTATAGGTCGCATACCACTAGGTCGGTCATTCCTAAGCCTTAACTCGTATAACTCTTAGGTCGTCAAACGACCTAACCTAGGTCGTATAAACGACTTAACTGGTTAACTCGTAAGCGAGTTAACCCCCTGACCTTACTAACTCATTAGGTCGCTTACATCTTTTAGGTCGGTCATCTTAACTCGGCAGACCACTGAGTCGCTCTTAACACTATAGGTCGGTCCATCCTTATCTCGGCCAATTCCATGAGTCGCCTAACTCTGCTATGCCTATGAGTCGGTCACGACTCAAGCCTTAACTCGGCTATGCCCATGAGTCGGTCACGACTCATTACTTCACCCGGGTCAACTTCTAAACGACTCGAGCTAGGGACATCACAAACAACACTAACAACCTGCAAATTCTACGATCTATCGACACGTAAAATACGGGTCGTTACATAAAAAAACCCAAATTTGGTCATCTCGTGAATTCTCTTTAAACATAAGCTTTAAAACTCTAAAATGATTATCAAAAATCATCTTTTTACCATACGAATTCATCCCTATAATCAGAGTTTGAAATCCTGATATTTGGTTTTTCTTGGGTTGAAGAAATTTTACTATAAATTTCACTTTTAAAATCATTTGCTGAATTTAAAATTCTAAAACTATTTTTATAATAATCATTATACTTTAACAAACAATTTCTATTTATATGTCAAAGGTCAATACTGACTCTATTGAGAGATTTGAATTTTTGAAGTTAACTTGTGCTTGTAAAAAACAAACAGGGGCATACACAAGCCAGTAAAACACAACTACTTATCTATATAAAACATGGAGGCATTTTTCACACAATCATATATACCTCATAACTTCCATTATAAATCCAAGCACTAAGATATAAAACAGGTTTAAGTGATTTGCTCACCTGGATTGGGAAGGAACAGAGAAATTTGCTTAGAAATGATTTGTTTGAAAAATCTGGAATTTGATTTAACACTGAAGTGAACTTGAGTGTTGTTTGAGCTTGGATTTGATCTGCTTGTTTGATCTAGATCTGGTTTGAAATGCTTTGATTGATTGAGATGCATTTGCATGCTTTTGATCTAGGTTGATCTGAACTTTGCATTTTTTGAAGTTTGACTTCCAGATTAAAGTTTTGTTTTGAATTGCTTTTTATTTTCTTCAGGTTGCAGTTGTTGAATTTGAGTTGATTTATTTATTTGAACTGTTTTTCTGGAACCTGGGATTTCAATGCTTGATGGTTGAACTGATTAGTTGCATGCTTTTGATTTCCACTTGATTGTGTTTATTCTGTTCTAATTTCTTTCCAGATTTGAAAACTACATGTTGCTTTTAATTTCCAAGTTTAATTTGAACTGCTTCACATTGCATTTCTCTTTTGAAGTAATTCGGCCTGAAATCTTACTTTGCCGTGATGATATTTGCCTTTGTTTTTACACTGGCTTTGATCACTAGGTTTGATTTTGTTTTTAGTTTGATTTTCAAACGATTCTCATTTCAGGTTTTGTAAATACGAAAGAATTTTGAGAAAGGAAGAATGAATATGCTTTTGGACAGGAAACAACCTGTTTACTTCTTTTGATATTCACTTACATTTTAAAATAAATAAAAACACCTTTTGCCACTTGTAATTATAAGCCATACAAAGTTCATAGGTGTTAATACATATGGTTACTTATTTTACAAGTGTCTATTATTGTTAAAATTGTGTTTAAATCCCTCATCTCTATTTTATCTTACAAGTTATGTTTACACCGTTGTTTAAATTTATTTGTAACTTTGTTTTAATTCTTACTTTATTTTAATTTATGAAAACATGCTTTATGCTTTTAAACCTTTTTATTAATTTATTTACAAATTATTTACATACACTTGTATTTATTTTACTTTTACAACTTTTAAAGAGAAATGGATTAAAACAATTTGTAAACTTCAACAAATAAATCATACATATATACATTTCTTAGTTTATAAAGCTTTTGTAAATTTATTTATTAAATCAATTTTATTTACAATACATTTATTAAATTTCAAAAGGTAAATATTTTATATTCATTCTTGTTTTAAATTTTAAATTCAAGTCATCGTACAAATCATAACTTCTAAAGAAATTGATTTCAAAGTTTAGTTGTATTTTAATAATAAACACATATATAGATTATATATGTATATAAGTCTTTAGAATAAAGGTTTAGCTTCAAACAACTTTTAAAATCCATTTCATGAAATTAAATTCAAATATCTCTATATTATTTTCTATTTATATTTCCTTTTATAACTATTTATACATCTTTAAGAAAAAAAATTCTTATATTGATCTTAATCCTATCTTCCCAATCACAATGTATATATTTACATACATGTATATATAATAGAAAACAAATGTCTACTAGTTTAAAAAATTCTTAAATCCAATTTATTTCTCAGAATATTTAATCTTGAATTTCAAATTCCAGATTCAATTTAAAAATCCATTAAAATATATATATATTGTAAAGCTTTTATTAATCCCTATTTTCACAATCTATTTATAAAACCCACATTTTAATTGTTTTTGGAGAAACTCATATAAATTTTACCAATTAACCTTACAATTTAATTCAAAACTTTATATTAATTACCAAATATTTCAAAGTTTAATTCCAAAGATAAAATTAATTATTAAATTAATTTGGCCTTAAAATCAAGAATGCTACAGATTTCCCCCCTTAAGAAAATTTCGTCCCCGAAATTTTCTAGGGAGACAGCAAAGAATGGATAAATACACAAAGATAGAGAATCGACTAACAAATCAAGCGGATTATCTATTTTGTATTTGGCTTACCAAATCATAATATCAATAATAGATACATGAACGAATCTATTTAACTCTTTACAAGATACTCGGGGTCATCCACATCTACGAATATGCATGGGCACTGGTTAGTTCGAAGGGATAACTAACCGTTCGTAGAATATATCAAGACCCAGCGATAGATAAATGGATTTAATCTTCCACAACTCTCAAACACTAGATATGGATTCCAAACTTAAGTCGGAACACGCCAAATTATATATAACTTATCCCTCTTCGGTCTTTGATATACACAAGAAATTACAATAGAATTCCAATTTTGATTTTAATCGAAATCGTTTTGTCGATACAATTTATTTAACTTTATATTTTAGTTAACTAATTTATTTCAAATCAAATTTCAATTTCTCTAAAGTTAAAAACGAAAAGCTGATAGAAATTTCACGAAGAGTGTGACAACCCGCATATTTAACGATATTATACTTAAATGTTTTATTTAAATATAGCGTCGTTCGTTGGGTTTTTAGGTCTGAAATGTTACTTTTTGCAAACGGCCAAATTAGGCCTCGATACCGCTTCCATTGGTTCCAAAATGGCGTTTGCGATCTTTTTGGGTATAAGCTTTGATATGTTTGGAGTAAGTTGAATTTTGCTACTTTTTCTTGTTGGGTTTTGTGTTTTGGGTTTGGGTTCAGCCCACTAGCTAACTAAATACCCTAGCTCAGCCCATCTCTTTCCATTCACTCATTTTCACCTCCAAACTTAAGCTAAAACTGAAAATGGGGGAAAGGAAGAGGAATTAGAAATTCCAAGCCCTATTTTCTTCTTGTAACTTGAATTCTTGCTCCAAAATCAAAGAGAAGGTGTTGGTAAGCCTCTACATCATCTTCTCGAACTCTTCTCCGCTTCAATTTCAGAAGTGTCCTAAACCTAATTTGGAAAATATGTGTTTTATTCTTAGATTGAAGATTGTAGAGTGAAGTGAAGAGTAGTTAGTCTCCTTCTTGTGTTTGTGCTTCTCATCTTTGTTTGTGTGTAAAAAGGTGAGTTTTGAACTCATATCTTTATCTCTTGATATCATGGGTGATGGGTATGAATTCCTATTACTTATTCATATACATTTGATTTTTGATTGGATTGGTTTTATGAATATTCCAATTCTTGAGTTTCAAAGTCAAATTTTTATGAACATTCTCTTATGGATGTTTTGATCTTGTTTTGGTGATGAATCGAAGTGCTTATAGGGCCGGGTAGCCGCTTGGCGTGAACCCCTAGCGTCCGCGCTCGTCCGATTGAAAGTTGGGAAGGTTTGCTCATCATTTGGATAGGCTGAAAACAGCCCAGGTCTAGCTCCGGCCGACCGAAAACCCTGTCCGGTCGACCGACCTGCTACCAAAGTGCTTAGCACTTCTCTGTCTCTGGTCCGGTCGACCAGCTATAGAGCTCAGTCGACCGACCTGCTTCCCGAGAAATTTCCAGAATAGGGTTCGGTCGACCGAGCTCTGAGGCCGGCCGGCCGACCTGTTGCTATTTTTCCTATTTCGCCTATTTTGCGTGGTTTCCAAATTTTATCGATTCAAGTTGATTCTTAGTGGTTGTTATTGCATCTTTGGCTTTGATAACTATTTTTTACTTCATTCACGGGTTTTATAAATAACCCCTTCAAATCGTATTAAAAGTTTCCTTCTCCAATTTATAATTTCTATTTATAATGCACACACACAATTTCGCACTTCAAGCGAAGTGGAAGGAAGATTAAATGGTTAGGTAAAACACGGACCATGAATCCATGCGTTCATCTTTCCGATTAGTCCCCGACCTATTCGATTGATCGTTTTGACCTTCGGGTCGGGTTTATCGATGAAATGAGGTGAACTTTGTACTACTTTGAGTGTGAAATTAACTAACAGATAGTAAACCGTTTAGTGCGAACGAGTGGTTATGGAACTCATGTTACCACTTTTCGGATTACTTTTCGAGAGTTGTGACACATTCCGCCAGTTAGTGGTGTCCAGTACGGGGCCTCCGAACCATCACCACTACGGTTTGTTGCCTTCGGGTGTGTTGCCTTCGGGTTTGCACCTTCAGGTTTGTTGCCTTCGGGTATGTGCCTTCGGGTTTGTGCCTTCGGGTTTGTGCCTTCGGGTGTCGCTTTCGGAGTTGGTCTTTATGAGCCGCTCGGGTGATATTTGGGTTTGGAGCCTTCGGGCTTATGGATCCTTGTTTATACAGTACTGAGCACGTGCAAATTTCATGATGTTTCATTGATATGTATATTCCCTAGGTATCGCCCTTCGGTGTTGGTCTTTTTGAGCCGCACGATATGTAGCGATTACCTTGTGGAACTTGTGTTACCTTCATTGGTATTTGTTATTTGCCTTTATGGCTTGTTTTAGGATATTCCTATCCATTGTTTGTTGTGTTGTCGATGATATGAGGCTTGTTATGATATGATTCGTCTTTTGTTAGATGATTGTGTTATCTCTTTTAGAGATATTTATTAAACATTGTGACCTTGCTGGTTATTGTTGTTCAGTTTATCTAACTGATTTGTTTAGCTAGACTGACCCGTGTATTTTATACTCGGGTCAGACCCAGATGTTTCAGCTGAGGTGCATTGGACTTAGCCTATTTTGCTTCCGCATGGACTATCCAGCTTGTTCCTTTTTGTTAAATCTTTTTGTGTAGTCCTTTTTTACTGTAACTCTGATATATGTATTATTTTGAATTTGTCTATATATTGTCGTTTGCTATACCACTTGACATGTTTCAGTTTGTATACCCTGTTATGTATCAATATATGTGTATATGATGATCTACTATTCTGTGATGTATATTACATTTGAGTTGTTATATTCTGTTCTGATAGATCCTCCAACCACCTATGGTTTTGGTTTAAGTATTCATTGGGTATGTCGACCTGCTTGGTATGTCTATTGTCGATGTATTCAATAGATAGTTAGAGCAAGGCTATAGATGGTCGCTCCTAACCAGCCTTATTCTCCATGTTAGTTGACGGCATTACCCTGTAGTGTCCTTGGCTAGCGTGGGTTTAGAGGTGGGGCGTCACAACGTGGTATCAGAGCTGAGTAAAGAACAAAATATGATAAACACAGAATAGATGCACATATTTCGGTACATCAAAGTGTATAAGTGATACAAATCTTTGAACCATCTTGCCTCTATTTCCTTCTGTGCCTTGGTGGTAGATAGTGTGGGAATACTTCTAGGAATGTATTTTATTCCGTAGTATTCCATCTTGAATTATCTACCTTGTGAATAATCTTGTTCTTATCTTAACTTTCAGCGTATGGCTGGAAGAGGTAGAGGACGACGTTCGGATGCTGGGCAATCCAGTGGCTCACATCCGGATGGCGTTTATATGTCTGCCGATAAGTTTTTGGAGTTGTTTAGGAGCACTCAGCCTCCAGTTCCTCCTCGAGTATCTCCACCTCGCAAGTCAACCTTTGCAAGTCAGTGTAGTGATTTTGCTCATCTTGGAGGAAAGCCGTTTAAGGGCTCCGAGTCTGTTCTTGAAGTCCAAGCTTGGTTTCGCACGTGCGAGCGTATTTTCTCTCGCATGGATCTTTCTGACCATGATAGAGTTCTTGTAACTTCTAGCTTATTACAAGGGCGTGCTCTTGATTGGTATGAGCTTCTTGTAGCCGAAATTGATGAGTCTACTCTTTCTTGGACTCAGTTTCGGGAGCGATTTGAACTCAAGTTCGTTCCTGAATCTGAAAAAGTTTTATTGACCCATCGCTTCCTTGAGTTGAAGCAAGGGAAATCTTCTGTTTCTAAGTATGTTGCATCATTCAAGGCTTTATCTAAGTATGGTCTTGAATTCATTAGCACTTCTTATAAGAAGAATTTGAAGTTTGTCTCTGGTCTTAAGAAATATCTTAAGAAGTCTTTGTTGCTCCAGCTTAAGCTTTCTTTTGAGGAGTTGGTAGATTCTGCACTTCATCTTGAAACCGTCGAGAAGGAGTGTGATAGTAGTGAGGATGTTGAGGTTTCCAAGAACCCCAACAAGAAGCAGTTTCCAATCCAGAAGTCCAGGTCTTTTCCTTCTAAGAAGAAGAAGACTGGTAGTTCTAGCTCTCAGCCTTAGTCATCTGGTCGTTCGGAAGTGTTTCAATTGTGTTTCTCCTGATCATATGATTCGAGCTTGCTCCAAGCCTTTCTTCTGCCGTTATTGCAAGAAGGAAGGTCGTCATGTTTCCACTTGCTCTATTGTTTCGGCTGGTGCCAAGTCTAGCAAGCTTTATGCTGCTAAGGCTTCTGAAGGTCCTTCTCAGCCCAAAGGTATATCTCCATCTATTTTGGAAGGTTCTATTTTATTTCATAACCATAGTATACAAGTTCTTTTCGTTACGGGTGCTTCACATTCCTTCGTATCGAAGAAGCTCGTCGATGATTGATCTTTGGATGTTTCTTATTTGGTTACTTCTTTAAGGATTGCGAATCCTATTGGGGGACCCGCGACCCTTAGTATGCTTTGTGATGATGTTGAGATTGTTTTACGTGGCTTTTCTTTTCGTGCGAATCTACATGTTATTTCTGGTCTGGGATTTGATATGATTTTGGGAATGGACTGGCTAGTGAGATATTATGCCAGGATTATTTGTTGCGAGAGAATTTTGTATCTTCGACATCCAGATTCGCCTACTCAGCTATCACTTGTTCTTCGGGAAGTGGATAATTCCGAAATGTCTTTATGTTCTCTTAACTCGCGAGATGATGATGATATATCTCGTATTCATTGTCACAACCCGAATTTCACTCCCAGAAAATCGCGTCATGAATTAAGAAAGAAAGGGATAGAGAATAGAATAGAAAGAAGAGAAGAAGAAACAACATCAGAATCTAACACAGCGGAACGAATAAATTATATTAATAACATAATACTTTACATGGTATCATATGCATCAGAGATACACAGCATAAACAACTCATACTAGACAGTTATAGACACCTGTCTAATTATACAACATAATACAACAAACTCTCAGAGAACACACAGCGGAATACTCTATATATATCTACCCGCAGAAGCCTTCTGCTCCATTGCTCCTCCACAAGTCGTCGAAGCTAATCCAGAATCCTAACCTGAATTCCCTTGACTACTCATAAAAATTTGAGTACCCAAGAGTTTATGAAAAACAAAAATAAACTCCGGGTCAGACATGGGTCTGGTGTGAGTAACAGGTTAAAGTTGCTTAACTTTCAAAAACCTTTGAAAAGAAAGGTATCACGTAAGACTTCCCACATATAAATATGGAAAAGTTTTTACCTTACGCTAACCAAAACATTTGATAGGAAATCCGATGATATTATAATAGTGTCTAGGGTTTTCAAATAAATAAGAAATAGCCGAAATTGTTACATGATTAAATTCCAGCTACTAGCCACAAAAGTGGGTAATACAATCAAAACCGTTGGCACTTATTGGATTATGGATTCCATACAATGGCAGGGCTACTGGGGTACCGCCCGTCACAGTACGTGGCCTAGATCACCGTACCGAGGATTACTCCCTTCATCCCCTGCAACACAAAGCCGGACCCGTTCCTTACTGAACAGTTCCAAACAAGACAACCCCGGCGATTCTAGCTAGCAATCGCCCCACACAGCCGAAATATAAAGGGACTTCTAGACAGGGATCAATCTTGCTCTCCAGTGGGCGCGACCCACGAAGCTTTGCTGCACCTCCCCTGTTTTAGCCATTCCCGGTTGATGGGGCTTGAGGCTACGATTACCTTTATAGGACATATCACTTAGAATGCTCATCGTCCACCTGACGATGTTCTGAAAGCATTCAATCCATACAAGTTCGTTCCGGGTTCGAACGAAACCGAAGGCATTATCTCGTTACACTCGTATTGGAATCACCCTCAGAGTTAACGACAATAACCCTTGCACTCTGATTCACCATCTCGAATCTATAAGGTCTATTCCGTCAAACTCATTACGGAATCACCCACAGAGTTATACTGACGTATAGCCCTTACACCTCGAGTCTTCACAAAGCTCCACTTTGAATCACGACCTAACGTTATTTGGAATCGATGTGGTTTTCGGATATCCAATTATGGAAACCCGATCCCGGTCTCATCGAAAACCAAAGCGTGTCTTTTAAGGTCCAAGTTGTTTTAAAGTTTTAAAACATTTCAATTACAGTATCTATATACACACAGATAGATAACTCAAATCATAACTGATAATCAACATTATCACATAACAGGTAATTCACATCATCAATATCATATAGATATTCCATATCTCAACATCACAATAGATAACCTATGTTATCATCACAATATAACCAACATCCATACCACACAATATCATTTTTTTCATTACTGAGATTACAAAGCATCCAAGTCAAACCATTCATCCATAAGCAAAGATTCACTCATCACAATATAATTAATTTAAAATGAATTAAATTAATCATCTCTATCTCAAATTAATTTAAAATGAATTAAATTAATCCCTTCATCTTTAATTAATTTAAAATAAATTAAATTAATTGCTTTACCAAAATATCTTGCTTACTCAATCATTTAATTGATTTCAATCAATTAATCAATCATTCAAAATAACTTACCTTAATTAATCACTCTTGATTAATTACTCTTAATTACATTCATGTAATTATCCTCAATTAATTTTACAAAATTAATTATCCTCAACTAAACAGTAATTAACTTTTAATTACTCCAACTAATTAATTAATCATAATTAATTACATTTATCCTTAATTAATTACATTAATTAATTACTTTTAATTAACTATTATTGATTAATTAATCATAATTAATCAACTTAAATTACATCATTAATTAAAATAATTAATGATCTCAGTTACTTCTTAAATTAATTATCAAAGTAATTAACAAACTTAATTACTATATTAAACCAAATTAATTACCCTTAAATTAATTTCTTAATTAATACCTTGATTAATTATTTAAATAATTAATCCAAATTCCTTCATACTTAAACATCTCCTTAATTACAACCTGTAATTATTATATAATTACTTAACTAAGTAATTTCCAAAACATAAAGTAATTATCCTTAACCCAAGTGTTTAAAATTAATTAAACTTAATTAATTAAATTAAACAATCTCATTTAATTAAATTAATTACAATAAGTAATTAATTTCTTAATTACTTTATCAAGTAATTACTCAAACCATTTACAATTGATTATTATTAAATTAATTAATCTAATTAATTATAAAAATTAACTATATTAATTAATTGTTAAATAATCATGGTTAATGACCTTCAATAACCATCCTTAAATTATTTTATAAGGTAATTAACTTAAATTAATTACAAATTAGATTATCTTTAATCATTTATTAATTAAAGTTATTTATTAAATTAATTAACCTTGATTTAAAACTTAATTACATAATTAATATTCATTTATCATTAATTAATAACTTAATTAATGACCTTAATTTCAAATTGATTAATCATTAATCAATTATTAATTCCAAATTTAATTAATTAATTAAATTAACAAATCTTAATTACATTATTAATTAATTCTAAAACATAAATCTTAATCAAATTTTCAAAATAAACATAACTTAATTATGTTTAAAACAATTTGATTCAAAACAAAATACTTTGAAATTAACTTTAAATTTCAATTTAAATTTAAATTTTAAAATAAATAAAATTTAAACTTATCAAAGTTTTAAATAAATTTAAAACTTATTTAAATTTACAAGTCAAAACAAATACTATATGAAATTTTAAAGCTAATTCCATTTCAAACCTTTATTAACTTAAATTTCCATTGTAATTTAAAACTTCAAATTCAAACCTTATTTGAAATTTAAACTGAATTTCAAATTAAACTGCTAAATTTCCAGATTTAAACAAATTTCAAATCTTCTCATATTTTAAAACCTCATTACTAAAATGTTCAAACTACTTATCAACATGATATAGTTAATAAAGTTAAATTTTTAAACTTAAGTTTCTGTTTTAAAACTGGAATTTTAAAATCAAATGAGAAATTAACTTACATTTAAATTTGAGCTTAAATTCTACTCAAAACCATAACTGCAGATTTAAAAAATTTAAATCCAGGTTTTTGCAGAAAACAGAAAAACAGGTTTTAATTCAAACCTGGAATTTTAAATTCAAATTATTAATTCAAACTTGACCTAAATTTTAAACCTAAATTTTATTTTAAAAACTATAACTACAGATTTCTAAATTTGAAATCCCAGATTTATAAAAATTTAAACCCAAATTTAAAAAAAAACACAACACAGATTACTATGTAAACTGTAACTACAGTTTAACCCGAGAAAACAAAATCTTGCTTCGGGTTCTCTCCCCACTTACTCCGAGTTTCACACTACCCTGCTTCGAGTCACACTCCCACTTCCCCCACAACTCTCCTGCAACATCCAAAATCACACAGTATGCCTGAAAACATGCCGCCGTGCATATGCACGGCGACCACCACCTCTGATGACCCTCAGTGAAGATCCAACATCAACCATAAACCCACCATAACTTCAAACATCAACCCAGATCAAATAGAAATCTGAGAATTCAAGCTACACCCAATTTTTACAAACCTGGAAATGTCTACAGGTTATACTTAAACCTGTCAACAGCCACCATGTTCACCTCCGACCATCTTGATCACCACCTCTCCGGCACCACACTCCTCTACACACCAACTATCCATACCCCAAACACCATAACACTCGGTCAATCCATCACTTCAAACTGACTCAAAGATCAACCCAATACTAAACTAGGTTTACCTGAAGAAACTTAAAACTGCACTCAAACTAATCAATTTAATCACTTCTCTGATTTTTCTCCAGGATCTAAGATCCATTCCTGATAACTCAAAATAAATTTGAGTTTCCTTCAAACTACAGATTGTATACATTTGCCCAAATTTATTATTATTGTTTCAGACCAGACAGTAATTGAAACAAACTTTTAAAAATATTAATATTTGATTTATAAATCCAGATTTATGTCAATGTATTAAGTTTATGAATTTGGATTTAATGTGTTTGATTTTGATCTAGAACAACATAAAATAAGATTGCAAAACTTTTCACTAATTCATACTTTGTTTCAAAAATAAACTGAAATGAAACATGCACCTATAAATGTCACTACTTGATTTAAGAGTCAAGTTCCAGTTTGTTTGATCAGTATTACTGAATTATCATATCAATTAGATTTGGTTTGATTAAAATTGTACATACAAAATGATCTTTCCTGTGTTACAGATATGTCACACTGTATTAACTTAACTAGAAAAATTTAAGTCTTAACTTAAAAAGTTAAAACACATTACTATATAAATCTGAATTCTAATCTCTGATATAAAATCTTCTTTTATTTATTCTAACACACCAATATAAATCTCAAATTAAATCAATTTGTAAAGATTTCTAAACAGTGTGTAAATCTGGGAACATTACTCAACATAATCAACATGCATAACAATCATAATTACCACAGCCATTTCATAGCACACAAACATAATTTTATCTCAAACATTTAAATCAAGCAACCTAATATAGTTTAAGTTTTAAATGTTACTCACCTTTTCATGTATGCAGACCACTGATTAGCTCCTGTTTTGGATTTGCAGAAAACCAAAAATGCAGGCTTGACTCAGTTGAAATCTGAGTTGCAATTGATGATATGCTCATGCTCATGATCCCATACACTTATTACTTGTATGTAGATGATGCAGTTGCTGGATTCTCTCATTCATGCAGATGCACTCCCTTCCCAAATTTAAAACAGTGCAGATTTAAAAAAAATGCAGGTGCTTTCTGTTATGCTTCCTCTGTTGTTATAAGTCTGGTTGCTCATGCTTGCATGCAGGTGTTTAGGTGAACTTGCATGTAAATGTAGATGATGCTGAGTTGATCTTTGGTGGAGTATGCAGGTTCTTTGATTTGAGAATTTAATGAAGGTGGATTTGATTGTGCAGGTTTGATTTGTGGTATGCAGATTGGTCTTCATTTTATTGTGAATGCAGATTTGTATAAGAAGTGAGATATGTATGTGTTTGGATTTGAATATGAATATACAGATTTGTGGATTGCAAAATGAAAATGAATTTTTATGCATTTGTGAATGCAGATTATTAGACATGCAGGTGAATTTTGATGTGGAGTTTGATTTTTCTTTGATGAAGGAAAATAAAATGAGCATGCAATATGAAGTAAAGATGCATACTAATGTATTTCAGATTTTATGAAAATAAAAGAAAGATAAAAATCAATTTTAACACTTGTCAATTTAACAACACTTGTCAAAAGAATACATATAAATCAAACACTTGTTTTCTCATTTAAAATAATTAGTTTTTAATTATAAATTAATGTTATATTAGCTTAAATTAAGTTGTTAATGTAAATTTGAATATGTATATGAATTATAAAAGAAAACAACCCATGTTTACAAAGGAAATTTATACAAACAATTTAAAGACTTTATACTTTTAAATTCAAATTCAACTAAATTCAAAATCAAATATTTTTCAAATCAAGTTATAATAATAATTCAAATTAAGTTAAAAATAAAAATACAATTTGAAATAAACATTACAAATCTTATTCAAAACTTATTTATAAAGACAATACCAAATCAATATTGTTTTTATAAATATCTCTTATTAAATTAAAATCATTTTATTGAATTTATTCTAAATTTAAAACTATACCAATCTATTTAAAATATAAACCATATATTCATATTGTAAATAGAAATCAATTTATTATTTTTAAAAGATAAAATAACCAATTTAAATAATTATTGAAAAAGATTATTAAATTTATCTGAATAATTATCATCAGAACATCAATATCAATTTAATTTTAATTACAGATTATTAAATTGATATTGTCAAAAATTCCGGGATGTTACAATCCTTCCCCCTTAAAAGAATTTCGTCCTCGAAATTTAAAACAAAGGTAATTTAATAATCTCATTATATTTTTATTTTAAACACAAGTATATATCAACATATGCTAACAACCAATTCAACCAATCCAGCAAATCTAATTATCCAGACAAATTCTGGATAAAATTCTATCGAGTTTCCCCTGTGTATATATATATCCACCGGGATACTCGCCCTAGAAAATCCAAACAAACAATACTATGAAGCTACAAAGCTCCTATACAACTATATCTATAACACTAGACAAAATATCAGACTACAAACGAGTCTGACTCAACAACCAAAACTCCAAAACTGCTGGTTCCACAACCAGAGACAGATCATACACCTACTCCTTCAGAGATACGTGAAACTCATCAATTCCCAGTTATCCAAACTGGCAACTCAATCCTGTAGACCCATCACTTATTCTCCAAGATCACAGAAAAGATCCAAAACACTACAGAGCTACTTCACAGACTTACCCAAACTTATAGCTCAGTTACGATCAGAGAAAACTTATCCAAAATTAAACTTCCGACTTCAGAGTCCAAATCTCTTCGACTCTTATCCACAAAATCTCTTCGGACGATCTTGAGCTACCTACAGCCTACCCGCTCAGCTCAACCTACGCTGATGCTTCTAGAAACAAACCAGACCAATCAACTCAACAAAATGATCTCCTCAAGATCAACCAAGACCAAGAACTCAAACTCAACTCCTCAACATCAGAAAACAACAACTTACTTCTCCTGTCCAGAAAGAAAAGCAGATACACTCCCCAACTGCTTCCGCTGCTCAACTCTGATCCGAAGAAGAGAATTGTTGAAGAAGAACACAAGCACAACTCAACAACATACCCCAAAGATATGGTTCAACAAATCCATAAGAATCATTCAGGAGTTCCTCCAAAAACTCCAAGCTGCTACACCAACTCAATCTCCTAGAACCATTCTACTATTAGGCTGAACCACCCGAACCACTTCTGGAATCCCAGCCGATAAGGAAGCTCAATCTCCAGATGCAAACCAAACTCTGACTTCCTGAAGACATTCAGGAAAACTCAGATAACCCAAGAGAACACTCCATCAATCGCAAGTCACTTTTGCGATCAACCCAAACCAAATCCAAGGAAAACCGTTCTCTCTTAACCAAATATAACAACTTAAACTTAATTAGTCAACCCATTGAAGTAACGGGTCTACTAAACTGCTCCTGAACTCTACTTCAGAAAAACTGCTAAATCAGAAGATCTCTTGCCAATGCCGAGAACACCCCAAACTACACTGCTGCCACAGATGCCAAAGAATTCCAAAACAAAGCTCTCCGAGAAATTCGGACTTCAAAGCAAACAGAAACTCCGGCTGAACACAGCCACAACACTGAAGCAGACTCACCTTCTTAAACTTGTTCCAACGAAAACATCTTCGGGAACATCCATAGTCACTGCATCTCATCACGCAGCTACTACTTCCGGAGGTATCAAAATACCATCACTTGCTTCAGCTCAACCAAACAGATCCAAACACTACTCATCAACTTCAGAAATAAACTCTGAACCTTAACAGGTTTCCTTCAGAGATTAATGAAGTTCTTCATCACTACAGGACTCACTCGAGACGGTATTAGGTCTACAGTCCCAACAAAACACCTCCAACCTCAAACATTCAAACTCCAACCAATGGTAGTAATCGTGTAACACACAATACTACCTCATCTACCTTCATAACTTATATTGGAAAACCTGAACGGGTAACCCAACAGATAGGTAGAAATATATATAGTTATATATAAAAATTACAAATACGCTCTCTCAAGAAAGACACCACTACTGAGCCTAGGTATTCACTCAACCTAATGCTCCCTAAAGAAAGATTCATTCCAGAGCCTAGGTATTCGCTAAACCTAAAGCTCTGATACCACAATGTCACAACCCGAATTTCACTCCCAGAAAATCGCGTCATGAATTAAGAAAGAAAGGGATAGAGAATAGAATAGAAAGAAGAGAAGAAGAAACAACATCAGAATCTAACACAGCGGAACGAATAAATTATATTAATAACATAATACTTTACATAGTATCATATGCATCAGAGATACACAGCATAAACAACTCATACTAGACAGTTATAGACACCTGTCTAATTATACAACATAATACAACAAACTCTCAGAGAACACACAGCGGAATACTCTATATATATCTACCCGCAGAAGCCTTCTGCTCCATTGCTCCTCCACAAGTCGTCGAAGCTAATCCAGAATCCTAACCTGAATTCCCTTGACTACTCATAAAAATTTGAGTACCCAAGAGTTTATGAAAAACAAAAATAAACTCCGGGTCAGACATGGGTCTGGTGTGAGTAACAGGTTAAAGTTGCTTAACTTTCAAAAACCTTTGAAAAGAAAGGTATCACGTAAGACTTCCCACATATAAATATGGAAAAGTTTTTACCTTACGCTAACCAAAACATTTGATAGGAAATCCGATGATATTATAATAGTGTCTAGGGTTTTCAAATAAATAAGAAATAGCCGAAATTGTTACATGATTAAATTCCAGCTACTAGCCACAAAAGTGGGTAATACAATCAAAACCGTTGGCACTTATTGGATTATGGATTCCATACAATGGCAGGGCTACTGGGGTACCGCCCGTCACAGTACGTGGCCTAGATCACCGTACCGAGGATTACTCCCTTCATCCCCTGCAACACAAAGCCGGACCCGTTCCTTACTGAACAGTTCCAAACAAGACAACCCCGGCGATTCTAGCTAGCAATCGCCCCACACAGCCGAAATATAAAGGGACTTCTAGACAGGGATCAATCTTGCTCTCCAGTGGGCGCGACCCACGAAGCTTTGCTGCACCTCCCCTGTTTTAGCCATTCCCGGTTGATGGGGCTTGAGGCTACGATTACCTTTATAGGACATATCACTTAGAATGCTCATCGTCCACCTGACGATGTTCTGAAAGCATTCAATCCATACAAGTTCGTTCCGGGTTCGAACGAAACCGAAGGCATTATCTCGTTACACTCGTATTGGAATCACCCTCAGAGTTAACGACAATAACCCTTGCACTCTGATTCACCATCTCGAATCTATAAGGTCTATTCCGTCAAACTCATTACGGAATCACCCACAGAGTTATACTGACGTATAGCCCTTACACCTCGAGTCTTCACAAAGCTCCACTTTGAATCACGACCTAACGTTATTTGGAATCGATGTGGTTTTCGGATATCCAATTATGGAAACCCGATCCCGGTCTCATCGAAAACCAAAGCGTGTCTTTTAAGGTCCAAGTTGTTTTAAAGTTTTAAAACATTTCAATTACAGTATCTATATACACACAGATAGATAACTCAAATCATAACTGATAATCAACATTATCACATAACAGGTAATTCACATCATCAATATCATATAGATATTCCATATCTCAACATCACAATAGATAACCTATGTTATCATCACAATATAACCAACATCCATACCACACAATATCATTTATCTCATTACTGAGATTACAAAGCATCCAAGTCAAACCATTCATCCATAAGCAAAGATTCACTCATCACAATATAATTAATTTAAAATGAATTAAATTAATCATCTCTATCTCAAATTAATTTAAAATGAATTAAATTAATCCCTTCATCTTTAATTAATTTAAAATAAATTAAATTAATTGCTTTACCAAAATATCTTGCTTACTCAATCATTTAATTGATTTCAATCAATTAATCAATCATTCAAAATAACTTACCTTAATTAATCACTCTTGATTAATTACTCTTAATTACATTCATGTAATTATCCTCAATTAATTTTACAAAATTAATTATCCTCAACTAAACAGTAATTAACTTTTAATTACTCCAACTAATTAATTAATCATAATTAATTACATTTATCCTTAATTAATTACATTAATTAATTACTTTTAATTAACTATTATTGATTAATTAATCATAATTAATCAACTTAAATTACATCATTAATTAAAATAATTAATGATCTCAGTTACTTCTTAAATTAATTATCAAAGTAATTAACAAACTTAATTACTATATTAAACCAAATTAATTACCCTTAAATTAATTTCTTAATTAATACCTTGATTAATTATTTAAATAATTAATCCAAATTCCTTCATACTTAAACATCTCCTTAATTACAACCTGTAATTATTATATAATTACTTAACTAAGTAATTTCCAAAACATAAAGTAATTATCCTTAACCCAAGTGTTTAAAATTAATTAAACTTAATTAATTAAATTAAACAATCTCATTTAATTAAATTAATTACAATAAGTAATTAATTTCTTAATTACTTTATCAAGTAATTACTCAAACCATTTACAATTGATTATTATTAAATTAATTAATCTAATTAATTATAAAAATTAACTATATTAATTAATTGTTAAATAATCATGGTTAATGACCTTCAATAACCATCCTTAAATTATTTTATAAGGTAATTAACTTAAATTAATTACAAATTAGATTATCTTTAATCATTTATTAATTAAAGTTATTTATTAAATTAATTAACCTTGATTTAAAACTTAATTACATAATTAATATTCATTTATCATTAATTAATAACTTAATTAATGACCTTAATTTCAAATTGATTAATCATTAATCAATTATTAATTCCAAATTTAATTAATTAATTAAATTAACAAATCTTAATTACATTATTAATTAATTCTAAAACATAAATCTTAATCAAATTTTCAAAATAAACATAACTTAATTATGTTTAAAACAATTTGATTCAAAACAAAATACTTTGAAATTAACTTTAAATTTCAATTTAAATTTAAATTTTAAAATAAATAAAATTTAAACTTATCAAAGTTTTAAATAAATTTAAAACTTATTTAAATTTACAAGTCAAAACAAATACTATATGAAATTTTAAAGCTAATTCCATTTCAAACCTTTATTAACTTAAATTTCCATTGTAATTTAAAACTTCAAATTCAAACCTTATTTGAAATTTAAACTGAATTTCAAATTAAACTGCTAAATTTCCAGATTTAAACAAATTTCAAATCTTCTCATATTTTAAAACCTCATTACTAAAATGTTCAAACTACTTATCAACATGATATAGTTAATAAAGTTAAATTTTTAAACTTAAGTTTCTGTTTTAAAACTGGAATTTTAAAATCAAATGAGAAATTAACTTACATTTAAATTTGAGCTTAAATTCTACTCAAAACCATAACTGCAGATTTAAAAAATTTAAATCCAGGTTTTTGCAGAAAACAGAAAAACAGGTTTTAATTCAAACCTGGAATTTTAAATTCAAATTATTAATTCAAACTTGACCTAAATTTTAAACCTAAATTTTATTTTAAAAACTATAACTACAGATTTCTAAATTTGAAATCCCAGATTTATAAAAATTTAAACCCAAATTTAAAAAAAAACACAACACAGATTACTATGTAAACTGTAACTACAGTTTAACCCGAGAAAACAAAATCTTGCTTCGGGTTCTCTCCCCACTTACTCCGAGTTTCACACTACCCTGCTTCGAGTCACACTCCCACTTCCCCCACAACTCTCCTGCAACATCCAAAATCACACAGTATGCCTGAAAACATGCCGCCGTGCATATGCACGGCGACCACCACCTCTGATGACCCTCAGTGAAGATCCAACATCAACCATAAACCCACCATAACTTCAAACATCAACCCAGATCAAATAGAAATCTGAGAATTCAAGCTACACCCAATTTTTACAAACCTGGAAATGTCTACAGGTTATACTTAAACCTGTCAACAGCCACCATGTTCACCTCCGACCATCTTGATCACCACCTCTCCGGCACCACACTCCTCTACACACCAACTATCCATACCCCAAACACCATAACACTCGGTCAATCCATCACTTCAAACTGACTCAAAGATCAACCCAATACTAAACTAGGTTTACCTGAAGAAACTTAAAACTGCACTCAAACTAATCAATTTAATCACTTCTCTGATTTTTTCTCCAGGATCTAAGATCCATTCCTGATAACTCAAAATAAATTTGAGTTTCCTTCAAACTACAGATTGTATACATTTGCCCAAATTTATTATTATTGTTTCAGACCAGACAGTAATTGAAACAAACTTTTAAAAATATTAATATTTGATTTATAAATCCATATTTATGTCAATGTATTAAGTTTATGAATTTGGATTTAATGTGTTTGATTTTGATCTAGAACAACATAAAATAAGATTGCAAAACTTTTCACTAATTCATACTTTGTTTCAAAAATAAACTGAAATGAAACATGCACCTATAAATGTCAGTACTTGATTTAAGAGTCAAGTTCCAGTTTTTTTGATCAGTATTACTGAATTATCATATCAATTAGATTTGGTTTGATTAAAATTGTACATACAAAATGATCTTTCCTGTGTTACAGATATGTCACACTGTATTAACTTAACTAGAAAAATTTAAGTCTTAACTTAAAAAGTTAAAACACATTACTATATAAATCTGAATTCTAATCTCTGATATAAAATCTTCTTTTATTTATTCTAACACACCAATATAAATCTCAAATTAAATCAATTTGTAAAGATTTCTAAACAGTGTGTAAATCTGGGAACATTACTCAACATAATCAACATGCATAACAATCATAATTACCACAGCCATTTCATAGCACACAAACATAATTTTATCTCAAACATTTAAATCAAGCAACCTAATATAGTTTAAGTTTTAAATGTTACTCACCTTTTCATGTATGCAGACCACTGATTAGCTCCTGTTTTGGATTTGCAGAAAACCAAAAATGCAGGCTTGACTCAGTTGAAATCTGAGTTGCAATTGATGATATGCTCATGCTCATGATCCCATACACTTATTACTTGTATGTAGATGATGCAGTTGCTGGATTCTCTCATTCATGCAGATGCACTCCCTTCCCAAATTTAAAACAGTGCAGATTTAAAAAAAATGCAGGTGCTTTCTGTTATGCTTCCTCTGTTGTTATAAGTCTGGTTGCTCATGCTTGCATGCAGGTGTTTAGATGAACTTGCATGTAAATGTAGATGATGCTGAGTTGATCTTTGGTGGAGTATGCAGGTTCTTTGATTTGAGAATTTAATGAAGGTGGATTTGATTGTGCAGGTTTGATTTGTGGTATGCAGATTGGTCTTCATTTTATTGTGAATGCAGATTTGTATAAGAAGTGAGATATGTATGTGTTTGGATTTGAATATGAATATACAGATTTGTGGATTGCAAAATGAAAATGAATTTTTATGCATTTGTGAATGCAGATTTTTAGACATGCAGGTGAATTTTGATGTGGAGTTTGATTTTTCTTTGATGAAGGAAAATAAAATGAGCATGCAATATGAAGTAAAGATGCATACTAATGTATTTCAGATTTTATGAAAATAAAAGAAAGATAAAAATCAATTTTAACACTTGTCAATTTAACAACACTTGTCAAAAGAATACATATAAATCAAACACTTGTTTTCTCATTTAAAATAATTAGTTTTTAATTATAAATTAATGTTATATTAGCTTAAATTAAGTTGTTAATGTAAATTTGAATATGTGTATGAATTATAAAAGAAAACAACCCATGTTTACAAAGGAAATTTATACAAACAATTTAAAGACTTTATACTTTTAAATTCAAATTCAACTAAATTCAAAATCAAATATTTTTCAAATCAAGTTATAATAATAATTCAAATTAAGTTAAAAATAAAAATACAATTTGAAATAAACATTACAAATCTTATTCAAAACTTATTTATAAAGACAATACCAAATCAATATTGTTTTTATAAATATCTCTTATTAAATTAAAATCATTTTATTGAATTTATTCTAAATTTAAAACTATACCAATCTATTTAAAATATAAACCATATATTCATATTGTAAATAGAAATCAATTTATTATTTTTAAAAGATAAAATAACCAATTTAAATAATTATTGAAAAAGATTATTAAATTTATCTGAATAATTATCATCAGAACATCAATATCAATTTAATTTTAATTACAGATTATTAAATTGATATTGTCAAAAATTCCGGGATGTTGCATTCCTATTGCTTGTGACTTTTCTGATGTTTTTGAACCTGTTACGGGTTTGCCACCAAAGCGGGCAATTGAGTTCCGCATTGATCTCATTCCAGGTGCGCAGCCAGTTAGTCGTCCTCCCACGAGGATGTCTACAAAGGAAAATGAGGAACTCAAGAAGCAGCTTTTAGAGCTTGAGTCCAAGCAGTTGATTCAGTCTAGTTTTTATCCGTGAGGATCCGCGGTCCTCTTCGTGAAGAAGTCCGATGGAACTCTTAGGCTTCGCATTGACTATCACAAGCTTAACGAGTTAACCATTAGGAATAGGTATCCATTTCCGAGGATCGACGATATGTTCGATCTATTGAGTGGTGCTAAGGTCTTTTCTCAGCTTGATCTTGCCACGGGTTTTCTTCAGTTGCAAGTCGCGGAGGATAGCATATCGCTTACCGCTTTCCGCACTCGTTATGGTTCTTTTGAGTGGCTCGTTATGCCGTTCGGGTTAACGAACGCTCCTGCTTTCTTTGTTGATCTCATGAATCGAGTATTCCGGGAATATCTCGATAAGTTCGTCCTTGTCTTCATTGATGATATCCTTATTTATTCTAAGTCTGAAGCTGAGCATGCTAATCACTTGAGAATTGTCTTGAGTACTCTCCGTCATCATCAGCTTAGAGCCAAATTCTCCAAGTGCCACTTTTGGGAGAGTAAGGTTAAGTTCTTAGGCCATGTTGTATCTTCCGATGGCATTTCTGTCGATCCCTCAAAGATCGAAGTCATCCAGAATTGGAAGAGGCCTGAGAATGTTCATGAGATTCGTAGTTTCCTTGGATTGGCGAGTTGTTACCGTCGGTTCATTAAGGATTTTTCCCGTGTTGTGCTTCCTCTCACCAGCCTTACTCGGAAAGGCATTCGTTTTATTTGGTCCGACAAGTGTGAAGCTTCCTTTCAGACATTGAAGGAACTTATCACTAATGCTCCTGTTTTGGTGGTCCCGAGGGGAATCAGGATCTTGTTGTCTACACCGATGCTTGTGGTAGTGGTCTAGGGGCTGTTCTTATGCAGAAGGATCGAGTAGTTGCTTATGGTTCTAGGCAATTGCGTCCGAATGAAGTTCCCTATACCACTCATGATCTTGAGTTAGCCGCCATTGTCTTTGCCTTGAAGATTTGGCGACACTATTTATTGAGCGAGCGCTTCATTCTCTATACCAATCATAAATCTTTAAATTATTTGTTCACTCTAAAGGAACTCAATATGAGACAACAAAGTTGGCTCGGGTTTCTTGCCTCCTATGAATTTGATATCCAGTATACGCCTGGTAAGGGTAATCGTGTTGCTGATGCGCTTAGTCGCAAACATTCGGCTGTTATTTCTATGATTCTTGCCGCACGGGACATTCTTGAGACTCTATCTTTTTGTGAAATTCATGATCGAGGTTCATCTTCTGATTCTCCTATTCTATTATTTAGTTTTGGGAGCTCGACCCATTTTGTTGGATCGTATTGCTGATGCCCAACGGCGTGATCCAAATTTGTTGCATCTTATTCAGCTTTGTGAGTCTGGATCGTGTGATGAGGCGTTGCGGGATTTCAGCATTGATTCTCATGGGTGTCTTCACAAGAAGAACCATCTTTTTGTGCCTTCTGATTTTGCATTTTATGACATCACCGTTCTAAGTATACCATTCATCCTGGTAGTAGTAAGATGTATGCCGATATGCGTCGTCTTTATTATTGGGAAGGCCTGAAGCGCGATGTGGCGAGTTATGTGAGTAATTGCATAACTTGTCAACGTATTAAGGCCGAACATCAGCGTCCTTCAGGTCTTCTTCAGCCTCTAGAGATTCCATTGTGGAAATGGGATCAGATTTCTATGAATTTCATTGACGGCCTACCTCGTTCGAGATCAGGCCATTCTAGCATTTGGATTATTGTTGATCGCCTCACTAAGTCTGCTATTTTATCCCTATTAAGTCTAATAGGACTGCTTCGCGTTTGTCTAAGTTGTATGTCAAGGAAATCGTGAGACTTCACGGTGTTCCTAGTTCTACTGTGAGTGACTCACGAGTCATTTTTGGCAGAGTCTTCAGCAAGCTTTGGGAACAAAGCTTAATTTCAGCAAAGCTTATCATCCGCGGTCTGACGGATAGACTGAACGGGTGAATCGTATCTTGGAAGATCTTCTCCGTATTTGTATTTTTGATTTTGGTGGTAGTTGGGAGGATCATCTACCTCTTGTAGAGTTCTCCTGCAATAATAGTTTTCAGTCTAGTATCGGTATGGCTCCTTTCGAAGCTTCATATGGAAGGCCATGTCGATCACCTTCTTATTGGTTGGAATCTGGGGAGAAGCTTATTCTTGGTCCAGATTTTGTTCGTGATTCTTCCGAGAAGATTGATCTTATTCGGTTGAGAATGAAAGAGGCACAGAGCCACCAGAAATCCTACGCTGACAGTCGTAGGAAGCCTCTCGAGTTCTCGATTGGTGATCTTGTCTTTATTCGTGTTTCTCCTTTGAAAGGGGTGATGCGCTTCAGTACGACTGGGAAATTAGCTCCTCGCTTTATAGGACCATTTTCTATTACTGAACGTATTGGCCCTGTGGCTTATAGAGTTTCACTTCCAGCTCATTTATCTGGCATTCATGACGTGTTTCACGTCTCTCGACTTCGGAACTGTCTTCGGGAGTCGGATTCTGTTATTACTTCTCCTGATTTGCAAGAGCTTGAGGTCTCACCGGACTTATCTATTGTGCAGCAGCCTGTTCGTGGACTTGACACGGAGGTGCGACACCTTCGAAACAAGGACGTGCCGCTCGTTAAGGTTCAATGGTCCGCTAATCCCAATGACTGTCCTTGGGAAACCAGAGAGTATATCGAGCGATATTATCCGTGTTTTCTACCTTTGCTTGGGAATGGTGAGAATATTGTTTCGTCTCAAGCTTATTTCCTTTTCTTTTGAATGTTGTATGTACATAGTTGTTACAAGTATCATCTCTAGGAATTGCGGGGACGCAATTTTGTAAGGAGGGGAGATCTGTAACAACCCGCATATTTAACGATTTTATATTTAAATGTTTTATTTAAATATAGCATCGTTAGTCGGATTTTTAGGTCCGAAAAGTTACTTTTTGCAAACGGCTAGTTAGGGCTCGATACCGCTTCCATTGGTTCCAAAATGACGTTTGCGATCTTTTTGAGTATAAGCTTTGATATGTTTGGAGTAAGTTGAATTTTGCTACTTTTTCTAGTTGGGTTTTAGGTTTGGGTTCAGCCCACTAGCTAACTAAATACCCTAGCTCAGCCCATCTCTTTCCATTCACTCATTTTCACCTCCAAACTTAAGCTAATACTGAAAATGGGGGAAAGGAAGAGGAATTAGAAATTCCAAGCCCTAGTTTCTTCTTGCAACTTGAATTCTTGCTCCAAAATCAAGAGAAGGTGTTGGTAAGCCTCAACTTCATCTTCTCCAACTCTTCTCCTCTTCAATTTCAGAAGTTTCCTAAACCTAATTTGGGAAATATGTGTTTTATTCTTAGACTGAAGCTTGCAGAGTGAAGTGAAGAGTAGTTAGTCTCCTTCTTGTGTTTGTGCTTCTCATCTTTGTTTGTGTGCAAAAAGGTGAGTTTTGAACTCACATCTTTATCTCTTGATATCAAGGGTAATGGGAATGAATTCCTATTACTTATTCATATGCATTTGATTTTTGATTGGATTGGTTTTATAAATATTCCAATTCTTGAGTTTCAAAGTCAAATTTTTATGAACATTCTCTTATGGATGTTTTGATCTTGTTTTGGTGATGAATCGAAGTGCTTATAGGGCCGGGTAGCCGCTAGGCGTGAACCCCTAGTGTCCGCGCTTGTCCGATTGAAAGTTGGGATGGTTTGCTCATCATTTGGATAGGCTGAAAACATCCCAGGTCCAGCTCCGGCCGACCGAAAACCCTGTCCAGTCGACCGACCTGCTACCAAAGTGTTTAGCACTTCTCTGTCTCTGGTTCGGTCGACCAGCTGCAGAGCTCAGTCGACCGACCTGCTTCCCGAGAATTTTCCAGAATAGGGTCCGGTCGACCGAGCTCTGAGGCCGGCCGACCGACCTGTTGCTATTTTGCCTATTTCTCCTATTTTGCGTGGTTTCTAAATTTTATCGATTCAAGTTGATTCTTAGTGATTGTTATTGCATCTTTGGCTTTGATAACTATTTTTTACTTCATTCACGGGTTTTATAAATAACCCCTTCAAATCGTATTAAAAGTTTCCTTCTCCAATTTATAAATTCTATTTATAATGCACACACACAATTTCGCACTTCAAGCGAAGTGGAAGGAAGATTAAATGGTTAGGTAAAACACGGACCATGAATCCATGCGTTCATCTTTTTGATTAGTCCCCGACCTATTCGATTGATCGTTTTGACCTTCGGGTCTGGTTTATCTATGAAATGAGGTGAACTTTTTACTACTTTGAGTGTGAAATTAACTAACAGATAGTAAACCGTTTAGTGCGAACGAGTGGTTATAGGACTCACGTTACCACTTTTCAGATTCTTTTTCGAGAGTTGTGACACATTCCGCCAGTTAATGGTGTCCAGTACCGGGCCTCCGGACCTTCACCACTACGGCTTGTTGCCTTCGGGTGTGTTGCCTTTGGGTTTGCACCTTCAGGTTTGTTGCCTCCGGGTATGTTGCCTTCGGGTATGTTGCCTTCGGGTATGTGCCTTCGGGTTTGTGCCTTTGGGTTTGTTGCCCCGATAGTGTCGCTTTCGGAGTTGGTCTTTATGAGACGCTCGGGTGATATTTGGGTTTGGAGCCTTCAGGCTTATGGATCCTTGTTTATACAGTACTGAGAACGTGCAAATTTTATGATATTTCATTGATATGTATATTCCCTAGGTATTGCCCTTCGGTGTTGGTCTTTTTGAGCAGCACGATATGTAGCGATTACCTTGTGGAACTTGTGTTACCCTTATTGGTATTTGTTATTTGCCTTTATGGCTTGTTTTGGGATATTCCTATCCATTGTTTGTTGTGTTGCCGATGATATGAGGCTTGTTATAATATGATTCATCTTTTGTTAGATGATTGTGTTATCTCTTTTAGAGATATTTGTTATACATTATGACCTTGCAGGTTAATGTTGTTTAGTTTATCTAACTGATTTTTTTAGCTAGACTGACCCGTGTATTTTATACTCGGGTCAGACCGAGATGTTTCAGGTTAGGTGCATTGGACTTAGCCTATTTTGCTTCCGCATGGACTATCCAGCTTGTTCCTTTTTGTTAAATCTTTTTGTGTAGTCCTTTTTATTGTAACTCTGATATATGTATTATTTTGAATTCGTCTGTATATTATGGTTTGCTATACCACTTGACATGTTTCAGTTTGTATACCCTGTTATGTGTCAATATATGTGTATATGATGATCTACTGTTCTATGATGTATATTACATTTGAGTTGTCATATTCTGTTTTGATAGATCCTCGTACCACCTATGGTTTTGTTTTAAGTATTCATTGGGTATGTCGACCTGCTTGGTATGTCTATTGTCGATGTATTCAATAGATAGTTATAGCAAGGCTATAGATGGTCGCTCCTAACCAGCCTTATTCTCTGTGTTAGTTGACGGCATAACCCTGTAGTGTCCTTGGCTAGCGTGGGTATAGGGGTGGGGCGTCACAAAGAGAATACGAAATAGAGACTATCTATAAGGATTCCTAGGGCCACCATCACACCGAAGCTTCTTCCTCGAGTTGCCATGAAGCGATCAAAGAAATTGGAAAGACGAATCAAAGGAGGTTGATAGAGAAAGTTATTTCCACTGTTGCAGGGTATTGACCAGTTTTAATGGTACTTCCCCGTCCCCTATCTCGTCCTTTTCCTGCACTCACACTTGCTATCAGTGAATAGTAAGAGAATTTACTGAGGCATTTGAACGGATATCTTAGGGATTACTCATTCCAGGGTATATTTCACCCTATCTATAATGAGTTACCTAATGTGTTATACCCCTGAGCTAAAGTTTTAACCTTCAGCTCTGATACCACTGTAACAGTCCTGACTCGACCTTCGACAATCGGGACCGAATACGACACTCGTATTCAAATGCCGCAGATCCAAACGTCGAATCTTGTTCGTCGGAGCTTATAACACATTAAGTATAGCAACACAGCGGAAGAAAACGAATAATACATTTGATGTACAACATTTGATACAATATCTGATACAAATGAATACAATAGAATGATACAATAGATATCAATACTATCAGAGATACAAGAAATAGCAGCGGAAAAATAATGACTTTAACGCCAAAATTCAAAAACTCCATCTTCAATCCAAAGCTAGCTCGAACGCTCATCAAGTTGCACATAGATAAGCTAGTGCAGTCCATGAATGCTGAACTGTAGCAAATGCGATCCACAAATCCAAAGGGCTTCAAAGGCTATCGAATCAATTCCTACTATGCGAATATTTGAAAAACCCAACTCTAGACTGCGCATGTAGAAAATATTGGGTACTCAGAGTTCAGGAAAGGAACAATAAACTCCAGGTCAGTCATGGGACTAGTGTGAGAAAATAAAAATAGTTTTATCTTTTAAAAACAAACACAAGAATTTAAATTTTAAATCCGCAATGCTTTTTGGAAAATGAAACTACCATAAGTGTAACATCCAGCCTTTTCACACGCTTTAAATCGACACACGTGCCAATTCAAACCATACAGAAGGGCGATCTCTTATGGGGTAAATAAGAAAAAGCAGGGAAAGAAAATACAAAATAGAATCTTGCAGCGGAACGATAAATATAACAATCAAATATGCAGTTCATGAAGTTGTTTTACAAACACCCTTGATTATATTTATACAATACATATCAGAGTACACATACAAGAGAATAATAATTAATGCAGCGGAATTTAATGGTATAGTGGAATAATATAGTAGATAATAGTACTACAAATCTTCGTCTTCATCCTCCAGAATAAAATCTTTGATCCTGAAATGCTCGGACTGACCCGAGCAAATTGGAAAGACAAAACGCTCGAGTCAGAACTAAAAGATCTTATGTGAGTTAAATCAACAGAAATAAATATGAGTGCAACCGCATCGGAGATGTTTACGGGATTTGACATCTCCTATCCAGTGTCTAACGTGAGTGCGGTAACTCAAGAGATGCTCGGGATTCACATCTCCTAAGGATCCGTTAAACTATTTACTATGTAGTATATTTCGTTATTATAATAATGTCTAGTAGTAAAGTAAACTTACTTTTTAATAGTGTTAAGGGGTTACCCATATAGCCCTTAACACAAATAATGCCAATAGTCTATACAGTACCGTAATACCACCTGATCGGGAGGCTACCGGAGGATACTCCATAGGTACGACACAAATAGAAACTCGTACAAGGCGCGATAGGGTAGGTGACACGGCACACTAGGCAATGCCAAGGTAGATATACCAATTATGCATCCAGGCTGGTGGTAACGCGTTGCAGCTACTACCGCCCACCTCGAACAATACCCCCAAAATCAAAAATAAAAAGTGGCCAACGAATCAAATCCAAATGTCAGAGTATAATATCGAAGGAGTGCGTCCGATCAGAGGAATGACCTTATTGGCCCGAGAATTGCTCCTGTTATAGCCACCTTATGCCAACTCACGGGAGTCGGGTCCATGTATTTACCTCAAAGAAAACGTCGTCACCATCCTACTGCATTCTGGAATCTCCGTGGCGTATATGGTTGTTAAAGTGGATTTCGGAGTTGGCAGAGAGTATGACAACTTCCGATCCTGGTCTCTTTAACAAACAAACGTTATTATAACACCGAGGTCTTTTCAAAATAATTTGTGCTTTTAAAACCAGAATAAAATATCCATTTCAAAACCATATAAATACGATATCATTTCTATTTTAAAAACCAAATCAATATGATATCATTTTATTTCAAATATATCTTTTTCCAAAAATCATAGCACTTTCAAATTTATATACCTTGGAACCAACATTCGAAATTTTACACTTTTTTAAAACATCATACTTTGAAATTCATACTTAGAAACATTTAAATTTCGATAAAAACATTTCAATTTCGATATATTTCAAGGCTACAATATTCCAAAATTCCAAAACTAAACTTGATAATCTAGCTTCAAAAATCAAATCTTCTATTATTAGTTTTGAAATACTTTACATAATAAATCCATTTTCATTTTAAACAAACACAAAATACAAATACTAAATATTTTCTTCAATTCGCTTATACTTGAAATAATCGTTTTATTCACCTACACCCAAAAATCCAGTAATAATAATTATACCTTTAAAATTTTCAATTTAATAAATTCCACATCACCTCTTAGAGTTTAATTCTTAAATAAATTCAGTTCCAAATAAATCTCTAATTTATCTCCCAAACTTAGTTTATTTATATCATTATACTCTCTATATTAAAATAAAATTTAAATACTTGCTCACATTTATTTTAATAAAAATCAAACTCTATTACTATTAAACTAAATTTTTATTTCACAAACTTATACATAGCTTAAATTCAAGTTAATAATATTTATATAATATCCAAAATCAATATTCATTAAACCCTATTATATAAAATAATCAAACTTTATTATTAGGCTTATTTTATAGTTCAAGCCTATTTATATATAGCTAAAATCCATAATAAATTTAACTTTTATATAACATCTAAAATCAATTATTTATATAATCCGTATATTTCTTTAAAAACCATAGAAATCATTTTCGAAATATTTATATTTATATATATATATATATATATATATATATATAGACCACGGTGTCTGTATATAATTTTCTACCCTACGATCAAGTGATACGGATATTTATCATTTCAATCCGCAATTTAAAAATAAAAATTACAGTTATATATCATTTCAAACCGCAATCCCGAATAAGATGAAAATGCATAATAACTTGCAGTTTATAACAATATAAAATACAGCATCCATTCATCCAATATCAACCATCAACCATTTATCGCAATCATCATCAAATTCAAATAGAACGGATAATAAACAACAGACATTAAATAGCAGTTTATATTCAATCATAAATTAAATAACTGTTTAACTGGCAGTTTATATGCAATGATAATTAATTAACAATTTAACTGGCAGTTTAAAATGCAATGAATAAACTAAATAGCAATTTAATTTAAATAACTGAAGTTAACCGAGATGATGATTTAAAAATATGCCAAACAACCATAAATCAATTTTAAATCACATCATATATCAATTTAACGAACATAAGAAATTTTAGAAGTTGTGAGTGGGTTAAAACACTCACCTATTGAATTTAAATCCAATTTAAACCCAAAATTTACCAGTCTAAGAATCTGTCCAAACCAGCGCCAAAATGTTCGGAATTTTATTACGATCCTAAAAAAAGAAACGGCACGTAAATCGGACATCGTATGCACAAGTTATGATTTTTAGAAAGAGTTGCAAAAAAAACAAAGAAAGAACTGCCACGTCACCTCCCACTCTCTTCCTCTCTCTCTCACGCGTGCGTACAACAAACGCAACCAGGTAGAACCCATTTGACCGCCACCCACGTTGCCTCTTGACCCCCGTTCGTCAAGCTGAAGCCACCAAACTCCACGTCCCATCAACCTCTACACGTGGCCGAGTTCCGGCCCTCCCCAGTGCACGCCGCCCCCGCCCCAAATTGGGTTTACCGAAACCCTAAAACGCCAAATTCGAGCACCTCCGACCGAATTAGCACACGCGACCACCAGTGTCAGCTTCCCTTGCCGAGCTCTTCAATACCTAGAAACCGATTTCCCAATTGTCCCCCCAAACAAAAATGCCCAATTCGCCTTTGACCGCATTTATGATCAATCTGTTCACTGTCTCGAAAAACGAACAGCAGACCTAGGTTCATATCATTGAGATCTTCAATATATAAATTTTTTCAAATTTTTCTGAGGAGTTTGGATTTTTGACTGATTTTGAAATGGAATTGGATCTGGAATTTTGTTGTCTGCCATTAAGGAGGAGAGATAGCGGAATTGCATACAGACAAACGGGAATGAGGAGAATTAGAGTTTATAACCGGGTTTATATAGGTAGGTCATAAATTAGAATGGATAGATATGGTTGGATATATGCGCTAACTCCAAAGTGGCCCAAAAAGCCAGTTATGACCTGGAATGAAATTTGGTAAACTGATATATCAAAACAGGTGTTTAAAAATATTTTAAACGCGATAGAAAAAGTTCCACATCCAAATTCCATCGTATGAAGAAGTTATGCTAAAATTAATATTTTTCAAATTGATTTCAATTGATTTCATTTTATCGATTTCAAGACATTTCGAGTCCGTACGATCAAACAACCAGTCCGATCGATACGAAACTTGAATTCCTATAATAATTCATTGTAAGGATCCGATGAAACTTGTTTCGTCGAAATCTGAGTCAGTGGCCAAAATGGCTATTTTTAGATTAATTAAATAAATTTACAATAAATTAATTAAATCAAATTTCCAGTAATTCTATTAAATTCACTTTTCATTCTATTATTTAATTCATCGCTATCAAAAGGATGCAATTTACATTGGTTCACGATTGTTTACATTTATTTTCTAAGATTTCATCTACATTTCCATTTATGCACTATTTTAAATATTAAATTTCCATTTTAATTGCAATAAATCATATTATCGTAATTTAAATTCAATAAATAAATAAACGTTGATTCCCATCCTTACTATTCAAACAATCATTATCCTATAAACATATTTGACATTTGTTTACGTTTCATTACACTGATACTTCTATATACATCTTAGATTTGTATAAATGGTTATATCTCAAAATGTGAAATCTTGTCTATTACACATATTAATTAAGGTTCTAAAACCAATTAATAAAATTTCCTTAGTCCAGTCCATTTTTACCATATCAATTATTATCCAATAAACAAAGATAACATTTGTTTACCCTTTATTACATTACAATAGTACGCTCAAATTTTCATCTTTCCTTTTATTTGACTACTCTACTTCCATTTTATTATTTCTACCAATATACACGCTAATTGCGATAACATACTAAATCAATTCATTTACTTGGGTTCATACTTCCCACTATATCGAATACTACATTACGAATAAATTCACAATTCCATTTATTTCATTATTACATTAATACCTTCTGTTACAATTCTTAAATACTTCTGCTTTTATTTAATTACCGTTACTATATTATTATTATTCCATTAGCTAATTAAGTAATTACATTAATACATCTTTATTTCCATTTCTTAAATTTACACTTAAGTTTATGTTCTATTTGACTAACTATCATAACACTGAATAAAATTTACATTATTCCCAAATGTAACAATTACAACAAATTAATAAGGCAATTAAATAGTAACTTACGACCGTTACTATTTCTTTGATTCATTAATTACAATTAATATCGTCAATAAATTTACCTATTTGGTCTCATGCTTTCTATTACATCAATTAATACCTTATAATAAATCTACATTTCTATTTTCAATTTGCATTCACTCTTTCCGTTATTATATTAATTGAATTCCATTCTAGTTAATATTTTTATTAATGATTCACTAATTCAACATTTCCATTTGTTTCTTATATTAAACTCATAACAAAGTAAGACAATTTACATTATTTTCAATTAACTGCAATTTTATTCTAATTTGTAAATTTTAATTATAAATGCAACATCTAATTTCAAACATTGTATCACATCCCCATAAATGTAACATTTATTTATTTTTACTAAAATTTATTTCCAATTCCATCCACTAATTAAACCGGTAACTTATAGTAATTGTTTACATGCCAAGGTTGCACTTAAGTTTATCCAGCTCAACCAATTATTATAATTATCTACATAATACCGAATTCATTCTGTTACTATAAATTATATACAAATCCTTTAATTTACACCACTTTTACGCTTATTTACTAATTTTAAATTTATACACAAGTGCACCATTTACGCTATTTTACTTTTATTGATTTTACTTCAATTGCCAACAATTGGTTGCTATAATTCATTCTTAAATTTTATTTCGACATAAATTATAAAATTTTATTTCTTTCAAAATTTAAATAAAATTAACCAAATTTATTATCGAAATTTACGGGTCGTTACTGAAAGTAACTACTATGGCTAGCTATTGCTTAGGATCGTGTAATATGGAATATAATTAAATCTAAATGCAGAAACAGATGATAATAGCAAAGTAAATAAAAATATAACAAGCACACCAGGAATTTTTATACTGATTTGAACTTCCGTTCTACGTCCAGTCCCAAACTCCTTCTGAAATTTTAACTACAACAACCCTCACTTAACCTGGAGGAATAGGTTTACACTGCCTGAGCAACCGAACAGGACTTCACCCGCCGAAGCAACCGAATAGGACTTCAATACAAAAGATATCTGACTGTAATGTGTTCATAAATAACACTGATAAGTCAATTGGGTACAATCTTCCTATAATCTTCTCCTTTATGATATATAGTGTGATATGCTTTGAGAATTATGGAAGATAAAGTGATCAATGATAAAAATATGTAAGAATTTGAGTGCAGTTTGAAAACTTTGACAATAGATAAGAATTCAAGAATGTTAAAAGTAAATTCGGTAATTTTTTTGTTGAATTCTATAATTTATGTATAGTATATGAAGAGTTGCATCTTTAAATGAAAAGTTATATTAAAAAGAATGGGTGCAACTGTTGATTTAAAAGGATGTTTCTCTTGGTGAAGAGAAGTGACTTTTCAAGAAAATAGCAGTTGGGGATATTCAAACGTCTGAATAAAAAAATTCAGACATCTGAATTAGATTGAAAACGTAAACAGCAAAGAAATAGTTCATTTTTGACCTCATTCAGACGTCTGAATATTTTAGTTCAGACGTCTGAATATTGTGAAAACAATATTCTTATTTCAGTACTCAGACGTCTGAATGAATGGATTCAGTCGTCTGATTTTGCTGTTTTATGCATGTATGAGCATGTTTGTGCATGTGTATCTATATGTTTATATATCATTTAAGGAGAGATTTTAACAAATTTTCTAAGTAATATACAGACTCTAGACACATAATATACAGCTATAAACATCTATAGATGGATCTGCAATAAATCTCCTGCAAAGATGGTTTAAAATACATATAACATTTAAAATAGGTTGTTATAATCAAAATCGAGAGTCTAACATTCTCCCCCTTTTTGATGATGACAATTATATAAAATTAATAGACTAGATACTCCCCTTGTTAATATGCACAATTTAAATTTCTCCCCCTTTATCATCGACAAAAAGGAAGAATATGAATGATAATAGATAATCCATTTCATTAAGGCAAATAGAGAAATAGTACATAAAGAAATAATGTGTGACGCCCCACCTCTATACCCACGCTAGCCAAGAACACTAAAAATTATAGTGCTGTCAACTAGCACGGAGAATAAGGCTATTGAGGAGCGACCATCCATGTGATTGCTTATCACATGGTGGCTATAAATAATCTTCGGAAACAAACATAGAAATAAGCATAACACAAATCAGTCACAGACATCCATATCACAAAAACAGAAGAAGATATGAATATATAACTAACACATGAAAGTGTACATCAGAGTGGTGGTCAAAAAGATCCACAATAATACAAAAGAATAGCAACACGTGCTATACAAAAGAATACAACTATGAATCTATATCTCAAGTGTATACAACAAAAACTACTAATCTAAATAGTTAGCCAAAAGACAGAGTAGCAAATCCCGGGAAGAAGTCAAGTAGAAGCACCTATAACATCTCGGTCTGACCCGAGTATTATTTAAGAAAATAGTAAACGGATCAGTCTAGGCATAAATATCAGATGACATGATATAAAATAAAAGATATGGCATAAACATAAAATATCCATAATGACATACTACTATAAGTATGCAAATGATGATCAACAGAAGATCAATCAATAAGAGATGAATCAATATCACAAGAATCTTCTCAAAGATCCAAAGAGGGCATCATACCCTAAACTTGTACTCATAACAAGTCAATGACATAAATTCCAGAAATCAACACAAGAAATCCAGAAATCACAGCAAAAGGGAAAGAGGCCTATCACATGACGGTCCGAAGACCATGGGGAGTTACCCCATATGGATGAGTAGGAATCACCCAGATGAGGTCAAGGCTAACCAAAAAGCAAAAAGGTATGTGTGAATGGAATCACACAAATGGTGTCGAGCCTGACCTCGCCACAAAAAGGTATGTGTGAGTGGAATCACACAAATTGTAATGACCCAGGATTTTTATTAATTAAATTTTGTATATTTAATTAATTTTAAATATTAATAAGTGAATTTATAAGTCGAATAAATTTTATTCGAATAATTGGATTTAATTGAATAATTAAATGGATAATTTAATATGTGAAATTATAGAAATAATTGAAAATTGGGTTAAATATGATTGAAAATGATTTTTAAAATTTTATTTTATCATATTGGAGTTAGAACGATATTTTAGAACTTTTAAAATTGAACTAAGAGTTAATTTGTGAAAATTGAATATTTTAATATTTAATCGACTAGTGAAATTAGCCAATTTTCGAACAGTCACAGAATTGGATGAAACTAGTTCCATTGGATCTGTAATAGTTTGTTATTACCGGATTTCAATTTTCGTAGCAATCGGAGTTATCGTTTGATCGTGGCAGCTCGAAATGCATCGAAATTGTTTTAATATTAATTTGGCGAGTGAAAATAGCCATTTTTCAAACAGTCTCGGATTTCGACGAAACCAATTTCATCGGATCCTTAATGTGATATTATTACAAGGTTTCAAATTTCATGTCAATTGGATTTACCGTTAGTCCGGTGCAAGTTAAAACACCTAGAAAATCGTTTAATCGGTTTAATTTTAAATCGAACGTTTATTGCCATAACTGGCACAGATGACCGAATTAGCTCCCGAAACACGTTCCATTGTGTCCGAAACGTGGGGTAAACCTTAGAAATGCCAACCAGCACGCTTCTTTGGAGTTCGGAAAATCCGGGATGAATAGTGTTGTGATAATTTTCTATAAAACCCCCTTGGAGTTCATTTTTGCAAAAGTAAAAAGAGGCTAGAGTTTCAAAAACTGCAGGCCGCTACCCCTCTTATCATCAATGGCCAGAAATGTGCCTTCTTCCTCCTCGATTACTCCTAAATCCATAAACATTTGGCCGAAGTCTTTAACTACAAAAGCGTAGAGCTTCACGAGACCTTCGATATGAACGGTGGAGATGGGAAAATACGAAGTCGATTGACGGCAAATTGACCTACAAGGTGCGGCTGTTGTGCAGATTTTTCGGGGCTATGGAGGGGCCAAGCTCCATGTTGCTTTGGCCGAGGGTAGGCGAGGTGATGCTCTTCGATATGGTAGTGGTTGATCGGGGTAGAAGTCAACGAAGTGGTCGCGTGTATTAGGGTTTTTTGTTACGTGATGGGTTCGGCTTTCATACTCCTACCTGTAGACTAGAAGGCGTGAAGATGGAGGGGAGAAAGAAGGTGCGGTCATGATGAAGGAGGCAGAGATCTACGGCTTGGATTCATTTTAGGTCTAAAAAATAAAATTTATGTTGTAAATTTATAGTTAAAAATTCGTGAAACTTTGAAAATGCATATCTTTTTCATACGAGGTCGAAAACGCATGAAACCAATTGCGATTGAATCGTATTGTCGAGCACTACGCTATGGAGCTGAATTGGAAGCGATTGGAGCTAGTGAAAATTTTGGATAAAATTAAACGCACGTTTAATTTTATTCGAAATAAATCGCTAAAACGAAATTGAAACCAAGGTGAGAACTTCTCACTCAATCGAATCGGTTTCGATTTTATTTTAAATAGTTATATTTAAAATTCTTGAGTGCATGTTTGAATGATGATTGTTATCTATTGATTATTAAAATAGACATTATGCGCCGTTAGTAAGCGGATGTTATTTATTAAAAACATATACCGCGAATATTTCATAAACAGTGAAATTGGTATTATTTATGTACTTGGAATTGATTTCCTGCAGTATATAGCGGATGAGACCCTATTGCGCAGTCTATTAAGCGGATAATATTTTAAATCCCATATACCGCGATAATTTCGTACTGGAATGGAATTTGTATTGTGCTAACATCTTTGGATGCAGGAAAACAGGTTGGAGGGATCCAACTGGATTCCTCAACAGTATTTATTTGATTATGGATATTTTGATATTCGTTGATTATCATATCGATATATGATATCGTTGTAGTCGTGATTGACTATTTGGTGTGTAGCATCATTGGGCCAAATTTTGGAATTTTAAAAGGGTTTTTAAAGTGATTTTTGAAGAGTATACGTTTATAAAATATTTTTGGAATTTATTCATTTTAAATAAATAAACGTTATAATTTTAATATTATAAAAATTATGATTTTTGAGAAATACAGTTAAAAGTTGATTTTTGAGAAATATGGCTTAATGATTTTATAAAAAAGTTTATATTGGGATTTCTGAATTTATTGTAAAAAGTTTAAAAATAGGATTTATAAAATTCGATTATTTTATAAATCAAAACGGTGAAATTATAAAGGAGATTAAAGACGTTTTAAAATAATAATATAAATTGATTTATATAAGAGATTTATAAATTGATATTTATAAACTAAAATATTTGAATTATAAAACGAGTTTTTATAAGTGTTAGAATGAATTGTGAATGAATTTCACAAATGAATGAAATTTATAGAATTATAAACGGTGAAGTTATAAATGGAATTTTATAAGCAGTAGGTTTATAAAATTTGTAAAGTTATTTGAAGAATAAGTTTTGGGTAAATAAATGAATCTTATAAGTTATAAGATTTATAATTTGGGAAGTTTAAAGGAACGATTTTTGCAAACAAATAAATTATAAGTGTTTAACTTATAATATGAACTTTTAGTATATAATTGAGTTATAAATTGGATAGGTTAATAAAGGAGATTTATAAAAGGAAGTTGTTATAAAATAAATAGAAATGGAATTTATAAACATTGTTTTATAAATCCGCAACGACTTATCTTGACAAGTAAATTGTTGTAATTTGTTAATGGAGTTATATTCATGTTTTAGACAGTGAATAATCCTTTAAAATAAAATGTATAGAAATGATGAAATTGGTTAACGAAGTATATTCACGTTTTTGAATAGTGAATAATATGTTAAAGAAATTGTTTTGGATGTGATGTTTTAAATAGAATTAAAACGATGTAACGATATTTTTAAAATTGGGTTAAGATTCGAAATCATAGATTTCAACATTTATTGTTGAAATAGACGTTTTCGAGAAATAGAAGGAAATGGTGGACTATAACACTGTTGTTATAGTAAATGATTTCCGAAAGGAAATGTTTTGTATAGTATTGGGATTTTATATCTATTTTAATTTCGAATCCCTATACTAGTGATTTTGGGTTGTCGTAACGATGTTTTACGCAACATTCGTTTTGGCCCAAATAAATAAGTTTAAGAGAATGATTTTCTTAAAGAATGAAATATATACTTAGTTTCGATTTAAGTATATTAAATATTTTCCAAGTATAGAAAATAAAAAGACTTGTGAATCACTTATAAATAAATAAGTATGGAAATGTTTTTTCCAATATTAAGTGAATATTTTGAATTTATCTTTTTGAAGATAAATTGAAAATGAATATTAGAAATCGAATGGAAATCGTATATTCATAAATATTTTGGAATGTAAATTCACTATGGAATTTATAAATGAAAGGGGGAAATTGTTTAAAAATAAATATTGATTTATTTTTGAAGTATTGAAAATATATATCTTGTAAAGATGTTTTTTTGGAAATAAATAATTTGGAAAATTATTTGGAATCTGGTGATGTTGTGCATATCCATTGATAGTTCAATAACCGACTATCAATATTTACCTTTGAATGGGTATTTGTTGTGATTTGCTTGAATTTGAATGCCACACTTATTTTTTTTTAAATAAGCGCTCACTATTTGGGTTAACCGGGAAAGGACCTTGGAGTCGTATAACCCATTCTGAGTATGTGATACGTCGTTATGGATTGCATTTGAAGACCGGTGTTGAAGACCGGGTAATTGTGAAAACGATAGAATGACCTATCGATTGTTTCCGCACCGTTAGCTACGGTATGGAGATTTCCTTTGTGATGGGAAATTCGATCGGGTTTGTGAATACCCGGATTGCAAGGACTTCTTTGGAAGTGCCTTCGGTTACGTTCGATCCCGGAACGTACTTGTATGGATGTGTGTCTTACATTACAATTTGAGATGTAAAGCTGGTTTCTATCAAATATATTTCTATCGGTGGCGGAGAATTTATTCTCTTAGCTTAACACCCTTCTCTGAGACATACGAGCTCAGAGGTTATGTAGTTGATGGTTACTAGTGATACATTCCCAAGTTGGTAATGTGGCATATAAGTGCTATTGAGCATTTGTGAATTAAAGCACAGCTTTTATATAAAGCCTTGCTTTGTGAACCAGACTTCGTCAAGCCTCACAGACCGGTTGTGGTCGAAACAGGAATCATGGCAGCAAGGTTATTTGGGGGTCGCACCTCCATAGGGTATGTCATTTCCTATCTGGATTATAAGTAGTATCATGGTATGGAGCCCAGATACTTACTTTGTGGACACACTATATTTATTATTTTGGTGTGATGTTGATTATGAGCGCTCGGTTTAAGGTTCCAAAGGACCGGAGGATGACATACTCGTGTCAGTTGTTACTCAGTTAGGGGTAACCCGGCCTTGTGTAGCAGAGATCTAACCGTAACGTTAGATCCGGGAACGTTTCTCCAGAGGCGTTCTATTTTACTTGGGAAGTTCCTTTGCCCGACCATTTGTTGGAAATCCAAAACAAAACAATACGTGCCTTGTACGGTTTTAGTTGTAGAACCTGCCATTTAATATGGTAGCTATAGTAAGCATACTATAATGGTACGTATGCTGGCTAAGATATATATCTTTACTTTCGAAATGAATTTTTCCTACACTAGGCACTAGTAATAATATCAAATGTTTCTTTTTAATGCGTATCAAGCATCTTTGACTATCATAAGGAGAAATCTCCTCCAATTCTGCGTTTGCATTGTGTGTGTGGCGGGAGGCCTTATGGTAGTCTCATTTTTAAAAGCATTGCGAATTGACTTGAAAAATATTCCTCTATTTTGATTTTAAAAATAAGAAAAATAAACTGTTTTAGTTCTCACACCAGTCACATGACTGACTCGGAGTTTAATGTTTTCCTTCCTAAACTCTGGGTGCCCACCAATTTCCACACGGGCAGTCAAGAGACAGGTTTATCAGGATATTCGGTAGTTGCTAGAGGCAAGCTGGATGGCATGGCGTATTGTTAGTATATAGTATTTCTTTTCCACTATTTTTTGTTGTTGTTGTTGTACACTCTGATGATGAAATGAATTGTAATATGATGTAATGTAATAAATGATGTAGTTCTTTGTTTAAAGACTATTCATTTATCTATTATATGTTGTTCCGCTGCGATTGTGAGATTCTGATATTGTTCTGTTGTGTTCTGTTCCGTTCTATTTTCTATTTTTTTCTCTCTTCTTCTGTCTTTTTCTTCTTCTTAAACCCTCATGGTTCGGTTTTTCGACATTCGATTGCTTGGCAGTTGATACAGTGAACGTATTGATGTCGATTTTCGGAAGTCGAAGAGTCGGGTTCTGACAATGTGGTATCAGAGCATATGGTTAAGAGACAACCATGGCTCTGTTGGGTATTACTCATTAGAGATAGAGTCAGTAGTACTCTAGAATGAGTTTGAGTGTAATAATAGCTATGAGAGCGTATTTGTTAGTAAATATAAAATTGTTTTATATTGTGATGATTGGTTTATTGAGTGGCGTATGAACCTTCGTCAGCACGGTCTGTACAACTATGCCGAAGGGGTTTATAAACACTTGTATAGAATAATTCGACACAGTATTGTTTTAAATTAGGTAAATGAAATAATTTTACCTTGATTATATTTTGAATATAAAGGAATAATTTTTCAGAATTATTAAAGTGTATATAAGTTGATTGTTTGGTTGTTGAATAAGTTAAATAAAAACATGTTATAAAGGAATAATTGTATAAGCAAAAAAATTATAAGAATTGAATTATAATTAAAGTGATTTACAATTGTGAAATAAACTTATATATATATAAGAAGTGAAACTATATGAATATATTTATGAATATGAGTTGTAAATAAAAATGAGTTTGAATAAGTAATGAAATTTGACTTTGGTAAAGGTTAAATAAAAAAAAAAATTACTTTAGAATTTATAATCTGAAAATAAAATTCCAGAGAAGTGTTTTGAAAGGATTATATATTTTGGAAAATTGTTTTGGAAAGATAAAAGCTCTAAACTCTTTTCGGTCGCTGGAAAATAATTCCGATAATGATCATGACATCATTGGTGTTCATTTTCGGGTTTCCAAAAGAGGGATTGCTGCCAAATTGTTTAAAAGAAAGTTGTTTGGAAAATTTGGGTTTGGTTATGGAAATTCAAAAGATAATTTGAATTGATTTCAAAAAAATGGTTTTGAAAGGTTGAAAAGACTCTGGAATCCTATGTAAAATATTATGTGAATAATAAATGAGTTGATAACTTATACAATTTGAATTTTGATAGAATAAATTTAACTTAAAAGATGAAGTTAAATTAAAGGAAGTATAAGTAAATCAATAAAATCCAAGTTGAAATAAATTTGAGTTGTCATCAAAGACATGTAATTTGAAATTTAACAAAGGGAAAGTTAAATAAATTGATTTGGATTTGATAAGGTGGTTGAAATGAAATATAACTTAAGTGAAGTTGAATGAAGTTAATTTTGGTATCGAAGTAGATTAATAAGTGAATTAATGAAATGAAGTCATTACGAATTTGAACTTGAGTTATATAAATTGAAATTCAACTTTAAATTGTTAAAGGAATTAACAATTGAATTGATGAAGGGATGAAATATTAATCAATTGAATGTAAATAATTGATATGAAATAATGGATGTAAGTGTTAATTCATTAAAAGCTAATGTTATTGGTAGTTGAATAAATTGAATGGAAGTCCGTTTAAATATGATCCAATTGGAATTAAAAGTGTTGAACCAAACTAAATGTAAAGTGAATAAATTTGGTTGTATTGAATAAACATTGGTTGTTATTTGATTGTTGATTTATTGTATATAATTCATTAAGTGTTAATGAAAGTGAATTAGCTAAATTGAAAGCTATAAATCAAATTGGAAGTTAAGTGAATTTGAATTTGAAATTGATTTGGAAGTGAACCAACTTGAATATAAATTAGTGAACATAGACTAATTGAATATGAATGAATGAATGTTAGTAAAATCCAATGTAAATGAATCAAATGCGATTTAAATTGAAAACCAATTCATTGAATATTAATGAGAATATGAATGAATATTTATTTGGTTATGGATGATAGTTGGTTGATGGTTGCATTTGTTGCTTTAGATGCATTTGCTATATTGACATATGCAGTTGTTATGTATATTGATATTATTTTCATATCTACATGTTCTCATATGTTTGATTTAGTGTTTAGTAGGTGCGGATGGCATTGCTTCGCATTTGGAGCTCGCTTTCGCGCTATATTAGCCGTATATGCTCGCTAATAAAATAAATAAGGTACATATCTCGGATTACATATCGTACTTTTACACTTTTTCCCTGCGGGATGCCTCATCACTTGATGGGATGTATATTTGTGATATATATACTGTCATTTTTCTTTCGGATCGAGCCGCGCAAAGGAGACTCTGGCAAATTTTTATGAAAATTTAAGGCGTTAGAAAAATTTTCAGAAAATTGGGAGAATTAGTGAAAAACTAAGTTTTGATTTGAAGTTGAAAGTTAAACAATAGTAGTTGTTTCTGGAAAGATAACTAAGTATGATTTGAAAACTTAGTAAAGATTTTGTAAGAAGTTTAACTATGGATCTATGGAAAGTTAATAGATTCTGTAACTTTTCTTACTTGATAATTTCGAGGACGAAATTCTTTTAAGGGGGGAGTATGTAATGACCCAGGATTTTTATTAATTAAATTTTGTATATTTAATTAATTTTAAATATTAATAAGTGAATTTATAAGTCGAATAAATTTTATTCGAATAATTGGATTTAATTGAATAATTAAATCGATAATTTAATATGTGAAATTATAGAAATAATTGAAAATTGGCTTAAATATGATTGAAAATGATTTGTAAAATTTTATTTTATCATATTGGAGTTAGAACGATATTTTAGAACTTTTAAAATTGAATTAAGAGTTAATTTGTGAAAATTGAATATTTTAATATTTAATCGACTAGTTAAATTAGCCAATTATCGAACAGTCTCGGAATTGGACGAAACTAGTTCCATTGGATCCGTAATAGTTTGTTATTACTGGATTTCAATTTTCATAGCAATCGCAGTTATTGTTTGATCGTGGCAGCTCGAAACGCATCGAAATTGTTTTAATATTAATTTGGCGAGTGAAAATAGCCATTTTTCAACAGTCTTGGATTTCGACGAAACCAGTTTCATCGGATTCGTAATGTGATATTATTGTAAGGTATCAAATTTCATGTCAATTGGATTTACCGTTTGTCCGGTGCAAGTTAAAACGCCTAGAAAATCATTTAATCGGTTTAATTTTAAATCGAACGTTTATTGCCATAACTCGCACAGATGACCGAATTAGCTCCCGAAACACATTCCATTGTGTTTGGCACGTGGGGTAAACCTTAGAAACGCCAATTGGCATGCTTCGTTTGGAGTTCGGAAACTCCGGGATGAATAGTGTTGTGATAATTTTCTATAAAACCCCCTTGGAATTCATTTTTGCAAAAGTAAAAAGAGGCTAGGGTTTCAAAAATTGCAGGCCGCTACCCCTCTTATCATCAATGGCCAGAAATGTGCCTTCTTCCTCCTCGATTATTCCTAAATCCATAAACATTTGGCCGAAGTCTTCAACTACAAAAGCGTAGAGCTTCACGAGACCTTCGATATGAACGGTGGAGATGGGAAAATACGAAGTCGATTGACGGCAAATTGACCTACAAGGTGCAGCTGTTGTGCACGTTTTTCGGGGCTATGGAGGGACCAAGCTCCATGTTGCTTTGGCCGAGGGTAGGCGAGGTGATGCTCTTCGATATGGTAGTGGTTGATCGGGGTAGAAGTCAACGAAGTGGTCGCGTGTATTAGGGTTTATTGTTACGTGATGGGTTCGGCTTTCATACTCCTACCTGTAGACTAGAACGCGTGAAGATGGAGGGGAGAAAGAAGGTGCGGTCATGATGAAGGAGGCAGAGATCTACGGCTTGGATTCATTTTAGGTTTAAAAAATAAAATTTATGTTGTAAATTTATAGTTAAAAATTCGTGAAACTTTGAAAATGCATATCTTTTTCATACGAGGTCGAAAACGCGCGAAACCAGTTGCGATGGAATTGTATTGTCGAGCACTACGCTATGGAGCTGAATTGGAAGCGATTGGAGCTAGTGAAAATTTCGGGTAAAATTAAACGCACGTTTAATTTTATTCGAAATAAATCGCTAAAACGAAATTGAAATCAAGGTGAGAACTTCTCACTCAATCGAATCGGTTTCGATTTTATTTTAAATTGTTATATTTAAAATTCTTGAATGCATGTTTGAATGATGATTGTTATCTATTGATTGTTAAAATAGACATTATGCGCCGTCAGTAAGCGGATGTTATGTATTAAAAACATATACCGCGAATATTTCATAAACAGTGAAATTGATATTATTTATGTACTCGGAATTGATTTTCCGCAGTATATAGCGGATGAGACCCTATTGCGCTGTCTATTAAGCGGATAATATTTTAAATCCCATATACCGCGATAATTTCGTACTGGAACGGAATTTGTATTGTGCTAACATCTTTGGATGCAGGAAAACAGGTTGGAGGGATCCAACTGGATTCCTCAACAGTATTTATTTGATTATGGATATTTTGATATTCGTTGATTATCATATCGATATATGATATCGTTGTAGTCGTGATTGACTATTTGGTGTGTAGCATCATTGGGCCAAATTTGGAATTTCAAAAGGGTTTTTAAAGTGATTTTTGAAGAGTATACGTTTATAAAATATTTTTGGAATGATTCATTTTAAATAAATAAACGTTATAATTTAGTGTTATAAAAATTATGATTTTTGAGAAATACAGTTAAAAGTTGATTTTTGAGAAATATGGCTTAATGATTGTATAAAATAGTTTATATTGGGATTTCTGAATTTATTGTAAAAAGTTTAAAAATAGGATTTATAAAATTTGATTATTTTATAAATCAAAAGGTGAAATTATAAAGGAGTTTAAAGACGTTTTAAAATAATAATATAAATTGATTTATATAAGAGATTTATAAATTGATATTTATAAATTAAAATATTTGAATTATAAAACGAGTTTTTATAAGTGTTAGAATGAATTGTGAATGAATTTCACAAATGAATGAAATTTATAGAATTATAAACGGTGAAGTTATAAATGGAATTTTATAAGCAGTAGGTTTATAAAATTTGTAAAGTTATTTGAAGAATAAGTTTTGGGTAAATAAATGAATCTTATAAGTTATAAGATTTATAATTTGGGAAGTTTAAAGGAACGATTTTTGCATACAAATAAATTATAAGTTTTAACTTATAATATGAACTTTTAGTATATAATTGAGTTATAAATTGGATAGGTTAATAAAGGAGATTTATAAAAGGAAGTTGTTATAAAATAAATAGAAATGGAATTTATAAATATTGTTTTATAAATCCGCAACGACTTATCTTGATAAATAAATTGTTGTAATTTGTTAATGGAGTTATATTCACATTTTAGACAGTGAATAATCCTTTAAAATAAAATGTATAGAAATGATGAAATTGGTTAACGAAGTATATTCACGTTTTTGAATAGTGAATAATATGTTAAAGAAATTGTTTTGGATGTGATGTTTTAAATAGAATTAAAACGATGTAACGATATTTTTAAAATTGGGTTAAGATTCGAAATCATAGATTTCAACATTTATTGTTGAAATAGACGTTTCGATATATATATGGAAATGGTGGACTATAACACTGTTGTTATAGTAAATGATTTCCGAAAGGAAATTTTTTTCATAGTATTGGGATTTATATATCTATTTTAATTTCGGATCCCTATACTAGTGATTTTGGGTTGTTGTAACGATGTTTTACGCAACATTCGTTTTGGCCCAAATAAATATGTTTAAGAGAATGATTTTCTTAAAGAATGAAATATATACTTAATTTCGATTTAAGTATGTTGAATATTTTCCAAGTATAGAAAATAAAAAGACTTGTGAATCACTTATAAATAAATAAGTATGGAAATGTTTATTTCCAATATTAAGTGAATATTTTGAATTTATCTTTTTGAAGATAATTGAAAATGAATATTAGAAATCGAATGGAAATCGTATATTCATAAATATTTTGGAATGAAAATTCACTATGGAATTTATAAATGAAAGGGGGAAATTGTTTAAAAATAAATATTGATTTATTTTTGAAGTATTGAAAATATATATCTTGTAAAGATATTTTTTGGAAATAAATAATTTGGAAAATTATTTGGAATCTGGTGATGTTGTACATATCCATTGATAGTTCAATAATCGACTATCAATATTTACCTTTGAATGGTTATTTGTTGTGATTTGCTTGAATTTGAATGCCACGCTTATTTTTTATTAAATAAGCGCTCACTATTCGGGTTAACCGGGAAAGGACCTTGGGGTCGTATAACCCATTCTGAGTATGTGATACGTCGTTATGGATTGCATTTGAAGACCGGTGTTGAAGACCGGGTAATTGTGAAAACGATAGAATGACCTATGGATTGTTTCCGCACCGTTTGCTACGGTATGGAGATTTCCTTTGTGATGGGAAATTCGATCGGGTTTGTGAATACCCGGATTGCAAGGACTTCTTTGGAAGTGCCTTCGGTTACGTTCGATCCCGGAACGTACTTGTATGGATGTGTGTCTTACATTACAATTTGAGATTTAAAGCTGGTTTCTATCAAATATATTTATGTCGGTGGCGGAGAATTTATTCTCTTAGCTTAACACCCTTCTCTGAGACATACGAGCTCAGAGGTTATGTAGTTGATGGTTACTAGTGATACATTCCCAAGTTGGTAATGTGGCATATAAGTGCTATTGAGCATTTGTGAATTAAAGCACAGCTTTTATATAAAGCCTTGCTTTGTGAACCAAACTTCGTCAAGCCTCACAGACCGGTTGTGGTCGAAACAGGAATCATGGCAGCAAGGTTATTTGGGGGTCGCACCTCCATAGGGTATGTCATTTCCTATCTGGATTATAAGTAGTATCATGGTATGGAGCCCAGATACTTACTTTGTGGACACACTATATTTATTATTTTGGTGTGATGTTGATTACGAGCGCTCGGTTTAAGGTTCCAAAGGACCGGGGGATGACATACTCGTGTCAGTTGTTACTCAGTTAGGGGTAACCCGGCCTTGTGTAGCAGAGATCTAACCATAACGTTAGATCCGGGAACGTTTCTCCAGAGGTGTTCTATTTTACTTGGGAAGTTCCTTTGCCCGACCATTTGTTGGGAATCCAAAACAAAACAATACGTTCCTTGTACAGTTTTAGTTGTAGAACCTGCCATTTAACATGGTAGCTATAGTAAGCATACTATAATTGTACGTATGCTGGCTAAGATTTATATCTTTACTTTCGAAATGAATTTTTCCTACACTAGGCACTAGTAATAATATCAAATGTTTCTTTTTAATGCGTATCAAGCATCTTTGACTATCATAAGGAGAAATCTCCTCCAATTCTACGTTTGCATTGTCTGTGTGGCGGGAGGCCTTATGGTAGTCTCATTTTTAAAAGCATTGCGAATTGACTTGAAAAATATTCCTCTATTTTGATTTTAAAAATAAGAAAAATAAACTGTTTTAGTTCTCACACCAGTCACATGACTGACTCGGAGTTTATTGTTTTCCTTCCTAAACTCTGGGTGCCCACCAATTTCCACACGGGCAGTCAAGAGACAGGTTTATCAGGATATTCAGGAGTTGCTGGAGGCAAGCTGGATGGCATGGCATATTGTTAGTATATAGTATTTCTTTTCCGCTGTTTGTTGTTGTCGTTGTTGTACACTCTGATGATGGAATGAATTGTAATATGATGTAATGTAATAAATGATGTAGTTCTTTGTTTAAAGATTATTCATTTATCTATTATATGTTGTTCCGCTGCGATTGTGAGATTCTGATATTGTTCTGTTGTGTTCTGTTCCGTTCTATTTTCTATTTTTTTCTCTCTTCTTCTGTCTTTTTCTTCTTCTTAAACCCTCATGGTTCGTTTTTCCGACATTCGATTGCTTGGTAGTTGATACAGTGAACGTATTGATGTCGATTTTCGGAAGTCGAAGAATCAGGTTCTGACACAAATGGTGTCTAGGCTAACCAAAAAGCAAAAAGGTATGTGTGAATGGAACCACACAAATGGTGTCTAGCCTAACCTCGCAAAAAATGTATGTGTGAATGGAATCACACAAATAGTGTATAGGCTAAGCAAAAAGCAAAAAGGTATGTGTGAATGGAATCACACAAATGGTGTCTAGCCTAACCAGGAAGCAAACAAAGAGACATCGCACAATTGCTAGCCTAAATCACAAAATGATCGTCATGATCAACGAGAAGTGTCAATTACACTAAGCTAGTAAATATAAAAGTTTAGCTTCATGTCCCATAACCACTTTCTTAACTCAAATATTTACGAACAAACTGTAGATCTTCACTAGAAAATTGTCACAAAAAGGTTCAATCGACCAAGTCCAAGAGTTAACCGACGAAGCAAACGCAAGTGTTCATACCACTTGTTTCACTAAGCCGTTTAATTTAATTTCTCATACGAGTGAGGTAAAGGTTTGTATATACTAGTAGATTGGAAAATGGTTTAAGAAAAGAGCTTTGTTATTGAAAATAGAGTTGAAATCATTTTATTGAAAGAGTTTTGATATTTACTAGTAGTATTGAAACCTTCATATTTTAAAGTGACAAATCATTGAAGTGATTGTAGAAACAATCAATCATAAAAATTCACATACGAAGACGTGAATAAAATCCAAAGAAACCGATAAAGAATCCATCGAAATAGATATTCAAAAATCCATAAAATCGACCGAGAAGCCCAAGATACTTTATCTCGAAGAATGGTCAACTCAGCATCTCAACAAAGCAAATTCTATTGAATGTTTTTCAGATAAGATCCCCTACGGAGGGGGGGTTCGGGGGAGGGGGTGGCAACCCCCCAAGGTGGGGGTGCGGGGGAAACGCCCCTGCTACGGGGTTCGACCTAAGGGAGATTCAAAACGGTACGACCTAGTGAAGACCTAAGGGAGAATAGGATCGAGCAACCTAAGGGAGTAAAGGTCATGCGACCTAAAGGTTTTAAGGTCTAACGACCTAACACAAGACAAGTCCAAGCGACTCAAGAGGTCAAAAGGGAGTGCGTCCTATCAGGTCATCAGGATGAGCGACCTAACATAAGTAGCCAAGCGACCTAGAGGTCATACGACCTAACATAAGTAGCCAAGTGACCTAACTGGAGCGACCTAGAGGAATAAGGTCATGCGACCTAAAGGGGAGCGGTCTATCTAGGTGAGTGAGGTCGAGCGACCTACGACCTAACGAGGTAAAGGCCTAACGACCTAGTGAAACACGCGACCTAAAGCCATCGTGTTACGGCCAAAAACCCACGAGTTACGACCTAACTCCGAAGACGTTAGAAATGGCCAGAACGACCTATGACCTAAGGTCCATACGACCTACGACCTAAGGTCCATACGATCTAACTCCGAAGACGTTAGAAATGGCCAGAACGACCTACGACCTAAGGTCCATACGACCTACGACCTAACTCCGAAGTGAAAATTCAAGGTAGTGCGACCTAGCGCGATAACACGCGAGCGACCTAAGGGCTAGGTCGCGGGCGACCTAACTCCGAACATAGAAAAATGGCCAGAACGACTTAAGTGCAGAAAATTCACCAAAACGCTAAAAATTGGAGTTTCTCGCCAATCCAATCCAAACCAAATGCTATTATGCATGAAAAAATGATAGGGAATCATTCCCAGTAGTCCAATATAATTATAGGCTAGAATTGTGAGATAAAAATCTCACCTTTGCACCAAAAATCAATGAAAATGAAGCTTTGAAGCAAAGTAAGAATCAATCCACTTCAATCTCAATATAAGAAGCTTGAATCCAATATCTTCTCTTTGAATTTGGAATTGAATGATGGATTTGAAGTTGAAACCTAGGCTTGGAATTTTAATTTCCCATTCCACTAACCATTAATGCTAAAGCTTGGTTGTTAGGAAATTTATGAAGAGTGAGAAGAAGGGGTTGGAACTTGGGTTTAATAGGCTAAGTCCAAACCAAAGTCTTAAGTGAAAAAGGTAGTGAAATTCCACTAACTCCAAATCTATCAATGTTTATACTTAAAAAAATTGTAAACAGCATTTCGAACTCAATGGAAGTGGTCTCGAGTCCTAATTTGACCGTTTGCAAAAAAATAGCTTTTCGGACCAATATCCGATTAACGACAAAATATTTAACTAAAATATTTAAATATAAAATCGATAAATATGCGGGTTGTTACATAATGCTATAGATAGTTCTCATACAACTAACATAATGAAATAAAAGTGACAAGTAAACATAAAAAATAAAGCATGATAAGTTAAAATTGACTTGAAAGAGATGGATCATTGTGATTAGAGCTAGAGCTTGAGGAAGACCATTCAAAAGGATATGGATTGTATGCTTGACTAGATGTAGAGCCAGAACAAGAAATTTGATCCCATATCTTATTGAGAAAGCCTTTGATAGAATTGAATTTTCTTTCCGTCTTTTTCTCAAGTGCTTTTATGTCCCGATGAATCTTTGATTGATTTCGGGAGAGAGTGATGATGGCTTGTCTTGAGGAAGTATCCGGGCCAATTTCTTGGATGGTGTCAACATCCTCCTCTTCTTCTTCATGATGGGTACGGGAAGAAGAAGCAATACTAGAGTCTCGAGGTTGAGGAACACCTTGTTGAATATTTTGTGACCATTGTTGGAAGGAAATGATTTGTTGAGAAGGAGGCCGTATAGGAAGACCCATCAACACTAAAGTTTTAGCGCCTAACTCACTAATACTTGTAAAATCGAAATCAAGCATTGGTACTCCAATATTTAGGAGAATGCGCATAATCTAGGCGCCATAATGAATAGTTCTATATTTCCTTCGGATTGTGATATCTTGGAATTCATCCAAAATAATGTTCCCCCAATTTACTTGTTGACTAGAATAGATAGAATAAAGTGCTTGAAAGTTTTCTTTATACACTTTTTCATAGCTACCCGTTCTTGGTTGGAGAGATCAAATAAGACCACGGTGAATTAGCCTAGCTTGTGGTCGTAAGTAGGTAGATTTTAAATTGCCCATATTTATAAGTTCATTGGATAAAAATTGATGTGAAACTTCATCACGATGTTCCATATCAACTTCAATTTCATTAATATCAATCCTTTGATAAGGACAATTTTAAATATGACCTAGTCTTTGTAAAGGTAAGAAAATTCTTACGCCACAAACTAACGACCGAACATAATCTTGACGGTTTTGAGGATTTTGATGATCCAAATTTAAGTTTGCAAGAAATTTTTTAATCATAAGATGATTAATCTTAACATTATTAGGAGAATACCCAATCAAGCTGTCGAAGTGAAATTGCTCCGCTAATTCTCTAATTCGATATGCTGCGAAGTCCGGGATTTCATGAATGCTCCTTTAAAAATATTTGAGTTCTTCATGGAATTGAACGAGAAACAGCAACATCGTTCCATAGCCATTGCCGAATTTGGTCTTCGGATGGTCCGGAAGTTGATTCTCTTATTCTCTTTAATCTTGGTGCCATTGGCAAGTTAGAGCAAGAGTAAAAGCTTTGAGTGAGATGAAAATGGGGGCTAGGGTTCTGAAGTAAGAAGTAAAGAAGTGAAAAAGTTATTATATAGGTGTTGAAAAGGTAGGGGTAAAAAGTTAATAAATATAGAATAAGAAAGGTAGACAAAAATCCTCAGAAGGGATTCAGACGTCTGAATAATTCAATTCAGACGTCTAAATTTGGTTGGTTTGCAACCCGCAAGGATTTAGCTCAAAATTGGGCTAATTCAAAGGTCTGTTTTTCTTGATTCAGACGTCTGAATCTGAGGTAAAAAATTTTTTTCAATGAATATACAGACGTTTGTTTAAACCAATTCAGACGTCTGAATTGTGCACAGAAGCATATATTTGGCAATGGTGAGAAAAAATAATATATTATTGAATATTTTTCAATACTACAAATAGAATAAGAAGAATGAAATGACAAAATAAAAATAATATTAAAAAACAAGAAACGATTAAGTAGATTGTGAAGAAGATGATGGAGTATGACAAGATTCTTCTTCAACTTTGGTGTTCTCCACATATAGTCGAAGCGGAGACCATCTGTTACCACGTTCCCAAGAATTTGGAGTTGTTGGTGGACATTGTGGTGATGGTTCCCAAGGATTGCGACGACTTGGAGAACGAGCTGTAGATGGTTGATGAACAGAATCCTTTGATGAAGAACCACAGAACTTTAATGCTACTTGTTCTGAAAAGCTAAGTCGTTTGGCATTAACTTTTTGCTCATAGTATAATTCACGTTGTAAGTCTAATGTTTCTTTTTGATAATGATGAATATCATCAATTTTCTCTTTTGTGGATGGTGATCCAAAAAAGAGAGACTGTCTTGTTTTTTTTGCTGGTGGAGTATATCCAATATGAGTAGAGGGTGGAACGATCGGAATCGTTTCTTATATAGGAGTAGGAGTTGGTCGATTCTCTGATTCCGACGAAGGAGAGGTGTAAGATAGGTTAGATGACACGGAGTTATTTTGAGATGACATGATTGAACAGAAATTTTTGTTTAAAAGAGAATCAAAAGAATTATTGATGAAAAGAATTGTAAGAATTCAGCAATATATAGGAAGAAGCTTGTTCAAAAATAGAGGACAATATATGGTTTTAACGTTAGAGAAATAGTATCCATAGGAAAAGAAGGAGAGAACGGAAGGTATATATATGAAGTTAATGACAACCTCATATTTCAGAAAACAATAGAGAGAGAAGTGGTAGTGTAGCGGACTATCGAGTATGAGGTCTTAAGTTCGAGTGCTAGAAGACACTTTTTATTTCTTTTGATAGAAACTATGAATTCTATATATATATATATTATTTTTATAAAAGAATATATATATATATATATATAAATTTGAACTTAAAAATCTTTAAGAGAGACGATACCAAGTTCTCGTCTTAAATTAATGAAAGTATTTTCATTTAACGGTTTTGTAAAGATATCTGCCAATTGTTTGTTAAAGGATACATATCTAAATTTATTATCAATATTATCACTAAGAAAATGAATGTCAATATGTTTTGTTCGTGAATGATTTACAGGATTTTTAGATAAGTTTATAGCACTAGAATTATCACAATAAATAGTTGATTTACGTAAATTAAAACCAAAATCTTGTAGTGTTTGTTGCATATAGATAACTTGAGCACATGCCAAAGCTGCAGAAATATATTCTGCTTCACATGTCGACAATGAAACACAGTTTTGTTTTTTACTAAACCAAGATACAAGAAACCATCCAATGAAGTGACAAGTCTCGCTGGTACTTTTTCTGTCTGCCCGGCTTCCTCCAAAATCAGCATCACTATATGACACTAATTCAAAAGGACATTCCTTTGGATAGAATAGTCCAAAGTCCTTCTTTTTATTAAGATATCGTAGTATGCGTTTCACTACTCGTAAATGTGATTCTTTGGGATCTGCTTGAAATCGTGCACATAAACAAACACTCATCATTATGTCAGGTCTACTAGTTGTTAAATATAGTAACGATCCAATCATACTTTGATATAATTTTTGATCAATACTTTTACCATTTTCATCTTTATCAAGATGTATGGTTGTACTCATAGGAGTTGGTTTGGTAGAAGTATTTTCCATACCAAAGCGTTTAATTAGATTGTTACAATACTTTTCTTGATAATAAAAATACCATTTTCTAGTTGTTTTATTTGTAAGCCAAGAAAATAATTTAACTCACCCATATGTGACATTTCGAATTCTTTAGTCATTATATTAGAAAAATCTTGACAAAGTCTTTCATTTGTAGATCCAAAAATAATATCATCAACATATATTTGAACAATTAAAATATCATGTTTATTTCTTTTAATAAAAAGAGTTTGATCAACCTTTTCAATTTCAAAACCAGAATCTATTAAATATCTTTTAAGACGATCGTACCAAGCACGGGGTGCTTGTTTCAAACCATATAAAGCCTTTTTAAGCTTATAGACATGGTTAGGAAATTGTTCGTGTATGGATAATGGAGGTTGTTCAACATATACATTTTCTTTTATGAAACCATTTAAAAAAGCACTTTCGACATCCATTTGATATAATTTAAAATTATAAAAACATGCAAATGCTAGTAAGATTTGTATTGCTTCTTGTCTAGCGATTGGAGCAAACGTTTCTTCATAGTCAATTCCTTCTTCCTGGTTATATCCTTGAGCAACTAATCTAGCTTTATTTCTAGTAATATTTACTTGTTCATCTGCTTTATTTTTAAAAACCCATTTTGTACCAATAACTGATTGATCACTACGCCGTGGAACCAAATTCCAAACATCATTTCTTTCAAATTGGCTTAGTTCTTCTTGCATAGCGATTAACCAATTTTCATCGGTAGATGCTTCTTTAATATTTTTAGGTTCAATATTAGATAGAAAAGCTACATGACCCATTTGATTTAATCGACTTCTCGTTCTAACAGATGAGTTAAGTTCTCCAATAACATTATCATAATGATGATCTCTTAATATCCTAGGTAGAGATCTTAATTCATTGTTATTGTGATTAATGTTTTCAATATTTTCAATATTTGAAATTTCTGTGTTTGTGATATTATCAGTAAATTCTTCATCATCTCTTATACTTGGCGTTTGTTTAAAATTTTCATCGAAAGATACATGAAGTGTTTCTTCGATGATATTTGTTCTTTTATTATAAATTCAATAAGCTTTGCTTCGATCCGAATATCCTAAAAATATTCCTTCATCAGATTTTGGATCGAATTTACCCAGCTGATCTTTTGTGTTTAAAACAAAACATTTTGAACCGAAAATTTTGAGATAAGAAATATTTGGTTTTCGTCCATTAAGAAGTTCGTAAGGAGTATTCTTAGTTAGAGGTCGAATAGAAACACGATTCAAAACATAACACGCTGTTGCAACTGCTTCAGCCCAGAAATGTTTTGGTAACGTACTTCCATTTAACAAAGTTCTTGCACATTCCTGTAAGGTTCTATTTTTACGTTCTACAACTCCATTTTGTTGGGGAGTTCTAGGAAACGAAAAATTATGGAATATTCCTTTTTTCTTACAAAAATCTTCAAAGGCTTCGTTTTCGAATTCACCTCCATGATCACTTCTTATGTTTTTGATTTTTAAACCTTTAAAATTTTGAATTCTTTTAACAAAAGTTTTGAATTTATCAAAGGTATCACTTTTATTTTTCATAAAAATAGTCCAAGTATATCTAGAAAAATCATCAACAATAACAAACACATATCTACTATTATTGATGGATTTTACTTGTGTTGGTCCAAATAAATCCGTAGGTAGTAATACAAGTGGTTGTAAAGTTGAAATGACCCTTTTAGATTTAAAAGATGACTTTGTTAGCTTTCCTAACTGACATGCATCACAAATATGATCAAATTTAAAATTCATTTTTGGTAGACCTTTCACTAAATCATTTTTAGAGAGTTTGTTTATAGTTTTGAAGTTAATATGACAAAATCGTTTGTGCCATAACCAAGGATCATTTTCTTTGGCTATGAAACACAAATCTAAATTTAGTTTTATTTTCATATTCAGAACATAGATGTTTCTGTCTCTATTACCTTCGAAGATAAGATTTTGATTTTGATCAAAAATATAACATTTGTTTTCAGAACAAGTGATTTTGAATCCTTTGTCACACAATTGGCTGATACTAAGTAAATTATGTTTTAAATTTTTGACAAGCAAAACATTTGAAATAAGAGGTAAATTTGATATACCATTATTGCTCACATCGCCTTTGCCGATGATATAGCCTTTGGAGTTGTCTCCAAATGTGACTGATCCTCCATCTGAGTAAGTAATATTTGTAAGCATATCTTTGTCTCCTATCATTTGTTTTGGGCAACCACTGTCGAGTATCCATTTCCCTCTTTTCTTGAGTCAGACCTACAAAAAATAAGAGATAATATTGGTACCCACTTTTTCAATAGGGTCCTAAGAGTTAAATTTTAGGAAACCAAACCCAAGGGGGCTCAGTATCCCATTTAAAAATGTAATTTTTATTTTTATGAACAGTTTCAAAAAAGGTGTTTATATATTTCTTCCTAATCAAACTGTTGTTTGTTTTAGGCACCCATATGTTTATACTTTTTGGGTTAGAATTCCTTTTTGTCTGTTCAATAGTAGACTTAATATTTTTCTTTTTAGGTGAATTTGTTGTTTTCTTAACATATCCTAATCCTTTTCTACTTGAAACAGATTGAGAGCTATTAATAATTTTAGATAAAGTTTCTCTTCCTTTATTAGAATTTGAAACGTTTTTGGTAATGCTTTCTAAATTAGCTTTAAGACTACTATTATCCAACTCTATCAATTTTACCTTAGTTTTTAGTTTATGATTTTCAGAAACAAGAGCATCATTCTTTTCTTTTTGAGTTTCAATTTCATGACTCAAAAGTGTAAGTTGATAATTTATATTAGAGAATGATTCTTGTAATTTTTCAAGTTCTTCCTCTAGTATTTTCTTCTCAACTTTAAGCATATCTCTTTCGTATTCTGCTTTGTTCTGATGTTTACGAGTTTCCTTATATTTTCTTTTGAGATTTTTCAAAGTATCAATTAGTTCTGAATTTATCTCAATCATGTCATTAAAAGTAAAATTACTAACCTCATTTTCAGTAGCCATAAAGCAGACATTTGCTTGCTCGTTTTCACTTTCACTACTGTTATCTGATGAAGAATTATCTGAATCAACCCATGTTATGGAGAATGCTTTCTTTTTCTTATATTTTCTACTCTTGTTGAAGTATTTTTTCTTTAATTCTGGACATTCTTTCTGGATATGACCTTTCTTATGGCAGTTAAAGCATTCTGGAATTGAAGATGATGGTTTGTTTGGGAAGTTCTTTTTTCCATTATTTCTGTTGTTTTTCCTGAATTTCAAGAATTTTTTGAAAATTTTGGCAATAAATGCTAGATCTTCTTCATCCGAATCTTCATCTTTTTCTTCTTCAGCATGGAAAGCTATATTCTTTTTGTCTTGTGTTTGTACTCGTTTTGCCTGCAAATTCACTTCATAGGACATTAGATTTTCTATTAACTCTTCAGGTTTTATGCTAGAAAGATCATTAGCTTCTTCATTGGCTAAGACTTTTCTTCCCATTCATCTGTTAAAGAGTTTAGGTTTTGTGATACAATATCAAAATCAGTGTACTTTTCTCCTAATCCTAATAGTGAATGATAGATATCTTGAAATCTGGAGTACATATCATTTATGGATTCATCTTGTTTCATTCTAAAGTTTGAAACTGATTTTTGAGCATGGAGATTTTGCTTTGTTTAACTTTGTTGGCTCCTTCATGAGTGATTTTAAGTGTTCTCCAAATTTCATAAGCAGTTTGACACATGCTAACACGGTTAAATTCATTTATATCTAGTGCGTCGAATAACATGTTCATAGCTTTAGCATTGGCAGTAGCATCAAATTTTTGTGTGTTCGACCAAGTAGAATACTCTCCAGTAGAAAGAGTGTATTCATTCTGTGTGATATTCCATGATTCAAAACAATTAGATTGCATATAAATTATCATATGAGTAGACCAATAATTATATTTTAAACCATTGAAAAATGGAGGTCGTGCAGTGGATTGACCTTCAATAAAACTAGTGTAGTGACAGTGTTGGTAGTGCTGGTGTTGTTTTCCGTATTAGCAAAAATACCAGATAACTGTGTAACGGTTATAAGATGCCTTGCTCTGATACCAATTGAAAGTAACTACTATGGATAGCTATTACTTAGGATCGTGTAATACGGAATATAATTAAATCTAAATGGAGAAACAAATGGTAATAGCAAAGTAAATAAAAATAAAAAAACCACACCAGGAATTTTTATGCTGGTTCGAACTTCCCGTTCTACGTCCAGTCCCAGACTCTTTCTGGAATTTTAACTACAACAACCCTCACTTAACCCAGAGGAATAGGTTTACACTGCCTAAGCAACCGAACAGGACTTCGCCTGCCTAAGCAACCGAATAGGACTTCAGTACAAAAGATATCTGACTGTAGTGTGTTCTTAAATGACACTGATAAGTCAATTGAGTACAATCTTCCTATAATCTTCTCCTTTATGATATATAGTGTGATATGCTTTGAGAATTACGGAAGATAAAGTGATCAATGATCAAAATATGTAAGAATTTGAGTGCAGTTTGAAAATTTTGAGAATAGATAAGAATTCAAGAATGCTAAAAGTAAATTCGGTAATTTGTTTGTTGAATTCTATAATCTATATATAGTATATGAAGAGTTGCATCTTTAAATGAAAAGTTATATTGAAAAGAATGGATGCAACTGTTGATTTAAAAGGATGTTTCTATTGGTGAAGAGAAGTGACTTTTTAAGAAAATAGCTATTGGGGATATTCATACGTCTGAATAAAAAAATTCAAACTTCTGAATTAGATTGAAAACGTAAACAGCAAAGAAATAGTTCATTTTTGACCTCATTTAAACGTCTGAATATTTTAGTTCAGACGTCTGAATATTGTGAAAACAATATTCTTATTTCAGTAATCAGACGTCTGAATGAATGGATTCAGACATCTGATTTTGCTGTTTTGTGCATGTATGAGCATGTGTGTGCATGTGTATGTATATGTTTATATATATATATATATCATTTAAGGAGAGATTTTAACAAATTTTCTAAGTAATATACAGACTCTAGACACATAATATACAGTTATAAACATCTGCAGATGAATCTGCAATAAATCTCCTGCAAAGATGGTTTAAAATACATATAACATTTTATATAGATTTTTATAATCAAAATCGAGAATCTAACAGTTATACTCTCCCCCACTCAAAACTTTTCGTCCCCGAAAAGGAAAAAGAAGGGAAAAGAAGAATTCAGAATCAATATATCTTATCCAAAAAATTAATTTTATAAACAATTAAATTTACAAAATTAGTTATTTAAATAAAATATACAAATTTGTACTCATTATATCTTTTATACTTAAATCAATAAAGTTTGGAAAATATTTTCAAAAATTTTCTAAGTCCAAAATTTCGTCAGAGTCTCCTTTGTACGGGGAGGCTCGGGAGAAAATATAATACCAAATATAATAATATATAACATATATTTTCCAAAATAGTATATCCCAACACGGGAACAATAATATAATAACGGTGTAAACCGTAATCCGAAAACGTACCTATTTGTCAAGCAATTTACGCTTAATTATGAAACCAAAAGCAGTAGCAATTGCTTCCATAACCTGCATTTCACTTATATAATCCAAAAGAGTTAATAATTATATAAAACGAAAGGTTTAAAGTGGTTCAACCATAAACAAACAAATCAATATAAACATCAATCAATTGCACAAACAGCATACAACCATCGTACAGAATCAACACAATTCAACTATCCGTCCATATCAAACAAACAATAGTTGTTCGGATTCAAAACTTTAAATTGTACAGAATGGGGAATAATCAACTAAGTGCACCATTTACTCAACAGTCTTAGATAACACTAAATAGATTATTTGTTCATCCAAACAATATTAAAGTATCCTTGCCCAAACAACCATAAACCAAACAAACAACGATTTCAAACAACAGATCCAGTTTATTCATTTTAGTTTCATTTCATACATTTTTTGTTTGATTTTCTTTCCATTCATATAATGGTTTATCTTTTTACTTTACATTTATTTCTTAAAACATTTACTTCTATTCATTTGTTCAATGTTTATTTCAATTTTCATTTATTACTTATTCATATTAAATCAAATTTATTTGCAGGTAAATTTATTAATTTAAGTAACTTCTGCCTATTTACTTAAGTTTGTGATTACTTACTTACAATACCTACTTTCCATTATATTTAATTAGTAGCATTTTCACTTATACTTAAGTTTATAACACTATAACATCAAATTCTTATTTATTAAGGTGATTAACTGAACCCTTTCATTATATAAAATTTACTTGTACAAATTTTCCTTTACGTTTTCTTATTAAACATTTCAACTTTTAATATTTGGTAAGTTATATATAAGCTTTTTAAGAATGTAATTAAAATCATACAAGTTTATTCTACTTCCTTTAATTAATTTAATGTTCAATAATAATATCCTTTGTCTTATAGGTTACATATTTTAATTTCTTTTAATTTCCTTTATACCCTAGCATTAAATTTCTTTTTTTATTTAAAGGTTTCAATTATTAGTAAAATTCCATTTTACTACACTAATTTGAAACTATTAAACAATGGAAACTTAAGAATTAAATACCGGGTTTCAACCAAAACCATTTAAAATAATAGATAAATATATACTTACAACATATATATCCAATTATATTTAAAACAATTTAAAATTTAAATTTGTTTATCAAAATAAATCTGCAGTAAAATTACTACAGTGGCCTTCCCACTTCGAAACTCGAAAATGAATTCGATGATGCGTGCACTCATCACCAAAATTATTTTCCAGCGATAGAGAGGGGAGTACAAAATTTATTCCTTCCGAATTTCTTTAAAACAATTCTTTTAAATTATATTGAAATGTTTATATCAGAAAATACTTCTAATATTATTATTACTATATTCCAAAAGCATTTGAAAGAAATTTTCAAAACCTCGGACATAAGTTCTAAAATTTCCAAATTTATTTATTTTATTCTAAAACTCATTTCAGCTATTATTTATAATTTCATTACCTAACAGCCAACATTTTGCAACCAAATATATATCATTTATAAAATTTATTTTATATATAGAAAATATAATAGGCAAAATTATTTCATTAACCTATATTAAAAACAAATATTGTGTCGGTCTATCATATTAAGTGTTTAGAAATTCCTATTGATGTCACGGTGTCCCATGCACCAACCAGAATTTATAAATACAAAATGGAACAAATTAGCACAATATTAAAGTATTTTTATAACACTAATAAATACGCTCTCTCATATATACACTCAGAGGCTCATCATAGGGTATTACTATCCTATTAATAAAGAGTCAGATAACACAAAGCCAAGGTTTATCGCTAAACCAAAGCTGTAACAACCCGCATATTTATCGATTTTTATATTTAAATATTTTATTTAAATATTTTATCGATACTCGGAATTTAGTCCGAAAAGCTACTTTTTGCATACGGTCGAATTAGGACTCGGGACCACTTCCATTGGGTTCGAAACGCCGTTTACGATCTTTTTAAGTGTAAACTTTGATATGTTTGGAGTTAGTGTAATTTTGCTAATTTTTCACTTAGAGCTTTGGTTTGGGCTGAGCCCATTAACCCCACTTATGTATTCAGTCCAAACCCCTTCTCCTCTTCATTACTCATTCCTCATTTCCTAATACTCAAGCTTTTATAACAATGGAGAGTGGAAGAGGAAATTAAAACTCCAAGCCCTAGTCTTCATTAGTAAATCCAACTCCTAGCTCCAAATTCAAGAGAACCCATTGGTAAGCCTTCTCTTCATCTTCTCCAACTCTTTCTCCATTCAATTTCAGAAATTTCCTAAACCTAATTTAGGAAATGTTTCTCCTTTAAGCTTAGATTCAAGCTTGTTGGGTTGGAATTGAAGAGTGATTGTTCTTGCCATTGCTCTATAGCTTCTTCTTCACTGATTTTGTAAAAAGGTGAGATTTTTATCTCACATCTATGACTATAATTATCTTTGGTTGTTGGGTATGAATTCCTAACACTTCTTCACGTGCATTTGCTCTTGATTTGGATTGGTTTTGTGAATATTCCAATTTTTGGGTTTTTAAGTCAAAATTGTGTGAAAATCCTTTTATGGATGTTTGATCATGTTTTGGATGATGCATCTAGGAGCACAGAGGGCCGGGTTGCCGATTGGCATAAACCCTTAGAGCCAATGTTCGTCCGGTTGCACTTTGGAAGAGTTTGCTCTTCATTTGGATAGGCTGAAAAACAGCCCAGGCATGATTCAGTCGACTGAATCCTCTGTTCAGTCGACTGAACCTGGAACCCGAAAGTTTCCAGGCATGATTCAGTCGACTGAACCCTCTGTTCAGTCGACTGAACCCTCTGTTCAGTCGACTGAACCTGGAAACAGAAAGTTTCCTGAACCTGAAAAATTTCCAGGCACAGGGTCAGTCGACTGAAAACTCTGTTCAGTCGACTGAACTTGCCGTTTCAATCCAATTTGCCTTTTTGGATTGAATTTTTAATTTAAATCGATTCGTGATGATCCTATTTGTTGTTATCATTTATTACGACTTTGATGACTCCTTTTTAGGGATTTTTGAATATCCATTTCGATGGATTCTTTATCGGTTTCTTTAGACTTGATTCACGTCTTCGTATGTGGATTTTAATCATTGATTGTTTCTACAATCATTTTTATAGTTTGTTACTTTAAAAATATAAAGGTTTTCAATGCTAGTAGTAAATATCAAAACTCTTTCATCTAAATGATTTCAAAACTATTTTATTACAAAGCTCGTTTCTTAAACCGTTTTTCAATCTACTAGCATATACAAACCTTTACGGCATTCGTATGAGGAATCTAATTAAACGGCTTAGTAAAACAAGTGGTATGAAACGCTTGCGTTTACTTCGTCGGTTAATTCTTGGACTTGTTCGGTTGAATCTCTTGTGACAAATTTTCTAGTGGAGATCTACAATTTGTTCGTAAATATTTAAGTTAAGCTAGTGGTTATGGGACATGAAGCTAAGCTCATATATTTACTAGCTTAATGTAATTGACACTTCTTGATGATCATGACGATCATTTTTGTGATTTAGACTAGCAATTTTGTGATGTCTCTTTGTCTGCGATTTAGGCTAGACCCCGTTTCTGTGTGATTTCGACTCACACATGTGGGGTAGCGCCCCATGGTCTTCGGGCCGTTCGTGTGTCAAAAATTTAATGGCTAGCTACCATGAGATAGCGTCTCGTTCGTGTGATACATATGTTGGTGAGTTTTCATGCTCCCGTTCGTGTGATAGGCCTCCCCCCCTTTTTATGATTTCTGGATTTCGTGTATTGAATTCTGGAATTTATGCTTCACCAATTTTAGTGATTTTCCTTGATATGATTTATCAATTTTTGTGTATTGATGAATTTGTGTGTCATTGACTTGTTGTGAATACAAGATTTGGGCATGAAACCCTTTTTGGATCTTTGTGAAGATTCTTGTGATATTGATTAATCTCATGTTGAGTTTCAATTACATACTTATTGTAGTATGCCCGTATGGTTATCATATGTTTATGCCATATCTCTTGTTCTATATCATGTTATCTGATATTTATAGCTAGACTGATCCGTTTATTATTTTCTTATAAATAATACTCGGGTCAGACTGAGATGTTACAGGTGCTTCTGCTTGACTTCTCCCCAGGGATTCATTACTCTGACTTTTGGCTAAGTATTTAGATTAGCAGTTTCTGTTGTTTACACCTGAGATATAGACTCATAGTTGTATTCTTTTTTATAGCACGTGTTGCTATTCTTTTGTATTATTGTGGATCTTTTTGACCACTACTCTGATGTACACTTTCATGTGTTAGTTATATATTCATATCTTCTTCCGCCTTTGTGATATGGATGTCTGTGACTGATTTGTGTTATGCTTATTTCTATGTTTGTTTCCGAAGATTATATATAGCCGCTGTGTAGTAGCTTTGAGTTTGTGTCGGTATATCGGATTCCCTCTTGAGATGAAATGCATGTTATATTTTATCCGGTATATCGGTGCTCGCACAAAGCAATTATACAGATGGTCGCTCCTCAACAGCCTTATTCTCCGCGCTAGTTGACGGCATTACCCCGTAGTGTCCTTGGCTAGCGTGGGTATAGAGGTGGGGCATCACAGCTTGGTATCAGAGCCAAACTTCGAAACAATATAGAATAACTTAGCAAGGACCATAATCCTAAGTCTATCTTAGAAGTTGTGCTTCAGGATTTAATTCGAGTCTTCGTACCGATATATCCTATTTTCTTTATGATTCCTTCTTTTATCTATCAAGATTGCTTGATATTCATTTTGTGAATAACCTTCTTCTTCTTCCTTCTTTCTTTCTTAAGGAAGAGAAATGGTTAGACCTGGTCGTCCCATAACTGGACCATCTAGTGTTCCACCCCAAGATAGAGTTTTTATGACTACGCAGCAACTTCTTGACCTTGTCACGAATGCTCAAGCAGCTGGTTCTAATCCGGAACCTACTCACCCTAAATCTGGGTTGGCACGTTTGTGCAATGATTACACCAACCTGGGTGGGAAGCCATTTAAAGGTTCTGAAACTGTCATCGAGGTCCAGGCTTGGTTGAGGACCTGCGATCGGATCTTCACTCGCATGAATCTCGTCGATCTTCACCGTGTTCAGGTGGCTTCCAGTATGCTCCAAGAGGGAGCATTGAACTGGTACGAACTTCTTATTTCTGAGATTAATGAAGCGGATCTCACCTGGGAGCCATTCCGGGAACGGTTCGAATTAAAATTCATGCCAGAAGCAGAAAAAGTGACATTGGCTCTTCGTTTCATAGACCTTGTTCAGGGTGTAGCCTCCGTGACTGATTATGTTGCATCCTTCGAGTCACTTTCCAAATATGGGGTTGAATACATCAGAACCCCATTGAAGAAGAACCAAAGATTTGTCTATGGCTTAAACAAAAATCTCAAGAAGCCATTACATCTAAAATTAGAAGTTTCCTTCGACCAACTCATTGATATCGCTCTTCGTCTTGAAGAGGCGGATAGGGAAAGTGATGTTGAAGTGGTGGGTTCCAGACCAAACTTCAACAACAAGAAAAGGCCAAACAAATTCAAAGGTCTGTATCCCAACAAAAAGGTTAAGCAGACAACTCCTGCTGCGAAGACTTTTTCCTCTACTGATGGGAAATGCTTTAACTATGGTTCCAGAGACCATTTTGCGAACAAGTGTTCAAAGCCTCGTACTTGTCGCTATTGCAAAAGCCCGGATCATTATTTATCTTCTTGTCCCAAACTTCAAAATAGAAAGGAGGGAAAGCTTAATGTTGCTCAAGCCCCTGGCAACACATCTCGTGGTCAAGGTATTTCTCATTCTATCCTTGATGGTATTATAATATTTCGTGATCAACCTATTCGAGTTCTATTTGATACGGGAGCACCCCATTCTTTTATATCAAAAGAGCTTGTTGATACTTTTTCTTTAAGTGTTGTTGCTTTAATGACTTCTTTGAGAATTGCGAATCCGGTTGGTGGATCCGCAACGCTTAGTTTGCTTTGTAAAGATGTGGAGGTTATTTTATGTGATTTCTCTTTCCTAGCCGATTTGCATGTCATGCATTATTTAGGCTTTGGGATGATTTTGGGAATGGATTGGCATAACCGTTATGAAGCTCATATCCTATGTCCTGAGCGGACTATTCATCTTCGACATCCTTAATCTGTTAAGCAAATTTCTATTATTCTTAAAGATTCGGATACCACTTTATCTGCATCTTTATATTCTTTAAATCCTCGAGATGATGATAATGACGATGAAGTGGACATTATTTCTCTTATTCACATTGTTCGTGAATTTTCCGACATATTTGAGCCCGTTTGAGGATTGCCACCTAAGCGAGCAATTGAGTTCAAAATTAATCTTACTCCTGGAGCTCAACCTATTATTCGTCCTCCTTATCGTTTGTCCAATAAGGAAAATGAGGAGATGCACATACAATTATCCGATTTGGAATCGAAGCAATTTATTCGCTCTAGTTCCTCGCCTTGGGGAGCTTCGGCTATTTTCGTGAAGAAATCCGATGGTACACTTAGACTTCGCATTGACTACCGCAAGCTTAATGATCTTACTATCAAAAATAAATATCCTTTACCTCGGATTGATGATCTATTTGACCAACTTAGCGGTGCTAGAGTCTTTTCACAATTGGACTTGGGTACCGGTTTTCATCAGCTTCGTATTGCAGAGGATAGCATTCCTTTGACATCGTTCTGTACCCGTTATGGATCTTATGATTGGCTTGTTATGCCATTTGGTTTAACGAATGCTCCGGCTTATTTATTTGACCTTATGAATTGAGTTTTCAAAGATTTCCTCGATCGGTTTGTTCTCATATTCATTGATGATAATCTGGTGTACTCAAAAACCAAGGAGGAACATGAGAAGCATCTTCGTATTGTATTGGAAACTCTTAGGAGTAATCAATTAAAAGAAATTTTTTCTAAATGCCATTTTTGGCAATCTAGTGTGAAGTTTCTTGGTCATATTATTTCCGAATTCGGAATTTCCGTGGATCCTTCAAAGATTGAAGCGATTCAAGATTGAAAAAGACCTGAGAGTGTGACTGAAATCTATAGCTTTCTCGGAATGGCGGGCTATTACCGCCGTTTTATTAAAGACTTTTCTAAGATTGTCGTGCCTCTCACTAGCTTAACGAAGAAAGGTGTTAAATACATTTGGTCAGACAAATGTGAAACTTCTTTTCAGAAATTAAAAGAATTCCTTTCCTATGCTCCTATTCTCGTTATTCCCGAGGGGAATCAAGATTTTGTTGTTTATACCGATGCTAGTCACGTTGGTTTGGGTGCCGTTCTTATGCAAAAAGAACGTGTTATTACTTATGCTTTTAGGCAATTGAAGCCGGCCGAAACTAGATATGCTACGCATGATTTAGAACTCACGGCTATTGTTTTCGCCCTTCGGATTTGGCGTCACTACCTATTGGGAGAGAAATTTATTCTTTACACGGATCACAAGTCTTTGAAATATTTATTTTCTCAAAAGGAACTTAATTTGCGTCAACAATGTTGGCTCGAGTTCCTTGCTCCTTATGATCTTGATATTCTTTATAACCCCGGTAAGGGTAATCGTGTCGCCGATGCTCTTAGCCGTAAATAAGAAGCTGTTGTTTCTATGATGATATCCGAATGGAATGATCTCGAAGTTTTATCCACTTGTGAGATTCGAGACCGCGTATCCGATTTATGCTCATCATTTGCTTTATGTAGCCTTGAGGCTCATCCTTCTCTTTTAGACCGCATTCTTGAAGCTCAAAGGCTAGATCCCGAATTGGCTCTTCTTGGCCAAAATTTTAAGGATAAAATTAATATTGAAGGTTTGAAAGACTTTGATATTGATTCTCGTGGCGGCATTCGGAAATTTGGTAGACTTATCATGCCAAATATTAGTGATCTTCGGAAAGACATCTTAGAAGATTCCCATCGTTCTAAATTTACTATTCATCCCGGCAGTAGTAAAATGTACGCGGATATGAAGCGACTTTATTATTGGGAGGGAATGAAACTTGACATCGCTAACTTCGTTAAGTGTTGCATGACTTGCCAACTTGTTAAGGCCGAACATCAAAGGCCCCGTGGGTTATTGCAACCTTTAGAAATTCCAATTTAGAAGTGGGACCAAATTTCCATGGATTTTATTGACGGCCTTCCCCGTTCTCGTTCGGGTCATGATAGCTTATGGGTGATTGTTGATAGACTTACTAAATCCGCCCATTTTATTCCCGTTCGGTCTAACCAAACCGTTCCACTTTTGGCCAAGCTCTTTATTAAAGAGATTGTTAAATTACATGGAGTTCCTGCTTCTATTGTTAGTGATCGTGATCCATTGTTTACTAGTGGATTTTGGAAGAGTCTTCAAAAAGCTTTAGGAACGAAGCTTAATTTTAGCACCGCTTATCATCCTCAGTCCGATGGCTAAACCGAGCATGTGAATCAAACTCTTGAAGATCTTCTTCGTGCTTGTGTGCTTGATTTCGGTGGAGGCTGGGAAGATCATATTCCTCTTGTTGAATTTTCCTATAATAATAGATTCCAATCTATTATTGGTATGGCATCTTTTGAGGCACTCTATGGTAGGCCATGCCGATCTCCTTCTTGTTGGCTTGAGGCAGGTGAGAAGCTGGTTTTAGGTCCAGATTTTGTTCGGGATTCCATAGAAACAATTGAACTTATTCGACATAGGATGAAAGAAGTCCAGAGTAGACAAAAATCCTATGCCGATAATCGAAGAAGGAGATTAGAATTTTCTGTTTGAGATCTTGTTTTTATTCGTGTGTCACCTATGACAGGTGTTGTACGTTTCAGTCGGTCGGGAAAGTTAGCACCTCGATATATTGGGCCATTTTCTATCACTGAACGTATTGGTTCTATGGCTTATCGCCATACATTACCAACTCAGTTTTCTCCTATGCATGATGTGTTTCATGTTTCTCAATTACGGAAGTGCCTTCGAGATTCCGATTCTATTCTTGAGTCCAGTGTTGTGGAAGAGATTGAAGTTTCCCCTAATTTCACTTATGAGCAACATCATATTCATGTTATTGCTTTGGAGGTCAAACGACTTCGAAATAAAGATGTTCCGCTTGTTAAAATTCAATGGTCTTCAAATCCTAAGGATTGTTCATGGGAATCTAGAGAGTTCATCGAGCGAACGCATCCTGACTTACTTTATCATGCTCTTTAAGGTGAACTTCTTACTTCAAAATTCTTTTGTGTTAATATGCTTTTATGGTTGTTACTATATATCTTCTTCTTAAATATTGCGAGGACGCAATTTCTTTAAGAAGGGGAGTCTGTAACAACCCGCATATTTATCGATTTTTATATTTTTATATTTTATTTAAATATTTTATCGATAAGCGGAATTTAGTCCAAAAAGCTACTTTTTGCATACGGTCGAATTAGGACTCGGGACCACTTCCATTGGGTTCGAAACGCCGTTTGCTATCTTTTTAAGTGTAAACTTTGATATGTTTGGAGTTAGTGTAATTTTGCTACTTCTTCACTTAGGGCTTTGGTTTGGGCTGAGCCCATTAACCCCACTTATGTATTCAGTTCCAACCCCTTCTCCTCTTCATTACTTCATTCCTCATTTCCTAATACTCAAGCTTTTATAACAATGGAGAGTGGAAGAGGAAATTAAAACTCCAAGCCCTAGTCTTCATTAGTAAATCCAGCTCCTAGTTCCAAATTCAAGAGAACCCATTGGTAAGACTTCTCTTCATCTTCTCCAACTCTTTCTCCATTCAATTTCAGAAATTTCCTAAACCTAATTTAGGAAATGTTTCTCCTTTAAGCTTAGATTCAAGCTTGTTGGGTTGGAATTGAAGAGCGATTGTTCTTGCCATTGCTCTACAGCTTCTTCTTCATTGATTTTGTAAAAAGGTGAGATTTTTATCTCACATCTATGACTATAATTATCTTTGGTTGTTGGGTATGAATTCCTAACACTTCTTCACGTGCATTTGCTCTTGATTTGGATTGGTTTTGTGAATATTCCATTTTTTGGGTTTTTAAGTCAAATTTGTGTGAAAATCCTTTTATGGATGTTTGATCATGTTTTGGATGATGCATCTAGGAGCATATAGGGCCGGGTTGCCGATTGGCATAAACCCTTAGAGCCAATGTTCGTCCGGTTGCACTTTGGAAGAGTTTGCTCTTCATTTGGATAGGCTGAAAAACAGCCCAGGCATGATTCAGTCGACTGAATCCTCTGTTCAGTCGACTGAACCTGGAACCCGAAAGTTTCCAAGCATGATTCAGTCGACTGAATCCTCTGTTCAGTCGACTGAACCTGGAAACAGAAAGTTTCCTGAACCTGGAAAATTTCCAGGTACAGGGTCAGTCGACTAAAAACTCTGTTCAGTCGACTGAACCTGCCGTTTCAATCCAGTTTGCCTTTTTGGATTGAATTTTTAATTTAAATCGATCCGTGATGATCCTATTTGTTGTTATCATTTATTACAACTTTGATGACTCCTTTTTAGGTACAGGGTCAGTCGACTGAAAACTCTGTTCAGTCGACTGAACCTGCCGTTTCAATCCAGTTTGCCTTTTTGGATTGAATTTTTAATTTAAATCGATCCGTGATGATCCTATTTGTTGTTATCATTTATTACAACTTTGATGACTCCTTTTTAGGGATTTTTGAATATCCATTTCGATGGATTCTTTATCGGTTTCTTTAGACTTGATTCACGTCTTCGTATGTGGATTTTAATTATTGTTTGTTTCTACAATCATTTTTATAGTTTGTCACTTTAAAAATATAAAGGTTTTCAATGCTAGTAGTAAATATCAAAACTCTTTCATCTAAATGATTTCAAAAATATTTTATTACAAAGCTCGTTTCTTGAACCATTTTCCAATCTACTAGCATACACAAACCTTTACCGCATTCGTATGAGGAATCTAATTAAACGGCTTAGTAAAATAAGTGGTATGAAACGCTTGCGTTTACTTCGTCGGTTAATTCTTGGACTTGTTCGATTGAATGTCCTGTGACAAAACTTCTAGTGGAGATCTACAATTTGTTCGTAAATATTTAAGTTAAGCTAGTGGTTATGGGACATGAAGCTAAGCTCATATATTTACTAGCTTACTGTAATTGACACTTCTTGATGATCATGACGATCATTTTTGTGATTTAGACTAGCAATTATGCGATGTCTCTTTGTCTGCGATTTAGACTAGACCCCGTTTCTGTGTGATTTCGACTCACACATGTGGGGTAGCGTCCCATGGTCTTCGGGCCGTTCGTGTGTCAAAAATTTAATGGCTAGCTACCATGAGATAGCGTCTCGTTCGTGTGATACATATGTTGGTGAGTTTTCATGCTCCCGTTCATGTGATAGGCCTCCCCCCTTTTTATGATTTCTGGATTTCGTGTGTTGAATTCTGGAATTTATGCTTCACCAATTTTAGTGATTTTCCTTGATATGATTTATCAATTTTTGTGTATTGGTGAATTCGTGTGTCATTGACTTGTTGTGAATACAAGATTTGGGTATGAAACCCTTTTTGGATCATTGTGAAGATTCTTGTGATATTGATTAATCTCATGTTGAGTTTCAATTACATACTTATTGTAGTATGCCCGTATGGTTATCATATGTTTATGCCATATCTCTTGTTCTATATCATGTTATCTGATATTTATAGCTAGACTGATCCGTTTATTATTTTCTTATAAATAATACTCGGGTCAGACCGAGATGTTACAGGTGCTTCTGCTTGACTTCTCCCCAGGGATTCATTACTTTGACTTTTGGCTAACTATTTAGATTAGTAGTTTCTGTTGTTTACACCTGAGATATAGACTCATATTGTATTCTTTTGTATAGCATGTGTTGCTATTCTTTTGTATTATTGTGGATCTTTTTGACCACTACTCTGATGTACACTTTCATGTGTTAGTTATATATTCATATCTTCTTCCGCCTTTATGATATGGATGTCTGTGACTGATTTGTGTTATGCTTATTTCTATGTTTGTTTCTGAAGATTATATATAGCCACTGTGTAGTATCTTTGAGTTTGTGTCGATATGTCGGATTCCCTCTTAAGACGAAATGCATGTTATATTTTATCCGGTATATCGGTGCTCGCACAAAGCAATTATACAGATGGTCACTCCTCAACAGCCTTATTCTCCACGCTAGCTGACGACATTACCATGTAGTGTCCTTGCCTAGCGTGGGTATAGAGGTGGGGCGTCACAAAAGCTCTGATACCAGATGTAACATCCAGCCTTTTCACACGCTTTAAATCGACACACGTGCCAATTCAAACCATACGGAAGGGCGGATGGTTATAGGGTAAATAAGAAAAAGCAGGGAAAGAAAAAGAAAAATAGAATCTTGCAGCGGAACGATAAATATAATAATCAGATATACAGTTCATGAAGCTGATTTACAAAATCCTTTGATTATATATATATAATACATATCAGAGTACACATACCAGAGAATAATAATTAATGCAGCGGAATTTAATGGTATAGTGGAATAATATAGTAGATAATAGTGCTACAAATCTTCGTCTTCGTCCTCCAGAATAAAATCTTCGATCCTGAAATGCTCGGACTAACCCGAGCGAATTGCAAAGACAAAACACTCGACTCAGAACTAAAAGATCTTATGTGAGTTAAATCAACAGAAATAAATATGAGTGTAACGGCGTCAGAAATGTTTACGGGATTTGACATCTTCTATCCAGTGTCTAATGTGAGTGCGGTAACTCAAGAGATGCTCGGGATTCACATCTCCTAAGGATCCGTTAAACTATTTACTATATAGCATATTTCGCAATTATAATAATGTATAATAGTAAAATAAACTTACTTTTTAATAGCGTTAAGGGGTTACCCATATAGCCCTTAATACAATAATGCCAATAGTCTATACAGTACCGTAATACCTCCTGATCGGGAGGCTACCAGAGTATACTTCATAGGTACATGCAAATAGAAACTCGTACGAGGCACGATAGGGTAGGTGACATGGCACACTAGGCAATGCCAGGGTAGATATACCAATTACGCATCCGCGCTGGTGGTAACGTGTAGCAGCTACTACCGCCCACCTCGAACAACACCCTCAAAATCAAAAATCAAAAGTGTCCACCGAGTCAAATCCCAATGTCAGAGTATAATATCGAAGGAGTGCGTCCGATCAGAGGAATGACCTCATTTGTCCGAGAATCGCTCATGTTTTAGCCACCTTATGCCAACTCACGGGAGTCGGGTCCACGTATTTACCTCAAAGGAAACACGACCACCATCCTACTTCATTCTGGAATCTTCACCGCTTACACGGTTGTTAAAGTGGTTTTCGGAGTTGGCAGAGAGTATGACAACTACCGATCCCGGTCTCTTTTTGACAACCAAACGTTATTATAACACTGGGTCTTTTCAAAATAGTTTATACTTTAAAAACCAGAATAAAATATCAATTTCAAAACCATATAAATACGATACCATTTCTATTTTAAAAACCAAATCAATATGATATCATTTTATTTCAAATATATCTTTTTCCAAAAATCATAGCACTTTCAAATTTATGTACCTTGGAACCAACATTCGAAATTTTACACTTTATTAAAACATCATACTTTGAAATTCATACTTAGAAACATTTAAATTTCAATAAAAACATTTCAATTTCGATATATTCCAAGGCTTTAATATTCCAAAATTCCAAAACTAAATTTGACAATCTAGATACAAAAATCAAATCTTCTATTATTTAGTTTTGAAATACTTTACATAATAAATCATTTTCATTTTAAACAAACACAAATTTCAAATACTAAATATTTTCTTCAATTCATTTATACTTGAAATAATCATTTTATTCACCTAGACCCAAAAATCCAGTTATAATAATTATACCTTTAAAATTTTCAATTTAATAAATTCCACATCAACCTTTTAGAGTTTAATTCTTAAATAAATTCAGTTCCAAATAAATCTCCAATTTGTCTCCCAACCTTAATATATTTAAATCATTATACTCTCTATATTAAAATAAAATTTAAATACTAACATTTATTTTAATAAAAATCAAACTCTATTACTAAACTAAATTTTTATTTAACAAACTTATACATAGCTTAAATTCAAGCATTTTAATAATACTTATATAATATCGAAAATAAACATTCATTAAACCTTATTATATAAAATAACCAAACTTTATTATTAGGCTTATTTTATATTTCAAGCCTATTTATATATAGCTAAAATTCATAATAAATTTGATGTTTATATAACATCTAAAATCAATTATTTATATAATCCGTATATTTCTTTAAAAACCATAGAAATCATTTTTGAAATATTTATATATATATATATAGACCACGGTGTCTGTATATAATTTTCTGCCCTATGGTCAAGTGATACGGATATTTATCATTTCAATCCGCAATTTAAAAATAAAAATTACGGTTATATATCATTTCAAACCGCAATCCCGAATGAGATGAAAATGCATAATAGCTTGTAGTTTATAACAATATAAAATACAGCATCCATTCAACCAATATCAACCATCAACCATTTATCGCAATCATCATCAAATTCAAATAATAGCATCAACATAGAAAGGATAATAAACAACAGGTATTAAATGGCAATTTATATTCAATCATAAATTAAATAACTGTTTAACTAGCAGTTTATATGCAATGAATAATTAATTAACAATTTAACTAAAAGTTTAAATGCAATGAATAAATTAAATAGCAATTTAATTTAAATAAATGAAGTTAACTGAGATGATGATTTAAAATATGCCAAACAACCATAAATCAATTTTAAATCACATCATATATCAATTTAACAAACATAAGAAATTTTAGAAGTTGTGAATGGGTTAAAACACTCAACTTTTGAATTTAAATTGAATTTAGATCCAATTTAAACCCAAAATTAACCAGTCTCAGAATCCATCCAAACCAGTGCCAAAATGTTGGGAATTTTATTACGATCCTAACAAAAAAAGGCACGTAAATTGGACATCGTATGCACAAGTTATAATTTTTAGAACGAGTTTGAAAATAAATAAATAAATAAAAGAAAGAATACTCAACTGCCACGTCACCTCCCACTCTCTTCCTCTCTCTCTCATGCGTGCGTACAGCAAATGCAACCAGGTAGAACCCATTTGACCACACCTTTGACCGCCACCCACGTCGCCTCCTGGCCCCCGTTCGTCAAGCCGAAGCCACCAAACTCCACGTCCCATCAACCTCTACACATGGCCGAGTTTCGGCCCTCCCCAGTGCACACCGCCGCCCCAAATTGGGTTTGCCGAAAGCCTAAAACGCTAAATTCGAGCGCCTTCGATTGAATTAGCACACGTGACCACCAGCGTTAGCTTCCCCTTGCCGAGCTCTTCAATATCCAGAAACCGATTTCCCAATTATCGCCCCAAACAAAAACGCCCAATTCGTCTTTGACCGATGTAACAACCCTAGATTTTGACTATATATTTAAATTTGACTTTATTTCATTTTGAAATTATTTTAAATTTGTTTTATTTGTGTGATATCATTTCTAAACATTTTTAAAATGATAATATAATTTTTCCAAAATTTACTGTATTTATTGCCTATTTTTAAAGGCTGTTTTCTAATTTTCTGCCATTTTATTCATTTTAAATTTCTTTATTTTATTTTAATTTTTTTTATTTGTGAAAATTCGTCTCTAAATATTTTTAAACTAATAATAGAATTTTTCCAAAAATTACTGTGTTGATTTCCTATTTTTAAGGGCTGTTTTCCCATTTTCTACTATTTTCTACATTAAAATTTTATATATAAATTAAATTCTAAATATTTCGTTTGTGAATATATTTGTATTTTATGTTATTATTTATGTTTAAAATATACTTTACAAGCTTATATGTTTCTAAAAATTATTTCATTTAACTTCAAATTTTGCTAGTCTAGTTCACTGTTTTAACTATTTTCCTTAATTTTACTTTACATAATTGATAAATATTATATATATTTGTATATTGGTTAAAAATTTCGAAATCTTATCTGATATTATTATTATTTCAGCTACATAAATTTATATAAATAATAAAAGGTAAATTGAAAGGGTTTGTGACCTTTTGTTTCCTATGGCTTTTGATTTTCCCACCTTTTCACATTTTAACGTTTCTTTTCACTCAAATGGCCATATCTCTTCATTCTTTCATCTTCCACCCTCATTTCTTATTCACGTACTTCATTTTTTTCTCTCTTTTCCTCAAAAATTTCGGCCATAGCTTTTGAAGAAAGTTTGGTAAACTTTATTTCCTTTTTCCATTTGTTTATGCTTGAATTCATGGTTTTTGCACTTGTTCTTCTTCATCATAGGTTCGGCCTTTCTCCTCCACCACCATAGCCGCCTCCACCATCACCACATCAGGTCACCATCTCCTCCAGCCCACTGACCAAGCCATGCCGTGGTCATTTATGACTAGATCCACCAAAGTTTATGCAAACACTCCACTTGTTCAGCCTAGCCGAACCATTTATGCACATACCCTTCATTTTTCACCTAAACCACCTCCTTGGCCGCCACCACCAGTCCCTCCACCACCTTTGGCCGACACTCCAGACCCCACTTGACCTTCACCTTATAGGGGCCGAGCCCAATGGTCCTTTGGTTGAGCCATGGTTGAACAAAAGCCACTTATTTGCCTTAAATCCTTTGTATTCACACCTTGTAACTTCCACCACTTCACCACACCCTTAGCCGGCCTTTGCACCACCTTCTCCAGCTCATACCTGAACCAAAACCACTGCCACACCATCTCCTAGCCTCCAGCAGGTCTGGCCATGCCATTTGTAGCCTTGCCCGATGCTTGAAATTGCACAAAAATCCACTTGTTTGCCTTGTACTTGTATTTTCATACATAGCAACTTCCATACCTTCACTACCCTTGCTAGGCCGACCATATATGACCCATACCTAACCTAAATACACCCCATGGAAGTACCTTATCACCTTATAGGCTGAGCATAGTGATGGCGGAAGCAAGTGCAAGTGTTTGATTAATTGTTGTTCCTTAATTTCTAGCATCGTTTATCGTATTTTTCGTCTGAAACCTTATAATTGTTATATTGTTTGTTTGATTTGTATTCAAGGGAATTAATCCTTGGCTCCTCCATTTCGTATCTGTATCGTGCTTTTGTGCTTGTGTAGATCCCGTTGTGCAATTCGTCGTTGTGTCATCAGCTCAAAACAGTGAGTAAATCTCACCAGACTAATATGTACTTATATAGTGATAAACTGACATCACCTGAATCTGTAAATGCATATCATCCTGTTATAACTGTTATATTATATTCATATGAAGTTCACACCTATATTTACACTTTTTATACTATATGTTACTGCTATTTCATGTTATTCTATTATTTTCATCAGTTTATCACACTGCAAGTTCCCGGTAGACTAGAATCACTATGGGTTGAAATGATACATACCCGAACGGACTTTAGAATAGGAGAAAATTGTTATGGGCTGAAATGATAGGCCTGAATTATTTTCAATTATTTTCTTTTACTTGGGATTGCGGGTTTGAAATGATCAAACCGGGTTTTCTTTGTAAATTACGGGGTTAAATGATATATTACCCGTATCACTTCATCTAGGCTAGAAAATGAAATACAGACCCGTTGTTAAAATATGTTTTTCTAAAAAAATTTAATTATTTTAGAAATGTAAATATTATAATATTTTGATTTAATTTTGATTAGAAATAATTTTTGTAAAGCATTATTGATTTTCTGAAAATTTATAAGTGAAATAAATAAATGGTAAAGTTAGAAAATCTGAAATGTAAGTTATTTTGGAAATTATAATTTGGTGATAAATGGAATTTAAATTAAATATGAAAATATGATAAATTTATGATATTTTGAATTAAATGAATTTAAAATGATTTTGTAATATATTAATGATTCTTGAATAAAGTTAAAATGTGAAATGAATGAATATTTATGTTGAAATTTTGAAATATAACTAAAATTGCAAATTTGTGAATTTGGCATAAAAGTGAATTTTAAGTTAAGTAAATAAAAATGAAATTAAGTTATATTTGAAAATTTTAAACTTAAGTGTTAAGTTAAATTTAATTTAATGAATTTGAAATTATGTTGGAATTTAATAAGTGAATTATTATTAAATTTTGATTTTTGAATGGAGAATTAACTTTATAACATCATGAATATAAGGGTATTTGAATGATTGTTTTAAAGGTGAAATTATATGATTTTATAAGTTAAAAATGATATAAATAAAAATACAATTTTTTTGTGAAATTATACTGAATATTTGAAGTTAATTAACTGTATTTCTGAAGTGCTATTAATTCTAATGTAAATGATAATACAACATTTGTAAATGCTGTAGTTGATAATAATGAACCAAATGGATAAGTTTAATTAAAGGCTATTATAGCATTTTTTGTAAATGTTATAATTTTTGAATTTAACTAAGTTTTATTTGAAACTAATGTAACCCTATTACAGCATTTTTTTAAATGCTATCTTTTGTTAAATTGAACTGTTTTGAATGTAACTTCTTGTAGCAATTTCTAAATGCTGCGAAAGTTGAATTTTCATCTGTTTTATTAAATTAAGTGAATAAATGAATTTTGAAAGACTAAATTTTTGTAAATTTAATAATTTAATTATTAAATATAATAACTTCATTTTATGATTTAAAATTAAGTAATTTGTTTTGAAATATAAACTATTTTGAAATGTATTTTGTAATGGTATTTAAATTAAATAAAAATGAATGTGGTTTGGAAGATATGATATTTTGAATGATATTGAATTTTGAAATTACATTTGATTTTGAAGTATAAAATACCATTTTGAAATTTTAACAACGGGATGTAATTAATTTATAGTTTAACTGATTTTTAAAGGATGGGTGATCCCAAGCATCCTTTAAGTTATTGTGCATTTCTACTACAGTTCACTTGAGTTGGTTTACATTATATAAGTATATATTGTCCTGACTCGAGTGTTTTGTGTTTTACTTTACGCTCGGGTCAGCCTGAGTATTCACAGCTTTGGATTCTCTTTCTGGAGCTGGTCTTTGCTGGAGTTTCTGCTTATCTACATTTATATCTACTTTATGTTTCAGCTATTCTAGTTTATCTCATGTATTAGTGAACTTCTATGTATTTGGGATTTCTATTATGTTGTTTTCAGACTGTATTATGTATTTGGTTTGAGACTCTGCCATAGTAGCTTCATGAACTACTATGTATTTTATATTCCGCTGCGAGGTATTCTGTTTGTTCTATGTCTGTGATTCTGTGATTGTATTTCATTTGCTCCAAATTTATTTACAATGCGATATTTTGAGTAATTCAAGTCCGACATGTGCGGATGCGAATGGCTGAAAAATATCGGGTTGTTACAGTTGGTATCAGAGCCAGGTTTTTAGGCAAACCTTAGCCTGCGGAGCAAAAACTCATTAGAGATAGGGTAGAAATACCCTAGAATGAGTGAAATCAATCTCAGAATCCTTTCTTTGTGAGAGAACTTATTTTCGAAGTATAAAATGATTTTAAAAGATTTTTAAAAGATTTTTCAAAGATTATTTTGGTATAAAAATGTTCTTATTTCGAAATCAAGATTTTCTAAACTTTATCTCTTCGTTATCCACCTTGTTAGAAATCTTTTGGTTAAGATTCTTATCGACTAGGATTCCTTGAACTTTGGAACACTCCCACATGTTCTGGAATCCAGTCTTGTTTTCCCCATTTTTCCTTTTAATTTTGGAGCATTCGTAACTCTACTTTGGAATGACCTCTCTAAAGAGCGATGATTTCGTAAATCTTTGAATGATTTGTAAAGGGGTGAAACTCCTTTATAATTGGCATTGATTCACTGAAGATTTTTGTATCCTCGGATGTTGATGCTATCTATCTCCTGCTCTACCCGGATTCTATCTCTGGCGATCGAAGGTCGATTTGCCTTAGATTTCCGTATTGATTATATTCCTAAAGTCTCGGTTGACCGGTTAAGTTCGCCCGCGATTTATATAGGCTTATCTATCCTCTATTTGGTAATTAAATTATCTCATCTTCATTTGAGTTTATCTTCGAACTAGAATTCTATTTGATTAGAGTTCATCTAATTTTGAATCTTGGTTTGTTTGAAATCCTTCCTTGAATCATCCTTTGAAATTTGTGTTTGGTTGTATTTTTAAATTGTGCATACATCGAAATTATTAAGGATGGCCATATTTTTATATATAAAAGTGAAATGTTTTCGATAAGGATTATATACCTTTCAAAAATGAAATTTTGAAATTTCGAAAGAATTTGAAATTTTGAAAATTTTATAAGAAACTTGATCTATACAAAAATGATTTATAACTGAAGGGTTTTGAATTTGAATTTCGAGGAATCGAACTCCGGTGTTTTGAAATCGGTTTTAGGATTTTGGAGAAATATATTATAATAATAATATGATTTAAAGATATATATATATATATTCAAATAAGAAATGTTTCAAATGTATTCGAATGAATTTCAATGATTTCGTAGGAATTTCAAAGAAGTTTTTCGAAATTAATTGAAGTCTAGAACTACTTATGTCGCTGGAAAATAATTTCGGTGATGAATGCATGCATCATCGACATTGACTTTCAAGTTTCTGAGTGAGAGAGAGGCCACTCTAGTAGCTTTGCTCTGCGAGTGATTTTGTGAAACCAATTTTGATTTCAGATTTCGAAGTATGGTTTGATATTCGAAAGATAGATCCGTGTGTGTGTGTGTATATATATATATATATATATTTGAAATGATTTAAAGTAAGCCAGTGTTCAGTTCTCGAGTTTAAAATTTTGAAACCTAACTTTTGAAATTGATTTACTGATTTAGTGTTGATTTCCAACTCTTGGATTGAAAATATGATTTCTTCGACTATTTTAAGATTCGAGCACTTCCAAATCAAGGTTAACTTTTCAAAGCTAATTTTTTTTTGAAAGGTATAAGGTATTTGATAAAGAATATAAGTTTAGTTTGTATGTTTCAAGTATGAAATAATATGGTTTTTTATAAGTTGAAACTGTTTTGTTAAGTAAATAAATAAGACTATTTTGAATTATACTAATATGAAATTTAGTTTTGAAATGTTTTGGATAAAAATTAGTCTTCAAATGTTTGAGAAATTTTGGTTTTAAATGTTTTAACTTAGTAACATCTTTATAAAACTATTTATTTAACAAGTTGGAATAGATACATAAGTTGTACGTACGTTGTTTTATTCGCATAATTAATTTGATCCAAGTTTGAGTACACAAGTTCGAGGTGAATTACACCATTTCGTGTTAGGATTTTTCATTTGATTCTTGATGGCGAACATTTGATATGGATTTTGGGCTTGATTCTAGAATTCTCTATCATAGTATATGGCTATGCAAGGAGACTGATGGCTTTTAGTCAAGAAACCATATCGAAGTCCGCATTAGGGAAGTCGAATGGACAATACTAGTTCGAAAGCAAACTTGTTTGATCGAGCGAGCGATCGAATGTAATGTTGCGAAATGATGACATATGTACATCTTATATCCTAATATTATTGGTATACTTGACGCTGAAATTGAAAGTTGTTGGGTTGGATATCTTTGTAATTTAATTGGAATTTTTCTTTTATGAAAAACCACTATCAAATTTAAAACCATTTTTCAAAACCATTTTTCTTTTTCTTAAACTAACTGTTTTATTCTATTTTTCATAAAAACTATTTTATATACAAAACTATTCTTAATTAAAAATCTTTTAGTAAGCAAAGATGTTCAATCCCATATGGCTTTTCATGCAGCGAAATTTATTTCTTTTGAAAATTTTGATCCTTATATAAGATAAACTTTACGTAAGTATAAAATGATTTTGAAAACCATTGATTTTGATAAATCAATAATTGAAGCTTGTATTAGTATGAAAGGATATTTGGTTTACCTGTAATTTGAGTTTGTTTAAAAATAATGGATTTATGAAATAAATATTTCAACACTAAGTAATAATGAAGTAAAATTTGAGATATATGAAATTATGAAATTTAGTTTTGAAATATGGTATATTTAAGCCTTGAAACATATTTAAGATTTAATAGTTTATTTTGTAAATCAAATCTATATTTGAAATTTGTTCATATTTGAAATGGTTTTGTTGGAAAACTAAATTGAAACTGATGGTTTGAATTGAATTAAAATTGGAAATTTTAGATTTTGGTTTAATTGAAAAAATTGAAATGTAAAGAATTAAGGGGCATGTTTTATGATTTCAAATATATGATTTCAAAATGTTATGATTTTCAAAGTGAAATGATTTCAAGTATTTTAGTTTCGAAAGATTCATAACTTTGAAAGTATTATGACTTTTGAAGTGAATACATGTTTGAAATGGAAATGAATTTATTTGACCTAAATTTTGTTGATTTGGAAATTTGGATTATTTTCTAAACCTATTGTTTTAAGAAATTTTGAAACTGAATATGTATAACTTGAAAGAAATGATTTGGTGACATCATATATGATTTTAAAATTTAATTGATATCGAAATTATTTGAAATTTAGAACCTTGTTTTATTAAATACTTGATTTGGGAGCTATCGAACTTATATAAAAATGATTTGTATAAGTAAACTATTGATTTGAAAAGGGTACCCAATTTTGAAAAGTGAAATCTTATATAATCGAAATCTATATAAGTGTGATTTGATATACTAGTATTTTGAAAAGTATTTGATTTGAAATGAAATCTTATATAAAATGGACTTTATATAAGTATGTTATTTGAAAGTAATTTTTGAAGGGTACTATATGATACATATTTTCGAAGTAAAGATATGGAAAGTGCCTTCTGCTTGATATCTTCTTTGTGGCCACACTGTGGATTCATTCTATCGATATTATTCTCTCTCTTTGATTTGGGTTTTCCGGATATGATACTCGAGTGTCCATCGAATTCCACGGCGATCCCCGTGGTCTTATGATCGCGACTACATAGCGCAACTTCCTGGCTGAGTCTTGCCTAGGGGTACGGATTGTTTCCTGGGGGATCCAGGCGTAACCATTGTGTATCCTGCAATCTGTGTAGGTCGCGAAGCGTAGCGCAAGTGCCTGGCTGAGTCTTGCCTGGGGGTACGGATTGTTTCCTGGAGGACCCAAGCGTAACCATTGTGTATCCTGCATTCTACTCGTCATCATGGCGTAAATCGCAGGGCTGAGAAAGCTTACGGATACGGATTGTTTCCTGGGGGATCCAGGCGTAACCATTGTGTATCTGCGATCCATGGTTAGACAACTGTTTCGGTTTGGTTGATTTGTTTGGATTGTACTTTCCATATCTGTTTTAAAAGTGTTTTCATTATTTTCACTAGGTGTTGAAACAAGTCTACCAAGTACCTGGAGAATTCTAGCTTTGCGCCTGATCAACGCATAGCCAGAGTCTGTAGGAACGAAAGTAAACTTGTTAAGACATCGAGTTATAAAAGTATTTTGATAAAAGTATCTTGATAAAGTACTATATAAAGAATATTTTGATCAGTTATTTTCCCTCCTAAAGATTTTAAAATGTTTTAAATATTGTTTACTTTGAACCATCAGATTTGAATCAAATGACTATTCATCATACTAAAAAAAAAATTTATTTAATTGAAATGTATAATGGTTCAAATAATGGTTCATCCTTGTCTTTCAACCTGCTTTACCTCCTAGCTATCTTTTTTTCCCTACCTTCTTTCGGGGATGTATTCCAACCTATTGCTCTTTCTTGTTGTTTCTCCGCTTCCTTCCTTTTCGAGGACGAAAAGATTTGAGTGGAGGAGAGTGTAACAACCCTAGATTTTGACTATATATTTAAATTTGACTTTATTTCATTTTGAAATTATTTTAAATTTGTTTTATTTGTGTGATATCATTTCTAAACATTTTTAAAATGATAATATAATTTTTCCAAAATTTACTGTATTTATTGCCTATTTTTAAAGGCTGTTTTCTAATTTTCTGCCATTTTATTCATTTTAAATTTCTTTATTTTATTTTAATTTTTTTTTATTTGTGAAAATTCATCTCTAAATATTTTTAAACTAATAATATAATTTTTCCAAAAATTACTGTGTTGATTTCCTATTTTTAAGGGCTGTTTTCCCATTTTCTACTATTTTCTGCATTAAAATTTTATATATAAATTAAATTTTAAATATTTATTTTGTGAATATATTTGTATTTTATGTTATTATTTATGTTTATAATATACTTTACAAGCTTATATGAATTTTCTAAAAATTATTTCATTTAACTTCAAATTTTGCTAGTCTAGTTCACTGTTTTAACTATTTTCCTTAATTTTACTTTACATAATTGATAAATATTATATATATTTGTATATTGGTTAAAAATTTCGAAATCTTATCTGATATTATTATTATTTCAGCTACGTAAATTTATATAAATAATAAAAGGTAAATTGAAAGGGTTTGTGACCTTTTGTTTCCTATGGCTTTTGATTTTCCCATCTTTTCACATTTTAACGTTTCTTTTCACTCAAATGGCCATATCTCTTCATTCTTTCAGCTGCCACCCTCATTTCTTATTCACGTACTTCATTTTTTCTCTCTTTTCCTCAAAAATTTCGGCCATAGCTTTTGAAGAAAGTTTGGTAAACTTTATTTCCTTTTTCCATTTGTTTATGCTTGAATTCATGGTTTTTGCACTTGTTCTTCTTCATCATAGGTTCGGCCTTGCTCCTCCACCACCATAGCCGCCTCCACCATCACCACATCAGGTCACCATCTCCTCCAACCCACTGACCAAGCCATGCCGTGGTCATTTATGACTAGATCCACCAAAGTTTATGCAAACACTCCACTTGTTCAGCCTAGCCGAACCATTTATGCACATACCCTTCATTTTTCACCTAAACCACCTCATTGGCCGCCACCACCAGTCCCTCCACCACCTTTGGCCGACACACCAGACCCCACTTGACCTTCCCCTTGTAGGGGCCGAGCCCAATGGTCCTTTGGTTGAGCCATGGTTGCACAATAGCCACTTATTTGCCTTAAACCCATTTGTATTCACACCTTGTAACTTCCACCACTTCACCACACCCTTAGCCGGCCTTTGCACCACCTTCTCCAGCTCATACCTGAACCAAAACCACTGCCAGACCATATCCTAGCCTCCAGAAGGTCTGGCCATGCCATTTGTAGCCTTGCCCGATGCTTGAAATTGCACAAAAATCCACTTGTTTGCCTTGTACTTGTATTTTCATACATAGCAACTTCCATACCTTCACTACCCTTGCTAGGCCGACCATATATGACCCATACCTGACCAAATACACCCCATGGCAGTACCTTATCACCTTATAGGCTGAGCATAGTGATGGTGGAAGCAAGTGCAAGTGTTTGATTAATTGTTGTTCCTTAATTTCTAGCATCGTTTATCGTATTTTTGGTCTGAAACCTTATAATTGTTATATTGTTTGTTTGATTTGTATTCAAGGGAATTAATCCTTGGCTCCTCCATTTCGTATCTGTATCGTGCTTTTGGGCTTGTGTAGATCCCGTTGTGCAATTCGTCGTTGTGTCATCAGCTCAAAACAGTGAATAAATCTCACCAGACTAATATGTACTTATATAGTGATAAACTAACATCACCTGAATCTGTAAATGCATATCATACTGTTATAACTGTTATATTATATTCATATGAATTTCACACCTATATTTACACTTTTTATACTATATGTTACTGTTATTTCATGCTATTCTGTTATTTTCATCAGTTTATCACACTGCAAGTTCCCGGTAGACTAGAATCACTATGGGTTGAAATGATACATACCCGAACGGACTTTAGAATAGGAGAAAATCGTTATGGGCTGAAATGATAGGCCTGAATGATTTTCAATTATTTTCTTTTACTTGGGATTGCGGGTTTGAAATGATCAAACCCGGGTTTTCTTTGTAAATTACGGGTTGAAATGATATATTACCCGTATCACTTCATCTAGGCTAGAAAATGAAATACAGACCCGTTGTTAAAATATGTTTTTCTAAAAAAATTTAAATTATTTTAGAAATGTAAATATTATAATATTTTGATTTAAATTCGATTAGAAATGATTTTTGTAAAGCATTATTGATTTTCTGAAAATTTATAAGTGAAATAAATAAATGGTAAAGTTAGAAAATCTGAAATGTAAGTTATTTTGGAAATTATAATTTGGTGATAAATGGAATTTAAATTAAATATGAAAATATGATAAATTTATGATATTTTGAATTAAATGAATTTAAAATGATTTTGTAATATATTAATGATTCTTGAATAAAGTTAAAATGTGAAATGAATGAATATTTATGTTGAAATTTTGCAATATAACTAAAATTGCAAATTTGTGAATTTGGCATAAAAGTGAATTTTAAGTTAAGTAAATAAAAATGAAACTAATTTATATTTGAAATTTTTAAACTTAAGTGTTAAGTTAAATTTAATTTAACGAATTTGAAATTTTATGTTGGAATTTAATAAGTGAATTATTATTAAATTTTGATTTTTGAATGGAGATTTAACTTTATAACATCATGAATATAAGGGTATTTGAATGATTGTTTTAAAGGTGAAATTATATGATTTTATAAGTTAAAAATGATTTAAATAAAAATACAATTTTTTTGTGAAATGATACTGAATATTTGAAGTTAATTAACTGTATTTCTGAAGTGCTATTAATTCTAATGTAAATGATAATACAACATTTGTAAATGCTGTAGTTGATAATAATGAACCAAATGGATAAGTTTAATTAAAGGCTATTATAGCATTTTTTGTAAATGTTATAATTTTTGAATTTATCTAAGTTTTATTTGAAACTAATGTAACCCTATTACAGCATTTTTTTAAATGCTATCTTTTGTTAAATTGAACTGTTTTGAATGTAACTTCTTGTAGCAATTTCTAAATGCTGCGAAAGTTGAATTTTCATCTGTTTTATTAAATTAAGTGAATAAATGAATTTTGAAAGACTAAATTTTTGTAAATTTAATAATTTAATTATTAAATATAATAACTTCATTTTATGATTTAAAATTAAGTAATTTTTTTTGAAATATAAACTATTTTGAAATGTATTTTGTAATGGTATTTAAATTAAATAAAAATGAATGTGGTTTGGAAGATATGATATTTTGAATGATATTGATTTTGGAAATTACATTTGATTTTGAAGTATAAAATACCATTTTGAAATTTTAACCACGGGATGTAATTAATTTATAGTTTAACTGATTCTTAAAGGATGGGTGATCCCAAGCATCCTTTAGGTTATTGTGCATTTCTACTACAGTTCACTTGAGTTGGTTTACATTATATAAGTATATATTGTCCTGACTCGAGTGTTTTGTCTTTTACTTTACGCTCTGGTCAGCCTGAGTATTCACAGCTTTGGATTCTCTTTCTGGAGCTGGTCTTTGCTGGAGTTTCTGCTTATCTACATTTATATCTACTTTATGTTTCAGCTATTCTAGTTTATCTCATGTATTAGTGAACTTCTATGTATTTGGGATTTCTATTATGTTGTTTTCAGACTGTATTATGTATTTGGTTTGAGACTCTGGCATAGTAGCTTCATGAACTACTGTGTATTTTATATTCCGCTGCGAGGTATTCTGTTTGTTCTATGTCTGTGATTCTGTGATTGTATTTCATTTGCTTCAAATTTATTTACAATGCGGTCTTTTGAGTAATTCAAGTCCGACATGTTCGGATGCGAATGGCTGAAAAATATCGGGTTGTTACAACCGCGATTTCTGATCAATCTTTTCACTGTCTCGAAAAACGAACAGCAGACGTAGGTTCGTATCATTGACGTCTTCGATATATAATTTTTTCAAATTTTTCTAAGGAGTTTCGATTTTTGACTTTGATTTTGAAACGGAATTGGATCTGGAATTTTGTTATCTGCCATTGAGGAGGAGAGATAGCTGAATTGCGTACAGACAAACGAGCATGGGTGGAATTAGGGTTTATAACCGGGTTAATATAGGTAGGTCAGAAATTAGAATGGATGGATAAGGTTGGATATACACGCTAACTCCAAAGTGGCCCAAAAAGCCCGTTCTGAATCGGAATGAAATTGGGTAAACCCATACATCAAAATAGGTGTTTAAAAATATTTTAAATGCGACGGAAAAAGTTCCACGTCCAAATTCCATCGTATGAAGAAGTTATGCTAAAATCAACATTTTTCAAATTGATTTCAATTTATCGATTTCAAGGCGTTTCGAGTCCATACGATCAAACGACCAGTCCGATCGATACGAAACTTGAAATCCTACAATAATTCAATGTTACGGATCCGATGAAACTTGTTTCGTCGAAATCTGAGTCAGTGGCCGAAATGACTATTTTTATATTAATTAAATAAATTTAAAATAAATTAATTAAATCAAATTTCCAATAATTCTATTAAATTCACTTTTCATTCTATTATTTAATTCATCGCTATCAAAAGGATGCAATTTACATTGGTTCACGATTGTTTACATTTATTTTCTTAGATTTCATCTACATTTCCATTCATGCACTATTTTAAATATTAAATTTCCATTTTAATTGCAATAAATCATATTATCGTAATTTAAATTCAAATAAATAAATAAATGTTGATTCCCATCCTTATTATTCAAACATCATTATCCTATAAACATATTTAACATTTGTTTAGGTTTCATTACACTGATACTTCTATATACATCTTAGATTTGTATAAATGGTTATATCTCAAAATATGAAATCTTGTCTATTAAACATATTAATTAAGGTTTTAAAATCAATTAATAAAATTTCCTTAGTCCAATCCCTTTTTACCAAATCAATTATTATGCAATAAACAAAGATAACATTTGTTTACCCTTTATTACAATAGTATGCTCAAATTTTCATCTTTCCTTTTATTTGACTACTTTACTTCCATTTTATTATTTCTACTAATATACACGCTAATTGCGATAACATACTAAATCAATTCATTTACTTCGGTTCACACTTCCCACTATATCGATTACTACATTATGAATAAATTCACAATTCCATTTATTTCATTATTACATTAATACCTTCCGTTACAATTCTTAAATACTTCTACTTTTATTTAATTACTGTTACTACATTATCATTATTCCATTAGCTAATTAAGTAATTACATTAATACATCCTTATTTCCATTCCTTAAATTTACACTTAAGTTTATGTTCTATTCGACTAATTGTCATAACATTGAATAAAATTTACGTTATTCCCAAATGTAACAGTTACGACAAATTAATAGGACAATTAAATAGTAACTTACGACCGTTACTATTTCTTTGATTCATTATTTACAATTAATATCCTCAATAAATTTACCTATTTGGTCTCATGCTTTCTATTACATCAATTAATATCTTATGATAAATCTACGTTTCTATTTTAAATTTTCATTCACTCTTTCCGTTATTATATTAATTGAATTCCATTCTAGTTAATATTTTTATTAATGATTCACTAATTCAACATTTCCATTTGTTGCTTATATTAAACTTATAACCAAGTAAGACAATTTACATTATTTTCAATTAATTGCAATTTTATTCTAAATTGTAAATTTTAATTATAAATGCTACATCTAATTTCAAACATTGTATCACATCCCCATAAATGTAACATTTATTTATTTTTACTAAAATTTATTTCCAATTCCATCCACTAATTAAACAGGTAACTTATAGTAATTGTTTACATGCCAAGGTTGCACTTAAGTTTATCCAGCTTCAACCAATTATTATAATTACCTACATAATACCGAATTCATTCAATTACTATAAATTATATACAAATCCTTTAATTTACACCACTTTTACGCTTATTTACTTATTTTAAATTTATACACAAGTGCACCATTTACGCTATTTCACTTTTATTGATTTTACTTCAATTGTCAACAATTGGTTGCTACAATTCATTCTTAAACTTTTATTTCGACATAAATTATAAAAATTTATTTATTTCTAAATTTAGATAAAAAAAATTAAATTAAATTAACCAAATTTATTATCGAAATTTACGGGTCGTTACAATAAGGTCTCCTGCACACACACCATGCGATTGCAAACTTGGGGGAGATTTCTCCTTATGATAGTCAAACATGCTTACTACGCAAATATCATTTTGATATTATTATTAGTGCATAGTGGAAAACATTTCGAAAGTATAATATTAATCTTATTCAGCATAGGTACCATGATATTATGCCAGCTATAGCTACCACCTGAGGTGGCAGGTTATACAATTGCAATCGTAAAGGGCTCGTATTGTTTGATTGGATTTCCAACAAATGGTCAGGCTAAGGAACTTCCTATTGCCACATGGGTACGCCTCTGAAGGGACGTCCCGAGAACTTAACCAGTTCTCTACCAACACAAGGCCGGGTTACCTCTGTACTAGGTAACTACTACACGAATATGCCACCCCCGGTCGTTTTGTGACCTTTATCCGAGGGCCCTCAATCACAAAGCAACAACCCCATAGTAATGAGATTGCAGCTACCACATAGGTTAAGTATCTAGGCTCCATACCATGATACCACCTTTTTCCAGAAGGGAATGACATATCCTAAAGGGTGCGACCCTCATAACCTTGCCGCATCTTTCATGTTTCGACCATTTGCGGTTTGTGAGGTCCTGATGCGGCTCGTCCACAAAGCTACGCTTTACATGAAGGCCATGCTTTGATCAACAAATGATCAGCAGCACTTCGTATGCCACATTACCAATTTGGGAATGTATCACTAGTAACCATCAACTACATAACCTCTGAGCTCGTACGTCTCAGAGAAGGGTGTTAAGCTAAGAGAATAAATCTCCGCCACCAAACAGAAATGTATTTGATAGAAACCGGTTTTACATCTCAAAGTGTAATGTCAGACACATATCCATACAAGTCTGTTCCGGGTTTGAACAGAACCGGAGGCACTTCCAAAGAAGCCCTTGAAAATCCGGGTATTCACAATCCCGATCGGACTTTCCATCACTTAGGGAATCTCTATACCGACGCGACTCGATGTAGAGACAATCGACGGGTTATCCTTTCGTTCTTGAAAATACCCGGTCTTCACCACCGGCCTTCAAATACTATCTATAACGACGTATCATTATTCGGAATGAGTTATATGACACAAGGTCCTCTCCCGGCTAAACCCATATAAACACATTTATGACTTGTATAATCTTTTTAAACCATAATTTCCAAATTATTAAATTCAATTTCAAATATTGAATTCAAATTCAAATCAAATTATCTAAGTTTCAAAACTTTATTAACTTACTCAAAATAACTTTTATTTTTGAAACTCATTTTCGATAGCTTTCAATTCCAATTCCAAAACTATTTTGGATTCAAAAATTCAATCTTTAAAATCATAAAAATCTATGACTTAACTAATTTCCTCGTGCAATCCATATTTGTGTATGTATGGTGTAGTCCAGGGGTTTTACACAATGGTGCAACAACATCCATCATCATCACAGATTCAAGCACATCAATAACGATAAGCTTTATAATCCTATAATGCTTATCTTCATTCACAGATTCACATATAGATGTATCACAGATAAAATAAATAAATAATAAATTACACATACCTTAATTCGCAGAATAGAATATTACAGTCCAGAGATAACAAGCAATTTAAGGCACTTCATACAACATAAACAATTCAAGCATTCAATAATCAATCATAAGTAGGATTAATTAATTATTCAAATCCTAATTAACTCAATTTAATTTCCAATTAAATTAATTGCTTATGAATTAATTATCAAATCTTGATTAATTAATTACTAATCAATTGATATTAATTAATGTAATTAATCAACCTTGATTATTTATCTTAATTAATTACCTTTATTTAATTAATTATTCCTTAATTAATCACATTAAATTAATTATTCTCTTATTAAGTACTTTAATTAATGACCTTAATTGTTAAGTAATTAACTTTTAATTACTTAATTATCTTTTAATTAATATCCTTAATTAATTAACCCTTAATTACCATTTTAATTAATTATCCTTAATTAATTACATAAATCAATTTACCACTAATTAATTATCATTTCTTAATCACTTTAATTAATTAATCTTCAAATCATTATTTAATTAACTTTAATCATTAATCACTTTTAATTATGTAATTATTTTCAATAAATTAATTACCTTTAATCCCTTCATCACATAAAACAATTATCCTCTAATTAAGTCCTTGATTAATCAAGATAAATTCTTACCTTAACTGATCATTATATATTTTAAAATTTGAATCTCATTTAAATTTTAAAAGCTTGAAATTGATTCATTACAAAATAAACTGAGATCCTTTATTAAAATTAATATCTTTACCTTTAAATCACTCACTTAATCAAATAAAAAAAGACAATTCAAAGATATTTAACTTTAAACATTTTAAACTTTATAACTTGACTTTAAAAACTTAACATTGAAATTTTTTTAACTTTAAAACCTGATACCAATCACCTCCAGTTCAAAATCTGGACACAAATCTATTTTTTTTTTATAAAAAAAATCTGGTTAAGTTTTAAACTCTAAACATGTTATATTTTCAAAATCAAAGAACTAATAATATCCGAAATAAACCCTAGCCCATACGATGTTTTCCCAAGTCAAACTAACATCTGCTTCGAGTCAACCCACTTATAACTTCGAGTTCAACACCGAGCTAGAACATGAGAATCCATCTTCCTCTTCTTCCTTCACTCAACACTGATACAATGGGCCACTAGTGCACGTGCATGATCAACTGATCGTGCTCCGACCATCACCGTAACCTTCGACGCACCACCTATGACCTTTCCCATCACCGCAACCACCTAGTTCGACGCAAACGGGAGCGAATCAAAATTGAGTCGTTCAACTAAAACTGTAAACAACCCTGAACACAACTCCGACCAAACAATTGCTTTTCCCAGTCGATCTAACCCACCCGAACCTTCTCCATCTCGCTCATCACTTCGTCAATGAACCACGTTTCATATCCACCGCCCCAACCAAGACCGATTCGATGATGACAACGAAATCTTCACGAGAACAGGCTTAACAGAAACCTTAGTCTAAACCCTAAAATGTCGTACCCAAACACGACAGCGATCTAAAATCCAAGCGAGCATATTTCTCATAACCCTCGACACCCAAGCCTCCTCTAGGTTCAAGCTTGATGATCAACAAGACGTTGATCGTCAGAACTTGATAAAAAAAACCCAAATTTGGTCATCTCATGGATTCTCTTTAAACATAAGCTTTAAAACTCTGAAATGATTATCAAAAATCATCTTTTTACCATACGAATTCATCCCTATAATTAGAGTTTGAAATCCTGATATTTGGTTTTTCTTGGTTTGAAGAAATTTTACTGTAAATTTCATTTCTAAAATCATTTGCTGAATTTAAAATTCTTAAACTATTTTTATAATAATCATTATACTTTAACAAATAATTTTTTTTTTATACGTCAAAGGTTAATACCGACTCTATTGAGAGATTTGAATTTTTGAAGTTAACTTGTGCCTGTAAAAAACAAACAGGGGTATACATAAGCCTGTACACACACAACTACTTATCTATATAAAACATGGAGGCATTTTTCACACAATCATATATACTTCATAAATTTCAGTATAAATCCAAGCACTAAGATATAAAACAGGTTTAGGTGATTTGCTCACCTGGATTGGGAAGGAACAGAGAAATTTGTCTGGAAATGAGTTGTTTGAAAAATCTGGAATTTGATTTAAGACTGAAGTGAACTTGAGTGTTGTCTGAGCTTGGATTTGATCAGCCTGTTTGTTCTGGATCTAGTTTGAAATGCTTTGATTGATTGAGATGCATTTGCATGCTTTTGATCCAGGTTGATCTGAACTTTGCATTTATTTGAAGTTTGACTTCCATATTAAAGTTTTGTTTTGAATTGCTTTTTATTTTCTTTAGGTTGCAGTTGTTGAATATGAGTTGATCTATTTATTTGAAGTGTTTTTCTGGAACCTGAGATTTCAATGCTTGATGGTTGAACTGATTACTTGCATGCTTTTCATTTCCACTTTATTGTGTTTATTCTGTTCTGATTTCTTTCCAGATTTGAAAACTGCATGTTGCTTTTAATTTCCAGGTTTAGTTTGAACTGCTTCACATTGCATTTCTCTTTTGAAGTAATTCGGCCTGAATTCTTACTTTGCTGTGATGATATTTGCCTTTTTTTTTACACTGGCTTTGATCCCCAGGTTTGATTTTGTTTTTAGTTTGATTTTCAAATGATTCTCATTTTAGGTTTTGAAAATAGGAAAGAATTTTGAGAAAGGAAGAATGAATATGCTTTTGGACAGGAAACAACCTGGTTACTTCTTTTGATATTCACTTACATATTAAAATAAATAAAAACATCTTTTGCCACTTGTAATTATAAGCCATACAAAGTTCACAAGTGTTAATACATATGGTTACTTATTTTACAAGTGTCCATTATTGTTAAAATTGTGTTTAAATCCTTCCTCTATTTTATCTTACAAGTTATGTTTACACCCTTGTTTATAATTTATTTGTAACTTTGTTTTAATTCTTACTTTATTTTAATTTGTGAAAACGTGCTTTATGCTTTTAAAGCTTTTTATTAATTTATTTACAAATTATTTACATATACTTGTATTTATTTTACTTTTACAACTTTTAAAGAGAAATGGATTAAAACAATTTGTACACTTCAATAAATAAATCTACATATATACATTTCTTAGTTTATAAAGCTTTTGTAAATTTATTTATTAAATCAATTTTATTTACAATACATTTATTAAATTTCAAAAGGTAAATATTTTTTATTCATTCTTGTTTTAAATTTTAAATTCAAGTCATTGTACAAATCACAGCTTTTAAAGAAATTGATTTCAAAGTTTAGTTGTATTTTAATAATAAACACATATATAGATTATATATGTATATAAGTCTTTAGAATAAAGGTTTAACTTCAAACAACTTTTAAAATCCATTTAATGAAATTAAATTCAAATATCTTTATATTATTTTCTATTTATATTTCCTTTTATAACTATTTATACATATTTAAGCAAAAAAATTCTTATATTGATCTTAATCCTATCTTCCCAATCACAATGTATATATTTACATACATGTATATATAATAGAAAACAAATCTCTACCGTTTAAAAAATTCTTAAATCCAATTTATTTCTCAGAATATTTATTCTTGAATTTCAAATTTCAAATTCAATTTAAAAATCCATTTATATACATACATACATATATATATATATATACATACATACATATATATATATATATATATATATATTGTAAATCTTTTATTAATCCCTATTTTCACAATCTATTTATAAAACCCACATTTTAATTATTTTTGGGGAAACTCAAATAAATTTTACCAATTAACCTCACAATTTAATTCAAAATTTTATATTAATTACCAAATATTTCAAAATTTAATTCCAAAGATCGAATTAATTATTAAATTATTTTGGCCTTAAAATCAGTAATATTACATTCACAATTATAAAATACTTAATCCCAAAACTTTTATCTTTGAAAATATAAACTTTGTAACTTTTTATTTAAATACCTTCAATGGTTTGGAAAAAAAAGCAATGAAAAACTTCTCATTTTAATTAACTTTAAATGAAAAGTTTAAAGTTTATCAAGTTAAACTATAATTTATAATTTATCAATTAAGTTTATTTATTAAGTCTAAAATTGAAATTTTTGGAATTAAATTTTGTAAAAGATCATTTTTTTTGTTCAAATAAGTGTCAAATATTACCACATGAATGGTCATGCAAATCAACTTTTCCTTTAAAAACTTTTAACAATGAAAATTGTACTTCTTAAAATTGGGATTTTTAACTCAAACCATTTAAAAAAATACACTTTTACAATTTTTCTAAAACATATTTTGTAATTTGAATGATGAAACTAGAGTAGACAATGACACTTCCATCATATTATTTTCCTATTACTTATTCTATCTCCACTTTTTAATCCTTAGTGGAGTTTCTAATAGCATATGAGGTGGACCTTTTGAAAGATACGTGCAATTAGTGCTCACAACTATGGAAAACGTATATTTTACTTTGTTTTGCCTTTAAGTTTCTATGTTGCTTCTAATTAGATTACTAGCATTATTTTTAATATAGTCTACTAATGTTATTTTGGATTACTAATATTATTTTATAAAAAAATTTCAAATATTGTTTCTATTTATATAGCTTTCCTCTTAGTTGATTGTCTTCTTTATAGAACCATTGCAGTGCGTTCGCCTAATGCTTTACTTCCAGGTCCTAATCTTCCTTTTCCGTTATATTTAACTTATATTAAACTCGTACCACTTCTTATTGTCCACCGAAAAAAGATTCACAACCTAAAAAAGTCATCAAAAAATCGACGAGCTATACATACGCTCCGTATATATTTTCAAAGGAAGTAGCTTTTTGCTAAAATCCACTTACTGAAATTTCCAATTTTTCTACTAATTTTTTTATTTTAATAGAATTTTTTATTTAAAAAAATACAAAGGGTGTGTATCTACATACATACATACATATATCTTTTTAAAATAGGGTTTGTCTACTTTCAAACAAATCTTTTGAAAACCATTTCAATTACTATTTCTTTCTTTTTTTCTAACTTTTAAATAAGTCCCTTGATAATTATTTTAAACATATTATTTATATATTTTTCTCAAATCTCAATTTATATTAAATTCTTTTATGTACTGTTGGACTTAGAGTGGTTTTACTTGTCCTTTCATTTTAACTTTTCTCTTTTCCATTTACTTACCGACTTATCTTCTCATAAAATATAAAAATCCAATTATCATCTTAGAGTAATTACAACACACCTTCTTTTGGGAACTTATTTCTTTTGGACATCTACAATATATAGATTCTTACTCTTCCTTTATTTTGATCTAATGTACATCATTAATCAGAAATCCTACAGGGATCCATAACCATTTGGCTATTTAGGACCAACTATGGAGTCACGTACCATCCAACTTCGAGGACCCTTCCATATGCTGCATCCATGATCTCCTTAAGTCAATGCCTTCCAATTCGACCTATTTCCTATGGGGAAATTGGTGTATGTGTATATTGTCAACTTTATCCATTGTTCCAACTTATAGTCACAATTTCCATCTTTTGAGAACATGGTTACAACTACTGCTAAAGTTGGAATATGTAGGACTTGGAATTTTATATATAATTATTGTAAAAATTCAAATATGTCCGCTCAACGTATCCCAATTCTTAGATAGACTAAGCTAAGCTCTGATACAAAATGTAGCAACCTGCATCGTAGAAGACCCGAATTTTTGCTAAATCGAAAAACCAAGTCCACCAAAGTATGGATCGTTGGTTTTGGTGTCCTACAAATACAAAAATGCATATCTGAGCACTACCAATATATAAAGTATAGTAAAACATATAGTTATGGACCAAGGTTGACACTTCCGATATCTAGTGGTCCTTATCGGTATCGAGCATGCATAATGAAATTTGTCCTTCCGCTGATCCCACCTTGCACCTATCCCTTTGAAACTATGCCATGGGTTGTGATGAGGAGGGGGTAGGAATAACATTCTGGTGACTGGTAAATTACATACTTTATACATAACACTAGTTTATGTTGATTTCCTTCCATTACATGTTATATCTTTTATTTTACTTAGTCGTCTCGACTCCATGCACGTGTACGATACGGTCGATCTGCTCGAAGTAGACAATAACTGCATACATACATGCATACATACATACATACATATATATATATAGTTATATGTATGTATAGATATTGATATAGATGTATGTATGTATGTATGTATGTATGTATGTATGTATGTATGTAGATGTATGTATGTATGTTTGTATGTACCATCGTCCCCCTTTGGACCTAAATACTTTCCCTGCTAGTATTCATAACCCATCATCTCGTCAGGATCCATCTTCAAAGTAGCTTCACGTCCTAGTTGCACGTGCGTACCAAGGAACTCCCATAGTGTCTAATAACTATGTCATAATAGTTTGGTCGTATTCTACTTATATTGAAAGACTTCATTAATGGGTTATCTAGCCTTGCCTTCTATCACCAACAAACTAGCAAACAACTGTGAGACGTTACATGTCCTAAACAGAAACTACACTAGTAGGAGGCATAGTCCATTTAGGCATAACCTTCCATCTATCCGCTAATCACTTAGGACAGATGTAGTTCTCGACCTATGAAGCAACTCCTACTCCTTATTTTGTACTAATCACACCGTCATTGTGATATTTCGTAATTTCAAACCCAATTTAAATATGATCATCTTTATAACAAATTAATTTAAATTGATAAATTTGTTATTTCATTCAACAGCAATAAATGAATTGTAAATATACATTTATTCTAATTAAAACCAATATATACATAAAAGTAATGAATGTGTTAAAATTGTACTCTTATCAGATTGGATTTTGAATTGAATTTAAAAACTTAAATTGAATTTGAATTGATAAATTAAAAGATTTAAAATAGGTTAATTTTTATTCTAAATTTTACTTTGAGTTTTAAGGAATATTCTCATGATTTTATGTAAGATATAACATTTGTTTTATATTCATTCTTTAAGGAAAATTGATTTTATAGGAATCAAAAATGAATTTAAAATAAGAAAAATCAATTAAGAAAACATTTTTAAATTTCTTTTTGCATGGAATTAACACTTGTTAACATTTAAATCATACTAAATAACATGTGTAAGAGAATTAGCTAGATATAGGGACAAGTGTCATAATTTAAGTTTATTTTCGTTAAATTTTATAAAACAAACTTTTATATATATAAAAGCCATTTCTTATGCCTCAAAATAAACTTTCTCATTTTTCTTAAGCAAGAAGTTTTTACATTCCTCATTTACAAAAATCTGAAAATTGTCACTTCAATTCAACCAAAAATTAATCAAACTCAAACTCCATTTCAAAATCTAAACCTGCAAAGAAATTCCTGAGATAAAAATCTGCATTTCAAATCACTTTTGAAAATGCAATCTAGATTCCTGCAATCAGCAAATTTCTAAAACAAATCTCATTTTTTTATCACTAACTAATTAAAGATTTGAAGCATCATCAAGCAAATTTCAAGAAAAAGGAAATCTGCAGTTCATTCTTTTTTTTCCAGAAGCTTAAGTCTTAGCAACAAAAACAGGTGAGTAGATTTTAAATAAAAACTTTAAGTATAAAAAAAATATGTTGCATGTGAATGTTAGCTCTGAAATGCTTGCATGTTTTTCTATTTTATAAAATATCTTTTTACAGGTTTAAACTTAGTTGTGCATGTTTAAATGCAGTTGAAACTCCTCGGTATATTTAAGTTCAGAGTAAATTCTGAACAAAACTTCAAATTTATATGCAGTAAGGTAATGTTAAATTGATATCTTCAAATGTAGAGATCTGATTCAACATGAACTAAGTATTAAAAATAAATATTCAAATGAAAACTGTTAAAATCTGCAGAATTCAGACAATACAGTAAAAAACAAATATTTATATCATGTTAATCATGTTTGAATTATGATGAATCAAGTTTATGTCCTAAATCTACTATGTATATTATGAATTTTAAGATAGAAATCAAAATTTTTAACTTGAAATTGAAGATCAATTTTAGGAATAACCGAAATTGGGGTTTTTAGAAAATTCGTGTTATTAGGTTGATTTTAAGCTTTGAAATTTGGAGTGTAGTTGTGTTAATGGTTGATTAACACTAGAAAAATAATGGTTGAAATTATCGTGCAACAGAGATCTGGGAATTTTGATTTTTAGGGTTAATTGCTCTATGTTTTTCGAGCTTGAGGAGTTTGATTTTGTGAAGCATGGAGATGATTGAGTTACGATAGGCTTTGGGTGAAGGTGTATGAGGGTCATGCGAGTGTATGGCCGGAGTTTGGAGGCGACGGTGGTCGGCCCGCCGTGGATGATGGGTTTTTCCTGGTGGCTGCAGTTTAGGTTTGGGTTCGAGCAACCCATTTTTTGTTGGAGCTTGTGTAAGTGGGTTTTGGTGTTTGGAATTGGGTCGTAGGCCGATTTGGGGTTTGCGCGTGATGTCGGCGGCGGAGGTGGTGGCGTCGGAGCATCGTGCATATGCACGAGGGATGGCCTGTGTCAGTGAGTTCGGTTCGAATGCGTGTGGGTTTCGACTCGATGCCGTGTTTGCGTTTTTGGTCTCGTGGCTCGCGCGTGTGCTCGGGTGAGTTGGCTGTAGCTCGTGTGTTTGTTGAGTTCTGGTGTGAAAATGAAGAAGGGTAGGGGAGAGATGGAGTTTAGGTTTGTGTTAAGTTTGAGTTTTGTCGAGTTTAAAACAAAATAATGAAGTCAAAGTTTTAAAACTTGTTCTAAATTTCAAATTTGTTTTAAGTTTAAACTTAAAAAATTTATATTCTCACTACTTTATAAGATGTCAAATATTTTATTCCAAAAGTAATTCACATTTTATTAGTTGATGTTTTGAAATGATTTTACATCTTTTAAATCTAACTCTTTATAAAGGTAATTAGTTTTAACAAATTGAAAATGTTTAAATATGTAATAGTTTTAATGATGAATGAAATTGTTTGGTTTTAAAAATTAATTAAATTTTGAAATTAAAATTTACTTTAATTAATTAGTAATTAAGGTTGGAATTAATTTATCAATTTAGGTTAATTAATTTGTTAAGATTTAATTAATTACTTATGGATTATTTAATGGGTAATTAAGGATTAAATTAAATAACAATTAATAGATTATTAATTAATTTAATAATTAATTTAAGATTAATTCATAAGTGATTAATAACCGATTAATTAAGTGGTTAATAAATTAGTGATTAAGAAGTTAATTAATTAATTGATTAAGAGTTAATTTATAAGTAATTAAACATTAATTAATTTATATTTAATAGTAAATTAATTAATGGTTAAAATTTAATTAATTAAATAATTAAAATTAATTAATGAATAATTAATTAATTAATTAATTAAGATAAATTAAATTGTGATTAATTAAAAATTAATTAAGGATAATTAATTATAAATTAAGGGCTAATTAATAATCAATTAAGGAATGATTATTTTTAAATCAAGTTTTAATTAATAAATAATTATAGCAATTAATTGATAATTAAATAAAGATTATTAATTAATTAAGGATTAATTAATTAATTATGGAGATAATTAAGAGGTGGTTAATTAATTAAATGATTGTGATTAATTAATTAATGTTTAATTAAGCAAGATTAGGTGATAAATTCTTAAGTAATTAGTTTAATTTAAATTAATTAAATTAATTATAATATGAATTAAAGTAATGCTTGCTTATGGATGATTGTTTGAATTGAATATCTGAATATGGTTGATATCTGTTGAATGATAGTTGAGATATTCTATGATGAGATATTGTATATATGTGATAGATATTGGTTATTATCTATGGATGATGCTGCGTGATGCTATGTTTAAATCTGAATTGAATTGTTTAAACCTTTAAGCAACTTGGCCTTTAAGACATGTTTGGATTTCGATGAGACCGGGATCGGGAATCGAATTGATTTTCGAAAACCATATCGATCCAAGTTAAACGTTGGGTCGTGACATCTCAAGTGAGGATCGAGATGGAGTTTTAGGGTGCAAGGGTTATTGTCGTTAACTCTGAGGGTGATTCCAAAATGAGTGTAACGAAATAATGCCTTCGGTTTCGTTCGAACCCAAAACGAACTTGTATGGATTGAATGCTTTCAAAACATCGTCAGGTGGACGATGGGAATTCTAAGTGATTTTTTCACTAAAGGTAATCGTAACCTCAAGCCTCATCAACCGGGAATGGCTAAAACAGGGGAGGTGCAGCAAGGCTTCGTGAGTAGCCCCCACTTGAGAGTGAGATTTACCCCTGTCTAGAAGTCCCTTATTAATTCCGCTGTGTGGGCAGTTGTTGGCCACAACTGCGGGGTTGTCTTGTTCGGAGCTGTCCAGTAAGGGATGGGTTCGGCCTTGTGTTGCAGGGGATCGGAAGTTGTCCTCGGTACGGTGATCTAGGCCCCGTACTGTGACGGGCGGTACCCCAGTAGCCCTGCCATTGTATGGAATCCAATCTCCAATAAGTGACCGTATGATTTTGATTGTGCCCAACTATATTGGAACGTGAGATGTAAGCATTCCAGCTATTTCTGTATTTTATTTTAAAAACCCTAGACCCTATTATAATATCACTGGATTTCCTATCAAATGTTTTGGTTAGCGTAAGGTAAAAACTTACCCATGTTTATTTGTGGGAAGTCTTACGTGATACCTTTTGTTTCAAAATGATTTTTAAAGTTAAACAACTTTAACTGATTTACTCACACCAGACCCATGTCTGACCCGGAGTTTATTTTTTTTCATAAACTCTTGGGTACTCAAATTTTTATGAGTAGCCAAGTGATTTAGTTTGGGATTAGCAAATATTTTGGAAGCTGGAGCTTGAGTCCGGACGTATTATCTATCTCTTTCCGCTGTAGTGACATTTTGATGTTGTGTTTTGAGTTGTATGGTTAGGGAAAAACTCTTATGAATGTCAGATGTAATGGAGTAGTATTATTTTGTACTCTGATATGTAAACTTATGTAGTGAATATGTGTAATATTATATTTTGTTCGTTTCCGTTGTGAGATTCCGATTATTGTTGTTTCTTTTCTTTCTATCTTTCTATTTCTATCTCTTTCTTTTCTTATTGATGATACGTCTTTCTGGGTTTTTAAAGACAGGTCGTCACAATTGGTATCAGAGCAATGGTTGAGAAACACCTAGGATCTGGAGCAGTATCTATCTTGAGAGTGCGCATTTGTAATTATCTTATATAACTATATCCCTATCTAAATTGGTTGGGTTACCTGTTCAGGTAGCCAGTATGAGTTCAAGAGGCCGAAGGGGAAGAGTTGTTGGAAGTGCATCAACTGTTAACAGAAGAGAGCAGACTGATAATGAGACTGTTAATCCAGTTACGTCTCCTGTCAGTTTTGCCGCATTGTGCAAGGACTTTGTTCATCTTGGAGGAATCAGAAACTATAATAGAAGTTCAAGTATGGCTTCGCTCGTGTGAGAAGATTTTTAAGAGCATGAGGTTATCAGATGAGCAGAAGAGAATAATGGCCGCATGGCAATTACAAGGTGGTGCCGCAGTATGGTGGAATTCAGTGACTGCTAATCTCTCGGAAGATGATATGTCTTGGGAAGAGTTTAAGGAGATGTTTGAGGAGAAGTTTATGCCTGCTGCAGGAAGAACTCGGCTTTATCAAGATTTTCTGAAACTGAAACAAGGAAATATGTCTATAGCTGAATACAAAACTAAATTCAACGAGTTATCTTGCTACGGTCCAGGACTTATTGACACCTCTCTTAAGAAGAACGAGATGTTTATCCAAGGGTTGAGGCCTGAGTATCATAAGAGAATGACTACACATTTGAAAGGGTCTTTTGTGGAGCTTATTAACATAGCGCTGAGATATGAAGACTTGATGAACAAAAGATCTGAGGTGCGAGTTGTTGCATCTGGAGGAAATTCTTCCAATCCTAATAAAAGAAAATTCAATCCTAAGTGGAAGAAACAAACAAGAAGAAGTCCAGAAACAATAATGGATCCTGGAAATGCTATAATTGTAATCAAGTGGGACATTTGGCAAATCACTGTCCTCAAGAAAGAAAGCAACAGCAGCAGCGACAGCATTATAGTGGACCAGGGTCAGCCTTAGTTCAGAAATCTCTTTGCTTTAACTGTCACCAACCGGAACACATGATTAAAGATTGCCCGCTCCTTCATAAGGTCCAACAGAACAAAGTATTTGCTTTAGAAGGCGCACCATCAAACTCGTCTAAGGGAAAGGGAGTTTTAGAAGGTACCTTACTTTTAAATGGGAAATATATTAAAGTCTTATTTGGTTCTGGTGCTTCTTTAAGTTTCATTTCCCTAGGAACTGCAGAGAATTTCTTATTTACCCCTAGTATCGTAGACAATCCCATTTATGTATCAAATCCTATATGGGGGGTAACCAAATTGGATAGGATCTGTAAAGATGTGAGAATCTCCTATCTATCCCAAAGTTTTTCCTGTGATCCTTATGTATTGGATTTTAAAGGTTTTGACCTTATATTGGGAATGGATTGGCTTGACAAATATAAGGCTGTTTTAAATTGTGATGAAAGAACAGTTTCGTTGGAAACTGATCTGGGTAGGATTGCCAGAGTAATGTGTGATAACTCTGAAATTCACTTGGGTAGTCTTTTACATGGAGTGGAGACATCTCAAGAGGAGGTTGTAGATATTGTAGTAGTCCGGGATTTCTCTGACGTATTTGAGAAAGTTAAGTGTTTTCCACTGCGCCGGGAAATAAAGTTTCATATAGATTTGGTTCCTGGAGCAATACCCGTAATTCAACTTAGTAGGAGGATGGCTCTAAGAGAGAGGGAGGAACTAGTGAAGCAAACTCAAGATTTGTTGGAGAAAGGTTTGATTAGACCATGTTTTTCCTACTGGGGTTCTACTGCAGTTTTTGTCACCAAGTCGGATGGGTCGCTAAGGTTCTGTGTAGACTACCGTGAATTGAACAAAGTGACCATACGGAATAAGTATCCTCTTCCTCGCATTGATGATCTCTTCGACCAGCTTCATGGTGCATCAGTCTTTTCTCAGTTAGATCTAGCATCAGTTTCCATCAGCTAAGGGTAGCTGAAGACAGTATTCCCTTAACTGCATTTAGGGGACCTAATTGTTTCTATGAGTGGTTGGTTATGCCTATCGGGTTAACCAACGCTCCTGCCTATTTTGTAGATTTGATGAATCGAGTCTTTAGAGATGTTCTGAATAAGTTTGTTTTAGTGTTCATCGATGATATTTTGGTTTATTCTAAGTGGGAAGAAGAGCACAAACAACACTTGAGAATAGTTTTGGAAACTCTAAGAAGGCACATTCTGAAGGCGAAATTTTCTAAGTGTCATTTTTGGAAATCTGAAGCAAAATTTTTGGGCCACATTGTTTCTGGTGAGGGAATCTCTGTAGATCCAGCTAAAGTTGAGACTATTCTGGAATGGAAGCAGCCTCAGACTCCAACAGAAGTTCGCAGTTTTCTGGGATTGGCCGGTACTACAGGAAGTTTATTAAGGATTATTCTAAGATCTCTTCTCACCTAACAAAGCTGACAAGGAAGGGAGCTAAATTCAAGTGGACACCGGAATGTGAAGAAACTTTTCAAAAACTGAAGACAAAATTGACAAGTGCTCCTATATTGGCTATTCCTGATGGGAAGAGCAAGTTTGAAGTGTATACTGATGCATGTATTGCTGGATTGGGAGCTGTGCTTATGCAGAATGGTAGGGTTATTGCGTATGCGAGTCGGTAATTGAAGCCACACGAGAGGAACTATCTACGCATGATCTAGAGCTGTTGGCTATTGTTTTTTCTTTAAAGATCCGGAGGCACTATCTTCTAGGAGAAAAGTTTGAGTTATTCACGGATCACAGACCGTTGAAATATCTTTTCTCTCTGAAAGATCTTAATCTGAGACAGCAGCGATGGGTTGAGTTCTTGGCATCGTATGATTTGGATATTCTGTATACTCCGGGAAAGGCGAACGTTGTAGCAGACGCTCTTAGCAGAAATTTGGTTCTTTCTCTTTTGGAAGTTGTTCCGTCTCTCCAGGAAAGAATAATAAGCAAGAAAATGGAGGATAGGTCTTTTGAAGAATTGATTCTTGGAACTAAGGATGGTCGATATTCGGATTTCAAGATAGACAATCAAGGGGCATTGAGAATTAATGGTCGATTGTGTGTACCGGATATATTGAGACACGAAGTGTTGTCAGAAAGTCATCGCTCCAAATTGAGTATCCATCCAGGAATCTTGAAGATGTACAAGGATATGAAGAGAGTTTTCTGGTAGCCGAAGATGAAGAAGGATGTAGCCATATTCGTTAATAATTGTGCCATCTGCCAGCAAGTTAAAGGGGATCAGCAGAAGCCAGCCGGTTTGTAACAACCTTTGGAGGTCCCGACATGGAAATGGGAGATGATTTCGATGGACTTCATCGACGGTCTGCCTAGAACTAAGAAGGGGAATGAAGGAATATGGGTGATTGTGGATCGTCTAACCAAGAGCGCCCATTTTATACCAGTTAAGGCAACCCGTACTGCAACTTCTCTGGCAGAAATTTTCTTGAAAGAGATTGTGAGATTGCATGGTGTTCCAGTCGGTATTGTAAGTGATCGAGATCCTATCTTCACCAGCAAATTCTGGGAGACATTGCAATCAGCTTTGGGAACTAGTTTAAGATTGAGTACAACATATCATCCTCAAATATATGGACAAACAGAAAGGCTTAATCGAGTTCTAGAACATATGCTGAGTGCCTGTGTATTAGATTTTGAAGGATCGTGGAAGGACCATCTACATCTAGTGGAGTTCTCTTATAATAACAGTTACCAAGCAAGTATCAAGATGGCTCCTTGTGAAGCATTGTATGGAAGACCGTGTAGATCCTCAGCTTGTTAGATAGAGTCGAAAGACCGTATTGTGCTTGGACAAGATCTGATCCGTGAAGCATCTGCTAAAGTCGAGCTTATCAAGAAGAGGATGAGAGCTGCTCAGGATCGACAAAGGAAATATGCTGATAAAAGACGAAGACAATTGGAGTTCGAGATTGGTGATTTAGTCTTTGTCAAAGTTTCCCCTATTAAAGGAGCAGTAAGATTCGGGAAGACAGGGAAACTCGCTCCGAGATACATTGGTCCGTTCCGAGTTCTCGAGAGGATTGGTACTGTAGCATACAGGATTGAATTGCCAGTCCGGATGGATGGAGTTCACAATGTTTTCCACGTATCTCATCTACGGAAATATGTGCACGATCCATCTCTTATTGTGGAGCCAGTTGTGCAGGAAGAATTAGAGGTTGAGCCGAACTTATAAGTTGTCAGACATCCTGTTCAGATTGTTGATCAAGATGAGAGGCAACTCAGAAGCAAGATAGTGAAGCTCGTTAAAGTCCAATGGAGTGAGGATCCCAGAGATTGTACCTGGGAGACTCTGGATAGCTTTAGGAAGGCTTATTAGGATATGTGTCCGGATAGCTAGTGGTGTTTGTATTGAATGTATCATTGTTTGGATGTTTTGTTTGTTGATTTCTTATGAATGGATGTTATGTATGTTTGAAGTGTTGAATAAAATGAAATTTTGGATTATCTTTTGTTTAAATTTCGGGGACGAAATTCTTTTAAGGGGGGAGGAATGTGATATTCTGGAATTTCAAACCCAATTTAAATATTATAATCTTTATAACAAATTAATTTAAATTGATAAATATGTTATTTTATTCAACAGCAATAAATGAATTGTAAATATACATTTATTCTAATTAAAACTAATATAAACATAAGAGTAATGAATGTGTTAAAATTGTACTCTTATCAGATTTGATTTTGAATTGAATTTAAAAACTTTAATTGAATTTGAATTGATAAATTAAAAGATTTAAAATAGGTTAATTTTTATTCTAAATTTTACTTTGAGTTTTAAGGAATATTCTCATGATTTTATGTAAGATATAACATTTGTTTTATATTCATTCTTTAAGGAAAATTGATTTTATAGGAATCAAAAATGAATTTAAAATAAGACAAATCAATTAAGAAAACATTTTTAAATTTCTTTTTGCATGGAATTAGCACTTCTTAACATTTAAATCATACTAAATAACATGTGTTAGAGAATTAGCTAGATATAGTGACAAGTGTCATAATTTAAGTTTATTTTCTTTAAATTTTATAAAACAAATTTTTACAAATATAAAAGCCATTTCTTATGCCTCAAAATAAACTTTCTCATTTTTCTTAAGCAAGAAACTTTTACATTCCTCATTTACAAAAATATGAAAATCTTCACTTCAATTCAACCAAAAATTAATCAAACTCAAACTCCATTTCAAAATCTAAACCTACAAAGAAATTCCTGAGATAAAAATCTACATTTCAAATCACTTTTGAAACTGCAATCTAGATTCCTGCAATCAGCAAATTTCTGAAACAAATCTCAAGTTTTTATCACTAACTGATTCAAGATTTGAAGCATCAATAAGCAAATTTCAAGAAAAAGGAAATCTGCAGTTCATTCTTTTTTTTTCAGAAGCTTAAGTCTTAGCAACAAAAACAGGTGCGTAGATTTTAAATAAAAAACTTAAGTATAAAAAAAATATGTTGCATGTGAATGTTAGCTCTGAAATGCTTGCATGTTTTTATATTTTATAAAATATCTGTTTACAGGTTTAAAATTAGTTATGCATGTTTAAATGCAGTTGAAACTCCTCTGTATATTCAAGTTCAGAGTAAATTCTAAACAAAACTTCAAATTTATATGCAGTAAGGTAATGTTAAGTTGATATCTTCAAATGTAGAGATTTGATTCAACATGAATTAAGTATTAAAAATAAATATTCAAATGAAAACTGTTAAAATATGAAGAATTTAGACAATACAATAAAAAACAAATATTTATATCATGTAAATCATGTTTGAATTTTGATGAATCAAGTTTATATCCTAAATCTACTATGTATATTATGAATTTTAAGATAGAAATCAAAATTTTTAACTTGAAATTGAAGATGAATTTGGGGAATAACCGAAATTGGGGTTTTTAGCAAATTCGTGTTATTGGGTTGATTTTAAGCTTTGAAATTTGGAGTGTAGTTGTGTTAATGGTTGATTAACACTAGAAAAATAATGGTTGAAATTATCATGCAACAGAGATCCGGGAATTTTGATTTTTAGGGTTAATTGCTCTGTGTTTTTCGAGTTTGAGGAGTTTGATTTTGTGAAGCATGGAGATGATCGAGTTACGATAGGCTTTGGGTGAAGGTGCATGAGGGTCATGCGAGTGTATGGCCGGAGTTTGGAGGCGATCGGTGGTTGGCTCGCCGTGGATGATGGGTTTTTCCTAGTGACTTCAGTTTGGGTTTGGGTTCGAGCAACCCATTTTTCGTTCGAGCTTGTGTAAGTGGGTTTTGGTGTTTGGAATTAGGTCGTAGGCCGATTTGGGGTTTGCACGTGATGTCGGCGGCGGAGGTGGTGGCGTCGGAGCATCGTACATATGCACGGGGGATGGCCTGTGTCAGTGAGTTCGGTTCGAATGCGTGTGGGTTTCGACTCGAAGCCGTGTTCGCGTTTTTGGTCTCGTGGCTCGCGCGTGTGCTCGGGTGAGTTGGCTGTAGCTCGTGTGTTTGTTGAGTTCTGGTGTGAATGAAAAAGGGTAGGGGAGAGATGGAGTTTAGGTTTGTGTTAAGCTTGAGTTTTGTCGAGTTCAAAACAAAATAATGAAGTCGAAGTTTTAGAACTTGTTTTAAATTTCAAATTTTTTTTAATTTTAAACTTAAAAAATTTATATTCTCACTACTTTATAAAATGTCAAATATTTTATTTCAAAAGTAATTCGCATTTTATTAGTTGAAGTTTTGAAATGATTTTACATCTTTTAAATCTAACTCTTTATAAAGGTAATTAGTTTTAACAAATTGAAAATGTTTAAATATGTAATAGTTTTAATGATGAATGAAATTGTTTGGTTTTAAAAATTAATTAATTTTGAAATTAAAGTTTACTTTAATTAATTAGTAATTAAGGTTGGAATTAATTAATCAATTTAGGTTAATTAATTTGTTAAGATTTAATTAATTACTTATGGATTATTTAATGGGTAATTAAGGATTAAATTAAATAACAATTAATAGATTATGAATTAATTTATTAATTAATTTAAGATTAATTCATAAGCGATTAATAACCGATTAATTAAGTGGTTAATAAATTAGTGATTAAGAAGTTAATTAATTAATTAATTAAGAGTTAATTTATAAGTAATTAAACATTAACTAATTTATATTTAATAGTAAATTAATTAATGGTTAAGATTTAATTAATTAAATAATTAAGATTAATTAATGAATAATTAATTAAGTAATTAATTAATTAAGATAAATTAAAATGTGATTAATTAAGAATTAATTAAGGATGATTAATTATAAATTAAGGGCTAATTGATAATCAATTAAGGAATGATTAGTTTTAAATCAAGTTTTAATTAATAAATAATTATAGTAATTAATTGATAATTAAATAAAGATTATTAATTAATTAAGGATTAATTAATTAATAATGGAGATAATTAAGAGGTGGTTAATTAATTAAATGATTGTGATTAATTAATTAATGTTTGGTTAAGCAAGATTAGGTGATAAATTCTTAAGTAATTAATTTAATTTAAATTAATTAAATTAATTATAATATGAATTAAAGTGGTGCTTGCTTATGGATGATTGTTTGAATTGAATATCTGAATATGGTTGATATCTGTTGAATGATAGTTGAGATATTCTGTGATGAGATATTGTATATCTATGATAGATATTGGTTATTATCTGTGGATAATGGTGCGTGATGCTATGTTTAAATCTGAATTGAATTGTTTAATCCTTTAAGCAACTTGGCCTTTAAGACACGTTTGGATTTTGATGAGACCGGGATCGAGAATCGAATTGATTTTTGAAAACCACATCGATCCAAGTTAAACGTTGGCTTGTGACATCTCAAGTGAGGATCGAGATGGATTTTTAGGGTGCAAGGGTTATTGTCGTTAACTCTGAGGGTGATTCCAAAATGAGTGTAACGAAATAATGCCTTCGGTTTCGTTCGAACCCGGAACGAACTTGTATGGATTGAATGCTTTCAAAACATCGTCAGGTGGACGATGAGCATTCTAAGTGATGTGTTCACTAAAGGTAATCGTAACCTCAAGCCTCATCAACCGGGAATGGCTAAAACAGGGGAGGTGCAGCAAGGCTTCGTGGGTAGCCCACTTGAGAGTGAGATTTACCCCTGTCTAGAAGTCCGTTACTAATTCGGCTGTGTGGGCAGTTGTTGGCCACAACTGCGGGGTTGTCTTGTTCGGAGCTGTCTAGTAAAGGATGGGTCCGGCCTTGTGTTGCAGGGGATCGGGAGTGGTCCTCGGTACGGTGATCTAGGCCCCGTACTGTGACGGGCGGTACCCCAGTAGCCCTGCCATTATATGGAAACTAATCTCTAGTATGTGCCCGTACGATTTTGATTGTGCCCAACTATGTTGGAACGTGAGATATAAGCATTCCAGCTATTTCTATATTTTATTTTAAAAACCCTAGACCCTATTATAATATCACTGGATTTCCTATCAAATGTTTTGGTTAGCGTAAGGTAAAAACTTACCCGTGTTTATTTGTGGGAAGTCTTACTTGATACCTTTTGTTTCAAAATGATTTTTAAAGTTAAACAACTTTAACTGATTTACTCACACCATACCTATGTCTGACCCGGAGTTTATTTTGTTTTTCATAAACTCTTGGGTACTCAAATTTTTATGAGTAGCCAAGTGATTTAGGTTGGGATTAGCAAATGTTTTGGAAGCTGGAGCCGGAGTCCGGACGTATTATCTATCTCTTTCCGCTATAGTGACATTTTGATGTTGTGTTTTGAGTTGTATGGTTTGGAAAAAACTCTTATGAATGTCAGATGTAATGGAGTAGTATTATTTTGTACTCTGATATGTAAACTTATGTAATGAATATGTGTAATATTATATTTTGTTCGTTTCCGCTGTGAGATTCTGATTATTGTTGTTTCTTTTCTTTCTATCTTTCTATTTCTATCTCTTTCTTTTCTTATTGATGATACGTCTTTCTGGGTTTTGAAAGACGGGTCGTCACGGTCATAGCACCAAGCCTTGCTCACCGTCCCACTTAGATTCCTTAAAGCAATCTACGAAACACCCCATGTTATTAATACCCTCTAAATGGTTGAAGCAGACTCTACTTGTCTTTTGACAGTTCAACCCAAGAAAAAAAAATCCAATTTGGTGTTCCCTCGACTAATATGTGAACATAAAATCCCACGGGTCCTACAGTTGTGTTGGATACGTTTCCAAGCGATGCCGAACCGTCCCACCTCCAAGCATTGCCGGTCCGAGCTCCACTTCCGGTCCAAGCTCCACTTCCAAGCAATACCGAACCATCCCCTCTCCAAGCAATGCCGAACCATTCCTTCTCCAAACAATGCCAGTCCAAACCCTCTCCAAACAATGCCGGTCCAAACCTACGTCCCTTGCCTGCCGAGGCAACATATTCCATGTACTACCGAACCATCCTGCTCCATCTACCACCGGACCAACCTCCACCAAAACAACCTCCACCGAACCAACGTACCAACGGACCAACATTGCCAGGCCAGATTGCTTCAGCCCAGGCCCACCAGTAGCTATATACATCCAGGACCCCTACCCTCAGCCTCACTCTATAAATAGAGGGGCAGGGGTACAAATGGTAGACAAGTTTGAGAACTCAAGCACGGATAGAACTTTCAAACAACTTTCAGATACTTGTAATCAAAGCTTTGTACTTGTAATTTGAACAGTAAAGGAGAATAACATATAAAGTGGACGTTGGCACATTCTGGCCGAACCACTATAAATCTGTGTGTCTTTTACAGTTTAGTCCATCTATTTTATATATTTGTATAAATCACCCAAACCATTCAGAACAACATATAATCAACTAAATCGTACGACTTGGAGGTGTTTGCCCATTTTTTGTGCAAACATTTTTGGTGCTTTCACTGAGAACTGAACTCAGGACCCCCCGCTTAACCCTTTTTCTATCAGCATCGTTCATTACTTGGAAAACATGCCTCCCGGGTGGAAGAAAGATGCTAACAAAGGAAAGAACATCGCAACTAGCAGTATCCCAGATCCAATGATCAGAGATCAAGACAATCGTCCAGTTCCAATAGCAAATGGAATTTAGGAAAATCCGGCAGCCCCTGCTACGGAACAACCAATTACAAGGGCGGATCTGGACAGGGTTGTGGCTGAAGTAACTAACCGCTTCGCATCTCAACAAGAAGCCTTGGTGGATCAACTCATGTCACGCTTAAGGAGTGCTGAAAAATCCAATCGCAACACTGAATCATGGGGCGAGTCCCGGTCTGGAGGATTTGGGAGACTACAAAGGTCTTTCTTCTTCGAAGAGGCTAACAACAGAAACAGCAATGGTAGGAGCCGAGCCCGGACTCAGCCTGAATTCCGACCCGAGGAAACACTTGGGACCGAACCCAACAGGGGAGGTACGAGGCAGGGGTCGGATGTAGCTGAGCCTGCCATGCTACCTAACCATGGAAACGACAATAGACGGGGCCGAGCTGGAATCCAGCCCGAAGTTGGACCCGAGGAAGTGCTGAGAACAGAACCCAGCCGGGGAAGATCAAGGCAAGGGCCAACTATGGCTGACCCCAGCGTGCCCCCCGAAAGACCAGAGGCAGCCATTGGAGAATGATAGGAGTGATAGACGACACCATCCCTACAGGTCATTTGGACGAAATCATTCCCGCAGGGAAGAACCAAACTCATTTCTATCCGCTCCAAGTTCTGATGAAAGGATGGCGTGATTGTTCAGAGAGTGCGTCCAACTAGACCAATGGGATCGGGGAATAGGCGCTAGGGTAACCAGCCCCTTCACCCGCAATATCGAAACTCCTATCACCCCCCGGGAATAGAAAATGCCAACAATGGAACCTTACAAGGGAACCTCTGACCCCGTTGTACACTTGCAGAGATACACAAAGCATATGCTCATGAGTGGAGCAACAGAGGGAGTTTTGTGTAAATACTTCTCACTATTCTTGGCAGATCTAGCTACCTCCTGGTTCTGCCATCTACCCCAAGGATCCATCAGCTCATGGGAGATGTTGAAAGAAAAGTTCATCAGCCAGTTCCGCATTCATGTGGAACAACCCAAGGATGCTTATTCCCTATCTAATATCAAACAGAAGCCTGGAGATACGGTGCAACAATATCTAACCCGATTCAATGCCGCAGCGGCCGCAGTCCAAGATGCCGACGAGAAACTCATCCTAATGGCCCTCTGTAGTGGTGTGCATCCGGATACTAAATTTGCTAGGAGATTAACGAAGGAAAAGCCAGCTACCTTACCCAATTTCTTCCATGAAGCCGGGAAATATATGAGACTTGAAGACGCTGCCATTGAAAGGCAGACATGGCAACAAACCAAGGCAACTCATGGCAACACACCTGCAGTAGCGAAGGATGTTCGAAGAAATGGCTCCAGAGATAGTGCTGGGGGAAAGAAGGGAGAAAAGCGTTTATATAGGCCAGGACCGAGATTTGACTCTTACACTCCTTTAAATGAAACAATCGAAAACATCTTCTTGGCCACCCAAGACGAAGTTAGATACAAGCGCCCCCCGCACAAGAAGGAATCAAATAATGCAATTAAGTTTGGAAAGTTCTGCCGCTTCCACGAATCTCATGGGCATGACACCAATGAATGCCATCATCTCCGGGACTTGATTGAAGAACACATCAGAAGGAAGAGACTGGAGCGCTATGTGAAAGGTCAGAACAGGACTTCAACTCCTGCCAATGAGAACCCAGGGCTACCCCTCCCAGAAGTAGGAGGAGGAAATCGCAACACAAGCGGCTCTAGTCAAGAGAAGATAGTGGTCCTTACCATATCAGGAGGACCACACATCGCCGACGGAAGCTGGGAAGAGATGGAAAGATACGGTAAGTCACTTAGAAACAATGAAGGCTACGTTGATTCTGTTACAGAAGAACGCCACCCAAAATGGAAAGAGAATGATGACATCACATTCAGTAGGCGTGATCTAGAGGGAAGGTAGTACCCTCACATGGACCCTATGGTCATCTCTGCCTGGTTCCGTCCAGCCAAAGTTTTCCGAATTCTAGTAGACACTGGAAGCTCGGTAAATATCCTATTCAAGCACGCTTTCGACAAAATGAAGCTGTCATTGAAGGATGTGTCTCCCTGTAGCAAACCGCTACATTGTTTCACTGGAGATGCGAAGATGCCCCTCGGGCAACTGGACCTCTTTATCGAAATAGGAAGTCATCCCCGCTCCGTTGTACGAAAACAAACATTTGTGCTAATAGAGAGCCACTCGGCCTACAACGCCTTTGTGGGAAGACCAGCCTTATCTGACTTCCAAATTGTCCTAGCCCCGTGGTGCTTGAAAATGAAATTTCCAATAGATAACGGAATAGGAGAAATAGAGGAAGATCAAGACGCCGCTCGAGATTGCTATGTAACTGAACTTCACGATAACCGCAGGAGGGATAAAGGGAATGATGCAGAGACTTCTCTCTGCAAGAAAAACTTGGAAGCATAGCAATTAAAGAAAACCCCTCCTCTTCGATATACCAGCGATACTTTCAATGAATTAGACCCCAGGGACTAGGAGGAGGAGGAGGCCACCACCGAGCCTGCAGAGGCTATGGAATTTGTATCTGTAGACAAACACGACCCAAGTAGACTGCTGAGAGTCGGGTCTCAGTTAAGAACGGAATTGAAGGATCAACTCGTCGATTTTCTTCGCCACAACATGGATGTATTTGCATGGACGCACGCTGACATGACTGGAATTGTGACGCCCCACCTCTACACCCACGCTAGCGAAGAACACTACAGAGTAATGCTATCGACTGGCACGGAGGATAAGGCTGTTGAGGAGCGACCATCCGTGTAATTGCTTTATGCGAGCACCGATACGCCAGATAAAATATAACATTGATTTCATCTCAAGAGGAAATCCGACATACCGACGCAAACTCAAAGCTACTACACAGTGGCTATATATAATCTTCGGAAACAAATATAGAAATAAACATAACATAAATCAGTCACAGATAATTCATATCACAAAGAAGGAGGAAGATATGAGTATATAACTAACACATGAAAGTGTATATCAGAGTAGTGGTCAAAAAGATCCACAATAATACAAAAGAATAGCAACACGTGCTATACAAAAGAATACAACTATGAGTCTATATCTCAAATGTACACAACAAAAACTACAAATCTAAGTAGTTAACCAAAAGTCAGGATGATAACCCCAGAAGAGAAGTCAAGCAGAAGCACCTGTAACATCTCGGTCTGACCCGAGTATTATTTATAAGAAAATAATAAACGGATCAGTCTAGCTATAAATATCAGATGAAATGATATAGAATAAGAGATATGACTAAACATATAATAACCACAATGCCAAGTTGTGATAAATAAGTAATTGAAAAATCAACAAGAGATTAATTAATATCGCAAAAATCTACTCAAATATCAAAAGGAATGTCATACTCCTAATTTCATGCACCAAGCCACAATAAATGACATACATGTCAATGCCAATCGAAAAAGGTGGTGAAACATAAATTCCAGAAATCAACACAAGAAATCCAGAAATCATAAGAAAAGGATGGCCAGCCCCTAACGGAACGCTATTCCATAAACCGGGCATCGACGCACCTAAATAGATACGCCCCATGCACAGTCAAACATCGTCGCACCTAGAAAGGTACGACCCATGCAAAGGCAAACATCGACGCACCTAAATAGATACGCTCCATGTAATGTCTAACATCGATGCACCTAGAAGGATACACCCCATGCATAAATAAGCATTGACGTACCTAGAAAGATACGCCCCATGCATAAATCAACATCGACGTATCTAGAAAGATACGTCCCATGTAATGTCTAACATCGATGCACCTAGAAAGATACAACCCATGCAAAGTCGAACATCGACGTATCTAGAAAGATACGCCCCATGTATAGACGAACATCGATGCACCTAGAAAGATACACCCCATGTCCCGACTTATTGAGTCGATTGCTCCACGAAGTAAACAAACATCGACGCACCTAAATAGATACGACCCATGTGTAAATAAACATCGACGCACCTAAATAGATACGACCCATGCGAGAAATGAGACGAAGCTCAATAAAATGAAGTATAGTCCTCCACATAAACAAAGTGACATCGCACATTGCTAGTCTAAACCATGAAATGATCATCATCGATCATCAAGAAGTGTCGATTACAGTATGCTAGTAAATATATGAGCTTAGCTTCATGTCCCATAACCACTAGCTTAACTTAAATATTTACGAACAAATTGTAGATCTCCACTAGAAAATTGTCACAAGAGATTCAATCGAACAAGTCCAAGAATTAATCGACGAAGAAAATGCAAGCGTTTCATACCACTCGTTTTACTAAGCCATTTAATTAGATTTCTCATACGAGTGAGGTAAAGGTTTGTGTATACTAATAGATTAGAAATCGGTTTGAGAAAATGAGCTTTGTAATAAAACAGTGTTGAAATCATTTGAAGAAAGAGTTTTGATATTTACTACTAGTATAGAAAACCTTTATATTTTTAAAGTGACAAATCACAAAGAAGATTGTAAGAACAATCAATCACCAAAATTCACATTCGAAGACGTGAATAAAATCCAAAGAAATCTATACCGAATCCATCAAAATGGATATTTCCAAAAATCACGAAGAAAATGTCATCAAAGTCAATAATAAGTGATAATAACAAAAGGGAATCAACACGAATCGATTAACGTTGGAATTCTCAAGCAAATAGGCAAACAGGAAAAAAGAGTGCAAATTCAGACGTCTGAAATCAAGGATTCAGACGTCTGAATTTGGGAAAATAAAATATTTTCCAAAATAGAATTCAGACGTCTGAATCGTTGATTTCAGACATCTGAAATAGGCACATTTTAGCCTATTTCCTTTCTGGTTCCAAATGAACCAATTCAGACGTCTGAAATCATATATTCAGACGTCTGAATCTGGGAATATAAATCTTCCCAGAACAATATTCAGACGTCTGAATATTACGTTTCAGACGTCTGAATCTGGGGTTCAGGGCATTCCCTGAACCTAGGCCAAAATGGCCAAATGGATACCGGAAGCGATCGACCGAGCGACAATGACTAAGGATTTACGCCAAGCGACAACCCAGCCTTAGCGGCTCTTCGATACGTCTCAAATATCAATGTCCAAATATCCATAAAAGGATTTTCATAGATTTTGATTTCAAAACACCAAAAATTTGGAATATACACCAAATCAATCCAAACCAAAATCAATTACACAAGAATTTTTATTAGGAATTCATACCTAACAATCGAAGATAATTATAGACAAAGATGTGAGATAAAAATCTCACCTTTGAACCTAAACAAATGAAGATGAAGCTTGAAAGCAAAGGAGAATCAACCACTCTTCAAATCCAACTCAAGAAGCTTGATTCTAAGCTTAAAAGAGAAATATTTCCCAAATTAGGTTTAGGAATTTTCTGAAATCAAAGAGAGAATGAGTTGGTGAAGATGAAGAAGATGCTTACCAATGGGTTCTCTTGAATTTGGAGCTAGAAGTTGGATTTGCAAAGCAAGCTAGGGCTTAGGAATTTCCATTTCCAATCTTTTCCACCATTTTACTTTAGCTTGAAGTGTTAGGAATATGAAATGAAGTAATGAAGAGTTGGAGTGGAGCTAGAGTCTTAAGGTGGAACATTGGGATAAAACCCAAACTCAAACCCAAAGTGAAAAAGTAGCAAAACTTTACTAACTCCAAACATCGAAGTTTACACTCAAAAAGGTTGCGAACAACATTTTGAACTCAATGGGAGGGGTCTCGAGTCCTAATTCGACTGTTTGCAAAAAGTAGCTTTTCAGACTAAATTTCGAGTATCTATAAAATATTTAAATATAAAAATCGATAAATATGCGGGTTGTTACAGACTCCCCTCCTTAAAGAAATTGCGTCCTCGCAATACTTAAGAAGAAAATAAGAAGTAACAACCATAGAAGCATATCAACATAAAAGAAAATTTGAAATACGAAGTTCACCATAAGGAGCATGAAAGAGTTAGCCTGAACGGGTTCGCACAGTGAATTCTCTGGATTCCCAAGAGTAATCCATAGGATTTGAGAACCATTGAACTCTCACAAAAAGAACATCTTTATTTCGAAGGCACTCAACCTCCGAAGCAATGATGCGAATAGAATGTTGCTCAAAAGTCAAATCTGGTGAAACTTCAATTTCCTCCATATCACCGGGCTCAAGAATAAAATAGGAAACCTAAAAGCATTTCCATAGTTAAAAGACGCAGAAAACGTCAAGAATAGCATAAAATTGAGCCAGTGCAACGGCGTAGTACAGAAACGGTACGCCCGAGAAACTTGACACTCGAATAATTTGGAACACCGACGTAGTACAGAAACGGTACGTCCAATGAACCGATAAACCGGAACAACGATGTAGTATAATAGTGGTACATCCATTGATCCAGATGAGACGGAACATCGATGTAGTATAATAAAAGTACATCCGATGAACCGAACACCATAAAAGAACATCGAACACTAGTCCATAAAAGGAATGAGATAAAGCTCAATAAAACGAAGTATATCAAAACGTCCGATGAAATTAATAAAAAGATAATTCCATTCAGACAACATCAAAGAATCAACCACTTGTTGCTTACGACAAGGCACATTGGCAACACGATTTCCCTTCCGGGAACAAAAAGAATATCAAGATCATAAGATGCCATGAACTCGAGTCAACATGAAGTTCCTTATGAGAAAATAAATATTCCAAAGATTTATGATCGGGGTAGAGAACAAATTTCTCATCCAAAAATGATGATGCTACATTCTAAAAGCGAAAACAATAGCCGCGAGCACTAGATCATGAGTAGCATACCTAGTCTCAATCCGCTTTTAATGATTTTAGAAGCACAAGTGATAGCACGTTATCTTTTGCAAGAGAACGGCATCCAAACCAATACGATTTGCATTGGTACAAAAGATAAAGGCTTGGTTCCCTTCGGGAGTCACAAGAATAAGAGTATCGAAAAGAAAGAATTTCTTTTAAATAATCTTCTTTCCTAAAAAGTTATAACTTTCAAAATTACATTTATCTCAATGTAAAAATCTTTCTAGAAAAAATTACATTTTACTAGTCAATATATCGTGTCTGACTGTCTCATCAAAGCGTTTAGGAGGTTCCTATCGATAACGTTGATCAGGCGCATCGACCAGAATTCTAAAAGCACTCAACGGACAATACAATCACAAAATCATCTTATATATGATAAAAATATCTCTTAAAAAGTTTTAAGAATATTCTTTACTCATTTAAGAACAAAATCCAATTGTACTTATAAATAAACCTTATGAAAAAGATTTGCAAAATTTTAATTTTCTATTTTCATCCAAAATCAATAAATACAAAAATGAAGTTATCAAGATATTCATAGAATACTCGATTTATAAAATGGATGAAACAAGATGGCCAAACTGAATGACATAATAAGTCATTCATAAGAATCATAACGAGTGCGGAGTGCGTAAGTGGAATGCTAACTCATGCAACTCGTAGCCAAATGAAAATCGGTGGCAAGGTCGAGCTGAGAAGACCTTATCACCACACAAGATATTCCTTAGGTCATAATCCTAAGACAAGTCCAAATAAACCGGAAAATTTCACAAACTATTTAAATGAGAGAAGTAAAACTTTCTTCATCATGAGGGTTTAAAGAATAAAAATGATGTCATCAAGTTGGAATCGAAACCACAAAGGAGAAATAGAAATCTGCTTAATAGATTATAAATGTCGAGGATGAATAGTCCATACGGAAAATAGGATATGGGCTTCACAACGATTAAGCCAATCCTTACAAATATCAATTCCGAAGCCTAAGAAAGAAAATCGGCTCGGAATGAAAAATCACATAAAATAATTTCGACATTAATAAAAAGCAAATTGAGTGTTGCGGATCCACCAACCGGATTCACAATTCTCAAAGAAGTCAATCAAGCCCTAAAATGCTTAAAGGAAAAGAATCAACAAGTTCTTTTTATATAAAAATAATGAGATGAAACCCATATCAGAAAGAACTCGAATAAGAAGATCACGAAATAAAATAATGCCATCAAGGATTAAATGAGAAATACCTTGACCACGAGAAGTGTTACCAGGAGCTTGCACCACATTGAGTTTTCCCTCCTTCCTACTTTGAAGTATCGGACATCCAGTTATATGGTGACCCGAATTTTTGCAACAGCGACTATAAAGAGGTTTCGAACACTCCCTTGCATAGTGGTCCGTGGAACCACAATTGTAGCATTGCCCACGACTAGAGGTAGGAACTTTTGCTACCGGGGTTTCTTGCCTCCCTTTCTTGTTGGGAAAGGGGCCTTTGAATTTAATAGGCCTCTTCATATTGTCGTTGAAGTTATGTTTGGCAACCACAACTTCAACATTACTCTCTCTATCGGCCTCTTCAAGACGAAGAGCGATATCAATAAGCTGATCAAATGAAACTTCAAGTTTCAGGAGTAATGGCTTCTTAAGATTCTTATTCAAGCCATAGACAAATCTCTGATTTTTCTTCAATGGGGTATTAATGTACTCAACCCCATATTTGGACAGAGATTCGAAAGATGCGACATAGTCTGTCACAGAAGATTCACCTTGAACAAGGTCAATAAAACGGCGGGCCAAAGTTACTTTTTCACCCTCCGGCATAAATTTCAATTCGAATCTTTCCCGGAATTTCTCCCAAGTGAGATCCGCTTCAATGATTTCAGAAATTAAAAGCTCATACCAATCTAATGCTCTTTCTTGGAGCATGCTAGAAGCCACTTGGACTCGATGTAGATCAATAAGGTTCATGCGAGAAAAGATGCGATCGCATGATTTGAGCCAAGCCTGAATTTCTATAACACTCTCGGATCCTTTGAATGGCCTTCCACCCAAATCGGTATAGTATCTGCACAAGCTTGCAAAACCGGATCTAGGATGAGTAGGCTCTGGATTTGGTCCGGCTGCTTGAGCATTCTTTACTAAATCAAGAAGCTGCTGGGCAGACATAAATACTCCATGCTGAGGAGTAGCACTAGATTGACGGCGCTGGGATGGTCTGGTCTAACCATTTCCCTTCTTTAAGAAAGAAGAGGAAAAAGTTATTCTCAAAATAAATATCCAGCAATCTTGATAGATAAAACAAGGAATCATAAAAGAAAATAGGATAGGACGGTACGAAGACCCGAATAAAATCCTAAAGCACGACTCCTAAGACGGACTTAGGACGATGATCCTTGTTAAATTATTCTACATTGTTTCGAAGTTTGGCTCTGATACCAAGCTGTGACGCCCCACCTCTATACCCACGCTAGCCAAGAACACTACGGAGTAATGCTGTTGACTGGCATGGAGGATAAGGCTGTTGAGGAGCAACCATCCGTGTAATTGCTTTGTGCGAGCACCGATATGCCAGATAAAATATAACATTGATTTCATCTCAAGAGGAAATCTGGCATACCGACGCAAACTCAAAGCTACTACACAGTGGCTATATATAATCTTCGGAAACAAATATAGAGATAAACGTAACATAAATCAATCACAGATAATTCATATCACAAAGGCGGAAGAAGAGATGAATATATAACTAACACATGAAAGTGTATATCAGAGTAGTGGTCAAAAAGATCCACAATAATACAAAAGAATAGCAACACGTGCTATACAAATGAATATGTAACGACCCGTCTTTTTGGACAGTTTAAACCGACGATCAAATACACATGTCGGTTCCAAACCATTCAAAAGGGCAGATAGTTATTGGGGTAAATAAGAAAAGAAAAGAAAGAGAAATAAAGGAAATGAAACAACACAGAATCTCGCAGCGGAACGATAAAATATAATAGTCAAATAAACAGTTCATGAAGCTGTTTACTATACTTTGACAATTATTTATACAACATTTATCAGAGTTATACATATACAATAGAACAATTAAAATAATGCAGCAGATAGCATGATGCAAGGGTAATAATAGTAATAGTATACCAAATCTTCGTCTTCATCCTCCAGAATAGATCTTCAAAAATCTGGAAAAATCAGGACTGACACGAGCGTAATGAAAAGACAAAACACTCGAGTCAGGACTAAAATATCCTTATGAAAGTTAAATCGATCATAAATAAATATGAGTGTAACGGCGTCAGAGATGTTTACGGGGTTTGACATCTCCTATCCAGTGTCAACGTGCGTGCAATAACTCAAGAGACGTTACGGGATTTTCCATCTCCCAAGGATCCGTTAAACTATCTACTATGTAGTAATGTACGCTAAGTAGATAATGCCTATCAGTAATATAAAGCATCAAAATAGCGTTAAGGCGTTACCATAATCCCCCTTAACACATTTTTATAATGACATAGTCTATACAACACCGTAAGCCCCACCGTAAACTGGTGGTTATCAGAGGGTACCCCATAGGTATAACACAAAACATAACGTAGTGGTCGCGAATAGGATAATCAGTATGACAAGGTACATGAGGCGATACCAACTAGGATACTAGTAGTTGCGTGATCCGGACTGATGTTGAGCATAGCCAGCAGCTACCCCAACACCGCGAAACAACACTCCCAAATCAAGGGGTGCACCCAAATCGAATCACAAATGTAATAGATATGGTATCGAAGAAGTGTGTCCGCTAGAGGTGGCGAACCTCAATGGCCCGGCGCGGCTCCTGTTTTAGTCGTGTCAGGGGTCATCCAATATCGTTCTCTTTCTTCAGTCAACGCGTTCACCAAACCATCCACATCATTCTGGATCAACACTCCGCATATAATAGTTATTAAAGTGGTTTTCGGTATCGACAGAGAGTATGTCCATATCCGATCACGGTCTCTCTAATAACTACGTATTATTGCACCGTTGGCTCTTTTACATTTCAAATCGATTCATAATTGTTATCAAAATATCATATTCGCTTGAAAAATCAAATCCACTTCAAATATCGTCGTATCTATTAAAATGTCAGATTCCATTTCAAAAATCATTTTTCGTCTTAATATCTTATTTCGATTTTCAAAATCAATTCGGATTTCAATTTAGGTTGCAACTTCATTTAACCCAATTCGTATTTAAATTCAAGATTTAAATATAAACATTTCACCTTATTGACCAGCTTAGAATTTTAGAAAATAGTTTTAAGGAGTTTAAAGTAGTTTTAAATAATTAAAATAGTTAAAAATACTTAAAATCTTAAAATGGATTTGAAATAGATAAATTAGTTTAAAATAATTTAAATCGGGTTAAGTAGATTTAAAATAGATTAAAATAGTTTAAGTATTCAAAATGGTTTATATAACTAAGTAATTCGAAAAACAAAATAAAACAGCTTCAAAACCAAACCATTTCAATTATAACTTCCCAATTCAAAACAATTCCAATTTCCGTTCTACCGATTCGATTTCGATTTCGATTCAATCAACGTCAACTTTGACTTCAAATTTATTCAATTTTATATTCACTTTCAATTAATTCAATTTCAATTTATATCGATTTGGAGCTTGATTTTTCAAAAATATCCATTTATAACACTTAACAAAATTATCCATCAATATTCAAGTTTAAATCCAAATTTCAAATATGGTTCAATTCCAAGCTCGATTTCAAAATATCATTTTTATATCACTTTTTCTTAGTAATATTCAAAGCTCGAATTAAGGTTAAATCTTTATACAAATCAATTTTCAAAATTTAATCATATCCCGATTTTAAATTCCAAAGTCTCCACTTTAATTATTTCACAATTTCTTTTAACCAAAATTTATTTCAACATTCCAAACTCATTTTTTTCGATAAATTCGATTTCTATAAATTGATTTCTATTTATAACTTTTAAATCAAAACATTTAAATAAATTTCAAATCGACGATTTTTAAAATTATTAATTTAGCCAATTCGGTGTCCGTATACAATTTTCTATCCTATGGCCAAGTAATTATTTATTTCAATTAAATGTCAGGGATGAGTATATATTACTTAAACCAATCACAGTGTCATATGTATGCATAACAGTATACATAAGCAAATAAACATCCAAACATTTAAATATCAACCAATAACACCCATCAAGATACATCATCCAATAGACAATACAATTCATGGCAGTTTCATAGTTATCAATGTCAGGTAATTTAATCTCAATTCAATTTTAATTTCAATTTAACTGTCAATTTAATTTTTCAACGGTTAATTCAAATGACAAGCTATATGACAATTAAATTTTTATCAAACAACGACAAATAAAATCGTAACACTTTATAATGTCAAATTTAACTAGCATAAAGATATTTAGTACGTTGTGAGCGTTATAAAACACTCACCTTGATTTCAATGTAGTTCCAGCGTTTTATTTCGAATAAAATTAAACGAGTGTTTAATTTTACCCGAAATTTTCACTAGCTCCAAACGATTCCAATCCAATTCCATAGCGTAGTGCTCGTCCATACGAACCCAACGCAATTGATTTCGTCGAATTCCGACCTCGTATGAAAGAGATTTGCATTTTTAAATATTTTAATGAATTATAAATATAATAAACTATAATTTCTTTTAGTTTAAACCTTCATCCATTTTGGGCCGCATGATTTGAATTTGCAGATCAGGGCCGCATGCTTCTTTCTTCCATACGCGTTCGTTTGCTCCAGGAAGCTCACGCACGAAGTAACCCATGATCCATCGTCTAGGGTTGAATTATACTCCGCCATCTCTCGACGAGAGGCCGATCAGGAACCACCATTGCAAAGCTCGTCACGAGCACTATACTCGGCTGCCATGGGGGGAAGCTCGGCCCCCCCTCTCTCTCTCGAAAAGCGTGCGTACTTCGGCCGAACGCGAGCCAATTTTGGCCTCTACACAACACCAATTCGAATCTCCACCGTTGGATTTGTCAATCACGATGTCCTCTACGTTTTTCTAGTTGAAAACTTTGGCTAATAACTGATGGATTGAAAGAAATTTGAGGAAGAAAGAGATTAAATTTCGGCCATTAATCTAGAGGGTGGCGGCTGCAGATAGAGGGCTAGGGTTTTTGCAATTGTGAAGAGAAGGGGTCCTTTATAGAAGTTTCAACGAACACTATTCACTTCCAATTTTTCGAACTCCGATTTACGCGCGGCGACCGACGTTTCTAGGGTTTATCCCGCGTCCCGGACACACTGAAACAGGTTTCGGAAGCTAATTCGATCGTATGTGGGAGTTATGGAAATAAACGATCAAATTTAAATTAAATCGATTAAACGAATTTCTATGCGTTTTGGCTCGCCCCGGACAAACGGTAAATCCGATTGACACGAAATTTGAAATCTTACAATAGTATCACGTTATGGATCCGATGAAACTGGTTTCGTCGAAATCCGAGACTGTTTGAAAAATGGCTATTTTAACTCGTCAATTAAATATTAAAATATTCAATTTTCACAAATTTACTTTTAATTCAATTTTAAATTTCTATAACCTCCTTCTAACTTTAATATGATAAAATAAAAAATTTCAAATCATTTTTAGTCATATTAAACCCGTTATTCAATTATCCAATAAATTCCAATTTTAAAATCTTATTAACTCTATTGTAATCCCGATATAACTTACATTCACTTTGGAAACCAATTTGAATCATATTAATTCAAATTTCAATTATTCACTCTATTTTCATATATTAAATATCAATATCAAATTAATCATATCAAATTCGGAATTGAATTATTCAACATTTGTAATATTAAATTTAAACAATTTAATTGTTCAATATTTGAGGGATTTCAATTTTGGACTTTTAAATAAAAATTTCATTATCAGTCGATTACTTTATTACATCAAATGAATTCCACATTATTATTTATCTTCAGTTAGAGATAATGCACTCAACTAATATATAAAATTTTCATTTCAATTGCAATTGGTTCACAAATTCAATTCGACTAACTAAATGAATAAGTAACTTAAATAATTATCACCGTTAACTTTTAATTACTTATAAGTTTATTATTTACAAACAAGTGTCACAATTACCTATTCAATACAAATTCATTCAATCACCTTTGACTACATATTATTTCAATTAGTTTGGGATTCCATTCAATTCATAAATAATTAACTTAGATAAAATTTGTTGCATTTCATTCTAGTTATTATTACCATACATAAATTACAAATTTTTTTCTAACCCTAAATCACGAAATCTTATCAAATTAGCTATTTTAATTATCGAAAATTTACGGGTTGTTACACTCTCCCCCACTCAAAACTTTTCGTCCCCGAAAAGCAAAAAGAAGGGAAAAGGAACTAAGTATGGAATTCAACATTAGATATATTTTATTCAAAGTTACCAACTTATAAAACAATGAAATTTCATTTATAAAGTTATAACTACGCTTCCACTAAGTTACTTCGAAAGGCTTTCTAACTTTAAAAGTTAGTTATCAAACAAGTTATATATTAAAAAAAATTAAAACTTGAAAAATTTTCTAACACCCGGATTTACGGAAAATTTCGGCAGAGTCTCCTTTGCGCGGCTCGATCGGAAAAAAAAATGACAGTATATATATCACAAATATACATCTCATCAAGTGATGAGGCATCCCGCAGGAAAAAAGTGTAAAAGTACGGTATGTAATCCGAGATATGTACCTTATATATTATTAGCGAGCATATACGGCTAATATAGCGCGAAAGCGAGCTCCAAATGCGAAGCAAGCGCAATCCGCACCTACTAAACACTCAACAAACCATGAGAAACATGCATATATGAAAATAATATCAATACACATCATATAGAAACATAACAACTACATATGCCAACATAGCAAATGCAACAAAACAACAAATGCAACCATCAATCAACTATCATCCAACGAATCCATAACCAATCAATATAAATTCACTTCTCATTAATATATATATTGACTTGGGTTTCAATTTTTTATCATAGTTGATTCATTAACGTTGGATTTTACTAACATTCATTCTCAATTCAATTAGTTAACATTCACTAATTTATATTTACATTAGTTCACTTCCAATTTGAATCAAATTAAATTCTATTTAATTTCATTTAACTTCCAATTTGATTTCAATGATTTATAGCTTTCAATTTCATTAACACTTAATGAATTATATACAATCAACTAACAATCATATAACAACCAAATCATCCCAACATAACCAAATTATTAATTTTTCATTCAATTCGGTTTATCTCTTTTATATATATATCCTGTTATATAATTTTAAAAGAATCATTTTATATTTAGCATCTTAAATTTCCAATATTAACTTTAATTAAGTCCGTAAGCCGTACATATATCATCTGTGAGCAATATCAATCTAATCGCTTATTCGATCACACAATTTCACTTCCAACTAGTATCGTTCACCCGACTCTCTAGTGCGGACTCAGATTTGGTTCCTTGATTGGAAATTGTTACTCTCCTTGCATAGCCATATACTATGATAGAGAATTCCAGAATCAAATCAAAATCCATATCCGGGGTTCGCCGTCCAGAATCGAGTGAAAAATCCTAACTTGGATCGATATAAATCATCTCGAAATTTTGTGCTCGAATTTGGATCAAATCGTTATGCGAATTAAATAATATACGTACAATCTCACGTATTACCTTCCAATGGATTTCTATCCAATCTGTCTATACTAAATTATTTTGTTGACTTCTATTTTTTTCACTTAATTACTCACAATCCATTATTCAGTTAGTATATTCATTTCTTTACATAACATATTCTTCAACATTATCTTTTCTTAAACATCATATCAAAGAATTTGCTTACTCAAGTTCATTTTAAACATTCTATATAATTTAATTTAAACTCAATTTCTTTTCCCAATTGATTATTAGCTATAAGAAATTCCTTTGTTTACATTTATTGCATTTTCATAATTTCAGTTAATAACAAATTCATTTGTGGAACATTTTATTAACCGGCACTTTAGTTTATTAATCATCCTATAAAATTCTATCCTCTCATAAATGACTCTTCTTAGTTTACAGTTATCTTAAAGGTTACAAATTCATTTTTTTTTTACAATCCCTTTGCAATTTATATTTATTTTCTATAACCAATTTACCAAGATATAATACGATTCATTTATCTTCTTTCTTAAGTTCACTTACTTGTTCCATTTATCCATTCATCATTTCATGTTATATTTAAGTATATATACTTTTTATCACAATCAAAATTTTCCATTTATATACATTTTAATTCCCTTTTGAGTTTTCCTTACTTGTATATTTCAATTACTTTCAAGTTCTGTTTATTTATACAATATCTCATTACATATCCAAAACATCATTTAACTTTTAACATTTGGTAAGTCTTGTTATATGTTATCAGAATGTAATTTTGGTATTACAAATTTATAAAATCTCATTTTACTTAATTAGAATGTTCACAAATTTAATTTGTTTAAATCCTCTTTACCTTTCAACTTTAAAGTTTTCCCAAAACAATAAGCTTAGATATCTTAATCCTCTTATTTTATAAATTCTAGTTGTTCACATTTCATTTGAAAATTACTAATTAACATAACTTAGAAATTTAAATGCCCGGTTCTTTCCAAATCGTTTGAAATAAACATATACACTTATATCCCTTTTTCTATATAACAAATCATACCATTAGAGTTTAAACCAAAACCCATTTACCCAAAATAATTTCGAAGAAAAGCAAAGCTTTTTAGAAGTCTCCCCCACTTTGAGACTCGAAAATGAACGTCGATGATGTTGCGCAGTCATCACTGAAATTATTTTCCAGTGACAGAAGAGAGGAGTACTGAATTCATTCCTTCTTAAAATCCTTTCAAAATATTTCCCATAAATATTTTCCAACTAATATCACAATATATTTTCTTCAAAGCTTTGAAAACCATTTTAAAACCTCCGGGTCTTAAATTCAATATTTTCCAATTTAAATCTATTTTAATTTATAAGTCACCTTTATAAAATATTCTTATAGGATTTTCTTTCTTAAAACATTCCACAAGTGTTTTATCATTGTTTATTTTGTAATTCAGCTTATTTATTAAATTACAATATCCAATTAATGATAATAACCAATATTTTCATTCCTAACAACCAGGTAAGCTAAATAAGTCACAATAATTTCTGAATTTTTTTCCTTATATACAAAATATAATTAGAGCAAAATTATTTCATTTACCCAATTTAAAAACAATACTATGTCGAATTGTTCTGTTGAAGTGTTTAGAGATCCCTATCAATGACGTTAATTACTCGTATTGACCAGAATCCATAAGCCACTCAACAAATCAACCGACACAATATAAAATATTTTATATCACTAACAAATACGCTCTCTCATATATATACACTCAGCGACTCATCATAGGGTATAACTACCCTATTTATAAAGAGTCAGACCCCACAAAGCTAAGGTTATCGCTAAACCAAAGCTCTGATACCAACTGTAACGACCCGCCTTTTGGATAGTTTAAACCGACGATCAAATGCACATGCCGGTTCCAAACCATTCAAATGGGCAGATAGTTATTGTGGTAAATAAGAAAAGAAAAGAAAGAGAAATAAAGGAAATGGAACAACACAGAATCTCGCAGCGGAACGATAAAATATAATAGTCAAATAAACAGTTCATGAAGCTGTTCACTGTACTTTGACAATTATTTATACAACATTTATCAGAGTTATACATATACAACAGAATAATTAAAATAATGCAGAAGATAGCATGATGCAAGGGTAATAATAGTAATAGTATACCAAATCTTCGTCTTCATCCTCCATAATAGATTTTCAAAAATCTGAAAAACTCAGGACTGACCCGAGCGTAATGAAAAGACAAAACACTCGAGTCAAGACTAAAATATCCTTATGAAAGTTAAATCAATCGTAAATAAATATGAGAGTAACGGCGTCAGAGATGTTTACGGGGTTTGACATCTCCTATCCAGTGTCAACGTGCGTGCAATAACTCAAGAGATGTTACGGGATTTTCCATCTCTCAAGGATCCGTTAAACTATCTACTATGTAGTAATGTACGCTAAGTAGATAATGCCTATCAGTAATATAAAGTATCAAAATAGCGTTAAGGCGTTACCATAATCCCCCTTAACACATTTTTATAATGCCATAGTCTATACAGCACCATAAGCCCCACCGTAAACTGGTGGTTATCAGAGGGTACCCCATACGTATAACACAAAACATAGCATAGTGGTCGCGAATAGGATAATTAGTATGACAAGGTACATGAGGCGATACCAACTAGGATACTAGTAGTTGCGTGATCCAGACTGATGTTGAGCATAGCCAGCAGCTACCCCAACACCGCGAAACAACACTCCCAAATCAAGGGGTGCACCCAAATCGAATCACAAATGTAATAAATATGGTATCGAAGAAGTGTGTCCGCTAGAGGTGGCGAACCTCAATGGCCCGGCGCGGCTCCTGTTTTAGTCATGTCAGGGGTCATCTAATATCGTTCTCTTTCTTCAGTCAACGCGTTCACCAAACCATCCACTTCATTCTGGACCAACACTCCGCGTATAATAGTTATTAAAGTGGTTTTCGGTATCGACAGAGAGTATGTCCATATCCGATCCTGGTCTCTCTAATAACTACGTATTATTACACCGTTGCCTCTTTTACATTTCAAATTGATTAATAATTGATATCAAAATATCATATTCGCTTCAAAAATCAAATCCATTTCAAATATCGTCGTATCTATTAAAATGTCAGATTCCGTTTCAAAAATCATTTTTCGTCTCAATATCTTATTTCGATTTTCAAAATCAATTCGGATTTCAATTTAGGTTGAAACTTCATTTAACCCAATTCATATTTAAATTCAAGATTTAAATATAAACATTTCACCTTATTGACCAGCTTAGAATTTTAGAAAATAGTTTTAAGGAGTATAAAGTAGTTTTAAATAATTAAAATAGTTAAAAATACTTAAAATCTTAAAATGGATTTGAAATAGATAGATTAGTTTAAAATAATTTAAATCGGGTTAAGTAGATTTAAAATAGATTAAAATAGTTTAAGTATTCAAAATGATTTATATAACTAAGTAATTTGGAAAACAAAATAAAACAGCTTCAAAACCAAACCATTTCAATTATAACTTCCTAATTCAAAACAATTCCAATTTCCGTTCTACCGATTCAATTTCGATTTCGATTCAATCAACGTCAACTTTGACTTCAAATTTATTCAATTTTATATTCACTTTCAATTAATTCAATTTCAATTTATATCGATTTGGAGCTTGATTTTTCAAAAATATCCATTTATAACACTTAACAAAATTATCCATCTATATTCAAGTTTAAATCCAAATTTCAAATATGGTTCAATTCCAAGCACGATTTCAAAATATCATTTTTATATCACTTTTACTTAGTAATATTCAAAGCTCGAATTAAGGTTAAATCTTTATACAAATCAATTTTCGAAATTTGATCATATCCGAATTTTAAATTCCAAAGTCTCCACTTTAATTATTTAACAATTTCTTTTAACCAAAATTTATTTCAACATTCCAAACTCAATTTTTTCGATAAATTCAATTTCTATAAATTGATTTCTATAAATTGATTTCTATTTATAACTTTTAAATCAAAACATTTAAATAAATTTCAAATCGACGATTTTTAAAATTATTAATTTAGCCAATTCGGTGTCTGTATATAATTTTCTATCCTATGGACAAGTAATTATTTATTTCAATTAAATGTCAGGGATGAGTATATATTACTTAAACCAATCATAGTGTCATATGTAAGCATAATAGTATACATAAGCAAATAAACGTCCAAACATTTAAATATCAACCAATAACATCCATCAAAATACATCATCCAATAGACAATACAATTCATGGCAGTTTCATAGTTATATATGTCAGGTAATTTAATCGCAATTCAATTTTAATTTCAATTTAACTGTCAATTTAATTTTTCAGAGGTTAACTCAAATGACAAGCTATATGACAATTAAATTTTTATCAAACAACGACAAATAAAATCATAACACTTCATAATGTCAAATTTAACTAGCATAAAGATATTTAGTACGTTGTGAGCGTTATAAAACACTCACCTTGATTTCAATGTAGTTCCAGCGTTATATTTCGAATAAAATTAAACGAGCATTTAATTTTACCCGAAATTTTCACTATCCTCAAACGATTCCAATCCAATTCCATAGCGTAGTGCTCGTCCATATGAACCCAACGCAATTAATTTCGTCGAATTCCGACCTCGTATGAAAGAGATATGCATTTTTAAACATTTGAACGAATTATAAATATAATAAACTATAATTTCTTTTAGTTTAAACCTTCATCCATTTTGGGCCGCACGATTTCAATTTGCAGATCAGGGTGGCATGCTTCTTTCTTCCATACGCGTTCGTTCGCTCCAGGAAGCTCACGCACGAAGTAACCCATGATCCATCGCCTAGGGTTGAATTATACTCCGCCATCTCTCGACGAGAGGCCGATCAGGAACCACCATTGCAAAGCTCGTCACGAGCACTATACTTGGCTGCCATGGGCTAGAGCTCGGCCCCCCTCTCTCTCGAAAAGCGTGCGTACTTCGGCCGAACGCGAGCCAATTTTGGCCTCCACACAACACCAATTCGAATCTCCACCGTTGGATTTGTCAGTCACGATGTCCTCTACGTTTTTCTAGTTGAAAACTTTGGTTAATAACTGATGGATTGAAAGAAATTTGAGGAAGAAAGAGATTAAATTTCGGCCATTAATCTTGAGGGTGGCGGCTGCAGATAGGGGGCTAGGGTTTTTGCAATTGTGAAGAGAAGGGGTCCTTTGTAGAAGTTTCAACGAACACTATTCACTTCCAATTTTTCGAACTCCGATTTACGCGCGGTGACCGGCGTTTCTAGGGTTTATCCCGTGTCTCGGACATAATGAAACAGGTTTCGGAACCTAATTCGATCATATGTGGGAGTTATGGAAATAAACGATCAAATTTAAATTAAATCGATTAAACGAATTTCTATGCGTTTTGTCTCGCCCCGGACAAACGGTAAATCCGATTGACAGGAAATTTGAAATCTTACAATAATATCACGTTACGGATCCGATGAAACTTGTTTCGTCGAAATCCGAGATTGTTTGAAAAATGGCTATTTTAACTCGTCAATTAAATATTAAAATATTCAATTTTCACAAATTTACTTTTAATTCGATTTTAAAAGTTCTATAACCTCATTCTAACTTTAATATGATAAAATAAAAAATTTCAAATCATTTTTAATCATATTAAACCCGTTATTCAATTATCCAATAAATTCCAATTTTAAAATCTTATTAACTCTATTATAATCCCGATATAAGTTACATTCACTTTGGAAACCAATTTGAATCATATTAAATCAAATTTCAATTATTCACTCTATTTTCATATATTAAATTTCAACATCAAATTAATCATATCAAATTCGGAATTTAATTATTCAACATTTGTAATATTAAATTTAAACAATTTAATTGTTCAATATTTGACGGATTTCAATATTGGACTTTTAAATAAAAATTTCATTATCAGTCGATTACTTTATTACATCAAATGAATTCCACATTATTATTTATCTTCAGTTAGAGATAATGCACTCAACTAATAGATAAAATTTTCATTTCAATTGCAATTGGTTCACAAATTCAATTCGACTAACTAAATGAATAAGTAACTTAAATAATTATCACCGTTAACTTTTAATTACTTATAAGTTTATTATTTACAAACAAGTGTCACAATTACCTATTCAATACAAATTCATACAATTACCTTTGACTACATATTATTTCAATTAGTTTGGGATTCCATTCAATTCATAAATAATTAACTTAGATAAAAAATTTTGCATTTCATTCTAGTTACTATTACCATACATAAATTACAAATTTTTTTCTAACCCTAAATCACGAAATCTTATCAAATTAGCTATTTTAATTATCGAAAATTTACGGGTCGTTACAGAATACAACTATGAGTCTATATCTCAAATGTATGCAACAAAAACTACTAATCTAAGTAGTTAACCAAAAGTCAGGATGATAACCCCAAAAGAGAAGTCAAGCAGAAGCACCTGTAACATCTCGGTCTGACCCGAGTATTATTTATAAGAAAATAATAAACGGATCAGTCTAGCTATAAATATCAAACAAAATGATATAGAATAAGAGATATGACTAAACGTATAATAACCACAATGCCAAGCTGTGATAAATAAGTAATTGAAAAATCAACAAGAGATTAATAAATATCGCAAAAATCTACTAAAAGATCAAAAGGAATGTAATACTCCTAATTTCATTCACCAAGCCACAACAAATGACATACATATCAATGCCAATCGAAAAAGGTGGTGAAACATAAATTCCAGAAATCAACACAAGAAATCCAGAAATCACAAGAAAAGGATGGCCAATCCCTAACGGAACGCTATTCCATAAACCGGGCATCGACGCACCTAAATAGATACGCCCCATGCACAGTCAAACATCGTCGCACCTAGAAAGGTACGACCCATGCAAAGGCAAACATTGACGCACCTAAATAGATACACCCCATGTAATGTCTAACATCGATGCACCTAGAAAGATACACCCCATGCATAAATAAGCATTGACGTACCTAGAAAGATACGTCCCATGCACAAATCAACATCGACGTATCTAGAAAGATACGTCCCATGTAATGTCTAACATCGATGCACCTAGAAAGATACAACCCATGCAAAGTCGAACATCGACGTATCTAGAAAGATACGCCCCATGTATAGACGAACATCGATGCACCTAGAAAGATACACCCCATGTCCCGACTTATTGAGCCGATTGCTCCACGAAGTAAACAAACATCGACGCACCTAAATAGATACGACCCATGTGTAAACAAACATCGACGCACCTAAATAGATACGACCCATGCGAGAAATGAGGCGAAGCTCAATAGAATGAAGTACAATCCTCCACATAAACAAAGAGACATCGCACATTGCTAGTCTAAACCATGAAATGATCATCATCGATCATCAAGAAGTGTCGATTACAATAAGCTAGTAAATATATGAGCTTAGCTTCATGTCCCATGACCACTAGCTTAACTTAAATATTTACGAACAAATTGTAGATCTCCACTAGAAAATTGTCACAAGAGATTCAATCGAACAAGTCCAAGAATTAACCGACGAAGAAAACGCAAGCGTTTCATACCACTCGTTTTACTAAGCCGTTTAATTAGATTTCTCATACGAGTGAGGTAAAGGTTTGTATATACTAATAGATTAGAAATCGGTTTGAGAAAACGAGCTTTGTAATAAAATAGTGTTGAAATCATTTGAAGAAAGAGTTTTGATATTTACTACTAGTATAGAAAACCTTTATATTTTTAAAGTGACAAATCACAAAGAAGATTGTCAGAACAATCAATCACTAAAATTCACATTCGAAGACGTGAATAAAATCCAAAGAAATCGATACCGAATCCATCAAAATATTCCCAAAAATCACAAAGAAAATGTCATCAAAGTCGATAATAATTGATAATAACAAAAGGGAATCAACACGAATCGATTAACGTTGGAATTCTCAAGCAAATAGGCAAACAGGAAAAAAGAGTGCAAATTCAGACGTCTGAAATCAAGGATTCAGACGTCTGAATTTGGAAAATGAAATATTTTCCGAAACAGAATTCAGACGTCTGAATCTTTGATTTCAGACGTCTGAAATAGGCACATTTTAGCCTATTTCCTTTCTGGTTCCAAATGAACCAATTCAGACGTCTGAAATCATATATTCAGACGTCTGAATCTGGGAATATAAATCTTTCCAGAACAATATTCAGACGTCTGAATATTACGTTTCAGACGTCTGAATCTGGGGTTCAGGGCATTCCCTGAACCTAGGCCAAAATGGCCAAATGGATACCGGAAGCGATCGATCGAGCGACAACGACTAAGGATTTACGCCAAGCGACAACCCAGCCTTAACGGCTCTTCGATACGCCTCAAATATCAATGTCCAAATATCCATAAAAGGATTTTCATAGATTTTGATTTCAAAACACCAAAAATTGGTATATATACCAAATCAATCCAAACCAAAATCAATTACACAAGAATAAGTATTAGGAATTCATACCTAATAATCGAAGACAATTATAGACAAAGATGTGAGATAAAAATCTCACCTTTGAACCCAAACAAATGAAGATGAAGCTTGAAAGCAAAGGAGAATCAACCACTCTTCAAATCCAACTCAAGAAGCTTGATTTTAAGCTTAAAAGAGAAATATTTCCCAAATTAGGTTTAGGAATTTTCTGAAATCAAAGAGAGAATGAGTTGGGGAAGATGAAGGAGATGCTTACCAATGGGTTCTCTTGAATTTGGAGCTAGAAGTTGGATTTGCAAAGCAAGCTAGGGCTTAGGAATTTCCATTTCCAATCTCTTCCACCATTTTTACTTTAGCTTGAAGTGTTAGGAATATGAAATGAAGTAATGAAGAGTTGGAGTGGAGCTAGAGTCTTAAGGTGGAACATTGGGCTTAAACCCAAACTCAAACCCAAAGTGAAAAAGTAGCAAAACTTTACTAACTCCAAACATATCGAAGTTTACACTCAAAAAGGTTGCAAACGGCATTTTGAACTCAATGGGAGGGGTCTCGAATCCTAATTCGACTGTTTGCAAAAAGTAGCTTTTCGGACTAAATTCCGAGTATTGATAAAATATTTAAATCAAATATTTAAACATAAAAATCGATAAATATGCGGGTTGTTACAGGAATCTCCCCAGACATAGCATGCCACGTACTGAACATCGATCCCACCAAGGTGCTAGTAAAGCAGAAAAAGAGAAGCATGGGGGCAGAACGATCAGCAGCCCTCGAGGAAGAAGTAAAGAACCTACTTGCCAATAACTTCATACGAGAAGCCATCTACCCATAATGGATCGCCAACCCGGTACTGGTAAAGAAGGCTAATAGGAAGTGGCGAACGTGCATCGACTTCTCTAACTTAAATGACGCTTGCCCGAAGGACTGCTTCCCACTCCCCCGAATCGATCAACTCGTGGACAGCACTGCCGGACACGAACTCTTATCCTTTATGGACGCATACTCAGGATATAACCAGATCCCTATGCACGCCCCCGATCAAGACCGCACTAGTTTCATCACTGATCGGGGATTGTACTGCTACAGAGTAATTCCTTTTGGACTTAAAAACGCCGGAGCTACTTATCAGCGCCTCGTCCACAAGATGTTTGCGGAACTAATAGGACGAACTATGAAAGTTTATGTGGATGACATGCTGGTAAAATCGAGGAAAGCTAACGATCATATAAACCACCTGGACGAGATGTTTCAAGTACTTTGCCAATATGGAATGAAGCTGAATCCTCTAAAGTGCTCCTTCGGAGTATCGTCGTGAAAGTTCTTGGGATTCATCGTCCATGCCAGGGGGATTGAAGCAAACCCCGATAAAGTCCGGGCTCTACAAGATATCAAGATACCATCCACTCGAAGAGAGATGCAAAGCCTAAACGGGAAAGTGGCTGCCCTGAGCAGGTTCATCTCTAAAGAAACCGACAAATGCATCCCTTTCTTCGAAGCTCTAAAGAAAGACAAAGGGAAGTTCGAATGGACTGACGAATTCTCGACAGCCTTCCTTAACCTAATCGAACACCTTCAGTGACCACCAGTACTCTCAACTCCAAATGAAGGCGAAGAATTATACCTATACATTGTTGTATCGTCCCATGCTTTAAGCGCCGCTTTGGTGAGAGAAGACAACCGCACGCAGCGGCCCGTATACTTTGTAAGCAAGAGATTTACAGGGGCAGAAGCCAGATACCCTAAACTTGAGAAGCTAGCATACTGTCTGCTAATCACGTCACGGAAACTGCGACACTATTTCCAATCTCATTCCATCAGAGCTTTAACCGATCAACCGCTAAGGCAGGTACTCCATCGCCCCGACACTTCTGGGCGACTACTTAAGTGGTACATTGAACTGAGTCAATATGATATCACCTACCATCCTCGCCCCGCCATCAAGGGACAAGCTATGGCCGATTTTATTGCCGAATTCACTACCAACGAAGGAAAGGATCAATCTGAAATAACAAAAGATACCAAGTGGAATCTCTTTGTAGATGGAGCATCAAACGAACAAGGCTCGGGGGCAGATATTGTGATAATCACCCCCAGGGGAAGGAAGCTGTACTATGCCCTAAAGTTGGAATTCGCTGCCACCAACAACGATGCAGAATATGAGGCAGTGATAGCCGGATTAGAACTTGCCCTAGAGATTGGAGTCGGTTCTTTATGTCTCCATAGTGATTCTTAACTTATTGTAAATCAAATACTGGATGAATTCCAGACTCGAGGAGAACGACTCACAACATATCTAAAGAAGACCAAGCTGCTGCTCGATCAATTGGATCACTATTTAATCAAACACATTCCTCGAGGAGAGAATCAGGAGGCCGACGAACTGGCAAAACAAGCTAGCACGAAGGACGGCACCACTTCCGAAACAATAACCATCTCAAAGCAACTAGCCCCGAGTTTCGAGCAAGTAAATCTGATAGCTGTAATCGAAGAGGAAACTTGGATGACTCCCATCCGGAAGTACTTACAAAGTGGCACACTGCCCGACGGGCGTAGCGAAGTTAAGAAAATTTTGAGGAAAGCTTCCCGCTACACAATACAAGAAGGCATCCTCTATCGGCGCGGCTTCTCTAACCCCTTATTAAGGTGTGTCGCTGGAAGGGAAGCCAAAGAAGTCATGTCCAACATCCATCGAGGAAGTTGCAGAGATCACACTGGAGGGCAGACTCTAGCAAAGAAAATACTCTGATATGGATATTACTGGCCCACTTTAAACAAAGACGCCTTAAACTTCGTCAAAAGATGTTATAGATGCCAGAAATTTGCTAAGATTCCTCGACTACCAATAAATGAGATTACTCAAATGACCAGTCCTTGGCCCTTTGCGGTATGGGGAATTGACTTGATTGGCGAACTGCCGATGGGCCGAGGCGGAGCCAAATATGCTATAGTGGCAGTCGACTATTTCACCAAATGGGTGGAAGCGGAACCTTTAAATAAAATATCTTCGGCAAAAGTTATTAACTTCTTGATCAAAAATGTTCTATGCAGGTATGGGGTTCCGCTCAAAATCATATCGGACAATGGAATTCAGTTTGACAGTGAGGAGTTCACCGACTGGTGCCGAGAGCACGGAATTCACAAAAGCTTCTCATCTGTGCTTATCCCCAGGCAAATGGACAAGTCGAAGCTGTCAACAAAATTCTCAAAAGTCTGATCAAGAAGATGCTTGAAAAGTCAAAAGGCGCTTGGGTGGATGAACTTCCTACGGCACTTTGTGCCTACCGCACGTCTTTCAGAACATCAACAGGGCATACTCCTTTCTCTTTGGCATACGGATCGAAGGCCATGCTCCCAGTTGAAACTGTAGTTCCCTCCCACCGTAGGATCCACTACAACCCAGAAGAGAATGAAGAACTTCTACACATGTCTTTGGACCTAATTGAAGAGAGAAGAAATGATGCAACACTTAAAGCGGCAGCTCACAAGCAAAAAGTGGCAGCACGATACAACTCCAAAGTCAAGCACCGCAGCTTACGAGAAGGAGACCTTGTCCTCAAACGGATCTTCCCGCGCCCCGGAACGCTAGATCCAATCTGGGACGGACCCTATGTAATTCATAAAGATCTCCACAACGGAGCTTATATTTTGTTAACAGTGGACGGAGAGGTGTTCCAGAGGGCATGGAACATCCAACACCTTCGTCGATACTTTTCTTAACTTGTACTGCCCATATGAAGTGAATTAACAAAGAGAATCAGTAGACGTAGGCATTTTCGTGCCGAACCACTTTAAAAATCTTGTCTCTTTTTAACTTGTTCCTTTATATCTTGGATGCTTGTTAAGCTTTATCCTTTTCTGTTGAACAAAATCCTGTATAACGGCATTTCCATTCTGGACACTTCACGGCACAACCTCACCTGGACAAGACCTAACAGGTACTATACGAATCTATTCCCTCGCCAATGAGACACTTCTGCTCCAGCATCCCTCTGCTGCGGGTTAACTCATTGCTCGCGACGGCCCTCAAAGCCAACTGTAATGAGCCGATTATAAGCCACCGAGAAGGCCGACTATAGCCGAGGCAGCTCATTTCGGCGTTCGGCTCGCCGGCAACTGTGAACCGATTATAAGCCCCAACATAAGGTGTGGCCAGCCAGGGGCAGTTCACAGTTGACGATAGGCACCCGCGCTAGCCGGCCACGGTAAATCGAATAATACCCACGATTACGAGCCATAATGGCCCGGGTAGTTACCGTGCGCGATCTCGGCTCCGATGTGTCTTAAGTACGGCTGTGGTAAAAAAGAAAACTCCCTACGGAGGCGTAAGATGGGTGACAAACGTCTCCAAGACCCACAGCTAGGGAAAGTGACTACAAAACCCGTTTGCCACGAACTTAAGCACATCGAAGGCCTTCCGTGATTGGAAGTTTTACTATTTCTTATATTTCCATTTTATTTATAAAAACTTTCCTCCTATCCTCTATAACGATCACTAAAGTACATGACACAAAATAGGAGACACTCGCTAATGGGAATAAGAACTCCCAGCTAGATGGCAGGTCATCAAGCTGCGTTCCATATCTGATTACACAAGGCATACAAAGCTACCGTCTACGGCAAAAACTTGAAGGGCGGTACTTTCTCCTCTTGTACATACATATGTAACTATAATCACACTAACATTGCAATACATGAAATTATATTTTAAGCGAGAACTTGACATCAAAACACATTGAATCACTAGCACATGCACAACTATATTTCTTATGCAAAACATCAAAATAATGACAGCATCCTAATATAACAGAATCAGCTTATGTTATAAAATTACATGTAAAAAATAAAGTCGTTCGTTGCAATGACATAATTACAACCTGAAAGTACATTAATGTTTTGGAACTAGTATATACAGGAATGTCAAGTAAAACCGAAAAATCCGGATCAAGCCACTACTACAAAACAGGCTATTTGCATCGGTTGTTTACCCCCCTTTTGCATCAGTTCAACAACCGATGCATATGCAACCGATGCAACAGGCTTAACACTTTTGCATCAGTTCTGAAACCGATGCAAAAAGGTCCTTTTTGCATCGATTGTTACTAACAACTGATGCAAAATATCATGGTTGGTTGCTTGGACACAACCCCCATATTGCATCGGTTGTTGTTGAAAACCGATGCAAACTAATCCCTCTATTGCATCAGTTTTTTATAACAACCGATGCAACTAATCCCTCTATTGCATCAGCTATTTACATCTGATGCAAAATAGTCATTCTCAGAAACCATTATTAAAGTACTCAAATAGACTATATATATATATATATATATATATATATTATTGATTATAACAAACAATTATTGCATGCAATATTACAATCATTCAAAATTAAATTTGATGGCAAATACATAATCAGATTTAATAATTCTACAAAAGAATGAAAAACATAAATAAATTCCACAGTACATATTCTCCTATTTCAACTGCTGCGCCACACTTACTCCTTTGCATTTCATATTCTCCAAACAAACAACCAATAATATCAACTGCTTCTATCGTATCCCCTGCAATTGCTTCTTACAGCACCCACCATGAACCACCTACCACACTAGAGACCATTCTCGGCACTACCACTGACCTGCTACAAACAACATCATCTACTACAGTTCATTCTACTGCACACGCAACCATTTCAACAGTAGCAAATTCAACTGCAAAATCCATCACATCCCTTACTGTAGTTCATTCTACTGCACACACAAGACTGCTCCTTCACTTCCACTTGAACTCCAATCACCAGTCCAAACTGCAACCAACTTCAAACCTTCACCACCATATCACTTCAGCTTGAGAACAAACTGTCACAAGCATATACAAACTGCCTGCTTCAACCCCACCATACAAACACTACAGTGTCGGCAAATCACTTACTACCTCTGTCTCCATTCTGCCACCAGCCTAAACTTCTTCCTGCAGATCACTCACAGCAACCAAGCAGCAAACCAAAGCCCATACACTTCTCACTGCCATTTCCACTGTGCACATTGCACGTACATACCACACAATCATTTCAACATTTATACAACTGCCTCCCCCTCTGCACCACATTCTACATTATCTCCGATCAACAAAACTGACCATATAGCCATACAACCTCTGACCACACGCTACAAATTTCAACCCACTACAACACTGTCCACAAAGTATTCCACTTCAAACATTTGTCTGCCATTCACTGTCAAATACCATCTTCATTTTCCATTAACATTTGCCATTAGCCATTAGCCAATACAAACTTCAATTGCCACCCTCTGCACATCTATACAACATACCCCACTGATATACATTTTCAGCTCTTCGCAATACTGTCCTCATATACAACCACCAGTTCCCATTGCCACCAGAGAAATTGTCAGTGTCTCCTTCTAACCCCCACAGTTCACGACATCTATAAACCCGTACACTGCAGTTCATCACATTAGCCTTCAATACAATCATATTCAACTACCATCCCTACTGCAAGCCATTGCCAATCACTCAATCAACCACAATTCTATTTTCACCAGAGCAACACCAAGAACCGCCTCATTTGCAACATTTAACATCAACAATAGCCAACTACTTAACCGCATCATCCTAAACTCACCAGAAGCTACTGCTGCACTGACAACCCGAAGCTACTGCTACAAACCTCCCTACAGTGTCACGTACCTTTGAAGAACAGACTCCTAACTTCCTCCACCATCAGCAAAACCACAATCCATCTACATCCAAACCACCAGCCATACAAAACACAATACAAAAAGACCAAACATACAATTCGTCGGACAACATATCACATATCACTACCTCTCTTTACTTCCAGCTCCTCATTCATCACATACACTGTGCCATAATCACTGATCACTAGTAAGCAACCTCTTCACAGAAAAAAGCTACCGACCAACAACAAAGAAAATTGGGGGGGGGGGGGGAGAGGAGGCCATATTTAGAATTGAATTCTGATAGTAATTAACTAATAAGGATATAAACTGTGTCGAGATCTGCTTCATATATAATATGCAATATTATAAAAATCATAAAACATGGTTTATAATTCTGGGCCTAAAGAAATACATTTGAATTGTTGTATTTATTACCTAAAACTCTAAGAAAAAATTACCTTTTTCTTAAAATCTAGTTTATTTATTAAAACCTGTGCATATCGATATAAAACAATCTACAAACCTAAACAGTCAACATGCATGTGTAATAAATATCATTCAAATTTGTAAAAGATGAAGTTTTACCTGCAATTCCAATATCATATCCGAAAATGAGTCCTCCCAGCAACAATAGAAGCCAAGACAACATAAAAGGTTATATTGACTATTTAAAATGTTCTATGAGCCATGGATATTTTCAGACCAAAAGTAGAAGTGCCGAAGAAGCTTCAGTCAATGCCAGAGCACAGGGGATTGACACTTCAGTAAGCTGTTATTGCAATATGAAACAAGTAGCAGCTTTTCACTGCCATTCAGGCCCCGTCTCACTGTCTATGCACATTCCTTAACGCTATGCCACAAATTCCATTACCATTCAACCGCACTCAGGCTATTACTCTTCCGGGCGTTTGTAATATCCAGGGTCCACCTCTTAGCCAGTGTGACTGTAAGTAATTCATATATCAGTACATAAATGCCCAACTGCAAGTTATCTCTATATTCTACACTTTAATTGGACTATAATTAGGATACATAGATTTGTCTGAGTTAGAACACGTACGTAAAATTGTTGCAATGTCAAAAATTGCCAATGAGAGTGGTTTAGTGAAATGTGACATCTCAACTCATGCTGCTAGCATATGCATTTCTATCCACTCATTATTAGAATCAATCAAAGAAAGTCTGATGGTAAATACAAGTTGGCCATAATGCATCGAAGTCTAACATCAAAGCATTGCAATTGTAGGATAGAGAACGACTTTGATTAATGCCTACCAAGTACATTCAAACGGGTGATAGTTTACTAGTCTAAACCATCTACATGAACTTGTTATCAGTGACAACAATTCCTTACCAAACAATATAATACATACACAATGGACAGATGGAAGCCAACATGCAATTGGTTACGTGTAGCATATTCCACGAAACAAGTTTACATTACTTTGTTTAATTAGCATGGTATCTATATAAACCTAATTAAATAACAATATAAGCAACGTAATCATGGTATAACTCCTAATGGTAGTCATAAATATAATAAAGTTGGTAGGTTTGCATCAACAAATAGTTTAAGCCATATATAGTCACATGAACTGAAAGATGAGATTCTGATTAAGTTGAACATAAACAACAAGAGTTTAGCCGACATTAGATGGTAAATGACAACCAAAACGACAATTGCTAAATGCACCAAAATCAAATTGTAGCATAAAAATTCAACATCAGGTTTTTCTTTTACTAGCAGACTCCTTTCTATATATTTTTTGATCGTGAATATATTCCCATTGTGCATGTCAACTATATACAAAACTACTGAATAATACCCAAAAAAACATTGATCGTACTGAACCTACATACACTGATACACAATAATGTGTCGTGCCTTGTGACGATCAGCGTGCAGGTCTAAAGTAATAACAACACTAACACGTGAATATATACTAAGTTATTTACATGATTGCGTGCAAGTCTAAAGTAATCAGACGGTTAATCCTTTTATTTCATTTCCATGATTGTGTGTTTTACATCATCATTTTGCAAAGTTATTTACAAAAATTTTTTATAATTTTTATTTTTGTTTCCAATAACTGACAGTTCCTTCTTTTACTTCATTCATTTACGTAAATATCCATTAAGCGATTTAATTTTTTGGTTGTATGAAAGGTTAATTTACACTCGTACCAGTTTTGTACCAAGTCTTATATGCATATGATATTTAAAGTAAACACATCCCTTTATGCAATGTTTCTAATGTTTTCATTTTATATATCAGGCTGATACATGGAGTATGTATGTGTTCTTGTATAAAGGGATGTGTTTTCTTACTTTAGTTATAAAAAAAAAAAAAAATTGTGCCTATCTATTAAAAATATGTTTATTATATTTTTGTATCTGTACATTATGATATATTTGTTGCATTAAAATGAGTTTTCTTACTATACAAAAAACCAAACTTTATAAAAAGAAAATTAACATTAGGCTAATTGCCTTTTTTTAAGCCACCCCCGCCATTTTATATAAATTAGAATGTGTATGCTCACCGCGGACTGTTGTATGACAGGAGGAAATTATAATATTTTGTTTGTATGTCTTGAATTGATAGTCTTTGTGCCGACTCCAACTTTTTTTACAATACTATTTTTTATTTTTTCCATTGGCTTAACTGTCAATAGTGAAGTAATCAATGATTACAACTAGGAATAATGGTTACTGATATCAATGTCAGATCAAATACATGACTTTTCAAAATTCGTGTACCATGATAAACATTCATTGAAATAATATGCTTTTAAATTGGAAATAAAAAATGACGGGAAGTCCTAGTGTGTGATTTTATCCAATTATACTTCTCTTATTTTAAATTTAAGCGAACTAATAAATGAAGGAAACGATGGATTCATCTCAAATCATTTGTAAAATGGTTAATATATTAAGTTAGGAAAATTTTCATTTTACTATTACTTCTAATACACGCACGTCAGATCTCACAGATACGTTTAACAAACTTCAGTATACCCCCATCCAAAACAAACATGAAAAAATTCATACATCTTTTAGAAGTCTTTAAAGTTACGCACACATTGTGCATGTCTCATGTCTGTGTCAGTATTTGTTTCTTTGTTCTTCCAGACATAGTGCAAGTGAAATAATGCGATATATCCACTGCAGATATATATAATGCAAAATATTTATGTAGTAAAAATAAAGTAATGCAATATAACTATTTCAAATATATCTCATGCAACAGAGCAATATAACACTTATTTCAGATTTACTGGCTCAATAACAACCAAAGTTAACTTGATAGACCGCAACCAAGGTGGACAACGATGCACCGCTGTACTGTAGGAGTTGTGGACTCAACAAAAGCAAACCTATCGAATGACCGCCAAAGTACCAGCTGCAGGGTATGCTGAATACTAAACAATCAACCATTTAGATTATATAAATATCAACTGGTACCATTCATTTACATTTGACAGTATGAACATAGGATTATTTTGCTGCGTTCATATGACAGTATGAACATAGCATTAAGATGTTTCCATGTTCAATACTGATAAGCTTGGGTCGCAAATCCTATAAGATAACCAGCTATGTCCTGAATTATTACTAGAAACTAGAAAAATAAAGCATCAAATCAGTACAATCCCTATTAGTACACAACACTCTACTGATTTTTGTGACATCAATGGTAAAGCACAATTCAACTTTGCAACAGTGTGGCATCAGATACGTGAAAGATATGATAAAATGAACTGGTATCGTGTGATGTAGCATAAACATAATGCAAAAAAGATGTCTTTTGGTGCATTTAAAGTCAAGACGCAGAGATTATCTATTAAGGACAAATTAATTTGCAGTTCATGCAACTGCACTACAAATAATTACCGTGCAAAATTTTCTAAAGATATTAGTTGTTTTTTCAACAACATTCGAATACTTTAGCTTACAAGTGTCTGTAATCTATAATGATTCCACTATTAAAAAACTGTATGCCCACCGCTAATATACATTTAGGTAAACCAAAGATGTACTTTAGTTCGTTACTATGGTTCAAACTTGCAACGTCCTCTCAATAACTTGGTGGTCTAACCACCAGACCATCCTTAAAGGTAAATAGTATTTCTACAGTTCCACTTATTCTATGTTATTGCTACAAAAACTATCCAATGTAAATAAGTGCAGCTCGACTGTAAATAATTACACAACAAAAATGTAGTATTGTTTTGATGTAGTCATACAATTTTCAGTTCAATATTTATAATAAATATATATTCAAAATGGGTTCACTAATGACCGAGGAAAAATCCACAAAATTAAGTTCAACCTCATTTTGAACAACAATTTGTGAATATAAATAAAAGGTATTGGTTTACATTATTTTTACTATAGGGAGGCATGACTGAAGAATTTTTAAAACACGGATGTTATACCCGTATTTTCCGAACCCTCTTATCACAAATAACCCATAATTTATTCCTCTAACTCACTTTAGTTAATTTTGGTCCATTAATAAATAAACTGACAACTAATTACACAGTGTTGGTGCACTGTAATTGTAAATCACTAAATTGAATTGGTAGTCAACAATTTAGTTTATAATTGGCAATAGATAACTTGGATGAATCACTCTAGAGCAGCTAAAATCAGCCAACATAAAGATGAATAATAAACAAATTAGCAAACAAAAAATAAACAAGATTTTTAGAAGGAACATCTAACCCCCAAATCAACCATAATATACTCAACCTAAAAGAAAACAATTAACGCAAAATTTTCACGTACACATACTGACAACCAAACATTTAAATTTGTGAAAAAAGGAAAATAAGAAAAATTCAAATTGGGAAATTAACCGGCTTGCAGAATCATATGCAACTGTCGAATATTAAATGCAATAAACAACGACTTAAAGAATTTCAAAAAGAGAAAAAAATCAGTTTCTAAGTATAGTAAAATAAGCATACAAATAAAATGAAAAACATGGTAAGAATGAAGTAGGATAAAACATTAGAGCATAAGAGACTCTGAAAATACCTTATAAGTTATTTATCAGCATGCAACCACTTATTGTAAAATTTCAAGACAAAAATTTGCTAACATGGTTGTTGTGAAACATAATCTACCTATCTTAAAGATGTAGCTTTTTAGTTCAAAATATAATGTCATTTATCTTCATGTAATAAAGGTTTCATTTGTGTGGAACATGTAACTGAAATAAATGAATAATAGCATAAAAAACAGCTAAACAGAATACTAAACCATATGCTTTGACTAACCACAATCAAAGTATAAAGCAGCCACTTAGCAAACTATAAAGCGTTTTCAACCAATAATGTAAGCAACAAATTTAACCAAACTTGCTTAAAAACAAAAACTTCATATAGTTTGTTAACAAATATTATGACAATAAAACGTTTCAATTTCAATAGCAAAGGTCCAAAAATAATTAGCTGATACTGAAAATTCACCCATGAATAAATTGAAACTACCACATACAAATAAAAATATATGTTTTAAAATACGTACAGTACCTTATTCGTGACACTTTTGACAATACTATTCCACCCTTCACCAGCTACTCATCTATTAGTAAAATCAAATCCCCTTTTGTTCCTTTAGCCCTACCCTCGAACTCCTCGGTTGTCGGATCTAAAAACTACATAAAGTTGAAGCTCGAAATCAATCCAGCAAACGGTGATTTTAGGGTTTTTTTTTTTGGAAGCTGGCAAATTATTTGGGGAAAGAATGGGAGCGGCAAAAAAAAAGGGAAAGGCGGGATGTAAAAGTGAGCGACGAATGACCCAAGTAATTTGAAATTGCATCGCCTCTGCAAGTTAACCGATGCGTAAATTATTTTGGACTTATTTGCATCGGTTGACTTTAAAACCGATGCGACTAAAACTATTTGCATCGACGAATTTGCATCAGTTGTTGGTGACAACTGATGCAAATTTGATTTTTTTTTATTACCTATTGCTTTCCACGTACCAATTGCATCGGTTATTAAAACATAACTGATGCAAATAGTTCTATTTGCATCAGTTTTTACTTAAACCGATTCAAATGAGGCGATGCAAATGGTCTGTTTTGTAGTAGTGAGCCAAAATAGTCGGCAGCATCAGAACTTCATCTCTATCCTTCAGACCCCCCAAGATCTACTAGACCGCAGGATCAGAGCTCCCAGCATGCTGACCAGAGGTCACACCTGTCCAATTCAGGAGAAGAATCTATTAGATAAACAATAAGCAACCAAGCTATGAAAAGGCTAAAAGGGAAGACTTACCAACATCCGTTCCTTGATCGTCGTCTCCCAACTGCACGCCTACCTGCTTGGCAGCAAGCAGTCGCATGCCCTCCTTCACTGCCACTTTCTCTTCCTTAGTAAACTAGACCGTAACCACATCCATCCTGAAGGCCATACCACCCTCCTTATCCGCATCAGCCTTGGCCTCTTCCAGAGCCCGAAGATAAATCCTGGCCATGATCCGGGGATAGTCATCCATCCAGGATAAGTTGCCCTGCTTCCAAGTACGGAAATACATATCCTGGAGCATCTCGTCCATCATCCCCTCGTTTTCCTCGAACTCGCTCATCCGGACTTCAGAAGCCGACAGCTTTGCAACGGCAGCATCCCTCTCCGATCGGTATCACGAACGGTCAGCCTGAAGGGATTTCCTCATCGCCTCCATCCCCTCCTTCAGCTTGGCTTGAGCAAGCTCCGCAGCTTCAAGCTTCCCGGATAACTCCTCTACCCGCTCGAGGTCCGCCTTCCGAACATCGTCTACCGTTGCAATAGCTATATCGATCCGTTCCTTGCAGATGGCCTCCATTTTTCACAGCTTGGCTCTGCTAGCCTCTTCCATAGTTTTCTTTAGCCGTTTGGAGGCAGCCTCGCGCTGAGAGATCTGGATGGCCTGATCGGCAAGTTGCTTAGCCTGGTCGGCAATCACTAGCTGCAATCTTATATTGGCACTCTCAATTTCCTCCCCGGCCTTGACCAGTCGGACGTGATGCCCCATCAACTTCCTGGTCTCCTCAGCCACCCGATTGATGTTTGCCTTGGCCTCATCCCCCATAGTCACAATCCGAGTGGTCAACAAGTCGAGATCCAAAGACTTAGCCTCATCAAGCACCCTTACCATAGGATTGAGAGGTAGGAGGTGCTCACCGGTAACCTCATCGAAGGAAATATCATGAGAACTCGGGTCCAGATCTGGATGACCCGCAAATGGGTTACGAGCCAAGCCGGGGCGATCAACATGAGTAACGGTAGGATTCTATGATGGATGTGGAGATGGTATGGACTTAGTATCCTCCCCCGTGATATCATGAATGGGCTGGGTTGGGGGCTGAAGTCCAAGTGAAGGTTCGAACATAGAGCGCCTCCTCTTTCTCTTTTGAATATCCTCTTCAGTAACTCCGAGGAGAGGACGGTAGCCGACTATGCCCCCGGAACGGTTGGTCGAAGGCTTCGGTTTAGCAGAAGCTTTGAGGAATTTGAATTGCTCGAGGCGGTGCCAAATGTCTGATGTCTTGGCCGCCTTACCCGTTCCTGGAATAAAAACCAAGTGTTACAAGCATGCATGAGACTATAATCCAAGAAACATGTGAAGTTAAAAGAGGAGTCAAAAATTCACCTTGAACCGCCGGAGTCGCCCTAGCTGAAATGCTCTCAGAAGATGGACTGGTACCAGTCCCAGCCTTATCAGTTTTCTTCGGTTTCCACCAAGGCCGACCCTTCCTCCAACCCCTCAAAAGCTTGGCGGAAAGCATCATCCGTCCACTCTTGAATCTCACCTGCTTGCCAAGAGGTCAAGGCACCAACGCCACTACCACTTTGCCCTTCGCCACCATTACCACCATCACCTTCTCCATCACCTCCGCTCTCCTTCTCGCCTCTTTCCTCCTCTCCACTGTCCTCCTTCGGAACATCTGGGCACGTGCTGGGAGTGGGTCCATCAGTTTTCTTGAGCTTCTTCCCCCCGACGACTGGAGGTATCGAAAAGGGTTTCCTCTTGCTGCTCTTTGTCGTGGCCCCTCCTTTGGATTTAGCAGCCCTTTCCTCAGCCGTATCCCTCTGCTTGACCACAAACTGATGTGGTAGAATCAAGTTGTGTCCCAGGAGAGCGGCATTCCTGATCAGGTAAGAAGTTGACCTATCCCTTCCCGAAATAGTTTCTATCTCCGCGGCCATCTGAACCAGGTGATCGTTCTCCACGACCGCAAAGCCACCTGTCGCTAGCAGGAAATAAAAACACATAAGAAGAAGCATTTCAGTCAGAACGGAAATTATAAATAAGCTTCAACTTACAGCCAGAGGTGAATCGGTGGATAGAAACGGAGTCGTCCTGGACGAAGAACCATTCCTTCTTAAACATGGTGAACTTTGAATACAAGTCCAGGACCGGCTTGAAGGACATGACCGATTCCAAGCTGATGTATGGAGACCCCTTCTTGTAACCCCTCAAGTCATATAGGTACCGAATCTCCCGGTTGGAAGGGGGCGTCCGTACTTTCTCTGGAAAATCACGAATAGGCACACCAAGATAGCGTAGGAGTTGGGCTGGAGCTGGAAAGGGGCCACCTTCAAATAGGTGACGAAGCTAACTATCCAAGCATTGATTGGAGGAATGACCCCACGCATACAGTAGTACCTACTATAAGTGAAGTATCCTTCAGGGGGATTATATGGCATGACCCCCTTCCCTGGCAACAGCATGCGCGCTCTATCAATCCCAAAGGAGCGGGAGATAACATCAAGCTGCTCTTCTTTGAGAGAGCTAGGAAAGCAGCCAGACGGAGAATTCAAAAGCTCTTGGGGACCATACCCATCTACTAGCGATCTCGGGGTGGGTCCATGACGTTCCGGTCTTGGTTGAGCTGGGGGCCCTACGGTGGACTCTCCTTCATCGTTGGATTTCTTCTTATCTGATCGAGTTTCCACTTTACGAGACATTTATCTGCACCACAAGAAAGTACATCGTTAGAACAGAGGATATAAGCAAACAAGTGTATGTAGTCCGGAATTTCATTTGGCAATTCAAAAACGAAAGTTCATTCGGTATTCGAACCCCATGTCCCATTCGGTAGTCCATCCATAAAAGTTCATTCGGCAAAAGCAAACTCACCTAGTTCGGCAGTTAAGTATGATTCGGTGCTCGGTTGGTTCGGCTGTTTGGAACAGTCAATTTTGGCTCGGCACTAAGTTAATTTGGCTGTCTCACTCGGTAGGGAATAACGAAAGCATGACGCCCCTACTTATAGGCAAATGGAAGCGACCGGACCACTGGTTCGGCACCCAGGGCCGGATGAGCATGTCGGAGGAGAATGTCCAAGCTAAAACAAAGTGCGGCATATGCTGGCATATGCCTCACTTTGGGGGGCAAATGTTGGATGCGTTTCCAAGCGATGCCAAACTGTCCCATCTCCAAGCATTGCCGGTCCAAGCTCCACTTTCGGTCCAAGCTCCACTTCCAAGCAATACCGAACCATCCCCTCTCCAAGCAATGCCGAACCATTCCCTCTCCAAACAATGCCGATCCAAACCCTCTCCAAACAATGCCGGTCCAAACCCTCTCCAAACAATGCCGGTCCAAACCTACGTCCCATGCCTTCCGAGCCAACATATTCCATGTACTGCCGAACCATCCTGCTCCTCTACCACCGGACCAACCTCCACCAAAACAACCTCCACCGAACCAATGTACCACCGGACCAACATTGCCAGGCCAGGTTGCTTCAGCCCAGGCCCACCAGCAGCCATATACATCCAGGACCCCTACCCTCAGCCTCAATCTATAAATAGATGGGAAGGGGTACAACAATGGCAGACAAGTTTGAGAGCTCAAGCACGGATAGAACTTTCAAACAACTTTCAGATACTTGTAATCAAAGCTTTGTACTTGTAATCTGAACAGTAAAGGAGAATAACATATAAAGTGGACGTAGGCACATTCTGGCCGAACCACTATAAATCTGTGTGTCTTTTACAGTTTAGTCCATCTATTTTATATATTTGTATAAATCACCCAAACCATTCAGAACAACATATAATCAACTAAATCGTACGACTTGGAGGTGTTTGCCCATTTTTTGTGCAAACAAGTTGGATATGTCTCACATCAGCGTAATGTATACACAACTATCGGTAGCTCATTACGGTGAGCAGACTTCTATTGTATAACGCTATTGACCTTGCATTCTAACTCATTTTAATGACTATGTCATACTTATTTAATCTAAGCTATTAGCTAACTTTAATAATTCACACTCATCATAAACGCATACTTGAGGCAGCGCGTGCATGTGTGTATGTATGTGTGTATTTATTTACTTACCATGCCTTCAACGTTCATTGTTAATAATATTCCTTTACTTTTTCATGTGTTTACTTCTTATTTCATTAATGTCAATTTAGTGTCATTTACCGCCTGCTTTTAACTCAAAAGATCTAAATATCCTTTACCGCCCACCTTCACTTTATATTATTAAATCAATTTACTATTCCTTTTTTACGTCTTACCATCTTCTTTTGGTTATTAACCTTATTATTAACTCATTTCATTATTTACATACATTTCATTGCTTATTATTTAATGTTTAACTTTTATTTACTGCATATTATGGTTTTACACTTAGACCATTATTTTTACTAATATTACAATTCTTTGATTCATAGTTATGGATTTTCTGCATTTTAATGCATTAGAATTATGTCTCCTCCAAACGGAAAGGTAAACAATGTAAATCTCTTTAACTTACCTAAAAAGAGAATTTGTTTTACATTTGAAATTATAAGGAATTATCTTTTTGTGGTTATTGAAATAGAGAGCACAAAATATGGAAAATATCCACATTATATATGTCTGTTTCTTTTAGTCATATTCCTTATTATTTGAAACATTACGCGTTTGATTATCTATAAACTGTATAATTTATGGAAATTTGCATGGCAGAACACTTCGTTCCAATGAATCAAACTACAACTTAAATCCCAGTTTAATCTGTAATAATCTTTATTTCAATTAATAACATATGCTACTTAAATTTACAAATCTGGAATATCTATAATATCTTGTTAAGTTAGGGACTACAACTTTCACCCTTACTTTCCAAGGTCAAGTTATATGTGTGTAACTTGAATATGGAAAGAAAAGAGGGTTGTCTGTGCCTTTTTCTTATCATGGAGGATTTTGAACTATCCGCTTGCATGCGAAACATACAAGCTTTGAATACACATGGAGAAACAAAGGAATTGCTACACGCATAAATAAAGTTCTCATCAACAACATTTGTCTACTGCATTTTCCAAATATGATAGCTATTGCTACATCATTAGTTCTTAGTGATCACAACCCTATCATCATCAAACTACACACACATATTACTCAATAAAGGGGCACACCTTTCAGATATAAAAATAGTTGGAATTTAGATGATGGTTACCATGATCAAGTAGTTCCTGTTCTATCAGAATTTAAACGGGGCATACCAATACAACAATATACGACAAAACTTAGAAGAATAAAGCAGACCTTGAAAAATGGAATAAAATTAGATCAAAAGATGTTACCAGCCTCCCATCTTTAGAATCTGAGTTTATTACCAAGTTACTTAAACAGGAAGTTATTCTAAAGGACAAAATTTCACAGCTTTTTAGCCTCAAGGGCAGACCTTCAATATTTTATCGTGAATGACAACTTTCTGTAGGTATCAGTTTTTAATTATTGATAGCAGCTTTTAGATATCAGTTTGTAGTTATCGGTAGCACTTTTAGGTATCAATTTTTAGCTCGGTGGCAGTTTTGTTGTCCTTATGAATAATTTTGGAAAATGTTTGTTCTTATGAATAATTTTTAGAAGAATATTTATCCTTGTGGTAGAAATATTAAGGTCGTTCCCTTGAGGCAAAAAATATACAAATCTTTATCTTTTAAATTAATTCCCCCTTACTTAAATCAGGTCAAAATCCAGAAAATGCTTTAATTTACAACGATTTAATACAAGTTGGAAACACTTTGAAGAAAACTATGCATGAGAAATATGTGGATGCAGTTATGAATCCAAAATTTTAAGGCTAGCAACGGGGGATTCTAGCTTAAAATTCTTCTACACCATGACGTCTATGAGGAAATATAAAAATAACATCAAGTCTTTATGCAATGGCAAAGGGGAATTAATATATAATGTAGAGCAAATTCAATCTCAAGCTATAGACTACTACACACAATTATGTAACAATGAACAACCAGAATGCAACAACTTTAAAGACATACACTAAAGAGAAGTAATAAATAAGCAAGATTGTCATTTCCTACCTCAACCTATTATTGTTACAGAGGTCCGCAAGGATGTTTTGTCGATCAAAGATGAAAAATCTTTGGGGCCTGATGGCATGTCCTCAAAATTTTATAAATTGCATTGGGACTTACTTAAACATGAATTATTTCAAACTATTAACTATGTATACTTCTCTGCAGATACTCCAGAGGGGTTGAATCACACTTTTATGACATTGGTCCTAAAGAAGGACAACCCTACTGAAATATCATATTACAAGCCTATAGCAATGTGTTATATAAGCTCTTTTCTAAAGTAATTTGCAACATGATGAAGGATTTTTTGTCATTTCTAATTTCTGAATCTCAATGTGCTTACATTCCAGGGAGAAATAGTGTGGACAACATCTTACTAGCTCATGAACTCATCAGAAATTTCAACAAGAAAGGTGTCAATTTTTTTGTATAAAGGTGCATTTGCAGAAAGCTTATGACAAACTAAATAGAAGTTTCACATGCTACATGCTACACAAAATGGGGTTTCCTTATCAGATTATCAACCTTACACAAAAATGCATATCTACTCCAACCTTTTCAGTGCTCATTGAAGGAATAACATATATGTGTGTGTGTGTGAGTATAAGTAATTAGACAGAGGGATCCTCGTTCCCATTATCTGTTCTGTATTGCTATGGAATTTCTATCATTAAAATTAGAGGACGCAGCATGGAAAAAGGAAATTGTTCCTATTATTAGCACCAAACCACTTATTTTACACTTCTTATATGTCGATGATGTGATGTTTTCTCTACAGTAGATACTACAAGTGTGCAACATATTAAATCTATTGCTCAAAGCTTAGAGAATATGGCAGGTCTATGTATGAATCAATTGAAGACTAAAATCCACTTCAGTGCAAGTTGCGGCAGCAAATATGAGTTACTGTCTATACTACAACTTCAAAAATCTACTCTGCTAGTAAAGTTTTTAAATATACCAATATCAAGCAATTATCTACACTACTCAGACTGTAATAGCCTATTCTAGAGAATTATGGACAGATTTGACAATCGGGACAATAACATGTTATCAATGGCAGGTAGAGCAAAGTTAATTCACACAGTCATCGCACACATGGTCCTATATAGTATATTGGCATCTAGTGTACCACATGCCTACAACCACAATTACAAAACTGGATGGCCTTTGCGAAGATTTTTTCTAGGCTGGTAAATATCACTAAATTGCATGGTCTAAACTGTGCAGAGCAAACTCTAAATGGAGAATTGGGTTGAAAAGTTTTACGGACCTCAAAACTACAACATGCCTCAAATTGATTTGGAAATTACATTTTCAGAACAGCATGTGGTCTCACTGGATGAGCAATAAATATTGTAAGGATTCTAATTTCTGGCAACCACAGGTTAAAAACATGTCCAACACTATAAAGAATATGATCAAACACAAAACAGGCAGTTTGAAGTGTATTAAAAGAGTGATAGTTAATGGTAATAATACTCTAATGTAGACAGATCCTTGGATCAAAATAAACCCTAGTTGACGTGATGAGCCGGGATAGATACTTCATCAGTGAGTACAAATACATGCCAGTTTCTCTCATCATTCACACGGGCAATGGAATACTTCAGTTACTTTTGAAACGAGGGAGCTGACTCTATTAAACATTAAGTGCCAATTTTCCTACTGGTAAAAATGACTATTAGGAATGGTGTGGACAGGAAAAAATTTCTTTCTTAAATACTTACCAACATTTATTAGAGCCCAAAAACTGGATTTGCATATACTAGAGAAGAGGGAAGAAAGAGGAGGCATTTCAACAAACACTTCTGTTCAGGAAGGGTCTGACTTCACCACCAACAGCACGGGGCACCAGACGATCATTAATCAGCATGAATTGGAAGAGCTACGAGTGGCACGCATTCCAATAACAATAGGTGACTCTAGTGTTGGTTAGAAATGTGTACACGTGCACAGGCTATACACGTGCACAAGAGCAAAAATAATGAATAGGCCTTGTATTTCTTCTGGGCCAATATCTTGAGTTATGCAGAGGCAAAATTGTTATGTTAATGTGTATAAATAGAAGTAAAGTCATTTTGTAATTTGGCAGATTGAGCATTAATGAAACAGTTCTTCCTTTATTTTTTCCCTGCTATGCTATCTTCTCTCATTTCTTTCTTCAATTACTGCTGCAATATACTACCCACTCTGTTCTTCCTGTTCTACTATTAAGCAACCTTTCTTCTTCATTCTAATTTCCCATCTCCCCTCTGTAACTACAAGTTTCTTCCATTCGCCTGAACATTCATGAGAACTAGATCTATGTTGAAGGGTCAAGAGCATAACAAATTAGTATCAGAGCAGTCCGACACCCGAGGCCAACTCAACCTTTCTGATGAAGAAAACATTGATCATACTGAAATCACCCCAGATCATTCACCTGGAGAGGCAAGACAAGACCAAATCAATCTGAAAACTGCCGTAGCCATCAGGGAACTCCAAGAAACCAACCTAACCTTACAAGATACAACCGAAGAACTACAAAAAAGTAACCAAGAACTTAATGTCAAGATGGACAACATAAGTGAGATTCTCAATAGCATGGCTAAGGAGTTAAGAGAAATCAAGAATCAACGAGATAGCAAGAATGGGGAAGCCAGTAACCAGTCATTCAATTCACACCCAAGAACTGTTCCTCCTTATGTACCTCCTTCACAGAGAATACAATCAAGAATCCAACAAGAACTTCTCCAACAGGAGTTGCCCTATACTACTGTTCCTCCTCCTAGGTATACAGCAGGAATATTAGCAAGCCCCCCAAATCATAGCCAGAATCCTATCCAATCCCCAAAATTGTTACAAAACACCATCATCAAATTAGAATTTCCTACTTATAATGGGGACAGCAATGTGAATGAATGGATTAACCAAGTAGAACAGCTTTTCCAGTATCATAGCACACCGGAAATAGAGTGGGTACCCACCTGTTCTTTCCATCTGAAGGGAGAAGCACACTTGTGGTATGGATGGCTTACAAAGAAGGTAAAGAATTATGAACACTGGGCAATTTTTAAGGAAGAATTGATTGTTCGATTTGCTTCAGAAGAATTACAGAAACCCTATGGGGCAATTTCCAACATCAAACAGACCACTACTGTAAGATCTTATCTCACTAAATTTGAGGAATTGCAAGGGTTGTGTCAAGCATTACCTGACCAATTTCTGCTTGAGAAATTCATTGATGGTCTCAAGGAAGAAATTAGGTTTGATGTTATGGCATTACGCCCAGTTGATCTCAAGGAGGCAGTAAGTTTAGCTAAAGTATTTGAATGGAAAAATGCGAGCAAGAAGAATGTAACGACCCGCTATTTTAGACCATTCAAATCGACAATAAAACCATACATGTCCGACTTGAATAATTCAAAATACCGAATTGTTAATAAAATTTGGCAAAACTTAAAATATACAGTAAATAAATCAATCATAGATCACTTACACAGAGTAATACAATGCAGCGGAATAGATAAAGAATAGTAGTTCATGAAGCTACTATATACCTCAGCGTTAGAAATAAAATACAACCGAATAGTTCAAATGCCATGAAGTCTCCAATGTAACAGATTGCTTCTCTGAACAAATCAACTGGATGACTGAAGGGATAGATAGCTGGATCTTCAAGCAAAGCTCCAACTTCGAAGATGAGTCTCAAATGCTGTATCTCTCAGTCTGACCCGAGCGTAAAGCAAAACACAAAACACTCGAGTCAGGATTAACATTCTTATATCTATAAATCTAACTCAAGTGAAATATCAACTGAAATATAATTAACTTAGAGGATGTTTGGGATAACCATCCTCTAAGGGTCCATGGAACTATCTAAAAGATAGAAATATACACTATAACACCGTAGTCTTTTCAACTTAATTTATACTTCAAAACAAAATATCATTTTTACTTCAAATATCTCTATACTTCCCAAATAGTATTTTTATATATTAAATAATTTGTACAGTAAAGAAATTTCAATTCCCTCAACTTGACAAATCGTTTAACATCAACCTGACCACCCCATTTAAATCTATTTCAATCTCAATTTATTAATTTAAATTCAACTCAATTTCTAAAATAACCACTTCAATTTTATCGATTTCAAATTCGGATTGGAAATCACAAAATACCCTTTATGTTCAATATATTTCAAAACTTTAAGTATTCAACGTTTCAACTAACTTTTTAATCAATTTAGTTTCTAAATACTAAATTCAACTATACTAATTTCAAATACATATCCGAATCTCAAAATAAACCATTTAAATCCCAATATAGTTCAAAGCTTTAATATTTAATTAAATGTTCAATTTAATAGTTCCATATAGATCTCGATTTAACCTCATTATTATCTAGTCTTAAATAATCCCTCATTAGATACAATATCATTTAAGTAACCTTAAATTACATTTTACTCAATATTTTCTTTAATTTATTTAAACGTGAAATATTCATTAAATCGCTTAAATAAATATCCAGTTACAAAATCATACCCTTAAATTTCCCATTCAAAAATTTCAAATTGATTTAATTGAATAAATCCTTATTTAAATACCATTTAGATAAACCCACATTTATCTCCCAATCTTAGTAAATTGCAGAATACTTTTGGAATAAAATTTACATAAATATTTTGCATAATTTATGTATTAAATCAAATTTTGACTAAATTAAATATTATTAAATCTATATATCATTACCCTTTATATATAAAAAAATTTAAGGATTAACATTTAATAAGACCATATATTTCATTCCAAAACAATGAATTAAATTTTAAAATATTTATATATGGACCAACGATGTCTGTATATATTTCTTATCATATGGTCAAGTGTTACGGATATTTATCATTTCAATCCGTACACTAGATGTATACGGGTGGATAGCATTTCAACTCGTAATCCCAATTCAATTAAATGAAAATCGCTTGGGTTTATCATTTCAACCCATAACGATTTTCTCCTATTCTAAAGTCTGTTCGGGTATGTATCATTTCAACCCATAGTGATTTCTATACTAACAGGGAACTTGCAGAGTGATAACAGATATGTAAATATAATAACAACAGGCATATATCATCAAAATAAATATATAAACAATAGGATATGATGTCATATCCCATAAGTGAATACTTACAGATAATAGCATATATAACAATTTAAATAACTACAGCCTCATATTTCAATTGCCGTCCCAAATGAAATCAAATTTAGTAAATAAAAGAATGTAAATCGTGAGTGATTGCTCACCTTTCGAGGTTAGAGGATATAGACAACGAAGTTCAGTTACGAAATCCAAGCATGAATTACGAAGCAAAGCACGAAGGACATGGGTTTGTCGGACAAGCTGATAAATAGGAGTTGACAAAGTCAAATCAGAACTGGATTGATAAGGATAGATGGTATAATTGAATAGATACACCGTATAAAGTTTATGTATGTTTATATACAAATCATATTCAAATTTTTAAACCCATATTGATGTAATATATATATTATTTTCTCTTCTTAAAAATCAATATGTTACTTTAAGGAAAATAAATATACAACATAAAATCATCGGTTTAAATTTTTAAACCCATGATGGAGCTATACAAATAAACGTATAACAAGTAGATTCTATGTTAAATATATTTATGCTTATACTTTATAACCAGACTTATACATAAAGAAACTATCGATTATAACTTAATATAGTACGCGTGTAAACTCAGGTACCAATCAATAGTCAAACCCTGAATTCAGGGAATAAAAAGGTGAGCTACTATTTGGTCTTTACCGATAGAAAATTTGAATGGACATGTAAATAAAAGTAATTGATACTGTGAAGTCCCCTGATTTCGGGAGAATTATTTAGCAATTAATTGTTTACCTTGGGTAGCACTTTCAAATTTGAAACTGAAGGAAGAATGAATAAGAAACGGCTACAGATCAATTAAAGAAGGAGTGGAGTGCGCGAATTTGTATTCCCAAAGCAAAATGGAAAAATATAAAGAGAGGCAGAAGAATAAATTGAAAAGGAACGTTACGCATGATTTCAGAGAAATAAATAAAAGTAACGACTATTGGTATAAAATCAACGCGCAAATTGAATGGTTTAAAGGAACGAATCAGTGGACTGAAGGAAAGGAAAGGAAAGGTCAGCAATTAATAATTGTGACCCTAAAATTTGGAAAAATATAAAAGCAACGACTATGATTTAGCTGAAAATAATTTATGCCAAGAATGGACAGCACATTTGAATTTTGAAATGGAAGGAAGGGATAAAGAAGCAGACAGAGGCAAATAAAAGAAATGAACATAGAAAAAAAAACAAAGAAACGTATCATATGAAATAAAGTGTAATGATGAGAATGGTAACGTCTGTCCATTGACATACTTATTAAAGCAATTAAAGTGAAACGAAAGGAACGGTGAAAAATTAGCCCGGAATTCAGGCAGAAATAAAACAAATTTTTATGTACTAGCAACGGTCACCCATTTATTTAGCTGACAAATAATAAGGCAATTGATTTATGCGCGTTTAAAATTTGAAATGCAAAAGAAATCAGATGTTCACGGATCTGGAGGAGGATATTTAGGAATGGTATATGAAGAGATATTGAAATACATTTGTGTCCATAAATAACGTAGATAGTGGACTAATAAATGAAATATCAACGTTTGATACATTGATTCAGCAGAAAAATTAAAGCAAATTTGTTACCATAGTTTGGAGAGCAATAAGGGGGAACGAATATTATTATTAAAAATGAAGGATCTATGATTTAGAATTTTCTTATGTAAAAATATTCAGGCTTAGAAATAAATTTTTTTGATCAGCAATATTTAACCGATATAGATTGAAATAGAATTATAAAAAAATAAACTCCCATATAATTAAGTGAAAATTCACTATTTGCTGTATCTTCATATACGTATTCTAAATATAAAATTTTTATTTCAAAATTCAATTATTTAAAATTTTCTTAAAATTGAATTAAATATGAGAATAAAACCATTCAAAACTATTAAAATATTATGGGTCGTTACACTCTCCCCCACTCAAAACTTTTCGTCCCCGAAAAGGAAGGAGGTAGGAGAATAGAACAACCAGAAATAAAGGTAGATTGAAAGTCAAGGGTAATTTAAATTTTTAAACTATATAAATTTTACTTGAAATATTCATTTGCAATTCAGTTATCTTTAATACTTTAAAATTTTCAAAACTCATTGGAATTTAATATGTTTAACTAACATCTTTATACATATGCGAAAGCTATTTGAAAACAATTATTTGCATCATTAGTTATATTTACAAAGAAGCTATTGAAAACATTAAATCCATAATTCATAAATTTATAAATTTATCTCAAGATACTTTTCAAATATTATCAATAAATTAATAATCATTTTCTTTAAATATGTTTTATTTAATTAATAACTTCAAAGATATTTATACCACTAAAATTTTATATAAAACAATGCAGTATACAAATAAGCAATATTTAAAAGATTTATTCAAAAAGGAAAGGAAAGTAGAATCCGAAAACGGAATATAGATTAAAAATGAAGCTGAGCAGATGAGGTAGATTCAAAAGAATAGAATCGGGCACGAATAATTTATTTCAAACCATAAGAATTTAAATTTCAAATATTTATTCAAAATTTCTTTTGTTGGGAAAAATACTTTTATAATAAAATACCTTTATAAATAAAATATTTTTATATCGAAACCAATTTTTCTTTCGAAAATATTTTTATAACTCAATGTTTTAACAAGTTTATCCTCGTTCTTGCAGACTCTGGCCATGCGTTGATCAGGCGCAAAGATAGAATTCTTCAAGTACTTAGTAGACTTGTTTCAACACCCAGTGAAAATACTTGAAAACCTTTAAAAACAGATATGGAAAGTACAATCCAAACAAAACAACCAAACCAAAACCTTTGTCCGATCATGGTTCGCAGATACACAATGGTTACGCCTGGGTCCCCCAGGAAACAATCCATATCCGTAAGCTTTCTCAGCCCTGCGAGTTACGCCATGATGACTAGTAGAGTGCAGGATACACAATGGTTACGCCTGGATCCCCCAGGAAACAATCCGTACCCCTAGGCAAGACTCAGCCAGGCACTTGCGCTACTATTCGCGACCTACACAGATTGCAGGATACACAATGGTTACGCCTGGATCCCCCATGAAACAATCCGTACCCCCAGGCAAGACTCAGCCAGGCAATTTCGCTATGCATTCGCGAGAGAAAAAAAAACCATGGGTTACGCCACGGTGGGAAACACTCGAGTATTACATCCGAAAAACCGAAAATCAGAGAGAATAATATCGATAGAATGAATCCACGATGTGGCCACAAAGCGGATATCAAGCAGAAGGCACTTTCCATATCTTTACTTCGAAAATATATATCATATAGTACCTTTTCAAATCACTTTCAAATATCATACTTATATAAAGTCCATTATATATAGGATTCCCTTTTTCCCAAATCGAATACTTTCCAAATCAATAGTAGATCAAATCATACTTATATAGACTTCGATTATATAAAATATCTTTCCAAATTGAGTACCTTTCAAATCAATAGATTTCAAATCAACTTCATACTTATACAATCCATTTTATATAAGTTCGACCACTCCCAAATCAAGTGCTTAGTATTCTAAGGTTCTCAATTTCAAATCATTTCAATATCAATTCAGTTTCAAAATCATATATGATTTCACCAAATTTTCTTCCGAATTAAATATCTAATATTTCAAAGTTCCCAAAAAAAAATAGGTTTAGAAAATTATCCCATTTTCCAAATTAAAATAATTCAAGTCAAACAGATTCATTTCCAAAAATCACCATATAAGTACTGGTTTTTTTGATTCCAATTTAATTTCAAAACCAAATATTTTCCCAAAATTGATTATACTCAAAATGGTTTCCAAATTTATAATTATCCCTTTTTTTTTTACTTTTAAACTATCTTTTTCTATGTGAAATATCCAATTTACCTTTTTGAAAACCATTATTCAACTATTTTTTTTCAAAACATTTCAAAACTAAATTTATATTCTTTATCAAACATTTTATACTCTTCGAAATTTCTTAGCTGTGAAAATTTTAATCTCGATTTGGAAGTGTTCGATTATTCAAAATAGTTAGGGAAATCAAATTTTAAATTCAAGAGTTGAAAATCAACAATAAATCAATTATTAAATCTGAAACTCGAAGACTGAACACCGGTCTCATTTTAAATTGTTTCAATATACATATATCTTTCGAAAATATCAAATTATACTTCGGAATTTGAAATCTTAACGGCTTTACAAAATCACTCGCATAGCGAGCTATTAAAGTGGCCTCTCCCCCACTCTGAAACTCGAAAATCAATGTCGATGATGCGTGCACTCATCACCGAAATTATTTTCCAGCGACATACGTGAGTTCTGGACTTCTATTTTCTTGAAAACTTCTTTGAAATTTCTTCAAAATTATTGGAATTCTTTTGAACTTATTTCAAACATTTCTTATTCGGAAAATACTTTTAAATCGTATTATTTATATATATTTTTCCAAAATCTTAAAACCAATTTCAAAATATCGAAATTCAATTCTCGAATTTCAAATTTAACCCTTCAGTTATAAATCCTTTTTATATAAATCACTTTCTTATAAATTTTCAAAATTTCCAATCCTTTCAAAACTTTTATATATAGAATAACATTTCTTATTCGTTTTCTATATAGGTATATAATCCTTATCGAAAACATTTTCACTTTTCAATATAGAATAAAATCATAGTTATCAAAATAATAATTTCGTATAAAACAATTTTAAAATACAACAAACCCGATTTTCAAAGGATGATTCAAGAATGGATTTCAAAACAAAGATAGAGATTTAATTTAGAGGAACTCTAATCAATAGAATCCTGATTCGAAGATTGGCTCAAACAAAGTTGAGAAAATCAAATTACAAAATAGAAGATGGATATACTTCTATAAATCTCAGGCGACCTTAACTGGGTCAACCGTGACTTCAGGAATATAATTGATGCGGAATTCTAAAGCAAATCGACATTCGATTGCCAGAGATGGAATTCGGCATACCAAGATATAGCAGCATCGTAAACCGAGGATACAGAAATCTTCGGTGAATCAACGCCAATTGTAAAGGAGTTTTCACCCCCTTTACAAAACATTTAGTGGAGTTGTGGGATACTCCAGAATCAAACGAATATAAATAGGGAGAGATAGAATGAATTTCGAAACCGAGGGACATTCCAAAATTCAAAGGAAATCGAGTCAAAGGAAGAGATTCAACTCGAGCGAAAGTGATTTTGTAAACAAATTTACCGTATATGCTAAGTTTTGCCTAGAGCCAAAGCTCTGATACCAACTGTAATGACCCGCTATTTTAGACCATTCAAATCGACAATAAAACCATACATGTCCGACTTGAATAATTCAAAATACCGAATTGTTAATAAAATTTGGCAAAACTTAAAATATACAGTAAATAAATCAATCATAGATCACTTACACAGAGTAATACAATGCAGCGGAATAGATAAAGAATAGTAGTTCATGAAGCTACTATATACCTCAGCGTTAGAAATAAAATACAACCGAATAGTTCAAATGCCATGAAGTCTCCAATGTAACAGATGGCTTCTCTGAACAAATCAACTGGATGACTGAAGGGATAGATAGCTGGATCTTCAAGCAAAGCTCCAACTTCGAAGATGAGTCTCAAATGCTGTATCTCTCAGTCTGACCCGAGCGTAAAGCAAAACACAAAACACTCGAGTCAGGATTAACATTCTTATATCTATAAATCTAACTCAAGTGAAATATCAACTGAAATATAATTAACTTAGAGGATGTTTGGGATAACCATCCTCTAAGGGTCCATGGAACTATCTAAAAGATAGAAATATACACTGTAACACCGTAGTCTTTTCAACTTAATTTATACTTCAAAACAAAATATCATTTTTACTTCAAATATCTCTATACTTCCCAAATAGTATTTTTATATATTAAATAATTTGTACAGTAAAGAAATTTCAATTCCCTCAACTTGACAAATCGTTTAACATCAACCTGACCACCCCATTTAAATCTATTTCAATCTCAATTTATTAATTTAAATTCAACTCAATTTCTAAAATAACCACTTCAATTTTATCGATTTCAAATTCGGATTTGAAATCACAAAATACCCTTTATGTTCAATATATTTCAAAACTTTAAGTATTCAACGTTTCAACTAACTTTTTAATCAATTTAGTTTCTAAATACTAAATTCAACTATACTGATTTCAAATACATATCCGAATCTCAAAATAAACCATTTAAATCCCAATATAGTTCAAAGCTTTAATATTTAATTAAATGTTCAATTTAATAGTTCCATATAGATCTCGATTTAACCTCATTATTATCTAGTCTTAAATAATCCCTCATTAGATACAATATCATTTAAGTAACCTTAAATTACATTTTACTCAATATTTTCTTTAATTTATTTAAACGTGAAATATTCATTAAATCGCTTAAATAAAAATCCAGTTACAAAATCATACCCTTAAATTTCCCATTCAAAAATTTCAAATTGATTTAATTGAATAAATCCTTATTTAAATACCATTTAGATAAACCCACATTTATCTCCCAATCTTAGTAAATTGCAGAATACTTTTGGAATAAATTTACATAAATATTTAGCATAATTTATGTATTAAATCAAATTTTGACTAAATTAAATATTATTAAATCTATATATCATTACCCTTTATATATAAAAAAATTTAAGGATTAACATTTAATAAGACCATATATTTCATTCCAAAACAATGAATTAAATTTTAAAATATTTATATATAGACCAACGATGTCTGTATATATTTCTTATCATATGGTCAAGTGTTACGGATATTTATCATTTCAATCCGTACACTAGATGTATACGGGTGGATAGCATTTCAACTCCTAATCCCAATTCAATTAAATGAAAATCGCTTGGGTTTATCATTTCAACCCATAACGATTTTCTCCTATTCTAAAGTCTGTTCGGGTATGTATCATTTCAACCCATAGTGATTTCTATACTAACAGGGAACTTGCAGAGTGATAACAGATATGTAAATATAATAACAACAGGCATATATCATCAAAATAAATATATAAACAATAGGATATGATGTCATATCCCATAAGTGAATACTTACAGATAATAGCATATATAACAATTTAAATAACTACAGCCTCATATTTCAATTGTCGTCCCAATTGAAATCAAATTTAGTAAATAAAAGAATGTAAATCATGAGTGATTGCTCACCTTTCGAGGTTAGAGGATATAGACAACGAAGTTGAGTTACGAAATCCAAGCATGAATTACGAAGCAAAGCACGAAGGACATGGGTTTGTCGGACAAGCTGATAAATAGGAGTTGACAAAGTCAAATCAGAACTGGATTGATAAGGATAGATGGTATAATTGAATAGATACACCGTATAAAGTTTATGTATGTTTATATACAAATCATATTCAAATTTTTAAACCCATATTGATGTAATATATATATTATTTTCTCTTCTTAAAAATCAATATGTTACTTTAAGGAAAATAAATATACAACATAAAATCATCGGTTTAAATTTTTAAACCCATGATGCAGCTATACAAATAAACGTATAACAAGTAGATTCTATGTTAAATATATTTATGCTTATACTTTATAACCAGACTTATACATAAAGAAACTATCGATTATAACTTAATATAGTACGCGTGTAAACTCAGGTATTAAAACTGACACACTTACACAACTTAAAGTATATAGACTGACCTGTTACAAATATCCTATTATATAAAACCGATAACTTTATTTAATAACTACAGATCCCTTAACTTATATACAAACCAAACTTATATACGCGTAAATTATAAATTATATACAGCAGCTTATGTTATACTAACTAACATCTTTAAACTAATATATGGATGTACCTAGCTTATAACTTTTATAAACCTTACATATAAATGTACTGTGTTGTGTTTTTTTTTTAAACACATTTCAAATAAATCTATAAATATACTCACTTTAAAAATCAATGTTATTACAACATATTTAAAAACAAACTACAGACTAATATAAATTTATATAAAAACTATGACACGTATCATCAATCAAATCTACCTTTAAAAAAAACTGTACCAAATTTATAACTTACTATATGTATACATAACAATTTACAAACTTATTTACTAATGTATGCTAACAGAATATATTAAACCTTTAGAATCGAATGCGAAATTTGAGAAGTATAAAACAACGGATACAAAGCTTGATATATATAACTAATTAATAGGGCACGTGCCTAAATTATTCATGCCGATTTTTATAGGCGAAAGAGGAAGGGTAGGCAAGGTAAAAATATATATGCAGTTATCACTTTATATACTTACCACATAATATCTTCCATTCAAAAATACAGAGGCGAAAGAGGGGATAGGAACAACTTCACGGCAAGGATGGAACGTTGGCTGGAAGAGCAGCATGCGGGAACGGAGGTGAGGTGATTTTGATGGGTTGAGGGATGAAGGAAATATTTTTTTTTATTTCACAAAGAAGTGGGTTGCCTTTTGTAGTAGATAGGAGAGATAAAAGAAGTAAGTATATATCAGTAAAGAGAGGAAACGTAAAGGCAGGAATAAAAGAAATGAATGGATGCGTAAAGAACGTATAGAATTTTATACGTTTCAAAATCAACGGTGCAATTAAAGCAATTTTTATTATTTGTCAGGTTATACGTTTTATATTTATTTCTTTCCTAGATCTCAATTGATATCCGATTATAATATGCAGATTTATTATTATTATCAAACGTTCAAAAAAGTTATCACCCAAAATATAGAAATGGCATATCAACGTCTAGAAGCATAGATTTAGGAAAAAATATTGAAACAATAAATTAAAGGAAATATAAAAAGATAGGTACCAATCAATAGTCAAACCCTGAATTCAGGGAATAAAAAGGTGAGCTACTATTTGGTCTTTACCGCTAGAAAATTTGAATGGACATGTAAATAAAAGTAATTGATACTGTGAAGTCCCCTGATTTCGGGAGAATTATTTAGCAATTAATTGTTTACCTTGGGTAGCACTTTCAAATTTGAAACTGAAGGAAGAATGAATAAGAAACGGCTACAGATCAATTAAAGAAGGAGAGGAGTGTGCGAATTTGTATTCCCAAAGCAAAATGGAAAAATATAAAGAGAGGCAGAAGAATAAATTGAAAAGGAACGTTACGCATGATTTCAGAGAAATAAATAAAAGTAACGACTATTGGTATAAAATCAACGCGCAAATTGAATGGTTTAAAGGAACGAATCAGTGGACTGAAGGAAAGGAAAGGAAAGGTCAGCAATTAATAATTGTGACCCTAAAATTTGGAAAAATATAAAAGCAACGACTATGATTTAGCTGAAAATAATTTATGCCAAGAATGGACAGCACGTTTGAATTTTGAAATGGAAGGAAGGGATAAAGAAGCAGACAGAGGCAAATAAAAGAAATGAACAGAGAAAAAAAAACAAAGAAACGTACCATATGAAATAAAGTGTAATAATGAGAATGGTAACGTTTGTCCATTGACATACTTATTAAAGCAATTAAAGTGAAACGAAAGGAACGGTGAAAAATTAGCCCGGAATTCAGGCAGAAATAAAACAAATTTTTATGTACTAGCAACGGTCACCCATTTATTTAGCTGACAAATATTAAGGCAATTGATTTATGCGCGTTTAAAATTTGAAACGCAAAAGAAATCAGATGGTCACGGATCTGGAGGAGGATATTTAGGAATGGTATATGAAGAGATATTGAAATACATTTGTGTCCATAAATAACGTAGATAGTGGACTAATAAATGAAATATCAACGTTTGATACATTGATTCAGCAGAAAAATTAAAGCAAATTTGTTACCATAGTTTGGAGAGCAATAAGGGGGAACGAATATTATTATTAAAAATGAAGGATCTATGATTTAGAATTTTCTTATGTAAAAATATTCAGGCTTAGAAATAAATTTTTTTGATCAGCAATATTTAACCGATATAGATTGAAATAGAATTATAAAAAAATAAACTCCCATATAATTAAGTGAAAATTCACTATTTGCTGTATCTTCATATACTATTCTAAATATAAAAAATTTATTTCAAAATTCAATTATTTAAAATTTTCTCAAAATTGAATTAAATATGAAAATAAAACCATTCAAAACTATTAAAATATTATGGGTCGTTACAAAGAAGAATAAGCTTAGCAATCCTACAAGAAGCAGATTCCAAAACAAAGAAAAGTTTACAGAAAAAAATAACAAGGACGATCATGCTAAGGTTAAGGGATTAACTCCTCAAGAAATCATAGAGAGGAGAAGAAAGAACCTATGTTATGGGTGTAATGAAAAGTGGTACCCTGGTCATGTATGCAAGAACAAGCAAGTATACATTGTTGAAGGCATTATGCCACTTCATGAAGAAAATACAGAAGCTCCAGATGATGAGTCCATGGAAGACGAGCAAGGGTTCAATAAACTACCCACCACTCCTGTAGGAATAAAAGAAGAAACTTATTCTATCACCCTCAATGAAATATGCAGTATCCCTACACTTTATACCATCAGAGTACAAGGGGTAATCAATGAGAAGCCCATCACTGTCCTCATCGATTCAGGATCCACCCATAGTTTCATAAACACCGACTTATCCAAAAAACTGCAGTTGGATGTCCAAGAATCACTGGGTTACTCAGTACAGATAGCTAATGGAGAAAAAATTCATGGCAAGGGAATTTGCCAAGGGGTCATATTCAAATGTCAAGGATGTGTTATGCCTATTGACTTGCTAGTGATACCTCTGGAAGGTTGTCAAGTTGTTCTAGGTGCACAGTGGATGAAAGAACTAGGGGATGTATCCTTTAACTTTTCAAAATTGCAAATTAAATTTCAATTTCAGGGGCAGATATATATTTGGCAGGGAATCAAAGACAACCACAAACTGATGAAAGATAAAGACATTCCAAAGGAAAGTACAAAGGGACAACTCACCTTGCTGATGTACTCCAAAGAATTGCAAGTCCCTACTAACAGCTGCCCCCAACAAACAATACACCCTGACGTTCAAGCCATATTGCAACAATATCCCTCTGTAACAAATTCTACTCCACCCACGAGAAGTTGTGACCATAAAATACCCCTACTGCCAAATGCTAAACATGTATGCCTTAGACCATATAGACACTCTTTTCATATCAAAAATGAATTAGAAAAACTTATTAAAGAAATGTTAGAATCTGGAGTAATACGCCCCAGTACAAGTGAGTATTCATCGCCAGTGGTCATGGTCAGGAAAAAAGATGGAACCTGGAGGATGTGCATCGATTATAGGACACTCAACAGTCAGACTATAAAGGATAAGTTTCCTATCCCACTAGTTGATGACTTGTTGGATGAGTTATATGGTTCAGCTTATTTTCAAAGCTTGATTTGAAGTCTGGGTACCATCAAGTTCGAATGCACCCCTCTGATATCTATAAGACTGCATTTAAAACTCATGAGGGACATTACGAATTTATTGTGATGCCCTTTGGGCTCTCAAATGCTCCATCAACATTTCAAGCTTTGATGAATAATGTATTTAAATCATATCTAAGAAAATTCATACTTGTATTTTTTGATGATATATTTATTTACAGCCAGATTTGGTCTGAGCATTTGTCGCACATTAGAATTGCATTGCAGGAATTGGAGAATAATCGGCTGGTCGTAAAGCTTTCAAAATGTTCCTTTGCAGTGACTCAAGTAGCTTACTTGGGGCATATTATATCCAGGAATGGTATTGCAGTGGACCCTGATAAGGTCCATGCTATCAAACAGTGGCCTCAACCAAGAGACATAAAGGGTTTGAGAGGTTTTTTGGGTCTCACTGGTTATTATAGGAGATTTATAAAAAATTATGGGAGCATTGCCAAACCCATGACTGAGCTCTTAAAAAAAGATGCATTTGCATGGAATGAGGAGGCTACCACAGCATTTAGGAAACTGAAACAATGTCTGATGGAACCACCTGTTCTCGGTATGTCAAATTTCAACAAGGATTTCGTGATTGAATGTGACGCTAGTGGAGTGGGTATAGGTGCAGTTTTGACACAAGATGGGAAACCCATAGCCTACCTCTGCCAAGCACTTAAAGGAAAAAACCAACTGCTATCTACTTATGAAAAGGAACTGCTTGCACTGATATTGGCAACAAAAAAATGGTCACAATATTTAATTGGTCGAAAATTCATCATAAAGACCGATCACCAAAGTTTAAGGCATCTTTTGTCACAGAGACTGTCAACTGGAATTCAGGGGAAATGGTTGGCCAAGCTACATGGTTTTGATTATAAAGTTGAGTATAAAAAGGGAAAAGAAAACACTGTAGCAGATGCACTGTCAAGATTACCAGATGAACAAAACTCTTCTATGACAACTATGCTCTATTGTGCTATTTCATCTGTTGAAAGTAGTTGGATACAAGAGTTAAAAAATATTATGCAACAATCTGCAGACTATCAAAACATGCTACAGAGGCTCGGTGAAGGCAATCTCAATCAAGACAAATATAAGTTAGTGGATGGACTTCTTTTTTACAAGGGAAGAATTTATTTAGACTGCAACAGCAAAGGAATTATTTCTACCATACTTTATGAATATCATTCCACTCCACTAGGGGGCCATGCCGGCGTAAAGAAGACTAAACACAGACTTAAACAAGTATTTTACTGGAAGGGGATGAAATCTGATGTGGAGCAGTATGTGAAGGAATGTGATACTTGTCAAAGAAACAAGCATGAAAACATACCAGTGCTTGGACTTCTACAGCCTCTGCCCATCCCTGATAAGATATAGAGTGAGATTTCAATGGATTTCATCATTGGCCTTCCAAAAAGCAACAAATACACTGCTATATATGTAGTAGTTGACAGACTCACTAAATATTCACATTTCTTCCCTTTAAGATACCCTTACACAGCAAAGGATATAGCCAAAATATTTTATGATGGGGTGTTCAAGCTCCATGGTATGCCACAAAGTATAATTAGTGATAGGGATGCAATCTTCACCAACACATTTTGGCAGGAGCTGTTCAAGCTACAGGGAAGCACACTGAAACTCAGTTCATCGTACCACCCTCAATCAGATGGGCAAACTGAAGCAATTAATAAAATATTATAGGGTTATCTACGATGTTTTGTTTGCCATAAGCCACAAGAGTGGTCACACTGGTTGCCAGCAGCAGAATACTGGTATAATACCAGTTGGCATAGTTCCACCAACGTTACACCATTCTCTGCAGTATATGGAATACCACCACCCTCCATGCTATCTTATGTACCTCATACTGCTAAAATGCCACAAGTGGAACAAGAATTATTTTCCAGAGATATAGTGTTGCAATTATTAAAGGATAGCTTGGCTTTGACTCAGGAAAGAATGAAAAAATTCGCAGACAGTAAGAGATCAGAGAGGCAATTCGAAGTAGGAGATTGGGTGTACCTCAAATTGCAACCATACAGGCAAATCACTGTTCGTAATACGAGGACAACAAAACTTTCACCCAAATTTTATGGACCATATCAAGTTATTCAACGAATCGGCAAAGTAGCTTACAAATTGGAACTGCCACCTGAAGCTAAAATACATCCTGTATTTCATGTATCTCAACTCAAAAGAAAGCATCGAAGAGGAATAATCATACAGCACCATGCCCCAACTTATGTGGAAGAAATAATTAAGGAACCGGAGGCCATTCTTGATGGAAGAATTTTCCAAGAAATAATAGAGCTGTGACTCAAGAGTTGGTTAAGTGGAAGCAGCGAAGCGAGCAAGAATCAACATGGGAAGATTATTGGGAATTAATTAAGAAATTTCCAGCTTTTGGCCTTAAGACAATGTCAAACTTTGAAGGGGAGGGGAATGTTAGAGCCCACAAACCGGATTTGCATATACTAGAGAAGAGGGAAGAAAGAGGAGGCATTTCAACAAACACTTCTGTTCAGGAAGGGTCTGACTTCACCACCAACAGCACGGGGCACCAGACGATCATTAATCAGCATGAATTGGAAGAGCTACGAGTGGCACGCATTCCGATAACAACAGGCGACTCTAGTGTTGGTTAGAAATGTGTACACGTGCACAGGCTGTACACGTGCACAAGAGCAAAAATAATGAATAGGCCTTGTATTTCTTCTGGGCCAATATCTTGAGTTATGCAGAGGCAAAATTGTTATGTTAATGTGTATAAATAGAAGTAAAGTCATTTTGTAATTTGGCAGATTGAGCATTAATGAAACAGTTCTTCCTTTATTTTTTCCCTGCTATGCTATCTTCTCTCATTTCTTTCTTCAAATACTGCTGCAATATACTACCCACTCTGTTCTTCCTGTTCTACTATTAAGCAACCTTTCTTCTTCATTCTAATTTCCCATCTTCCCTCTGTAACTACAAGTTTCTTCCATTCGCCTGAACATTCATGAGAACTAGATCTATGTTGAAGGGTCAAGAGCAAAACAACATTGTAGACAGATACATGAGTAATAAGACCGGTGCCCTATTATATGGGATCCTACCAGGACCGGCCCGAAGGGATTTGATGCCCTAGTCATACAATGTATTTTTTGTTTTTTGTTGCCCCTTTATTTAATAAATAACAATAAATTTATATGTCCGAAATAAACTACATTTTTCAATCACAAAACGTCGACCAACTAAGTCATTTAGATTGCATGTCAAAAATCTAAATGTCAAGATCATATCCTAACTTATCTCATGCATATTAACAAATACAATTTAATCCTTACATTCTCAAAAGACAAACTCATTTATTATCTCTCGCAGTTAAGCATATCCAAGAGTTTGAAGATAAGTTTTTAATTTTATATCAATTTTAGTTTCGAGAAAGTTCTCTCAGTCATAGCAGAAGTGATTGGAATAATCAATAAAATTCAATAAAATACTATATTTTGAAATCTACTTACTTTCTAACAAGAGCGTATGAAATTAAGAATGTCAACTGATGCTATTACTAACGATGGTGGACACAAATTTGTACTTCAACATTTTCACTTGTAGTCTTCATTGATGTCAATATTATAATCAATATTTTTAATGCTTTCTGTTTGTTTCTTCAATCTGACTTGATTTTGAAGTTTGATACTTTTTATATTTAAACGATCAATAGTTTTGTTTCTTCATTTTTCATTGCTTTTTTCTTTTTGATTTACATACGAAATTTTGTTGTCAAATCATATCTCAATATAAGTCACAACATAATATTGCTATTTATTATGCAGCAGTAAAATATATTACACGTTTAAAAAATGCATAATCAAACATTTTAACTTTAAGTTAAGTATTATAAACATTTTTATATCAGTTCTTCATCTCTAGTTTTTCTTAGGTCGATATATGTCATAGTTTCAGTTTAACCATTTTTCTTACTGCTCAAGTATACTTCTATCATTAGCTTTACAAAATTACAATCACAAAATTTTCTTTCTTCATTGTTTTTCAATTAAGGTACAACCATATTTACAATATTGCAAATATACTTCTACCACAACTTTGATTTCTTAATCCTTATCACTTAAACTTAACTTGTTTTCCTTTAATCTATTTTGTAACAAGTAAAAAAAAATTAACACAAACAACCATTGTTTCGTTGCTACTCACAAGATTTATTAGCAGGCAGGTGACTAAGTTAAGGATTTGAGGTCGATCTTCTTATTTTGAGAGGCTGGAGTCTGCTGGGGGAGGCATGACCGGTGGTAAAGGAAGGGCAGCACGTAGAGGTGGTCGGGCAACGATGGACGAGAGGTGGTGGAGCTGTTGATTGCAGATTTTGCAATGTGGTGGCCAGATATGGAAAATAAGAACAAAGCGATGATCAAAACGCAATTTGGATTTTATGTTGCCCCCTTCCATGATGTTGCTCTAGTCGTATGTCTCCCTCGATTATCTACACATAAATGTTATAATTACTTACACAACACTAGTTTTATCCAATTATAATTAATTACATGTTATTTCATCAATTAATATAACATTTAATCTATTTCTTTATTTACAGTTTATAGCTAATTATAACCTTTCGATCATTTCAATAAATTGGAATTACATTAAAATAGTTAGCAATTAACTCAAGTTAACATTATTACATTTCATTCTGGTTATTATTCTCATTAATAAATCACACATTTTTATCTCTTTCGATATTAAATTACAAAATCTTATTAATTTTAATATTTTTTATTATCGAAAATTACGGGTCATTACAGTTGGCTAACTTTGTATTAGTTAAAAAACCCAACGTGAAATGAAAAACATGCGTTGATTATACTGACCTAAATAATGCATGCCCTAAAGATTGCTATCATTTACCTAGAATAGATTAATTTTTTGATGCCATAAGTGGACATAAGCTACTTTCTTTTATGGATGCATGCTCAGGATATAAACAAATCCTCATGTTCAAACCAAATGAAGAAAACACTAGTTTTATAATGGATAAGGAGACTTTCTGCTATAAAGTTATGCCCTTTGGCCGAAGAATGCAGGGGTTACATATCAAAGATTAGTAAACAGAATATTTAAGGAACAAATCGGATGAAACATGGAAGTATATGTGGACTATATGCTAGTTAAGTTTTAGGAAGAGATTAACTATTTGAGGAATCTTGAGGAAATATTTGGTGTACTAAGAAAGTACAAAATGAAGTTGAATCTGTAAAAATGTTCTTTCGGAATATAATATAGAAAATTTCGAGGACACATCGTTGGCGCTCAAGGATCTGAGGCTAAGCCTAAACAAACCAAAGCAGTTAAGGATATGGAAGAGCCAAAAACAAGTAAAGATGTGATGAACTTAAATGGAAGGGTGGCAGCTTTGAATAGATTTATCTCTAAGGCTACCAATAAGTGCATCCTTTTCTTTGATGTGATCAAGAAAAAAAGGAACTTTGAGTGGGGAGAAGATTACAGAATAGCCTTTGAAGGATTAAAGAACCATCTTGAAAAACCTTCGATCTTATCTAGTCCCGTAAAGGGAAAGAATTTATATCTTTACATGGAAGTCTTCGTTCATGCAGTAACTTTGGTTCTAGTAAGATAAGAAAATAAAAATCAACTTTCACTATACTAGTAAAAGGCTTAAAGATGCAAAAGCTGGATATCCACTTATAGAGAAGTTGACATACTATTTAATTCTTACTGCTCCAAAACTAATAGCATACTTTCAGGCACACCCCATGGAGGTCTTAACTAAGTTTCCACTTAAAAAATCTTCAGTAAACCTGAAATGTCAAGGAGGCTAGTAAAATAGAGAATAGAGCTGAGTCAGTATGAGATTGAGTTCCACCCTCGATTGGCGGTCAAAGGACAAGCTCTGGCTGATTTTATTAATGAATGTACAGGACTTATTAAAGAACAATCGAGAAAGAAAAAGGATATGAAACCTAAATGGCAACCATACATGAATGGAGCCTCGAATGAGCAAGGGGCTAGTGCGGGATATGTAATCATTACCCCAGATGGACACCGATTACATTATCAAATAAAGTTAGGTTTTCCCACTACCAATAACGTTGCTAAATATTAATCAATGGTAGCAGGACTTACCTTAGCTCTTCAGCTAAAGATCCCAAGGATTGAAATTTTAAGTGATTCTCAATTAGCTAAATCAAACTATCAAACAAATGATACGAGACTGGTCCTTTATGTTAAGAAGATATTGAAAATGTGAGCTCAGTTTGAAGATTTTTGGTACATCAAGTACCTCGAGGAAAGAATTCACAAGCAGACTCTTTGGCTAAATTAGCTAGCTCGTGAGAAGCATCAGAAACTCAAATTATGCCAGTAGGCTTCCAACAAAAACCCAGTATTGTGGAAAAAACACCAAACCATAAAATGAAATAATGGTGTTGACTAGATCCTAAGCTCTTATACATGTGGAAAAGGAAAATTAATTAAGAGGTGATAATGGTGAAAACAAAGAAAGAAACAATTGTACGGAAACAAATAGTGAATATGAGGATAACTAGATGATACCTATTGTTGAATACTTAGTAGTAGGAAAACTACTAATAGGAAACATAGAAGGTAAAAGGATTAGACAAAAAGCTACAACATTTACTATGTTGAATGAAATACTTTATAAAATGGGATATTAGCTCCAATACTTGAGGTGTATTAGCTTGGAAAATGGCTCAAAATTGTTAACAGAATCCCATGAAGGTTTTGCAGGGATCATTCTAATGGCACAAATTTGGCAAAAAAGGTCATGAGATTAGGTATTTAATTGCCCAAATGCATAATGACACTGTGAATTATGTAAAGAGATGTGAAAAATGTCAAAAATTTCAACAATCCTACATATGCTACCAAATGAGATAACCCCAATCTTAAGTCCATGACCCTTTTATGTGTGGGAAATTGGCTTAATAAGATCATTGCCTATACCAAAAGGCGGAGCCAAATTGTAACAACCCGCATATTTATCGATTTTATATTTAAATATCTTATTTAAATATTTTATCGTTAGTCGGATTTTAGTCCGAAAAGTTACTTTTTGCAAACAGTAGAATTGGGACTCGAGACCACCCCCATTGAGTTCAAAATGACGTTTGCGACCTTTTTGAGTATAAACTTCGATATGTTTGGAGATAGTAGAATTTTGACCTTTTTCACCTAGGGCTTTGGTTTGGGCTGAACCCATTAGCCACTTACTAACTCATTCCCAACCCTTTCCAACTCTTCATTATTCATTTCTAATTCCTAACTCTTCAAGCTTTAGCAACAATGGTAGAAGAGAGTGGAAATTAAAACTCCAAGCCCTAGTTCCTCTTGCTAGCTCAAGTTCTTGCTCCAAATTCAAAGAGAACCCATTAGTAAGTTTCCTCTTCTTCTTCTCCAACTCATTCTCTCTTTGATTTCAGAAATTTCCTAAACCTAATTTAGGGAATGTTTCTCTTTTTAGCTTAGATTCAAGCTTGTTGAGTTGGAATTGAAGAGTGCTTTTTCTTTCCATCGCTTCATAGCTTCTCATTCATTGTTTTGGGTTCAAAGGTGAGATTTTTAATCTCACATCTATGCTTATAATTATCTTCGATTGTTAGGTATGAATTCCTAACACTTATTCGTGTGCATTTGCTTTCGGTTTGGATTGATTTGGTGAATATTCCAATTTTTAGTGTTTTGAGTTCAATTCTTTAAAAATCATAATTTTGATGTTTGAACGTGTTTTTGGTGATGCATCGAGGAGCTTATAGGGCCGGGTAGTCGATTGGCATAAACCCTTAGCGCCGTTGCTCGTGCGATTACAATTTGATCGGGATTTGCACCTCCTTTGAAATAGGGTAGGAAGTGCAAGTATACAGGTTCGGCCAACCGAGCCCCCTGGGCCGTTCGACCGACCTGTAGTCCAGGCACTTCCTGCCTCTGTTTGGAAGTGCTGGTTACAGGCTTTGGCCAACCGAGCCCCCTGGGCCGGTCGACCGACCTGGTGCCCTGAGCACTTCCAACCTCTGGTTCGGTTGACCGACTCAGGGAGTCCGGTCGACCGACCTGCTACTATTTGCCAGATTAGCCTATATTGCTAATTCGTTTGAATTTTCAACTTTAATCGATTCGTGTTGTTTCCTATGTGTTGTTATCATTTGTTATGACTTTGATGACTCCTTTTTAGGGATTTTTGAATATCCATTTTGATGGATTCTTTATCGGTTTCTTTGGATTTTATTCACGTCTTCGAATGTGAATTTTACTGATTGATTGTTCTTACAATCTTCTTTGTGATTTATCACTTTAAAAATATAAAGGTTTTCTATACTAGTAGTAAATATCAAAACTCTTTCCTCAAACGATTTCAATACTATTTTAATACCAAATTCGTTTATAAAACCGTTTTCCAATCTATTAGTATATATAAGCCTTTACCTCACTCGTATGAGAAATCTATTTAAACGACTTAGTAAAACAAGTGGTATGAAACGCTTGCGTTTACTTCGTCGGTTAATTCTTGGACTTGTTCGATTAAATCTCTTGTGACAATTTTCTAGTGGAGATCTACAATTTCTTCGTAAATATTTAAGTTAAGCTAGTGGTTATGGGACATGAAGCTAAGCTCATATATTTACTAGCTTATTGTAATTGACACTTCTCGTTGATCATGACGATCATCTTTGTGGTTTAGACTAGCAATGTGCGATGTCTCTTTGTTTATGTGGAGGACTGTTCCTCATTTTTATTGAGCTTCGTCTCATTTCTCACATGGGTCGTACCTTTTTAGGTGCGTCAATGTTTATTTATGCATGGGGTGTACCTTTCTAGGTGCATCGATGTTTATTTACTTTGTGGAGCAATCGGCTCAATAAGTCGGGACATGGGGCGTATCTTTCTAGGCGCGTCGATGTTCGTCTATGCATGGGGCGTGTCTTTCTAGGTGCGTCGATGTTAGACTTAGCATAGGGTGTATCTTTCTAGGTGCATCAGTGTTAGACATTACATGGGGTATATCTTTCTAGGTGCATCGATGTTTATTTATGCATGGGGTGTATCTTTCTAGGTGCATCGATGTTTATTTATGCATGAGGCGTATCTTTCTAGGTGCGTCGATGCTAGAGCATGGGGCATATCTTTCTAGGTGTGTCGATGTTCGACTGTTCATGGGGCGTGTCTTTCTAGGTGCATCGATGTCCAGTTTGTGGGATTGGCCATCCTTTTTATTGTGATTTGGTTCATCGGATGTCCCGCTGTACGACGTCGTTGTTCCTTTCTATTGTGATTTCTGGATTTCGTGTGTTGATTTCTGGAATTTATGTTTCACCAACTTTTACGATGGGCATTGATATATATGTCATTTATTGTGGCTTGGTGAATGAAATTAGGAGTATGACATTCCTTTTTATCTTGAGTAGATTATTGTGATATTGATTAATCTCTTGTTGATTTTCAATTACTTATTTATCACAGCTTGGCATTGTGATTATTATATGTTTATGTCATATCTCTTATTATATATCACTTCATCTGATATTTATAGCTAGACTGATCCGTTTATTATTTTCTTATTAAATAATACTCGGGTCAGACTGAGATTTTACAGGTGCTTCTGCTTGACTCCTTATCGGACTTTCATCTGATCTGTTGGCTAACTACTTTAGATTAGTAGTTTATTTTGTTGTATACACTTGAGATATGGACTCATAGATGTATTCTTTTGTATAGCACGTGTTGCTATTCTTTTGTATTATTGTGGATCTTTTTGACCACTACTCTGATGTACACTTCCTAGTGTAGTATTCATATCTATTTCCGCCTTTGTGATATGAATTATCTATGACTGATTTGTGTTATGTTTATTTCTATATTTGTTTCCAAAGACCTCTATAGCCACTGTGTAGTAGCTTTGAGTCTGTGTCGGTATGTCGGATTCCCTCTTGAGATGAAAAGTTATATTTTTATCTGGCATATCGGTACTCGCACAAAGCAATTATACAGATGGTCGCTCCTCAACAGCCTTATTCTCCATGCTAGTTGACAGCATTACACCGTAGTGTTCTTGGCTAGCATGGGTATAGAGGTGGGGCGTCACAGCTTGGTATCAGAGCCAAACTTCGGAACAATATGGAATATTATAACAAGGATCATCGTCCTAAGTCTTTCTTAGGATTCGTGCTTTAGGATTTAATTCGAGTCTTCGTACCGATTCATCCTATTTTCTTTATGATTCCTTGTTTTATCTATCAAGAATTGCTTGATATTTATCTTGAGAATAACTTTTTCTTCTTCTTTATTTCTTTCTTAAAGAAGAGAAATGGTTAGACCAGGTCGTCCCCGCACCGGTCAATCTAGTGCTACTTCCAAAGATGGAGTTTTTATGTCTGCCCAGCAGCTTTTAGATCTTGTTAAGAACGCTCAAGCTGCCGGACCCAATCCAGAGCCTACTCATCCTAGATCCGGTTTTGCACGCTTGTAAAGAGACTACACCGATTTGGGTGGAAGGCCATTCAGGGGATCCGAGAGTGTTATTGAAATTCAAGCTTGGCTCAAATCATGCGATCGCATCTTTTCTCGCATGAACCTTATTGACCTTCATCGAGTCCAAGTGGCTTCTAGCATGCTCCAAGAAAGAGCATTAGATTGGTATGAGCTTTTAATTTCTGAAATCATTGAAGCGGATCTCACTTGGGAGCAATTCCGGGAAAGGTTCGAATTGAAATTTGTGCCGGAGGCCGAAAAAGTAACTTTGGCCCGACATTTTATTGACCTTGTTCAAGGTGAATCTTCTGTGACAGACTATGTCGCATCTTTTGAATCTCTTTCCAAATACGGGGTTGAATACATTAACACCCCAATGAAGAAAAATCAGAGATTCGTCTATGGCTTGAATAAGAATCTTAAGAAGCCATTACTTCTGAAACTTGAAGTTTCATTTGATCAGCTTATTGATATCACTCTTCGTCTTGAAGAGGCCGATAATGAAGGTGATGTTGAAGTTGTGCGTGCCCAACAGAACTTCGACAATAACTTGAAGAGGCCTATCAAATTCAAAGGCCCCAATTCTAATAAGAAAGGGAAGCAACAAATTCCGGTGGCAAAGACTCCTACCTCTAGTCGTGGTCAATGCTACAATTGTGGTTCCACGAACCACTATGCAAGGGAGTGTCCGAGACCCCTCTTTTGTCGCTATTGCAAAAATTCGGGTCACCATATTACTGCATGTCCCGTACTTCAAAATAAGAAGGAGGGAGAGCTTAAAGTTGTGCAAGCTCCTAACAACTCTTCTCTCGGTCAAGGTATTTCTCATTTAATCCTTGATTACATTTATTTTGTGATCTTCTTATTTGAGTTCTTTTTGATATAGGTTTCATCTCATTATTTTTATATCAAAAGAACTTGTCGATTCTTTTTCTTTGAATATTTTGGGCTTGATGACTTCTTTGAGGATTGTGAATCCGGATGGTAGATCTGCAACACTCAATTTGCTTTTTATTGATGTCGAAATTATTTTATGAGACTTTTCTTTCCGAGCCGATATTTTTACTTAGGCTTCGGAATTGATTTTTTGAAAGGATCGGCTTAATCATTGTGAAGCCCATATCCTATTTTTCGAGTGGACTATTCATCTTCGACATTTTCAATCTGTTAAGCAGATTTCTATTTTTCCTTTATGATTTTGATTCCAACTTGATGGCATCATTTTCTTCTTTAAGCCCTTATGGTGAGGAAAGTATTATTTCTCTTACCTAAATAATTTGTGAAAAATTTTCCGGTATTTTTGAGTTTGTCTTAGGATTATCACCTAAGAAATCTTTTGTGTGGTGTTAAGGTCTTTCTAGTTCAACCTTGCCACCGATTTTCGTTTGCTACGAGTTGCGGAAATTAGCATTCCACTTACCACATTCCGCACTCGTTATGATTCTTATGAATGACTTATTATTTCATTCAATTTGTCCAGCTTATTTCATCCATTTTATAAATCGAATATTCTATGAATATTTCGATGAGACTATTCTTGTATTTACTGATTTTGGATGAAAATAGTAATTTAAAATTTTGCAAATCTTTTTCATAAGATTTATTTATAAGTAAAACTGGATTTTTTTTCTTAAAATGAACAAAGAGTATTCTTAAAAGTTTTTAGAAACATGTTTATCATATAGAAGATGATTTTGTGATTGTATTGCCCGTTGAGTGTTTTAAGAATTCTGGTCGATGCGCTTGATCAACGTTATCGATAGGAATTTCCTAAACGCTTTGATGAGACAATCAGACACAGTATATTAACTTGAAAATAGTAAATTTTTCTAGAATGATTATTACATAATGATAAATGTAATTTTGAAAGTTTTAACTTTTCAAGAAAGAAGATTATTTAAAAGAAATTCTTTCTTTTCGATACTTTTATTCTTGTGATTCCTGGAGGGGGACCAAGACTTTGCTATTTGTACCGATACTAGTCGTATTGGTTTGGATGCCGTTCTCTTGCAAAGGAGAACGTGCTATCTCTTGTGCTTCTAAATCATTATAGCTTATCGAGACTAGATATGCCACTCATGATCTGGTGCCCTCGGCCATTGTTTTTACTTTTGGAATTTGGCATCATCATATTTGGATGAGAAATTTGTTCTCTACCTCGATCATAAATCTTTGGAATAATTATTTTCTCATATGGAACTCCATGTTGACTCGAGTTCCTGACATCTTATGATCTTGATATTCTTTTTAATCCTGGAAGGGAAATCGTGTTGCCAATGCGCTTTGTCGTAAGCAACAAGTGGTTGATTCTTTGATGTTGTCTGAATGGAATTATCTTTTCATCAAGTTCATCGGACGTTTTGGTACACTTCGTTTTATTGATTTTTATCTCATTCCTTTTATGGACTAGTGTCCGACGTTCTTTTATTGTGTTCGGTTCATTGGACGTACCGTTTTTGTACTACGTCGGTGTTTCGAAATCATTCGGGCTTCGGTTCATTGGACGTACCGTTTTTGTACTGCGTCGGTGTTCCGAATTATTTGAGCTTGGATTCATTGGATGTACCGTTTGTACTACATCAATGTCTTTGTTGTTTGATTCATTGGATGTACCGTTTGTACTACATCAATGTATTTGCTTTTTGATTCATTGGATGTACCGTTTGTACTACATCAATGTCTTTGCTTTTGATTCATTGGATGTACCGTTTGTACTACATCAATGTCTTTGCTTTTGATTCATTGGATGTACCGTTTGTACTACATCAATGTCTTTGCTTTGGATTCATTGGATGTACCGTTTGTACTACATCAATGTCTTTGCTTTCGATTCATTGGATGTACCGTTTGTACTACATCAATGTCTTTGCTTTTGATTCATTGGATGTACCGTTTGTACTACATCAATGTCTTTGCTTTTGATTCATTGGATGTACCGTTTGTACTACATCAATGTCTTTGCTTTTGGTTCATTGGATGTACCGTTTGTACTACATTAATGTCTTTGCTTTTGATTCATTGGATGTACCGTTTGTACTACATCAATGTCTTTGGTTTTGATTCATTGGATGTACCGTTTGTACTACATCAATGTCTTTGCTTTTGGTTCATTGGATGTACCGTTTGTACTACATCAGTGTCTTTGATTCATTGGATGTACCGTTTGTACTACATCAATGACTTTGCTGTTTGATTCATTGGATGTACCGTTTGTACTACATCAATGTCTTCGCTTTTTGATTCATTGGATGTACCGTTTGCACTACATCAATGACTTGGCTTGTTGGTTCATTGGGCGTACCGTTTTTGTACTACGCTGATGTCCCAAATTATTTGAGTTTCTAGTTCCTCGGGCGTACCGTTTTTGTACTACGCCGTTGCACCAGCTCAATTTTTTGCTATTCTTGACGTTCTCCACGTCTTTTATCTACGGAAATGCTTTTATGTTTTCGGTTTTATTCTTGTGCCTGGTGAAATTGTGGAAATTGAAGTTTCACCAGATTTGATTTATGAGCAACATTCCATTCGCATCATTACTTCGGAAGTTGAGCGCCTTCGGAATAAAGATGTTCTTTTTGTGATAGTTCAATGGTTCTCAAATCCTATGGATTGCTCTTGGGAATCCAGAGAATTCATCAAGCGATCCCGTTCATGCTAACTCTTTCGTGCTCTTTATGGTGAACTTCCTATTTCAAATTTTCTTTTGTGTTGATACGCTTCTATGGTTGTTACTTCTTATTTTCTTCTTAAGTATTGCGAGGACGCAATTTCTTTAAGGAGGGGAGTCTGTAACAACCCGCATATTTATCGATTTTATATTTAAATATCTTATTTAAATATTTTATCGTTAGTCGGATTTTAGTCCAAAAAGCTACTTTTTGCAAACAGTCGAATTGGGACTCGAGACCACCCCCATTGAGTTCAAAATGACGTTTGCGACCTTTTTGAGTATAAACTTCGATATGTTTGGAGATAGTAGAATTTTGACCTTTTTCACTTAGGGCTTTGGTTTGGGCTGAACCCATTAGCCACTTACTAACTCAGTCCCAACCCTTTCCAACTCTTCATTACTTCATTTCTAATTCCTAACTCTTCAAGCTTTAGCAACAATGGTAGAAGAGAGTGGAAATTAAAACTCCAAGCCCTAGTTCCTCTTGCTAGCTCAAGTTCTTGTTCCTAATTCAAAGAGAACCCATTGGTAAGCTTCCTCTTCTTCTTCTCCAACTCATTCTCTCTTTGATTTCAGAAATTTCCTAAACCTAATTTAGGGATTGTTTCTCTTTTTAGCTTAGATTCAAGCTTGTTGAGTTGGAATTGAAGACTGCTTGTTCTTGCCATCGCTTCATAGCTTCTAATTCATTGTTTTTGGGTTCAAAGGTGAGATTTTTAATCTCACATCTATGCTTATAGTTATCTTCGATTGTTAGGTACGAATTCCTAACACTTATTCGTGTGCATTTGCTTTCGGTTTGGATTGATTTGGTGAATATTCCAATTTTTAGTGTTTTGAGTTCAATTCTTTAAAAATCATAATTTTGATGTTTGAACATGTTTTTGGTGATGCATCGAGGAGCTTATAGGGCCGGGTAGTCGATTGGCATAAACCCTTAGCGCCGTTGCTCGTGCGATTGCAATTTGGTCGGGATTTGCACCTCCTTTGAAATAGGGTAGGAAGTGCAAGTATACAGGTTCGGCCGACCGAGCCGCCTAGGCCGGTCGACCGACCTGTAGTCCATGCACTTCCTGCCTCTGTTTGGAAGTGCTGGTTACAGGCTTCGGTCGACCGAGCCCCCTGGGCCGGTCGACCGACCTGGTGCCCCGAGCACTTCCAACCTCTGGTTCGGTCGACCGACTCAGGGAGTCCGGTCGACCGACCTGCTACTATTTGCCAGATTAGCCTATATTGCTAATTCGTTTGAATTTTCAACTTTAATCGATTCGTGTTGTTTCCTATGTGTTGTTATCATTTGTTATGACTTTGATGACTCCTTTTTAGGGATTTTTGAATATCCATTTCGATGGATTCTTTATCGGTTTCTTTGGATTTTATTCACGTCTTCGAATGTGAATTTTACTGATTGATTGTTCTTACAATCTTCTTTGTGATTTGTCACTTTAAAAATATAAAGGTTTTCTATACTAGTAGTAAATATCAAAACTCTTTCCTCAAACGATTTCAATAATATTTTAATACCAAATTCGTTTATAAAACCGTTTTCCTATCTTTTAGTTTATATAAGCCTTTACCTCACTCGTACGAGAAATCTAATTAAACGACTTAGTAAACAAGTGGTATGAAATGCTTGCGTTTACTTCGTCGGTTAATTCTAGGACTTGTTCGATTGAATCTCTTGTGACAATTTTCTAGTGGAGATCTACAATTTGTTCGTAAATATTTAATTTAAGCTAGTGGTTATGGGACATGAAGCTAAGCTCATATATTTACTAGCTTATTGTAATTGACACTTCTCGTTGATCATGACGATCATCTTTGTGGTTTAGACTAGCAATGTGCGATGTCTCTTTGTCTATGTGGAGGGCTGTTCCTCATTTTTATTGAGCTTCGTCTCATTTCTCACATGGGTCGTACCTTTTTAGGTGCGTCAATGTTTATTTATGCATGGGGTGTACCTTTCTAGGTGCATCGATGTTTATTTACTTCATGGAGCAATCGGCTCAATAAGTCGGGACATGGGGCGTATCTTTCTAGGTGCGTCGATGTTCGTCTATGCATGGGGGCGTGTCTTTCTAGGTGCGTCGATGTTCGACTTAGCATGGGGTGTATCTTTCTAGGTGCATCGGTGTTAGACATTACATGGGTTGTATCTTTCTAGGTGCATCGATGTTTATTTATGCATGGGGTGTATCTTTCTAGGTGCATCGATGTTTATTTACGCATGGGGCGTATCTTTCTAGGTGCGTCGATGCTAGAGCATGGGGCATATCTTTCTAGGTGTGTTGATGTTCGACTGTTCATGGGGCGTGTCTTTCTAGGTGCGTCGATGTCCAGTTTGTGGGATTGGCCATCCTTTTTATTGTGATTTGGTTCATCGGATGTTCCGCTGTACGACGTCATTGTTCCTTTCTATTGTGATTTCTGGATTTCGTGTGTTGATTTCTGGAATTTATGTTTCACAAACTTTTACGATGGGCATTGATATTTATGTCATTTATTGTGGCTTGGTGAATGAAATTAGGAGTATGACATTCCTTTTTATCTTGAGTAGATTATTGTGATATTGATTAATCTCTTGTTGATTTTCAATTACTTATTTATCACAGCTTGGCATTGTGATTATTATATGTTTATGTCATATCTCTTATTATATATCACTTCATCTGATATTTATAGCTAGACTGATCCGTTTATTATTTTCGTATTAAATAATACTCGGGTCAGACTGAGATTTTACAGGTGCTTCTGCTTGACTCCTTATCGGACTTTCATCTGATCTGTTGGCTAACTACTTTAGATTAGTAGTTTATTTTGTTGTATACACTTGAGATATGGACTCATAGATGTATTCTTTTGTATAGCACGTGTTGCTATTCTTTTGTATTATTGTGGATCTTTTTGACCACTACTTTGATGTACACTTCCTAATGTAATATTCATATCTATTTCTGCCTTTGTGATATGAATTATCTGTGACTGATTTGTGTTATGTTTATTTCTATATTTGTTTCCGAAGACCTTTATAGCCACTGTGTAGTAGCTTTGAGTTTGTGTCGGTATGTCGGATTCCCTCTTGAGATGAAAAGTTATATTTGTATCTGGCATATCGGTACTCGCACAAAGCAATTATACAGATGGTCGCTCCTCAACAGCCTTATTCTCCGTGCTAGTTGACAGCATTACACCGTAGTGTTCTTAGCTAGCGTGGGTATAGAGGTGGGGCATCACACAAATTTGTAGCAGTAGCCATCGACTACTTTATCAAATGGGTAGAGGCAGAACCATTGCTAAATATAACATCAAGAAAAGTGCTAAAGTTTACGATCAAGGACATAATCAGTCATTTTGGAATACCGAATAAGATAATCTCCGACAATGGGAACAAATTTAAAAGCAAAGAATTCATAAGATTCTACGATATGAATGGAATAATAATAAAAAATTCATCAGTAGCCCATCTGAAGGCTATTGGAGTCATTCAATCCGCCAACAAAACCATTAAGACTATCCTCAAAAACTTGGTAATGTAATAGCAAGAACTTGGAATACTAAGCATCTAAGGCCTTATTTTCCTACAATGGATAAATAGGAAAATTTAGATAAGTTTATCTTCGGAATCGATAACCGATAAAGAAACAGAAACTCATAAAATAAGGGAAATGCCTTTGATCTCGCCACAAGGGCCTAGTCAAAGCAACATAAGCCTTCAATCGCACCTATAAGGCCTAACAACAGCACCTCCTAAAGGGATGTCAGAGTGAGACTTTGGTCCTGCCTATAAGGCCTGTCTAGAGCACCGCAAGCCTTCAGCCCTGCCTATGTGGCCTGGTCAGTGCACAAACCAGCCTTCAGTTCCACCTATAAAGCCTGGTCGGAGCACCTCTTAGAGGGAGGAAGGGTAAAACTTTGGTTCTGCCTAAGGTGGCTAGTCAATGCATTGACCATCCTAAACCTTACCTAAAAGGTAAGAAGGGGTGAAAGAAATCATTCAAACCCTAAATTCTTACCTAAAAGGTAAGAAGGGGTGAAGAAATAAATCGAAGCTTAAATCCTTATCTAAAAGCTAAGTAAGGGCGAAAGAAATAAATCAAAGCCTAAATCCTTACCTAAAAGGAAAGAAGGGGAAAAGAAATCAATCCAGCAAATTGAATTCCAACTTAGGGTTGGACCAAAGCAATCTTCTAGAGGAAGAGCAATCAAACATGACCGATCTTATGCAACTTTCAAAGGAAAGGTAAAATCGCTACTATGGTGAAATAATTTTAAAGACAATGGGTGCGAAGAAAATTCTAAATCTTTCTTATCAAAAGCATAAATTACAATTAGAGCCTAGGGTATTATTCTCTGAAATGTTGAGTGAACTTTGCTCTCAAAATTTATTTCTGGATTGGAATCCAATTTTTCTATCAGATAACGGGAATCTTCCGTGTTAGTTAGATTTTTGGTCTTTCATTAAGCTAGAATGAGAATGAAAGTTTCCCAATGGATTTCTAGTTTTCTTATAAATGGACTTTTGGTCTTCTTATAGATCGATTTCTGATTTCTCGTAAACGGATTTCTAATTTTCTTACCAGGTGGATTTTTGGTCTTCTTATAGATGAATTTTTGATTTTTTGATCACATGGATTTTTATTCTTCTTAACAGATGGATTTCTGGTCTTCATACCCAATGAATCCCTAGTTTTCTTATCGAATAAATTTTTGGACTTCTTATCGATTAATTATGGTTTCTTATCAGATTAGTTTCTAGATTATGAACATTGCCCTTGAAACGGAATTTGTGGAATCCTTGCTCTTATTGCCAAATCTTCAACCACAAGGCATGAATCTAGATTCTCCTCTATATGGCAACGAATTTTCTTTCGATCTCTAGCTTCCTTATTATTAGAAGGTTAGTTCTTGTAATCCAAACTCACTATTCCCAGTATGGAAATTAGTGCAATTCCTTGGGACAAATATATATCCAATCTCTCCTATTGGAATGATTTATTTTTGATGTTGATCTTTGTTTTACACTAAAGTGTAAAAAACTTCTTTTATATAAGGAGGTAGGCAAAATGTTATCCACGTATTTTTCAGCCATCAAACATGCTTGATAAGTCATTAAGGGGAAAAAAGCAACTAAGTCTGTAGGAAGATATGGGAACATTGGGAAAAGTAGGTATGGAGCCAATAGATTCATGGTGACATATTAAGCTTCCAAGTCAATGATATATTGAATATATGAAGAGAGCATATCAAGTCCATAAATGCATGATGAGCCAATAAATCCATGATTGTATATTGAGCTTCCAATTCAATGATGAAGCAAGCCTCTAGCAAACACAATGAGGTATCGAGCATTTAATATAAAGGTAGTTACCGAGCTCTTACTCAAGAGTTAAATAGCTTAAAGGAATCGGTGAATTATTGTAGTTATCGAGTCACTAGGGTTGTGAACTTGAAAGTAGAAAAGATATTAAGTCTTTATAACCATAATAAATGGTATCATTCCTATAACCAATGAAGTGGCTTTGAACTTCGGAGGTGATGTCGGGTCTATAAAACGATAAAGCTGCCAAACCTGTAAATAGGAGATGTCTCGAGCTTAAAAGGAAATAAGGATGGCGAGCTTCTAAAATGATTAGACATACCGAGCATATAGTTAGAGATAGCAAGCCTCTATAATGCAGAAGGGATGTCAAGTCACTACAACACAGAACATTGTCAATTATACAACAAAACGCGGGATACCAAGCATCTAACATTAAAGAAGGATATCGAGTTTCTAGGAGATAGCGTGCCTTTGCTATAGCAACTGTTAATTAAGTGAAACACTCCGTAAAATGGGCCGTAACTAAATAAAGTAAATTAAATATGATAAGGGTTGGATATGGGAATTTTATAAATGTTGGAATTTCGACCACGAAAGTTTTTCTGTTGCATTTATGGAAAAATTATGATCTGTTTCCAAATATAATATGCTGAAAAAAGAGCTCAAACAAAGAAATTATGAGCGTTTGAAGTTTTCAGAATTAAACTAATTTTGTTTGAATTAAAATTCAAATAAGAAACAAGATTAAGGATTAAATTTCAAAAATTAGCTTGGGGCTAAGTAAATGTTTAATTAATTTTTATCGTTAAAAAGGTAATTAGGGAATAAAAAATATGGCAACAGAAATAAATAAACGTCCCTAGAATAAGGGGACTGGTCGACCTGAGCAGGTCAGTCGACCGACCATGAAGTTCGACCGGTCACCCATGGGTGGTCGACCGCTTGGCAATGAACGTTGCCAGTGGCGGCTAGGGTTTTATGCTATGTTCTATTTGGTTATGCGCTCCAGGTTTATCCATTTCCTACCCACTTCCATCCTATGGTTTTAGTGCATTTTAACTCCTATAAATATGGCCCTATCCTCTCCACTTTTATTCATATTATTTTGGGGCATATGGCGAAACTCTTTCATTGCTATCTCTCTAAGAAAATTTTGATACTCTATAGAAAATTCATGTAAGGATTTAACTTATTTCTTTCTTTAATATATTCTTATCCTATTCTTCATCAATTATTCTTGATCTAATGAATATATATACCGCTTCCCTATTTTTTTTTTGTGTGTGTGTGTATCAAAAGAGAGAGATTCTTGAAGAGATTGAAAGGCTGCAAATCCAATTGAGTAAAGCTATGGATAATCTATGAGTGGAAACTTTAGTATTTCTTTTCAACAATTGTATAGTGTATTTCTTTGGATTTGAATATGCCTTAGGCAATTTGGGATTTCGACTATAAGATAGATAAAATAACCCTAAATTCCTTTTTATTTTGAAATGTCAATTCTATGTTAAGATTCTCAATTCTTTAAATTAATTCGATGGAATTTGTTTCATCATGCAATTTATGATGATTTCATAGTCTGCACTACTTCTCCTTCTTCTTTGGGTTAAATTATTATTCTTCAATATAATAAGGGGTTTAGATTACGAATTCTACTCGTAGTTTACTAATGTGCACATAAATATGCATATTTTTACCACCATATTTAATCTATTTAAATTAAATAAATGATAATTTTAGGTATTTTAACATGTTTAAACCAAATTCAAATTATTTTCAAATTGTCACATATTCATCTTCATATAGGGGAAAAACGGTCAATTTTTATGCGTATATTAAATTGAGAAAATTTAATTAGAAATTTCTATATTATTTTGTAGAAATTCAAAGTCAATTACAAGTGGTTTCATGAAGGAATATGCGTACACAAAGAAGATACAAAGGAATGAATATGGAAATAATTCAAAGTGAAGAACATGGAGGACCCCACCCACTTACCTTGATTTTCAATTAGGAGCTAATGCACATGCTAAAAGGCCATTAAAACTTCATGTACGTTTAAGTGAGGGATTATTGAAGCTAATGATAACTTGACCACCACACTTCCTACAAGGGCATTTTAGGCGTTCCCCACAAAATGAATTAGGGTTTAACACATGTATATATACCCCTTATGTTTCATGTAATCCTCTACTTATTTAGTCTCTCTTTAGTTTAGTTTAGGCTCAAAATAAAAAAGAAAGCCCTCTTTCTCTTTTCATGGCTACTTAGCCATTTTTACTTCATGTATTTTTCCTTTTTTTATGCATTGTTAATTAGCGTTTCCTCTTAATTACATGTCCATTTCCTTTCATGCTAATAGTGTATATTTTATTTTATGCAATTATATTAGTTCTCTTTTCCATTAGCTTTCATTTTACTCTTCTTGTTGTTTTGTTTATTTCATGTTGTTTTCTACTTGTGTTGATATAATAACACAAATGAGAAGCTAATCCCTACAATTCAGGGGTAATGAAGCTCTCTTGAATCATGTAGATGCAACATTTTGATGTTATGTCTCTTTTGTGCTTAACGGAAAGTTGGACGCTTGTGTGATTTTTTGTTTAATATTAAGTTTGATAGCTTACGTTGTTCAAAACAAATAGGCTATGCTTAGTCATATGAATCACTAATTACCTCTTCATCTCCATATGATCATGGTAATGGAAGTGGATTTAGAATCAAAATTTGATTGTTTATGTTTCTAATTCAATAGTTAATAACCCATGCTTAAAATAGATTCTACTTTTAATTTCATATCATTTTCATTGATGTTAGTAAGTGGGTTAGAGGGTTCATTAAAGTTTGATGGTTTAAGTGTGTTAATTAATAACACAATTAGGCCATGCTTATGGTAAATGCATCAACTAAACTCACAAAGACTAAAAAGAGATCATAATTTCATTATGTTGATTTATGTCATCATGAGAGGGGATTTGCCTCTAAATTGCTCTTTAATCTCATATTTTTATTTTCCTTAGTTTTAGTTTGTTTTTTTACTTTCTTTTAGTAGTTAACAATCATTCGAATTTGGTTTAATTTCATTGAATAGAATTTAAAATCTACAATTCCCTACGGATCGATCCGTACTTGCATACGTGCTACATTCATACACCGTGCGCTTGCGAAATTTTTCAACGGTTTTCTAACACAATTAAAAATTTGCCGTTAAACATTTACACCCCTTATTCTAAATATAATAAGTTTACTAGCTATTGTGTATGCTTTTGTTGATGTGAGATATCTTTTTGATGAATATTTGTAATGATGTGAGGTTAGTTCCTAATCCGATATGGGAATCTGTCCAGCTAATCTGGCTAACAGTTCCTATGAATAGTTGATAATGTAAGACATCATTATAGGTATGGGCCATAAGACGAAGTGCCTGCTTCGAGGTTTGAGGTATTAAGTGGTTGAACCTGCTTTTTTCCCCATATAAAGTACTAAATGGCCAAGGGTTTATGAGGTATTAAGTGATCGAACCACTGCCCTGCGTTCCTCTCCCTTTGCCGACCACAACCATGGCCTCGCGGTGGTCAAACATCCACCCCAACGACAGCCGCCCCCCGGGTTTAAAACCCTAATTGAATTACTGCGCTCGATCTAACCGTCAATTTGCCCCACAAATCATGCCGATGAGCTCCTCTCAGTCTTCTCTACGCGACGGTATAATTGATTTGATGATCTATCGACGTTGATCGTCGCGTGATGAACGGCCGTGGCTGTTTGATCAATTTCTGGCCAAACTGTCGTTCAATTAGAAAAACGAATCACAGATCTGGGTTATGCTCTTCGAGAGCTTCAATATATAATTTTTTTGAATTTTTTTGAGGAGTTTGAATTTTTATTTGATTTTTGAATTTGCAATTGGATCTAGGGTTTGCAGCCATCGAGGAAGAGAAGCACAGAAGTTTCTGTACGTATAGAAATGAGGAATAGAGGCTGCTAGAGTTTATAGCAAGATATATATGGGCCAATTGAAATAGAATAGATGGATCGGGTTGAATATACGCGCTAATGACAAAGTGGCCCAAAAAGCCCGTTTCGTCTCTGGAATGAAATTGGATCAACCCATATATCAAAATAGATGTTTTAAAATATTTTAAACTCAATGTAAAATGTTTCAAGTCCAAATTCCATCGTATGAAGAAGTTATGCTAAAATCAATATTTTTCAAATTGATTTCAATTGATTTCAATTAAATCGATTTCAAGGCGTTTCGCATTCGTATGATCAAATGACAAGTATGATCGCTACGAAAACTTGAAATCCTACAATAATTCCCTGTTACGGATCCGGTGAAACTGGTTTCGTCGAAATCCGAGGCAGTGGCCAAAATGGCTATTTTTACATTAATTAAATAATTTATTATTAAATTAATTAAATCCAATTTTTAAATTTCAATTCTATAATCGACAATTCTTGTCATTTTTAATTTCTCAAACATTTATACTAATTGAAACAAATTTAACTGTTGATTTAAAATTGATAAATTCCTCAATTTCCTTAAATTCAACAATTATAAATTAAATTTCCAAAATTCTATTTAATTAAACCCATCAATAATTATTTCATTCATTATTGTTAAATAGATGACTTAAATATTGGATTTAAAACTATTACATTAATTTTTCTTATATTATCTATATTTCAAATAATGTAGTAATTAATTTCATTCACAATAAATCCAATGAATTATAATTTATTTTAATAAATAAACTTGATTTAACTCCAAATCCTTTTTATCTAATCAAAAATTATTCAATAAACAAAGGTAACCTTTGTTTACCCTATTATACATTAGTAAGTTCAAATTTTCATCTTTCCTTCGTACTAACTACCCTATTTTCATTTTATTTCATTTCTACGAATATACACGCTAATTGCATTTTACATTCTAAATAATTTCATTTACTTGGGTTCATGCTTCCCATTATATCGATTACTACACTACGCATAGATTACAATTCCAATTATTCCATTATTACACTTACACCTTCCGTTATTATATTAAAAATCACTAAAGAAACGTTTATTATCAACTATAAATATTATAACTGCTTAACGGACATTGATTTTATAAATTTACAATTTATTACGTATTCTTCATCAGTTAACATAATTTTGAATTCCTTTCCCGATTTACTAATTTCAATCTATCCTAACATTACCATCTGTTTCAATTAATAGGGTGTGCACTAATTCAGTTATTGCGTTAATTCTTATTAATATAAGATGAAGGTTCCTTTACTCTAATTGATTTCAAATTTTATTATAAAAAAAATTAAACAGGTAATCTTACAATACACTAAGGTTTATTATTTCCAACAAATTATCATAGTTGCCTACATAATATTTACTCCAATATTTACACACAAACGTTACTATTTTCATATGCCAAACCTTTATACAATGGTCATTTTATTTTTATTTATTATAACATTTATAACTTAAATGTTTGCCTCGGTTTTCTTACATTAATAGGGTTTTTATTTCTTACAATATCAATGTTACCATTTATTTTCATAATACTAATTTCATTCACTCTATCCGTTACTACATTTATTTCCTTTATACTTTCTTATGAAAATAATATCCATTTTTAATCCTTTATTGCATTTATTGGAATCAAATTTCCAAATTTACTAGATACAATAAACTATAACCTTACACTTATTTCAATTAAATGGGATTGCGCTAAATTAATTATTTATTAACTTACATTAACATAATTGCATTAATTTACATTCAGTTACAAATAAATCAATATATTATTTCACACATAAATACACTGATTGCATTTGTTTATATTATATTCCATTTAAAACTAAGTCATAACATTTGAATTATTATATTAATTTGGAATTTTCATTCAAGTCCATAAATTATTAACTTGCACTAACATACTTCATTAATTTACATCCAATCACTGTTGACCATGTTTTATTACATTAATCAACTCAATATTTACCTCAAATTTCACATATTCAATTTATATCCAGATATAAACATTTCATTACTTCATTTATTAGAATTTATTTCAAAATTACAAATAAATAGGTTTTAATTACCATAACTATATCATTTATTTCAATATTAATTTATAAAAAATTCTTTCTTTCTAAATTAAATTACAAAATTTTATAAATTCGACCAAATTAAATTATCGAATTTCACGGGTCGTTACATGGGTCGTACCTTTACAGGGTCCACTTCAGGAATTAGGCCTTAAATGACAGGTCTGCCTATTTTCAACTTGGAAGTACAAAGTGTCCTATGAGATTCCATATGATGTCTACTAGATGGTACCATTGAGGAGCATGCTTCCGGAATTAAGCCTTAAATGATGGTGTCTTATTATTTTTCACTGGGAAGTATTAAGTGGCTTGGGTACCATCTCTTACATTATTAGCTGTCTATAACGCATGATTGAGATATGGATATACTTTTAGAAGGGAAGGTATTAAGTGGTTGACCTACCTCGTTTCCTTATAAAGAAGTATTAAATAATTTTATGTTCGTAGACATATTCTTATTTAAAAATATACTGCCCAAGTACTAAAAAGGTAAGACTTGAGGTTTTAATTCACCAGACACTTGTTGTTTTGACTCCCTCCTCATTACAACACAAGTTAAGGACAGAGTGCTGGCATTGACGATGCTTAAAGGTGAAGAATCTTGGAAAGTTGCAGTATTTGTTATTATTTGCTTTCATGTGTAACATCCCGCCTTTTCGCACGATTTAAACCGACACACATGCCGATTCAAACCATACGGAAGGGCGGATTTGTTATGGGGTAAATAAGAAAAAAAACAGAGAAGATAAAAAACAAATAGAATCTCACAGCGGAAGGATAAAATATAATAATAAATATACAGTTCAAACAGTTTACAAAACAGTTATTTCACTTATACAATGAACATCAGAGTTACACATACCAATACAACAATGCAGCGGAATATAAAGAGTGTGTGGTGCAATACTATATATAAAATAATGCTGAATCTTCGTCTTCGTCCTCCAAGCTAAGTCTGCTATCCTGAAATGCTCGGACTGACCCGAGCGAATTTGAAAAGACAAAAACACTCGAGTCAGACTAGAATATCTTATGTGAGTTAAATAAACAGAAATAAATATGAGTACAGTAACTCAAGAGATGCTCGGGATTTACATCTCCTAAGGATCCGTTAAACTATTTACTATGTAGTATATTGCGCTATTATAATAGTGTCTATTTATAAAATAAACTTACTTTTAAATAGCGTTAAGGCTTTACATTTTCCACCTTAACACGTAAAATGCCAATAGTCTATACAGTACCGTAATACCTCCTGATCGGGAAGCTACCAGAGGATACTCCATAGGTACGACACAAATAGAAACTCGTAGTAAAGGCTCGATATGGTAGGTGACACGGCACAACTAGGTAATGCCAGGGTAGATATACCAATTGCTATCCAGGCTGGTGGAAACGCGTAGCCGCAGTTACCGCCCACCTCGGACTAACTCCCCAAAATCAAAATATAGAAGCGGCCACTGAATCAAATCCAAGTCAAAGTATAATATCGAAGAGGAGCGTCCGATCAGAGGAATGACCTCATTGGCCTGAGAATCGCTCCTGTTTTAGCCACCTTATGCCAACTCACGGGAGTTGGGTCCACGTATTTACCTTACAGGAAACGTCGCCACCACCTACTTCATTCTGGAATCTCCACCGCGTACACGGTTAGTCAAAGTGGTTTTCGGTATCGACAGAGAGTATGTCCATATCCGATCCCGGTCTCTTTGCCAACCAATCGTTATTATAACACCGCGGTTATTTAAAAACAGTTTATACTTTAAAACCAGAATATAATCCCTTTCAAAACCATAATATCACGATATCATTTCTTCTTTAAAAACACAAACAATTTATTTTCATATTATTTTATAAAAGCCCAAATCAATGATATCGTTTCCCAAATAAAATTTTCCTTTCCAAAAATTATGTCACTTTTATTATTTAATATCCCATGTAACCAATATTTTGTTTGTAACTTTCAACATAATTCTTCGAAAATCCATAGTATTTTAAAACCATTATTTTCAAAACTAAATGGTTTGGATATTCAACGATATGCGAATTAAAAAGGTTTAACTTTACTGTTGCTTTATAAAGAATAAATTACATGGCTTTCCAAATATTTCTTGTTTTAAAGTTAAACCAAAATCCAAAATATTACTTCAAGTCCCAAAACCATTTCAATTTTATATATATTTATATCCATTTTTGAGCATTAATATTTCAACTAAAGTTGGATTTTTATCCTTTCAAAATCAATATTCTATTAATTAATCTTGACCATTCACATAAAATCCATAATTAATAAGACTTCAATTTCTAGTAAAATACATATATATATATATATATATATATATATATATATATAATTTTTCCACTTCAAATTATACTAGAATATCCATTTCTATTTATTTTGGGAAAATCCAATTACAAATATCATATTTTAAAATTTCCAACTTTACATTTAAACATAGGATATAAATTTACCAAACTCCATTTTCTAAATTTCTTCCATTTCAATAAAGAAATTTATATTCCTTTTAATTTCAAAATTTCAACTTCATAGGTATATAAATATGGAATAAAATATTTATACAATATAAATTTAAGATTTATAGACCGTATTCAATCCAAACCATAGAAATCACATTAAAATAGTTATATATAGACCGCGGTGCCTGTATATAATTTTCTATCCTATGGTCAAGTGATACGGATATTTATCATTTCAATCCGCAATTTAAAAAAATAAAACTTTGCGGTTTTATCATTTCAAACCACAATCCCGAATGAAATGTAAAATGTATGCTAACTTGCAGTTTAATGATATCAAATAAAACATCCATTCAACAACACATCCATCATCCAGTCACAAACATCAAGCAATATCAACCAATAACAAAATATGTTTGGGAATATACAACAGGTAATAATTGGCAGTTTAATTCAAATTATATTTATCAACTATAAATCTAACAGTTTATTTTCAGTGATAATTGACATAACTGTTAACTAGCAGTTCTTATGCAAACAATAGTTTCTAACAGCCAATTAATACGCAATCAATCAATTTAATTAACAACTAAATTCAAAAAAATGCAATTCAACAGTTATGGGTGAAATAACATGCCAAAAGCTCATAAATAAATTTCTATTCATTTCTAAAATTTATTTAACAAACATAAAAGCTTCTAGTAATTGTGAGTGAGTTAAAACACTCACCTTTTGAATTTAAACCGAATGTAAATCCGATTTAAACCCAAAATTTGACGGTCTCTAAATTTATCCAAACCAGCGTCATCAGATCCGAAATTTAATTACGATCCTAACAAAAGAAATTTCGTGTGAAACGGAGTTCGTATGTGAAAGTTATCACAATTAAACGATTTGCAATTGAAATAAAAAAAAATTAAAAATAAACAAAACAAAAATAAAATACCGTGCCACATCCACCTTCCCTCGTGAAAACGCATATGCTTCTTCTTGATTGCTAATTTTGTTCCGTAATTTTTCTTTTATTTCGATTTACTTTAATTTTCCTCCTTATTATATGAATGTATGTATTTTAAAAGGTTTGAAAGAAAAAGAAGATTTGAAAAAGAAGAATTGAAAAAAAATGATTAAAATAAGAACTGAAAACGGAAGAGAAGATCTAGATTTGAAAAGAAGAAAGTTTGAAATAGAAGTAAATTTGAAGAAGAAGAAGAAGAATATTTGAAGAGAAAGAAAAAAAATTAAAATGAGAGATAATAAGGAGCTTTGAGAAAAACAAGAAAAAAGAAGAAGAAGAAGAAGAAGAAGAAGAATAGCATGGAGGCTAGGGTTAGAGTTAGGAGAAACAAAATGTAATAGAAGAATAAGAAGTAGGTTATTTATAAGGTTAGAGTTAGGTTTAGGGACAAATAGATTTGAAAGGAGAGGCTACTATTAATTAGAAATAAAGTGAATATGAACACTTGGTATTGAAATATAGCAAATATGAACAGTCCTTTTTTTTTTTTTTTGAAGTAGCGGGTATTCAAAAGAGGTAATTATTTATTAGAAAGGGAATGAATATGGAGGGACAAAATAAATGACACGTTTCGTTAGTTTGATTCTAAATTAATTTAGTGCTAGATACAGAAAAGTTTGAATACATCATATATATATTCATACTTTAACTGTGTAACAAAATTGCTAACATACATCAAGTACGATTAATTGGTGACAATATATAGGAATAATCAACAATAAATGTGGATGCAATCACATAAGGATCTAATAGGGAAGGAGATAAAAGTAACAACGTTGATTAATTCCACTTTCCCACTTTAGCCAATCCAATTACAAAATTTAAATTTTATAAAATTTCTCTCCTTTGATTTCTTAAACAATTTTAATAACTAACAACAAGTTCTATGTTAATTCAATCATTAATCATTTCGCCAATTACCAAATTAAATTTCAATTATTCGCAATAAATCAAATTATAAATTTTTCATTCCAATAAATAAAATAAATCTTGATTTTTTTTTCTTCCATCCTTATTAATTCCACAACTTGTTCAATTTGAAAATCATTATCATATTTTCCAAATGTTACCTTAATTTAACACTTATGTAACGTATTATTAGATTCGTTGCAAGATTTCAATTTCAATCCCCATTTCTTAATATACTCAAATTATGGACATTTTTATTTCCTTACCCATAAGTGTAACATTTATTGCCAATTCCATCCAAATTTAACAGGTAACCCTTAACAATGTTTTCACTCCAAAGGTTATACTTAAGTTTACGTTGTATTCTACAACTTATCATATTATGAAGAAAATTCACATTATCCCCAATATTACCTTAATTCATATTAACTTAACATTAAATTTACTCTTCATTCTATTATTAACCTATTAGTATTAAATAGATGAAATTAACATTGGTTTTACACTCTATTACGTAGATATCCTTAAATTTTATCTAAGTTTATATTTACATAATATTCCAACATTAAATTTCATCCAATTTTTTTTTTCTTCCTTTTTATTTTAATTAAATCCAATTTCCCTAAAGTTACATTCAAACAAGTAAATTTTGATTTCCAATCAATCATTATACTATAACATTCTTAACATTTTTTCATTACACTACTAAATTCTACCTTGATAAGTTTACGCTTCTATTGCTTTACTTTCACACTTCCGTAAAAATATAAATTAATTCTAAAGTAACGTTTATTGTTGACCCCGCCATTTTAATTACTCATATTTAGATGAACGTTATTTCAAATAAGTTCATTGACTCATTTAAATTAGGTAGTTTATAGTAGTTGTTATCCCACCCTTACAATTATTTCCTACTAACGTGCTACCAACTCCTTTAATTAAAATTTGAATTCCAAACCTTATTTAATATACTAAGTAAGATAAATAACATATATAGATTGCTACCAACTTTCCTTTTCTTGCATCTATGTGTTTATTACTTGACACACCAGTAAATATTACATATACACAAAATTCCGTTATTACTTGCCTAACAAGGTTATTATCACTTAAGATCTCACTGCATCCACATTTTCACATTTTCATTTCCTAGTTTCTTTACTTTATTCTACATAATTTATTACAAATGGGATTTTCTTTGGTTTACATCTTATTTGTATTTAACATTTCTCAATCACCAATTCATTTCACTTTAACTGCGGTAAATTGGCGGATAAATTGAATTTGATTCCCAAAATCTAAATTAACAAGAAACAAGGGTAGGTAACATACAATAGTCATTACTCCAAATTCTAGTCACCTAAATAGTCTTTTATTCCTTGCAAATAAATGTTACTATTTATTTTCATAGTACAAATCTCAATGATTATTCCATTTTATATTTGCTTAGGCCATTTATAGTCCACTATACATATCTACATAAATGGGTAATTTATTCAATTCATTAAGTGTCAATTCTATTAAGCCCTGTTTATATCTTATGCATTCTTCTATTACTTTACAAAAAGGGAATAACTTTTAAACTCATACACTTAATAACAAAACCGTTATAAATCCAATAAACTTCCAAATCCAAGTTTGTACACATTTTACACAACTATTATGATTTCTCACAAACGTTGAATTTATTAAATGACCATTTATTAAAATTTAATTCCCTTAATTGAATCAATTGCTTATTATTATATATATTCATTTCATTCTACCATTCCTTCCCATCATAAATTCATTAACGTATTTACACATCTCTATCTTTCAAATATTAATAACCAAACTTGATTACAAACACTGTCCTTATCAATCTTCGTAAATTTGTTCAGATCTGTACTCCTTTATATAATTAGAGTTTATGTCTCTATTAGATTTCTTTTTCACTACAGGCATAAATTATTACTATCTACACTAATTACATCTTTGTATTAATGAACACCATTTAAGTTAATATTTATACTAACATTCACAAATTCAACATTTATTTGTTTCTTAAAATTAACTTTAAATCAAATTGTGACAATTTGCATTATCCACATTTATCGTCATAAAATTTATATTTTAACACTAAATTTCAACTACTATACCCAATCTCTACATTTATTCCTCAACAAATTTGAAATTATATTAATTCAATTTATTAAATATTATTAATTCACGGGTCGTTACACTCTCCCCCACTCAAAACTTTTCGTCCCCGAAAAGGAAAAGAAGGGAGAAGGAAGAATAAAATAGTGCATCTTATTTCAAATATTAACTTATAAACAATATTTTACTGGATTAATTCCCTTTAATGAAATACACTTGTTTTATAATCATTATATCCTTTAATACTTGAATTATTAAAGTTGGAAAAATATTTTCACAAAATTCTAAGTCCAAAATTTTCGAAAAATTTTGGCAGAGTCTCCTTTGTACGGAGGGACTCTGGAGAAAATATAACATCCAAACATACAAATATATTACACATATTATCCAAATATCCCAACACGGGAAAATATATAAAATAGCGCTTTATACGTAATCCGGAAACGTACCTATTTGTCGGGCAATACGCTTATTATTACGGAACCAAAAGCAGTAGCAGTTGCTTCCATAACCTGTATTTTCTTATAAGCCTAAAAGGTTAAATATTTATTTTAGAATGAACTATTCTAGTGGATTCAATCATTCATATCCAATCAAATGCAATAACCATACATTTTAACAAACAGCACACACCGCAAACAAAATCATTCAATCAAACAAACAATTAGTTGTTAGGTTCAAATTCCGAAATTGTACGAAATGTAAAATAACTATCAAGTGCATCCTTTACTCAACAGTCTTAGATGGAACAAAGATAGATTATTTCTCCATCCAACAACTTCAAAATTCCTTACCCAACAACCATACATCAACCAAACAATTCAAATCAACACCAAAATAGCTTATTATACATTTATTTCATACTTCAGTGGTTTGATTTTCTTCCCTTCATTTATGAGGGATTTCTTTGTTCTTACAAGTTTTATTTTCCAATTATCCCAAAATTCATTATATTTGTATTTCCTTTTATTACTTAAGTTTCCTTTTATTACCTAAGTTTATAAAATAAATTCTCATTAATAACAACAAATATTTTGCATATCTTCATTTCCTTACTCTTCACTTGTAAGATTTCCCTTAAATTCTTAATCTGCTAACATTCATTCTTATAAGTGGAAGTTTTTATTTATCCATTAACTATGAATTGCAGTCATTTAATTTTTCCTACTTTCCATTATATTAGAATAGGGAAGATTAAAACATACTTAAGTCAATAATCATACAATCAATTCTTATTTTGAATTTCATTTTATATACTTAGGTTCATATCATCTATTAATAATTCTTAACCCTTTTTCAGTAAAATTTCAATTATAACCTAAGTTTATACCATTAAATTCTTATTATAACAGTAATTTATTGAATACTTCATTTTTCCTAAATTCCTACTTGTAAAATATTCAATTCCAGTTTCTCATTTAACACTTCAACTTTTATATTTGGGTAAGTTATTTATGTTAAGGAAATTGCAATTGAACTTATACAAGTTTAATCTCCATTCTTTTAATTAAATTTAATGTTTATCCATATTACTCTTTGTCTCATGTGTATTCAAATTCCTCTTTATAGCTTTGCAATTATTCTCTTATTTCAATTAGAGGTCTTAATTCATTTATTACTTAACTTTTATTTCACTAACAATTTATTAATGGGAGATTTTAGAATTAAATTCCGGGTTAAATCTCAATTTATTTCAAAATAATAGATAAATAAGTTCTTACAACTCAATATCTCTAATTATATTTAGAACAATAAAAGAAAATTTTTAGAAAATTTCAAAATAAATCTGCAGTAGAATTTACTACAGTGGCCTTTCCCTTCGAAACTCGAAAATGAAAGTCGATGATGCGGCCGTCATCACCGAATTTATTTTCCAGCGACAGAGAGGAAAGTACAGAATTTAGTTCTTTTCCAAACTCTTCTTTAAAACAATTCTTCCAAATTATACGAAATATTTATATAAGAAAATACTTATAAACCGAATCATTATATTTCATAAATTCTTTGAAAACAGATTTTCAAAAATCCCGGACTTAAGTTCTAAAATCTCCAAATTTGGTTTATTAAAATTTCACTTAGCTTCAGTTATTATGAATATTTTATTGCCTAACACCAAATCTATAGCAACCAAATATATATATATATATCTTTATAAAATATTTTTATATATAGAAAATATAATAGGCAAAATTATTTCATTCACCTATATTAAAACAAATATTATGTCGGTCTGTCCTATTAAGTGTTTAGAAATCCCTATTGATGACATAGCGTCCCATGCATCAACCAGAATTTATAAATACAAAGCGGAACAGATTAACACAATATTAAAATCTTTTTATTAATACTAACAAGTACGCTCTCTCTTATATATACACTCAGCGACTCCCATAGGGTATTATTACCCTATTAACAAAGAGTCAAACCCCACAAAGCCAAGGTTTATCGCTAAACCAAAGCTCTGATACCAACTGTAACATCCCGCCTTTTCGCACGATTTAAACCGACACACATGCCGATTCAAACCATACGGAAGGGCGGATTTGTTATGGGGTAAATAAGAAAAAAAAACAGAGAAGAAAAAAAACAAATAGAATCTCACAGCGGAAGGATAAAATATAATAATAAATATACAGTTCAAACAGTTTACAAAACAGTTATTTCACTTATACAATGAACATCAGAGTTACACATACCAATACAACAATGCAGCGGAATATAAAGAGTGTGTGGTGCAATACTATATATAAAATAATGCTGAATCTTCGTCTTCGTCCTCCAAGCTAAGTCTGCTATCCTGAAATGCTCGGACTGACCCGAGCGAATTTGAAAAGACAAAAACACTCGAGTCAGACTAGAATATCTTATGTGAGTTAAATAAACAGAAATAAATATGAGTACAGTAACTCAAGAGATGCTCGGGATTTACATCTCCTAAGGATCCGTTAAACTATTTACTATGTAGTATATTGCGCTATTATAATAGTGTCTATTTATAAAATAAACTTACTTTTAAACAGCGTTAAGGCTTTACATTTTCCACCTTAACACGTAAAATGCCAATAGTCTATACAGTACCGTAATACCTCCTGATCGGGAAGCTACCAGAGGATACTCCATAGGTACGACACAAATAGAAACTCGTAGTAAAGGCTCGATATGGTAGGTGACACGGCACAACTAGGCAATGCCAGGGTAGATATACCAATTGCTATCCAGGCTGGTGGAAACGCGTAGCCGCAGTTACCGCCCACCTCGGACTAACTCCCCAAAATCAAAATATAGAAGCGGCCACTGAATCAAATCCAAGTCAAAGTATAATATCGAAGAGGAGCGTCCGATCAGAGGAATGACCTCATTGGCCTGAGAATCGCTCCTGTTTTAGCCACCTTATGCCAACTCACGGGAGTTGGGTCCACGTATTTACCTTACAGGAAACGTCGCCACCACCTACTTCATTCTGGAATCTCCACCGCGTACACGGTTAGTCAAAGTGGTTTTTGGTATCGACAGAGAGTATGTCCATATCCGATCCCGGTCTCTTTGCCAACCAATCGTTATTATAACACCGCGGTTATTTAAAAACAGTTTATACTTTAAAACCAGAATATAATCCCTTTCAAAACCATAATATTACGATATCATTTCTTCTTTAAAAACACAAACAATTTATTTTCATATTATTTTATAAAAGCCCAAATCAATGATATCGTTTCCCAAATAAAATTTTCCTTTCCAAAAATTATGTCACTTTTTATTATTTAATATCCCATGTAACCAATATTTTGTTTGTAACTTTCAACATAATTCTTCGAAAATCCATAGTATTTTAAAACCATTATTTTCAAAACTAAATGGTTTGGATATTCAACGGTATGCGAATTAAAAAGGTTTAACTTTACTGTTGCTTTATAAAGAATAAATTACATGGCTTTCCAAATATTTCTTGTTTTAAAGTTAAACCAAAATCCAAAATATTACTTCAAGTCCCAAAACCATTTCAATTTTATATATATTTATATCCATTTTTGAGCATTAATATTTCAACTAAAGTTGGATTTTTATCCTTTCAAAATCAATATTCTATTAATTAATCTTGACCATTCACATAAAATCCATAATTAATAAGACTTCAATTTCTAGTAAAATACATATATATATATATATAGAATTTTTCCACTTCAAATTATACTAGAATATCCATTTCTATTTATTTTGGGAAAATCCAATTACAAATATCATATCTTAAAATTTCCAACTTTACATTTAAACATAGGATATAAATTTACCAAACTCCATTTTCTAAATTTCTTCCATTTCAGTAAAGAAATTTATATTCCTTTTAATTTCAAAATTTCAACTTCATAGGTATATAAATATGGAATAAAATATTTATACAATATAAATTTAAGATTTATAGACCGTATTCAATCCAAACCATAGAAATCACATTAAAATAGTTATATATAGACCGCGGTGCCTGTATAAAATTTTCTATCCTATGGTCAAGTGATACAGATATTTATCATTTCAATCCGCAATTTAAAAAAATAAAACTTTGCGGTTTTATCATTTCAAACCACAATCCCGAATGAAATGTAAAATGTATGCTAACTTGCAGTTTAATGATATCAAATAAAACATCCATTCAACAACACATCCATCATCCAGTCACAAACATCAAGCAATATCAACCAATAACAAAATATGTTTGGGAATATACAACAGGTAATAATTGGCAGTTTAATTCAAATTATATTTATCAACTATAAATCTAACAGTTTATTTTCAGTGATAATTGACATAACTGTTAACTAGCAGTTCTTATGCAAACAATAGTTTCTAACAGCCAATTAATACGCAATCAATCAATTTAATTAACAATTAAATTCAAAAAAATGCAATTCAACAGTTATGGGTGAAATAACATGCCAAAAGCTCATAAATAAATTTCTATTCATTTCTAAAATTTATTTAACAAACATAAAAGCTTCTAGTAATTGTGAGTGAGTTAAAACACTCACCTTTTGAATTTAAATCGAATGTAAATCCGATTTAAACCCAAAATTTGACGGTCTTTAAATTTATCCAAACCAGCGTCATCAGATCCGGAATTTAATTACGATCCTAACAAAAGAAATTTCGTGTGAAACGGAGTTCGTATGTGAAAGTTATCACAATTAAACGATTTGCAATTGAAGTAAAAAAAAATTAAAAATAAACAAAACAAAAATAAAATACCGTGCCACATCCACCTTCCCTCGTGAAAACGCATATGCTTCTTCTTGATTGCTAATTTTGTTCCGTAATTTTTCTTTTATTTCGATTTACTTTAATTTTCCTCCTTATTATATGAATGTATGTATTTTAAAAGGTTTGAAAGAAAAAGAAGATTTGAAAAAGAAGAATTGAAAAAAAATGATTAAAATAAGAACTGAAAACGGAAGAGAAGATCTAGATTTGAAAAGAAGAAAGTTTGAAATAGAAGTAAATTTGAAGAAGAAGAAGAAGAATATTTGAAGAGAAAGAAAAAAAATTAAAATGAGAGATAATAAGGAGCTTTGAGAAAAACAAGAAAAAAGAAGAAGAAGAAGAAGAAGAAGAAGAAGAAGAAGAAGAAGAAGAAGAATAGCATGGAGGCTAGGGTTAGAGTTAGGAGAAACAAAATGTAATAGAAGAATAAGAAGTAGGTTATTTATAAGGTTAGAGTTAGGTTTAGGGACAAATAGATTTGAAAGGAGAGGCTGCTATTAATTAGAAATAAAGTGAATATGAACACTTGGTATTGAAATATAGCAAATATGAACAGTCCTTTTTTTTTTTTTTGAAGTAGCAGGTATTCAAAAGAGGTAATTATTTATTAGAAAGGGAATGAATATGGAGGGACAAAATAAATGACACGTTTCGTTAGTTTGATTCTAAATTAATTTAGTGCTAGATACAGAAAAGTTTGAATACATCATATATATATTCATACTTTAACTGTGTGACAAAATTGCTAACATACATCAAGTACGATTAATTGGTGACAATATATAGGAATAATCAACAATAAATGTGGATGCAATCACATAAGGATCTAATAGGGAAGGAGATAAAAGTAACAACGTTGATTAATTCCACTTTCCCACTTTAGCCAATCCAATTACAAAATTTAAAATTTTATAAAATTTCTCTCCTTTGATTTCTTAAACAATTTTAATAACTAACAACAAGTTCTATGTTAATTCAATCATTAATCATTTCGCCAATTACCAAATTAAATTTCATTTATTCGCAATAAATCAAATTATAAATTTTTCATTCCAATAAATAAAATAAATCTTGATTTTTTTTTTCTTCCATCCTTATTAATTCCACAACTTGTTCAATTTGAAAATCATTATCATATTTTCCAAATGTTACCTTAATTTAACACTTATGTAACGTATTATTAGATTCGTTGCAAGATTTCAATTTCAATCCCCATTTCTTAATATACTCAAATTCTGGACATTTTTATTTCCTTACCCATAAGTGTAACATTTATTGCCAATTCCATCCAAATTTAACAGGTAACCCTTAACAATGTTTTCACTCCAAAGGTTATACTTAAGTTTACGTTGTATTCTACAACTTATCATATTATGAAGAAAATTCACATTATCCCCAATATTACCTTAATTCATATTAACTTAACATTAAATTTACTCTTCATTCTATTATTGACCTATTAGTATTAAATAGATGAAATTAACATTGGTTTTACACTCTATTACGTAGATATCCTTAAATTTTATCTAAGTTTATATTTACATAATATTCCAACATTAAATTTCATCCAATTTTTTTTTTCTTCCTTTTATTTTAATTAAATCCAATTTCCCTAAAGTTACATTCAAACAAGTAAATTTTGATTTCCAATCAATCATTATACTATAACATTCTTAACATTTTTTCATTACACTACTAAATTCTACCTTGATAAGTTTACGCTTCTATTGCTTTACTTTCACACTTCCGTAAAAATATAAATTAATTCTAAAGTAACGTTTATTGTTGACCCCGCCATTTTAATTACTCATATTTAGATGAACGTTATTTCAAATAAGTTCATTGACTCATTTAAATTAGGTAGTTTATAGTAGTTGTTATCCCACCCTTACAATTATTTCCTACTAACGTGCTACCAACTCCTTTAATTAAAATTTGAATTCCAAACCTTATTTAATATACTAAGTAAGATAAATAACATATATAGATTGCTACCAACTTTCCTTTTCTTGCATCTATGTGTTTATTACTTGACACACCAGTAAATATTACATATACACAAAATTCCGTTATTACTTGCCTAACAAGGTTATTATCACTTAAGATCTCACTGCATCCACATTTTCACATTTTCATTTCCTAGTTTCTTTACTTTATTCTACATAATTTATTACAAATGGGATTTTCTTTGGTTTACATCTTATTTGTATTTAACATTTCTCAATCACCAATTCATTTCACTTTAACTGCGGTAAATTGGCGGATAAATTGAATTTGATTCCCAAAATCTAAATTAACAAGAAACAAGGGTAGGTAACATACAATAGTCATTACTCCAAATTCTAGTCACCTAAATAGTCTTTTATTCCTTGCAAATAAATGTTACTATTTATTTTCATAGTACAAATCTCAATGATTATTCCATTTTATATTTGCTTAGGCCATTTATAGTCCACTATACATATCTACATAAATGGGTAATTTATTTAATTCATTAAGTGTCAATTCTATTAAGCCCTGTTTATATCTTATGCATTCTTCTATTACTTTACAAAAAGGGAATAACTTTTAAACTCATACACTTAATAACAAAACCGTTATAAATCCAATAAACTTCCAAATCCAAGTTTGTACACATTTTACACAACTATTATGATTTCTCACAAACGTTGAATTTATTAAATGACCATTTATTAAAATTTAATTCCCTTAATTGAATCAATTGCTTATTATTATATATATTCATTTCATTCTACCATTCCTTCCCATTATAAATTCATTAACGTATTTACACATCTCTATCTTTCAAATATTAATAACCAAACTTGATTACAAACACTGTCCTTATCAATCTTCGTAAATTTGTTCAGATCTATACTCCTTTATATAATTAGAGTTTATGTCTCTATTAGATTTCTTTTTCACTACAGGCATAAATTATTACTATCTACACTAATTACATCTTTGTATTAATGAACACCATTTAAGTTAATATTTATACTAACATTCACAAATTCAACATTTATTTGTTTCTTAAAATTAACTTTAAATCAAATTGTGACAATTTGCATTATCCACATTTATCGTCATAAAATTTATATTTTAACACTAAATTTCAACTACTATACCCAATCTCTACATTTATTCCTCAACAAATTTGAAATTATATTAATTCAATTTATTAAATATTATTAATTCACGGGTCGTTACACTCTCCCCCACTCAAAACTTTTCGTCCCCGAAAAGGAAAAGAAGGGAGAAGGAAGAATAAAATAGTGCATCTTATTTCAAATATTAACTTATAAACAATATTTTACTGGATTAATTCCCTTTAATGAAATACACTTGTTTTATAATCATTATATCCTTTAATACTTGAATTATTAAAGTTGGAAAAATATTTTCACAAAATTCTAAGTCCAAAATTTTCGAAAAATTTTGGCAGAGTCTCCTTTGTACGGAGGGACTCTGGAGAAAATATAACATCCAAACATACAAATATATTACACATATTATCCAAATATCCCAACACGGGAAAATATATAAAATAGCGCTTTATACGTAATCCGGAAACGTACCTATTTGTCGGGCAATACGCTTATTATTACGGAACCAAAAGCAGTAGCAGTTTCTTCCATAACCTGTATTTTCTTATAAGCCTAAAAGGTTAAATATTTATTTTAGAATGAACTATTCTAGTGGATTCAATCATTCATATCCAATCAAATGCAATAACCATACATTTTAACAAACAGCACACACCGCAAACAAAATCATTCAATCAAACAAACAATTAGTTGTTAGGTTCAAATTCCGAAATTGTACGAAATGTAAAATAACTATCAAGTGCATCCTTTACTCAACAGTCTTAGATGGAACAAAGATAGATTATTTCTCCATCCAACAACTTCAAAATTCCTTACCCAACAACCATACATCAACCAAACAATTCAAATCAACACCAAAATAGCTTATTATACATTTATTTCATACTTCAGTGGTTTGATTTTCTTCCCTTCATTTATGAGGGATTTCTTTGTTCTTACAAGTTTTATTTTCCAATTATCCCAAAATTCATTATATTTGTATTTCCTTTTATTACTTAAGTTTCCTTTTATTACCTAAGTTTATAAAATAAATTCTCATTAATAACAACAAATATTTTGAATATCTTCATTTCCTTACTCTTCACTTGTAAGATTTCCCTTAAATTCTTAATCTGCTAACATTCATTCTTATAAGTGGAAGTTTTTATTTATCCATTAACTATGAATTGCAGTCATTTAATTTTTCCTACTTTCCATTATATTAGAATAGGGAAGATTAAAACATACTTAAGTCAATAATCATACAATCAATTCTTATTTTGAATTTCATTTTATATACTTAGGTTCATATCATCTATTAATAATTCTTAACCCTTTTTCAGTAAAATTTCAATTATAACCTAAGTTTATACCATTAAATTCTTATTATAACAGTAATTTATTGAATACTTCATTTTTCCTAAATTCCTACTTGTAAAATATTCAATTCCAGTTTCTCATTTAACACTTCAACTTTTATATTTGGGTAAGTTATTTATGTTAAGGAAATTGCAATTGAACTTATACAAGTTTAATCTCCATTCTTTTAATTAAATTTAATGTTTATCCATATTACTCTTTGTCTCATGTGTATTCAAATTCCTCTTTATAGCTTTGCAATTATTCTCTTATTTCAATTAGAGGTTTTAATTCATTTATTACTTAACTTTTATTTCACTAACAATTTATTAATGGGAGATTTTAGAATTAAATTCCGGGTTAAATCTCAATTTATTTCAAAATAATAGATAAATAAGTTCTTACAACTCAATATCTCTAATTATATTTAGAACAATAAAAGAAAATTTTTAGAAAATTTCAAAATAAATCTGCAGTAGAATTTACTACAGTGGCCTTTCCCTTCGAAACTCGAAAATGAAAGTCGATGATGCGGCCGTCATCACCGAATTTATTTTCCAGCGACAGAGAGGAAAGTACAGAATTTAGTTCTTTTCCAAACTCTTCTTTAAAACAATTCTTCCAAATTATACGAAATATTTATATAAGAAAATACTTATAAACCGAATCATTATATTTCATAAATTCTTTGAAAACAGATTTTCAAAAATCCCGGACTTAAGTTCTAAAATCTCCAAATTTGGTTTATTAAAATTTCACTTAGCTTCAGTTATTATGAATATTTTATTGCCTAACACCAAATCTATAGCAACCAAATATATATATATATATCTTTATAAAATATTTTTATATATAGAAAATATAATAGGCAAAATTATTTCATTCACCTATATTAAAACAAATATTATGTCGGTCTGTCCTATTAAGTGTTTAGAAATCCCTATTGATGACATAGCGTCCCATGCATCAACCAGAATTTATAAATACAAAGCGGAACAGATTAACACAATATTAAAATCTTTTTATTAATACTAACAAGTACGCTCTCTCTTATATATACACTCAGCGACTCCCATAGGGTATTATTACCCTATTAACAAAGAGTCAAACCCCACAAAGCCAAGGTTTATCGCTAAACCAAAGCTCTGATACCAACTGTAACATCCCGCCTTTTCGCACGATTTAAACCGACACACATGCCGATTCAAACCATACGGAAGGGCGGATTTGTTATGGGGTAAATAAGAAAAAAAAACAGAGAAGAAAAAAAACAAATAGAATCTCACAGCGGAAGGATAAAATATAATAATAAATATACAGTTCAAACAGTTTACAAAACAGTTATTTCACTTATACAATGAACATCAGAGTTACACATACCAATACAACAATGCAGCGGAATATAAAGAGTGTGTGGTGCAATACTATATATAAAATAATGCTGAATCTTCGTCTTCGTCCTCCAAGCTAAGTCTGCTATCCTGAAATGCTCGGACTGACCCGAGCGAATTTGAAAAGACAAAAACACTCGAGTCAGACTAGAATATCTTATGTGAGTTAAATAAACAGAAATAAATATGAGTACAGTAACTCAAGAGATGCTCGGGATTTACATCTCCTAAGGATCCGTTAAACTATTTACTATGTAGTATATTGCGCTATTATAATAGTGTCTATTTATAAAATAAACTTACTTTTAAACAGCGTTAAGGCTTTACATTTTCCACCTTAACACGTAAAATGCCAATAGTCTATACAGTACCGTAATACCTCCTGATCGGGAAGCTACCAGAGGATACTCCATAGGTACGACACAAATAGAAACTCGTAGTAAAGGCTCGATATGGTAGGTGACACGGCACAACTAGGCAACGCCAGGGTAGATATACCAATTGCTATCCAGGCTGGTGGAAACGCGTAGCCGCAGTTACCGCCCACCTCGGACTAACTCCCCAAAATCAAAATATAGAAGTGGCCACTGAATCAAATCCAAGTCAAAGTATAATATCGAAGAGGAGCGTCCGATCAGAGGAATGACCTCATTGGCCTGAGAATCGCTCCTGTTTTAGCCACCTTATGCCAACTCACGGGAGTTGGGTCCACGTATTTACCTTACAGGAAACGTCGCCGCCACCTACTTCATTCTGGAATCTCCACCGCGTACACGGTTAGTCAAAGTGGTTTTCGGTATCGACAGAGAGTATGTCCATATCCGATCCCGGTCTCTTTGCCAACCAATCGTTATTATAACACCGCGGTTATTTAAAAACAGTTTATACTTTAAAACCAGAATATAATCCCTTTCAAAACCATAATATTACGATATCATTTCTTCTTTAAAAACACAAACAATTTATTTTCATATTATTTTATAAAAGCCCAAATCAATGATATCGTTTCCCAAATAAAATTTTCCTTTCCAAAAATTATGTCACTTTTTATTATTTAATATCCCATGTAACCAATATTTTGTTTGTAACTTTCAACATAATTCTTCGAAAATCCATAGTATTTTAAAACCATTATTTTCAAAACTAAATGGTTTGGATATTCAACGGTATGCGAATTAAAAAGGTTTAACTTTACTGTTGCTTTATAAAGAATAAATTACATGGCTTTCCAAATATTTCTTGTTTTAAAGTTAAACCAAAATCCAAAATATTACTTCAAGTCCCAAAACCATTTCAATTTTATATATATTTATATCCATTTTTGAGCATTAATATTTCAACTAAAGTTGGATTTTTATCCTTTCAAAATCAATATTCTATTAATTAATCTTGACCATTCACATAAAATCCATAATTAATAAGACTTCAATTTCTAGTAAAATACATATATATATATATATATAGAATTTTTCCACTTCAAATTATACTAGAATATCCATTTCTATTTATTTTGGGAAAATCCAATTACAAATATCATATCTTAAAATTTCCAACTTTACATTTAAACATAGGATATAAATTTACCAAGCTCCATTTTCTAAATTTCTTCCATTTCAATAAAGAAATTTATATTCCTTTTAATTTCAAAATTTCAACTTCATAGGTATATAAATATGGAATAAAATATTTATACAATATAAATTTAAGATTTATAGACCGTATTCAATCCAAACCATAGAAATCACATTAAAATAGTTATATATAGACCGCGGTGCCTGTATAAAATTTTCTATCCTATGGTCAAGTGATACGGATATTTATCATTTCAATCCGCAATTTAAAAAAATAAAACTTTGCGGTTTTATCATTTCAAACCACAATCCCGAATGAAATGTAAAATGTATGCTAACTTGCAGTTTAATGATATCAAATAAAACATCCATTCAACAACACATCCATCATCCAGTCACAAACATCAAGCAATATCAACCAATAACAAAATATGTTTGGGAATATACAACAGGTAATAATTGGCTGTTTAATTCAAATTATATTTATCAACTATAAATCTAACAGTTTATTTTCAGTGATAATTGACATAACTGTTAACTAGCAGTTCTTATGCAAACAATAGTTTCTAACAGCCAATTAATACGCAATCAATCAATTTAATTAACAACTAAATTCAAAAAAATGCAATTCAACAGTTATGGGTGAAATAACATGCCAAAAGCTCATAAATAAATTTTTACTCATTTCTAAAATTTATTTAACAAACATAAAAGCTTCTAGTAATTGTGAGTGAGTTAAAACACTCACCTTTTGAATTTAAATCGAATGTAAATCCGATTTAAACCCAAAATTTGACGGTCTTTAAATTTATCCAAACCAGCGTCATCAGATCCGGAATTTAATTACGATCCTAACAAAAGAAATTTCGTGTGAAACGGAGTTCGTATGTGAAAGTTATCACAATTAAACGATTTGCAATTGAAATAAAAAAAATTAAAAATAAACAAAACAAAAATAAAATACCGTGCCACATCCACCTTCCCTCGTGAAAACGCATATGCTTCTTCTTGATTGCTAATTTTGTTCCGTAATTTTTCTTTTATTTCGATTTACTTTAATTTTCCTCCTTATTATATGAATGTATGTATTTTAAAAGGTTTGAAAGAAAAAGAAGATTTGAAAAAGAAGAATTGAAAAAAAATGATTAAAATAAGAACTGAAAACGGAAGAGAAGATCTAGATTTGAAAAGAAGAAAGTTTGAAATAGAAGAAGAAGAAGAAGAAGAAGAAGAAGAAGAAGAAGAAGAATAGCATGGAGGCTAGGGTTAGAGTTAGGAGAAACAAAATGTAATAGAAGAATAAGAAGTAGGTTATTTATAAGGTTAGAGTTAGGTTTAGGGACAAATAGATTTGAAAGGAGAGGCTGCTATTAATTAGAAATAAAGTGAATATGAACACTTGGTATTGAAATATAGCAAATATGAACAGTCCTTTTTTTTTTTTTTTTAAGTAGCAGGTATTCAAAAGAGGTAATTATTTATTAGAAAGGGAATGAATATGGAGGGACAAAATAAATGACACGTTTCGTTAGTTTGATTCTAAATTAATTTAGTGCTAGATACAGAAAAGTTTGAATACATCATATATATATTCATACTTTAACTGTGTGACAAAATTGCTAACATACATCAAGTACGATTAATTGGTGACAATATATAGGAATAATCAACAATAAATGTGGATGCAATCACATAAGGATCTAATAGGGAAGGAGATAAAAGTAACAACGTTGATTAATTCCACTTTCCCACTTTAGCCAATCCAATTACAAAATTTAAAATTTTATAAAATTTCTCTCCTTTGATTTCTTAAACAATTTTAATAACTAACAACAAGTTCTATGTTAATTCAATCATTAATCATTTCGCCAATTACCAAATTAAATTTCAATTATTCGTAATAAATCAAATTATAAATTTTTCATTCCAATAAATAAAATAAATCTTGATTTTTTTTTCTTCCATCCTTATTAATTCCACAACTTGTTCAATTTGAAAATCATTATCATATTTTCCAAATGTTACCTTAATTTAACACTTATGTAACGTATTATTAGATTCGTTGCAAGATTTCAATTTCAATCCCCATTTCTTAATATACTCAAATTCTGGACATTTTTATTTCCTTACCCATAAGTGTAACATTTATTGCCAATTCCATCCAAATTTAACAGGTAACCCTTAACAATGTTTTCAATCCAAAGGTTATACTTAAGTTTACGTTGTATTCTACAACTTATCATATTATGAAGAAAATTCACATTATTCCCCAATATTACCTTAATTCATATTAACTTAACATTAAATTTACTCTTCATTCTATTATTAACCTATTAGTATTAAATAGATGAAATTAACATTGGTTTTACACTCTATTACGTAGATATCCTTAAATTTTATCTAAGTTTATATTTACATAATATTCCAACATTAAATTTCATCCAATTTTTTTTTCTTCCTTTTTATTTTAATTAAATCCAATTTCCCTAAAGTTACATTCAAACAAGTAAATTTTGATTTCCAATCAATCATTATACTATAACATTCTTAACATTTTTTCATTACACTACTAAATTCTACCTTGATAAGTTTACGCTTCTATTGCTTTACTTTCACACTTCCGTAAAAATATAAATTAATTCTAAAGTAACGTTTATTGTTGACCCCGCCATTTTAATTACTCATATTTAGATGAACGTTATTTCAAATAAGTTCATTGACTCATTTAAATTAGGTAGTTTATAGTAGTTGTTATCCCACCCTTACAATTATTTCCTACTAACGTTCTACCAACTCCTTTAATTAAAATTTGAATTCCAAACCTTATTTAATATACTAAGTAAGATAAATAACATATATAGATTGCTACCAACTTTCCTTTTCTTGCATCTATGTGTTTATTACTTGACACACCAGTAAATATTACATATACACAAAATTCCGTTATTACTTGCCTAACAAGGTTATTATCACTTAAGATCTCACTGCATCCACATTTTCACATTTTCATTTCCTAGTTTCTTTACTTTATTCTACATAATTTATTACAAATGGGATTTTCTTTGGTTTACATCTTATTTGTATTTAACATTTCTCAATCACCAATTCATTTCACTTTAACTGCGGTAAATTGGCGGATAAATTGAATTTGATTCCCAAAATCTAAATTAACAAGAAACAAGGGTAGGTAACATACAATAGTCATTACTCCAAATTCTAGTCACCTAAGAAGTCTTTTATTCCTTGCAAATAAATGTTACTATTTATTTTCATAGTACAAATCTCAATGATTATTCCATTTTATATTTGCTTAGGCCATTTATAGTCCACTATACATATCTACATAAATGGGTAATTTATTCAATTCATTAAGTGTGAATTCTATTAAGCCCTGTTTATATCTTATGCATTCTTCTATTACTTTACAAAAAGGGAATAACTTTTAAACTCATACACTTAATAACAAAACCGTTATAAATCCAATAAACTTCCAAATCCAAGTTTGTACACATTTTACACAACTATTATGATTTCTCACAAACGTTGAATTTATTAAATGACCATTTATTAAAATTTAATTCCCTTAATTGAATCAATTGCTTATTATTATATATATTCATTTCATTCTACCATTCCTTCCCATTATAAATTCATTAACGTATTTAAACATCTCTATCTTTCAAATATTAATAACCAAACTTGATTACAAACACTGTCCTTATCAATCTTCATAAATTTGTTCAGATCTGTACTCCTTTATATAATTAGAGTTTATGTCTCTATTAGATTTCTTTTTCACTACAGGCATAAATTATTACTATCTACACTAATTACATCTTTGTATTAATGAACACCATTTAAGTTAATATTTATACTAACATTCACAAATTCAACATTTATTTGTTTCTTAAAATTAACTTTAAATCAAATTGTGACAATTTGCATTATCCACATTTATCGTCATAAAATTTATATTTTAACACTAAATTTCAACTACTATACCCAATCTCTACATTTATTCCTCAACAAATTTGAAATTATATTAATTCAATTTATTAAATATTATTAATTCACGGGTCGTTACATCATGTGTATCCATGGATTTAAACAATTGTTGTAACAGCTAGTTTATAAAGGGTTTTATGGGATTTTGCGTTATAACATTTTTATAACTTCAAAATGAATGGGTACACTTTACAATTATAGTATGTTTCATCCGCTGTGAGTTCTAAAAGTTTAGTTATGGCTTAGCAATATTATTTCTTTTTACTATAAATAGCTTGCCTTAGAATGGACCTAAATTTTCGATGGGCCTCTTCTGGGTTGAAATTCAAGCCTCTTCAGGGATGGATTGTTAGATTTGTAGAATACAATAGCCTATGTTTTTTTGATGATAATAAACATATATATTCATTTAAATGTATTTGTTATTTTACTATTTTATTTTTCCATATAATTAAATAAATATTTGTTGAATAAAATAAATAACTTAGACTTCATATTCAAACGATCATTTTATTCAAACGAAAATTTTATTAGAAATTCAAATAGTACAAATTTATGCTCTTACTATATTCCAAATATAAGTTTCAGTTACAACACAATTTTAACTATATAATTTTTCCATACATGTTTTCACCTCATTACATAATTCACTCAACACTCGAATTTGATCTTCAACTCTGTTCCAGCATGTATTTAGCATCTAAACTATCTGCAAATTAAAAACCGACACAGTAAAATTGAAAAAGAAATATTTTGCAGTGTAAAATGAAGTATGTGTTTAAAAATACTGTTTGCCTCATTTATTTAGGTTGTTCATCATCATTCTTTTAAATTCATCTTACACGAACAAATTGTGACATGCAAAGTGTATCACTATACATGCCACAAGATCGTGCACACCGATATACACTTGCTTATTAAAATTGCAGGGACATGTGGGCACAAGGTCAAACCCAAGCCAAGACTGGATTCAACTCAAGTGCATGCAAACAAAATTCAGTTCAGAAAGTACACAGGATATGGTTAAGGCAAGTACAAGTTTAGTTTATTCAACATGAAGTGCACAGGAGTTTAAAGGAAGCAGTTTCAAACACAAGGAAATGGACATGTAACTAGTCCAGTCAACATGAACAAAACAACATACAACATAACTAATCAAGGTCAGTCTAACTCGGGTGCAATGCTCAGGAACCACATGAGTTAACATGAATGCAAATGGGCTAACATGCTTTAGACATATGTATATGCAACCAGACCAGAACAGTGCACATGTACACATTTGAGCTAGCAGTTCAACATGCTCACATATACAAAGGATAAAACAAATGCAGACTAACAGTGGTGAACGCAAGGGCTGCAACCATGCAAGAATAGGCCAGACTTCAAACGCAAAGAAAAAATAACAAAAGCAATAACATTTCAAATTGAACCAGATACAATAATCAAGTGGTGCATGAAATAAATCAACCCAATATACACATATACCTGTCTACACACACGTACACATACATACATACACACACACACACACAGATATATATATATATATATATATATATATATATATATATATAAAGTGGCATCCAAACAAGGAAATATGCTCGTATGTACATGGATATGCAAGCATATCAAAAATGTAGCACATGAAGACATGCAACAAAGAATAAAAAATCTAAATGCAAAGCAAATCAACACACAACATATACCAGACTTCGGAGAATACACACATACATTTTTATTTTTATTTTCGCATTAATTTTTAATAGACACTATTCATCCCCCCTTTAGGGTGAAAACGATCCTGCAAGTGGAATGAGAGCTAGGAATAAAAATCATTTTTGATTTTTTTAAATTTGATTTTTAAAAAAATGGCTTCTTTTAATATTTCTTTTATGCTTATTGGATAACTAGAATGAAAAATTTTCTGAAAACCATAGATGCATGGAATATTTTAAAATGGGTATAACACACCAACAATATTGGTAGATAATCAAGAAGTTGAATAACCTACGGATCAATGGACAAATCTTGAAAATAAATAGCAAATTGCTAAGCTAAAGCTATGAATGTTATTATTTGCTCATTAGATCAAACTGAATTTAACCATGTCTCACATTGTAACTATGTAGGAAATTTGGCATACGCTTGAAGTGACTCATGAAGGAACCTCTCAGGTTAAAGAATCTCGCCTTGCCATGCTTAATTGCGAGTATGAGAACTTCATAATGGCAAAGAATGAAAGTGTTAAAGAAATGTATGGACGACTTTCTAATCTTGTATACAAACCAAAATATTTAGGGAGACCATACACAAAACTAGAAATAGTTCGAAAGATCCTCAAAATTCTTCCATGAAATTTTGAAGCAAAGGTGACTACCATGTAAGAATCAAAGGATTTGAAACAGGTTAAAGTTGAAGAACTCATCAGAAACCTCACCACTTATGGGCTAGAAATCAAATTCAAGGAAGAACATAAAGGTACGTGAAAGAAATCAATAGCTCTCAAAGGAACGATGGAAAGTGAAGATGATGATTGTGATGATGAAGGAGCAGCTGCACTAGCACTGAAAATAAAGAGATTCAAAAGGTGAAACCGCAAATATGGAAATCTTGCCTTAAATCAACAATTGATTAGCAGAATCGTCAAAGTTTTAGACAACTCAGAAGAGCAAGAGATCATTTGTAACAAATGCAATAAACCTGGTCATATCAAGCCAAATTGTCCTCAAAATCAATTCAGCAAAGGAAAGAAACCAAAAAGGAGAAGTTTTGCAGCTACTTGGGGTGAAAGTAATGTAAATGATAAAAGCACTAGCAGTGAGAGTGAAAGAGCAGATCAGTGTCTTATATGGGAAACAAGTGACAGTGATGATGACGAGCCAAGCGAGGTATCAAAACTTACTCACTCGCAATTACTTATATATTTTCATGAAGTAAATGGTTTTTTTGAAGGACTTAGAGAGAAGTACGCTAAAATTGAATCACAAAGAGATAGTTTGATAGAACTACATAAGCAGCTTGATCAATTAATTTAAAATTATAGAAATAAGTTCTCTAAGTGTGATAAGTGTCCATAGTTTGAAGAGGAAATAAAAAAATTAGAAACTAAAATTAAATCGCTTGAAAATGAAATTCTAATTTTGAAAGAAAGTGAAAATACTAGGAGAGAAAATTCTATTAGAAAGTGCGCTTTGTTATTGAATGAAAATGAATCTCTCAAGTCACAGGTCCAACAATTGTTTACAACTTTAAGAAAATTCTTCAAAGGAGAAAGTGTAACATCCCGCCTTTTCGCACGATTTAAACCGACACACGTGCCAATTCAAACCATACGGAAGGGCGGATTGTTATGGGGTAAATAAGAAAAACAGAGAAGAAAAAAACTAAACAGAATCTCACAGCGGAAGGATAAAATATAATAATCAAATATACAGTTTATAAATCTGTTTACAAAACCATTTATATAATACATATCAGAGTTACACATACCAATAACAATGCAGCGGAACAGTGTGTAGTGCACTAGTATAAATAATAATATTATAAATCTTCGTCTTCGTCCTCCAGAGCTAAATCTTGAAATCCTGAAACGCTCGGACTGACCCGAGCGAATTTGAAAAGACAAAAACACTCGAGTCAGAACTAAAAGATCTTATGTGAGTTAAATTAACAGAAATAAATATGAGTGCAGTAACTCAAGAGATGCTCGGGATTTACATCTCCTAAGGATCCGTTAAACTATTTACTATGTAGTATATTGCGTTATTATAATAGTGCCTAATTGTAAAATAAACTTACTTTTAAATAGCGTTAAGGCTTTACATTTTCCACCTTAACACGTAAAATGCCAATAGTCTATACAGTAGCGTAATACCTCCTGATCGGGAGGCTACCAGAGGATACTCCATAGGTACGACAAAAATAGAAACTCATAGTAAAGGCTCGATATGGTAGGTGACACGGCACAACTAGGCAATGCAAGGTAGATATACCAATTGCTATCCAGGCTGGTGGAAACGCGTAGCCGCAGTTACCGCCCACCTTGAACTAACTCCTCCAAAATCAAAATATAGAAGTGGCCACTGAATCAATCCAAAGTCAAAGTATAATATCGAAGAGGAGGGTCCGATCAGAGGTATGACCTTATTGGCCTGAGAATCGCTCTTATTTTAGCCACCTTATGCCAACTCACGGGAGTCGGGTCCACGTATTTACCTTACAGGAAACGCCGCCGCCAACCTACTTCATTCTGCAATCTCCACCGCGTACACGGTTAGTCAAAGTGGTTTTCGGTATCGACAGAGAGTATGTCCATATCCGATCCCGGTCTCTTTGCCAACCCATCGTTATTATAACACCGCGGTCATTTAAAAATAGTTTATACTTTACAACCAGAATAACTTTCCATTTCAAAATTATGAATACGATATCATTTTAAAACCCAAAACAATATGATATCATTTTATCCCAAATATAATTCTTTTTCCCAAAATCATAATGCTTTAAAATTTATAACGTCTGAAAACCAATTTTTGACTTATACTTTCAAAGCATAATATTTCTAAATTCATAATTTAAACCCATAACTTCTAAAACTGAAATGGTTCGGATATTCAACGGTATATAGAATAAATGGTTTAACTTTATGGTTACTTTGTAAAGAAAATAATTTACATGGCTTTACAAATATAGTTCTTTATTTAAAGTCTAAACCAAATTTAAATATCACTTTCAAGTTCCAAAAACCACTTCAATTTCTATTTATATATATATATCCATTTGGAGTATTAATATTTCAAAACTAAAGTTGGAATTTATTCTTTCAGCAAATTAAACGTACTATTATTTAGTCTTGAATATTCACATCAAATCCATAAATAAAACTCCAATTCTAGTAATTAAAAATTTTTCTCAATTTTACTTTATACTAGAATATTCCTTTTTAAATGTATTTAGGAAAATTCAGTTTATAAAGATCACATTTTTAAAACTTCCAAACTTAACGTATATTATAAATTATCAAATCCAGTCCTAAATTTTTATTCCATTTTTATTAACGGATTTATACAAAGCTCAAATTCAAAATTTAACTTTCATATGTATATATACATGGAAGAATAATATTTATAAAATATCAAAACTAAATTTTAATGACCGTATCTCATCCAAACCATAAAAATCACTTTAAAATACTTTATATATATACCACGGTGCCTGTATATAATTTTCTATCCTATGGTCAAGTGATATAGATATTTATCATTTCAATCCGCAATTTAAAATAAAATTTTGCGGTTGTATATCATTTCAAACCACAATCCCAAATGAAATATGCATGATGACTTGCAGTTTAAATGATATAAAATAAAACATCCATTCATCAACATCATCCATCATCCAAATCACAATCATCAATCAATATCAATATATATTTGATAATATATAACAGGCAATAACTGGCAATTTTATTCAAATTAAATTTAACAACAATTAATCTAACAGTTTATATTCAGTAATAATTTATATAACTGTTAACTAGCAGTTTATATGCGAACAAATAAATTCTAACTGTCAATTAATACGCAATAAATAAATTAAATTAACAGTTAAATTAAATAAATGCAATTTAACAGATATGATGAAATAAACAAGCCAAATACTCATAAATAAATTTCTATTCATTTCTAAAATAAATTTAACAAACATAAAAACTTTTAGAAGTTGTGAGTGGGTTAAAACACTCACCTTTTGAATTTAAATCGAATTTAAATTCGATTTAAACCCAAAATTTGACGGTCTCCAAATCTGTCCAAACCAGCGTCAACAGATCCGGAATTTAATTACGATCCTAACAAAAGAAATTTCGCGTGAATCGGAGAACGTATGAAAAAGATATTCATTTTAAACGATTTGAAAACAAAAATAAAAATAAAATAAAATAAAATAAAATAAAATAAAACAAAACCCACTTAACTTCAATGGCCACGTCAGCTAAAAGCTACAGCACATCGTCGAATTTTTTTTTGGTCAAACGAATATCCAAAACAGAAAACGAATTGTACCAGCAGATTACGTGTCTCAAGAACTTTATCATAAAATTTTCTGGAATTTTTGTGGAGAGTTTTAATTTTATTAGAAAATTTGAATTGTAGATAGATTAGGTTTTGTAACCATTGAGGAAGAGAAAGAGATGAAGAAAAATGAACGTACAGCCAATTGACAATAGAAAGGAGGCTAGGGTTTATCACAGCATATTTATAGATAGATCGCAAAAGGATAGGTGTGCACGAATTTTAACGTGCAAACAGAAGTGGTCCCAAAAGGATATTAATTATACACGTTACGGATTAAATTATTTCCTTCTCAACATTTACATTGCATTTTAAGCGTATTCACACATGTATAATTAGATGCTTCATTTAAATTTCCATATATATATATTCACAATTCCATAAATTTCCAATACATAGATAAATTTCCGATTTCAACTAAATTTCTAAATTACTGTAATAATTACAGATTAAATTTCTATCCATTCTCAATAGATTTACGTTTACATACTAAAATCCACATTTCTATGTACATTTGAATTCCATATTATACATATTTTATTTATCTTAATTACTTCCAACTTAAATTTCAATCAACATAAAACGTTTTATTCAGTTTCCAATAAATTTCAATCATGCTTTAAATCCAAATGAATAAACAACTTAATTCCCATTTAAGCATTTTTCATTTGATTTGCAATCAACCTTATATGATCAATTAAATCCCGATATATTAAATAAACGTTATTTCCATCATTCTTTATCCTATGAAGAAATTTAAGTTATTCACACCTATTACTAAATTTCATATTGATGCACACTAATTTACATTTATTGCAATGGTTACCAAATATTTCCCTACAATAATTCATTCCCCTATACATACTTACAATTCCACTTAAACATTACTATACCCATTTATTTCCTCAACATTAAAACCAACATTACCTCAATTCCACTAATGTACACTTATTCTATTATCACTTACTAACCATTCAAATTTTTATTAACAAATAGGCAGGTAATTCCTATGTTACAAATTTTTAATTCATCCTAATCCCTTACTATTGACATACATTTGCATTACTTACATATCATTTACAATGTTACCCAAAATCTCTATCCATTGTAATTAATACCTTAAATAAGTTTCAATTTATATTCAAGTGAATACATTACCCTTTTTCGTTATGTCATCCATTTTTCACAAGAAACGTTTTATCGTTTCGACAACATTTTATTTCTAATTACCTACATTGATTTGTGTACGTCTCTACTATTTAAAGCATTACCATTCTTACCTTCATCTAAATCTTCATTTATGAATATCTAAAAATAAATTTCACTTATTTCCTTTTTATACACTTATAAATTCCAATTCCAAATAAATAGATAAATCTCCGTTTGCACTACTTACATCAAAAATCAGCGATTATCCTATCTATACATTTTAAGTGGATGGATCAAATGTCGTATCCAAAAATCTACTTCTTAATATTCTTAGATTTAAACTCAACTCTCTATTAACAGAATATTTAGATGTTTAAACTTCTTTTATTACCATTAACTTATTATTATACATTAAACTTAAATATACTGACAAAGCTTGTTTTTGGTACTCTTTTCATTTCCATAAATAAAATTAGCAGTGGATTCATACCTTATTATGTAATTAACTTTAATTCCACCTAACTAAATATTTACATAATCTTTTATTTGCAATAAATCAACTATTTTATATAATTAAATTTAATCTTCCTGGTTTACTTATTCATAGTATGTAATTCAGTTACTCACCCTAACCTATTTATTTGAAATCCAATCCAGATTATTTTTACTAAGTTCCAATTTCCAAAGGTTACTGCAATTAATCCAATTAATTGCAATAAATTCTAATAAATTTGATTTTATTGGATTACAACTCAAAATAAATCAATTATTACTCAACCACACAGTTAACATTTCTTTTATGATTCATTACAGTAATATTTCCCAATTCTCATCTTTATTTTCATAAATTACTGGATTTCAATTAATTGAAATTTTGTTAACCTTACACATAAATAAAAGCTTAAACCTCAATTAATTCATTCCTAAGATCACATTAATTATTATATTATAAAATGGACCTTTCCATTGGTTACATCTTATTTATTCTCTTACCAATATTCCACACTAACTGCAATAATTTAGTGCATTAATTGAAATTGATCAAAATAAAACTTAACCAACAAATAGAATAAATGCGTACAATAATTATTGTCATTAAATCTATTTCCTAAGTCTACACTCAATTAATTCCTTAAAGTAAGTTTTACGTTTATAAATTTACCTTCACACTTCCCGTTACTATTTTAATAATTACTAAAGTAACATTTTCATAATAACAACATTAAAATTTCTCAATATTTAGATGAACTTTATTTCCAAATACACACTACCAAATTTCAATCACTTATGTTCTATCCAACATTCTTTTAGATTTTATTTCCATCAATTAGTTCATCCATTATTTTCATCCATTTATTAACAAATTTTCCATTATACAATTTCAATTCTCCTTATTATTATTTCATTAATACTATTACCAACTTTTATTACTTTTAGTATTAATTAAACAATCATATTTAATTAAGAGGTTATAATGTTGTATTCACTATTCCCATTTTCACTCCAAAACTCAAACAGCCGTTTCAATTGCATTTGGATTTGCATTAAATTGGTTATCCATCAAATGCCATCTATATTACCACCTTAATTCACATACAATTACAGTCCTATTTAATATATTAATACATAGGTAATTTAAATTTTGTCTTTATTTCTTTAATTTACATTTTATTCAAGTGCGACAATTTACGCTATTTCTTTATTGATATTTCACCTAACTTTCAACACTTAAGTTAAATACCCGTTTCTACAATTCATTATTAGTTATAAATTTAAATCTCCTTTATTTATTCAACTTACACACAGGTATACATCTTACACTATCTCAATCATTGGATTTTCATTTAGCGTTCATTCCAGCATAAATTCTATCTCTTTTATATATATCTTTATTTTTCTTTACAAAAATTTTTATTACATAATCCCTTTTTAACTAAAATTTAATCGTCGAAATTTACGGGTCGTTACAGAAAGATCACTAAATATGTTATTAGTGAAACAAATTGTTAAGTACTATTAGACAAGGACTTGGGTATACTCAATCTGAAGAAGGTAGAAGTAAAACTAAGCATGTCAATTACAAGTGCATGATTTGTGGAAAAAATAGACACAATCAAAAAAATTGTTGGTATAGACCCAAACATACGAAAACAATACCAATTTGGGTTCCTAAAGGAACGAATGTAAAATCCATTAAAGTCAAACAATTCTAGGTGCCAAAAGGTACAAACATAGATTGTCTTAGTTCTACGCAAACTTGTTTTTGAAAATTTCTTGTCACTAACAATTATGGACCTAAAAACAACTAGGTCACAAAAATCCTTTCTTGTGTAGGTGTGTTGGCAGGCTAAGGAACAACAAGAGTGGTACCTAGATTTTTGCTATTCCAGGCACATGACGGACGACAAATCAAAGTTCCTTAGCCCAGAAAAGCACAGAGGTGGTAGAGTCATAATGGGCAACAACGATAAATGTAAAATTATCGGTAAAGGTAAAGTAGGTAACAGTACATTTACCTTGAACGATGTATTATACGTTGAAAATCTACACCATACTCCGACTTCAATCAGCCAGTTATAAGATAAGGGAATGAATGTTGTTTTTTGATTCTGATTTGTGCAGAATTGTTGACCATACATCAACAGAAAAATCGAGGTATGGTTGGATCACTTCTTTATCTTACTGCTTCTAGACCAGGTAGTATGTTCACTATTTGTTTATGTGCACAGTTGCAATCAAAAGAATCTCATTTAAAATATTAAAAGTTATCTGTTGCACACCCCATGGTTTGATGTATGGTATACAACTAATGATAACTTTAAGTTAAAAAGATATTCAGATGCAGATTATGACGGTAGTTTAGTTGATAGAAAAAGTACTGGTGGAACGTGATTTGCGTTGGGACATTCATTAGTTGCATGGTCAAGTCGAAAACAAAATTGTAATGCACTATCTACCACTAAGGTGGAGTATATTTCTCTAAGCGGTTGCTCTGCTCAAATCTTATGGATGATATAAACGTTGCGAGATTATGGTCTTAATTTTAAACGAGTCCCACTTATGTGTGATAGCAAGAGTGCAATTGATCTCTCAAATATTCCTATACATCATTCTTGCACTAGGCATATAGATGTTAGAAATCATTTCATTAGAGATCACATTCTCAAAGAAAATATCTGCATAAATTTCATTTTAACTAATTTTCAATTGGCAGACATTTTTACAGAACCCCTTTTAGAAAATAGTTTTTGTCGACTTTGTCTCAGTTTAGGCATTTTAGAAATTAGATTTTATTTTTTTAGATTTAATCTTGAATGCCTACCGACTAGGTTAATCTAACTCCCTATCGATTATCGAAAAGATAAATAGTGGCTGAAAAAAAGTGATGAGTGTTGATATTAATCATACATTATGACTTGAGATGGCATATTTAGTGAATTTCTTTAAAAGTTTAAACAAAATTTGTAATGACCGTGGTTGGTAAAATATCTCCATTCCTATTGTAACGGCTCGAATTTTTCGCGTTCGAAAATCGACATCCATACTTTACATTGTACTCGAATGCCGCAGATTCGACCGCTCAAATTCGAGTCGCCGGAGCTTATAACACATTAAGTAAATAACACAGCGGAAGAAAATGAACAACATATATCAATATACAACATTTGATACAATATCAGATATCATATGATACAACAGATGATACAATAGATATCAACATACATCAGAGATACAAAGAATAGCAGCGGAAATAAAAAGATAACACAGCAGCGGAACAAAATCTCCAATGTAGCTTCAAGAAAGAACTCCAGCTTCGGTAATCTCCATCTCCAAATCACCAATCCAGCGATAGCTCAAACTCCAAAATCAAGATGAAGAGAAGCAACTCGATCCAAATGCGATTGCCAAATCCTAAGGCTGAAGCTATCGAATCTACACCTATTACTGATTATCTGAAAACCCCAACTCTAGACTGCCCGTGTGGGAAATAGTGGGCACCCAGAGTTTAGGAAAGGAACAATAAACTCCAGGTCAGTCGTGGGACTGGTATGAGCAAACAAAAACATTTGGTCTTTAAAACAAACTAAAGAATTTAAATTTGAAACCCGCAATGCTTTTTGAAAAATGAAACTACCATAAGGCCTCCCGGCACACACACAATGCAAACGCACACATGGGGGAGATTTCTCCTTATGATAGTCAAACATGCTTACTACGAGAAAAATTCTTTGATATTATTACTAGTGCATAGTGGGAAATCTTTCGAAAGTATAATATAAATCCTAGCCAGCATAGGTACCATGATACTATGCCTACTATAGCTGCCATGTTAAATGGCAGGTTCTACAACTAAAACCGTACAAGGCACGTAATTGAAGAATGGATTTCCAACAAATGGTCAGGCTAAGGAACTTCCTATTGCCACATGGGTACGCCTCTGGCGGGACGTCCCGAGAACTAACGTTACGGTTAGATCTCTGCCAACACAAGGCCGGGTTACCTCTGTAACTAGGTAACTACTACACGAATATGCCATCCCCCGGTCCTTTGGGACCTTTATCCGAGCGCTCGCAACAACAACACCACACAGTAATAGGTATAGTGTATCAACATGAGTAAGTATCTGGGCTCCATACCATGATACCACCCTTTACCAGAAGGGAATGACATACCCTAAAGGGCGCGACCCTCATAACCTTGCCGCATCTTTCCTGTTTCGACCATTTCCGGGGTGTGAGGTCCTGATGCAGTCTCGTCCACAAAGCTACGCTTTGTGCAACAAAGCCATGATTTGGGTCAACAGATGACCAAAGCAATGATCACAAAGATAAATGATCAAACAAATGATCATATCACAAATGATCAACCAATGATCATCACACAGCAGCACTCAGCACGCCACATTACCAAATTGGGAATATCACTGATAAATATCAACTACATAACCTCTGAGCTCGTACGTCTCAGAGAAGGGTGTTAAGCTAAGAGAATAAATTCTCCGCCACCAAGTAGAAATGTATTTGATAGAAATCAGATAACATCTCAAAGTGTAATGTCGGACATACAACCATACAAGTCTGTTCCGGGTTCGAACAGAACCGAAGGCACTTCCGAAGAAGCCCTTGCAAATCCGGGTATCCACAATCCCGATCGGACTTCCCATCACTAAGGAGAACTCTATACCGGAGCAACTCAGTGCAGAGTCAATCGATAGGTTATCCTATCGTTCTCACAAATACCCGGTCTTCACCACCGGTCTTCAAATGCTATCCATAACGTCGTATCACTACTCGGAATGGGCTATATGACACAAGGTCCTCTCCCGGCTAAACCGAATAATGAGCGCAATATTTAAAAACATATGGATATGGGATTTTAGTTAAGTCACAATTTATAAAATCCAAAACTTATCTTTCCAATGGTTAAACAAATTACCATTTTTAAATCTTTAAACAAAAAGATTAATTTCACCAAGTTTCACCCAATTTCACAAAGATCTATCCATAGATTTCAAAAACAATTCCCATTCAATTTGGATTAACCCAATTAAATCTTTAAATTAAAGATTTATAGCTTTCAAAACACATTTCCAAAGATTTATCTAAAACTTGGAAAACAATTTTTCTTTTAGACTTGAAAATCCTTTTAACACAACTTGAAAGTCCATTTCTTATGAGAAAGCAAATCTAATTTATACAAGTTGAAATCTTGAGTTGAATTTAAATTTCAAAACATCACCTTTAAAATGGTTTAAAAACCCATATAAACCCATTTATAAGTTGAATACCCTTTTTAAACAATAGTTTCCAAGTCATAGAATTCAATTTCAAGTATTGAATTCAAATTTAAATTAATTTATTTACATTTCAAAACTCAATCAAGTTATTCAAATAACTTTTATTTTTGAAAACTCATTTTCAAAAGCTTCAATTCTAATTCCAAAACTATTTTGGAAAAAAATTCAATTTTAAAACAATTTCAAAAATCTGTGACTTAACCAAATTTCCACGTGCAACCCATATTTGTGTGTGTATAGTGTGGTCCAGGGGTTTTACACAATAGTGCACAACATCATCAATCAGCACAGATTCAATTATTACAATTCGATGTGGGTTTCGGATAACCAAACTGAAATCCGACTTCCTGTCGCATCGAAATTCAAATGTCGTTTTACGGGTCAAAGGGTTTCATATTCATACGACAGTATATTCATCACAAATATAGCAGATTAGCACAAAGTATCACATAGCATCACATCACATATCAAATATATCAATCCATCACAGAACATCCAAAATCAATCAAACACCTTTAATTAAGATGAATAAACCGTGTGGTTATGAATTTGTTATTCACATAATTACTTCTATTTATAATCTTTAAATTAATGATTAATTATCATTAACTATAATTAATTAAGTTTTAACCACCTTTATTTATTAATCATTTATTAAATCAATTATCTTAATTAATTATCCTTTAATTGTAATTAATTAATCTTAATTACCTATTCCTCAATTAATTACTTTAAATAATAAACTTTTAATTATTGATTAATTAAATCTTAGTTAAAATTAATTGTCCTTAATAAATAGATTTATTATTCCTTAATTAATTTCAACAATTAATTATACTTAACCAATTACAATTAATTATATTCAATTAATTAATCTAGTCAATTATCAAAATTAATTGCATTAATTAATTACTAAATTATCCCTAGATAATTATCACCCATTAGTAACAACATTCAATTAATTTTACACTTAAGAAAATTTGAATTAGATTAATAAATCATTTCTAATTAATATTAATCTAAATCATTATTTAAAAATCAAATAATTAAGTGAAATCCTTAATTATTCAACTAATTTAATTACTTATTAATTGACCCATTTAAATTCAAAATGTATTAAAACAATACATTTCTAAATTTAAATTCAAATTCCATTTTAAAATTTTGATATTTTAAAATGTTTAACCATTTAAACCTAAATCTAAATCAACACTTCATATTTAATTCAATATTAATAGAACTAAATTCTTCCTAGTTTTAAAACTTATTTGAAATCAAATCTTATTTCAAATCTATGTTAAACATTGATATATGTTCATTCATTCTTCTATAAATTTATAAACTTGTTTGAAATCAAAACTGGGTTTCATAGTAAATTTGAAACTGTTTCTAATTTGATTTCAAACCAATTTAAATCTTATTTAAAATGTTTAAATTTATTCAATGTTTAAAACTTACAAAACTTGTTTAAATCAAAATCTGGTTTTTAAAAAGTTAAACTTGAAAACTGTTTTAATTCTTGACTTAATTCCATATTTAAAACTTGTTTAAATTTTAAGAATTTCATTTTAAAAACTTTGAATTCAAAATTACATTTGAATTCAGATTCAAGTTACACTTGAATCAATTCCTGCACAAAAGTTAAATTTCATTCAACACTTTTAAAAACTGCAAACCATTTTCAGGTTTAAACCCTGAAAACAGTTTTAAATTTTTGATTTAAAACCAATCTTTAAATTTATTTAAGATATTATACATTTTTGAAAACTTTGAATTCCAAACTCTATTTGAATTCAGATTTAACTTGTACTTAAATCAAATTGCAACTTAAAAATGGGTTTCATTAAAAACATTAAAACTGCAAAACAACTTTCAGTGTTTTAAAACCTGAAACAGTTTTAATTTTGATTTAAAACTAAACTTTAAAGTTGTTTAAGATATTTCATTTTTAAAACTTTGAATTACACTTAAATTCAGTTTTCAACTTTCACCTGAAATTAAATTCCCACACAAACATTTAAATTTTATTCAAGTGTTTGAAACTACAAAGCTTCAGGATTTTAAACCTGAAACTGTTTGTTTTAAAACTCGATTTAAACAAAATTTTAAACTTGTTTAAATCTAAAAGTTTCATTTTTTTTACAACCTTGAATTTAAAACTCTATTTGAATTCAGATTCAATTTTCATTTAAATCAAAATTTTGCACTAGAATTTGAATTCAATCAACACTAAAAAAAAAAAAACTGCAAAAAAAAAAAAAAACTTCAGGTATAAACCTGTAACTCCTCTGACCCGAGAAACTCTCATGCTACTTCGAGTTTTCATGCTACCATCTCCGAGTCAAAAACAAAATCACCCGAGTTCTACTTCGGGTCAAAACCCTGCACACTACTAAACTGTCACCTGAGTTCAACATGCAACTAAATCAACCTGGAAACCAATTCACCTGACTCTCACTCTCTGATCATAATCACCAACATCTCCTCCATCCTCTCACCTCCATATTCCACTAACATAAACATCTTAACACCTGAGATTCACAAAGACTCACAGATACCTCAATTTCATATTTCTGTTTAAACAGAAATGTTTCCTCCCAATAGTTATTTAAACTGTAATATTTGTTTTAAAACTTCTACTTTCAAACATGCATTTCAATTTATACACTAGTTCAAATATTTATGATGTTTGATATATTTGTTTATTTCTAATGACGACTGATTTTGGTTTACAGAGGCTACAGATTTATCAAACTAACTTAAAATTTATAATTCTAAATTTACACCTAACTAACCTATTTACTTACACAGACTTTGCTAGCTGAAACCATTCAAGTGATAAAGCTTTTCCAATAAAGAATATACTAATTCATAACTAACACTATATGCAGTTTTCAAGAAATCAAAACATGCAAACATATTTACACACAGCATTTATCAATATAAGATTTACAAACAAACTTGTTTTCTTTTATTTTTCCTAAGTATTTACATGCATCAGACAATTCAAGCCTCCTTGCATTTGTGAGGTTACTTACTTTCAAAAGAAACAGAGGAGTTCTCATCAAACAGTTTTAAATTCAGGTGAATTAGCATTTAGTTCTGTAATTTGCACTTATCTTGATTTTAGAAAAAAAACTGTTTTTAAAATAAAAGCTTACTCACATTCATGCAGGAAATAAAACACATATAAATTTAGGGCTAGGTTGCTCACAGACATACACACACTAAATTTATGTATACCTTCAACATGTAGGCATATTCAAAACCATACCAAAACACTATCACATGAAATCAAGATATGAACCAGATTTTGAAGACTTGGGGTGTAATTTGCTCACAAGCATGAAAACAAAGAAGCAACTAACATCAGAGTTTTATATATGCATCAGATAAAAGAGGGTGGAGGATTGCTCACCTTGGAGTTGCAGCAGAGATAAGAACAGAGACAGGCTTTTGATTTTTTCCATATTCTGAATTTTGATTTGCTTTTTGAATTCTTGGTTTTTCTTTACTCCTGAACTGATAAACACAATTGTTTTTAAATCTTTTCTTTGTTACTGATTATCACTTCAGATTCAAATCCTTTTTAAAAGAAATTTTACTTGCCTTTTATTTGTTTCCAGAGAAAACTGCATTTGCTTTCAAATTTAAGTTGCTCCAGAATGATATTTGCATTGCTACTTGAATTGATCTGCACTCTGTTCTTGCTTGAAACCTGAGTTGCAAATGCTTGCTACTTTGATTGCATGTAGGCTTGATTTCTAGATCTAAGAAAATGCAGATTTTTCTTTTGAATTTGCATTGTAGTTTAAGTTTGAACTTGGATTTGGTCACTGGAATGTTGCATGCTTCCAGGTTTTCTTTTGCATTGAACTTTGATTTTACTTGATTACAGTTTGAATTTGTTGGAGCTTGATCTTGCATTTTCAGATTTGAGGAGAGAATGTTATTATTTTGTTCTGATTTTTTTTTTCTTCTTTGGTGTTATAGTTATGAAATGCCAAATCTTTTTTACTGTTTTCTCTTCAGATTTGGCTGAGATATCAATTGATTACATATGGGAAAATGAAGAGTTTTTGAAATTTCTTTATCTTATTATTTTATTTTAAACAATTAAATTGAATGCCATTTGTAAGAAATCATTATAACTTTTAGATTTTGTTAACTCTTACACTCCATCTCTCATGTGTATATGTTTACATTTGTAAATCACATTTTATACATTTTCAAACTATTATTTACACTTATACTTTTCAAAAGATATGTATATATTAAACTTTAAATATAACTTTCAAAATACATATTACATATGTATGTTATAAATTTAAAAACAAATTTCTATAAATTTTAAAAGATAGAGTTTCTCTTTCAAATCCAATATATACTATTTAAACATTTATTTTTAAATTTTCTAATTCAAAAGTTCATATATATAAAATCCATTTGTATTTTATTTGGAAAAACTCAATTTAATTCACAATTAAATCAAAAATTTATTTATTTATTTTGTTTGTTCAAATTTTTTTTTTTTAGTTTTTAATTTCTAATTTATTTTTAATACATTTTATTAATTCATGAATTCTATTTTTAATGTTTAATATACAAATCATATTCAACTCCTTAGTTTAAATTATTTTATAGATTCTATTTTTAAATCTTTTAATTTAGCTCACATATTAATATAAATATATTTTATACATCTTATTTTTAAATTCAATATTTGTTTTATAAATCACTTATCCTTAAATTCCTAATATAAATTTCTATTTATAATCAAATTATTTATTTATCCTAGAAAATTTCCTAATAATTCACAATTTATTTTCAAAAATAGATTTAATTGCCAATTTAAACTTGATAAATTTCAGGAATGTTACAGATTTCCCCCCCTCAAAATAATTTCGTCCTCGAAATTGCAAGGAAGACGAGAAAGAAAAGATAATAGATAAAGAAATGATTGATCAGATCAGATCGAAATATTTATTCTGCATTCGGCTTACCAAATCAGAATATCGACAATATGAGAACAAACTCATATAATCATTACACAAGATATTTGGGTTCATTGGTCTACGAATATACAAGGCCATTGATTAGTTCGAAGGGATAACTAATCGTTCGTAGAATATGTCGGATCCCAGAGAATAGATAGATGGATCAAATCTTCATATTAGTTAACCAATTTACTTAATTTAAAATTTCCAATTTATTTAATATTATAAATTTCAAATTCATTAGAGTTTAGATCGAAAAGCTGATAAGGAACCGATGAAGATACAAAGTAAGGATTTTTCTACAACGATTCGTAAGGCCACCATCACACCGAAGCTTCTTTCTGGAGCAGCTACGAAGCAATCAAAAGAATTCGAAATCGAATCAAAGGAGATTGATAGAGAAAATTGTTTCCACTGTTGCAGGGTGTTGACCATTTGTAGTGGTACTCCCCTGTCCCCTACCTCGTTCTTTCCTCGCACTCATACTTACTATCGGTGAATAGTAAGAGAATTTACTGAGGCATTCGAACGGATATCTTAGGGATATACTCATTCTAGGGTATACTTCACCCTATCTCTAATGAGCTACTTAATATGTTATACTCCTGAGCTAAGGTTTTAACCATCAGCTCTGATACCAAATGTAACGGCTCGAATTTTTCGCGTTCGAAAATCGACATCCATACTTTACATTGTACTCGAATGCCGCAGATTCGACCGCTCAAATTCGAGTCGCCGGAGCTTATAACACATTAAGTAAATAACACAGCGGAAGAAAATGAACAACATATATCAATATACAACATTTGATACAATATCAGATATCATATGATACAACAGATGATACAATAGATATCAACATACATCAGAGATACAAAGAATAGCAGCGGAAATAAAAAGATAACACAGCAGCGGAACAAAATCTCCAATGTAGCTTCAAGAAAGAACTCCAGCTTCGGTAATCTCCATCTCCAAATCACCAATCCAGCGATAGCTCAAACTCCAAAATCAAGATGAAGAGAAGCAACTCGATCCAAATGCGATTGCCAAATCCTAAGGCTGAAGCTATCGAATCTACACCTATTACTGATTATCTGAAAACCCCAACTCTAGACTGCCCGTGTGGGAAATAGTGGGCACCCAGAGTTTAGGAAAGGAACAATAAACTCCAGGTCAGTCGTGGGACTGGTATGAGCAAACAAAAACATTTGGTCTTTAAAACAAACTAAAGAATTTAAATTTGAAACCCGCAATGCTTTTTGAAAAATGAAACTACCATAAGGCCTCCCGGCACACACACAATGCAAACGCACACATGGGGGAGATTTCTCCTTATGATAGTCAAACATGCTTACTACGAGAAAAATTCTTTGATATTATTACTAGTGCATAGTGGGAAATCTTTCGAAAGTATAATATAAATCCTAGCCAGCATAGGTACCATGATACTATGCCTACTATAGCTGCCATGTTAAATGGCAGGTTCTACAACTAAAACCGTACAAGGCACGTAATTGAAGAATGGATTTCCAACAAATGGTCAGGCTAAGGAACTTCCTATTGCCACATGGGTACGCCTCTGGCGGGACGTCCCGAGAACTAACGTTACGGTTAGATCTCTGCCAACACAAGGCCGGGTTACCTCTGTAACTAGGTAACTACTACACGAATATGCCATCCCCCGGTCCTTTGGGACCTTTATCCGAGCGCTCGCAACAACAACACCACACAGTAATAGGTATAGTGTATCAACATGAGTAAGTATCTGGGCTCCATACCATGATACCACCCTTTACCAGAAGGGAATGACATACCCTAAAGGGCACGACCCTCATAACCTTGCCGCATCTTTCCTGTTTCGACCATTTCCGGGGTGTGAGGTCCTGATGCAGTCTCGTCCACAAAGCTACGCTTTGTGCAACAAAGCCATGCTTTGGGTCAACAGATGACCAAAGCAATGATCACAAAGATAAATGATCAAACAAATGATCATATCACAAATGATCAACCAATGATCATCACACAGCAGCACTCAGCACGCCACATTACCAAATTGGGAATATCACTGATAAATATCAACTACATAACCTCTGAGCTCGTACGTCTCAGAGAAGGGTGTTAAGCTAAGAGAATAAATTCTCCGCCACCAAGTAGAAATGTATTTGATAGAAATCAGATAACATCTCAAAGTGTAATGTCGGACATACAACCATACAAGTCTGTTCCGGGTTCGAACAGAACCGAAGGCACTTCCGAAGAAGCCCTTGCAAATCCGGGTATCCACAATCCCGATCGGACTTCCCATCACTAAGGAGAACTCTATACCGGAGCAACTCAGTGCAGAGTCAATCGATAGGTTATCCTATCGTTCTCACAAATACCCGGTCTTCACCACCGGTCTTCAAATGCTATCCATAACGTCGTATCACTACTCGGAATGGGCTATATGACACAAGGTCCTCTCCCGGCTAAACCGAATAATGAGCGCAATATTTAAAAACATATGGATATGGGATTTTAGTTAAGTCACAATTTATAAAATCCAAAACTTATCTTTCCAATGGTTAAACAAATTACCATTTTTAAATCTTTAAACAAAAAGATTAATTTCACCAAGTTTCACCCAATTTCACAAAGATCTATCCATAGATTTCAAAAACAATTCCCATTCAATTTGGATTAACCCAATTAAATCTTTAAATTAAAGATTTATAGCTTTCAAAACACATTTCCAAAGATTTATCTAAAACTTGGAAAACAATTTTTCTTTTAGACTTGAAAATCCTTTTAACACAACTTGAAAGTCCATTTCTTATGAGAAAGCAAATCTAATTTATACAAGTTGAAATCTTGAGTTGAATTTAAATTTCAAAACATCACCTTTAAAATGGTTTAAAAACCCATATAAACCCATTTATAAGTTGAATACCCTTTTTAAACAATAGTTTCCAAGTCATAGAATTCAATTTCAAGTATTGAATTCAAATTTAAATTAGAGCAAATGTAACGGCTCGAATTTTTCGCGTTCGAAAATCGACATCCATACTTTACATTGTACTCGAATGCCGCAGATTCGACCGCTCAAATTCGAGTCGCCGGAGCTTATAACACATTAAGTAAATAACACAGCGGAAGAAAATGAACAACATATATCAATATACAACATTTGATACAATATCAGATATCATATGATACAACAGATGATACAATAGATATCAACATACATCAGAGATACAAAGAATAGCAGCGGAAATAAAAAGATAACACAGCAGCGGAACAAAATCTCCAATGTAGCTTCAAGAAAGAACTCCAGCTTCGGTAATCTCCATCTCCAAATCACCAATCCAGCGATAGCTCAAACTCCAAAATCAAGATGAAGAGAAGCAACTCGATCCAAATGCGATTGCCAAATCCTAAGGCTGAAGCTATCGAATCTACACCTATTACTGATTATCTGAAAACCCCAACTCTAGACTGCCCGTGTGGGAAATAGTGGGCACCCAGAGTTTAGGAAAGGAACAATAAACTCCAGGTCAGTCGTGGGACTGGTATGAGCAAACAAAAACATTTGGTCTTTAAAACAAACTAAAGAATTTAAATTTGAAACCCGCAATGCTTTTTGAAAAATGAAACTACCATAAGGCCTCCCGGCACACACACAATGCAAACGCACACATGGGGGAGATTTCTCCTTATGATAGTCAAACATGCTTACTACGAGAAAAATTCTTTGATATTATTACTAGTGCATAGTGGGAAATCTTTCGAAAGTATAATATAAATCCTAGCCAGCATAGGTACCATGATACTATGCCTACTATAGCTGCCATGTTAAATGGCAGGTTCTACAACTAAAACCGTACAAGGCACGTAATTGAAGAATGGATTTCCAACAAATGGTCAGGCTAAGGAACTTCCTATTGCCACATGGGTACGCCTCTGGCGGGACGTCCCGAGAACTAACGTTACGGTTAGATCTCTGCCAACACAAGGCCGGGTTACCTCTGTAACTAGGTAACTACTACACGAATATGCCATCCCCCGGTCCTTTGGGACCTTTATCCGAGCGCTCGCAACAACAACACCACACAGTAATAGGTATAGTGTATCAACATGAGTAAGTATCTGGGCTCCATACCATGATACCACCCTTTACCAGAAGGGAATGACATACCCTAAAGGGCGCGACCCTCATAACCTTGCCGCATCTTTCCTGTTTCGACCATTTCCGGGGTGTGAGGTCCTGATGTAGTCTCGTCCACAAAGCCATGCTTTGGGTCAACAGATGACCAAAGCAATGATCACAAAGATAAATGATCAAACAAATGATCATATCACAAATGATCAACCAATGATCATCACACAGCAGCACTCAGCATGCCACATTACCAAATTGGGAATATCACTGATAAATATCAACTACAAAACCTCTGAGTTCGTACGTCTCAGAGAAGGGTGTTAAGCTAAGAGAATAAATTCTCCGCCACCAAGCAGAAATGTATTTGATAGAAATCAGTTAACATCTCAAAGTGTAATGTCGGACATACAACCATACAAGTCTGTTCCGGGTTCGAACAGAACCGAAGGCACTTCCGAAGAAGCCCTTGCAAATCCGGGTATCCACAATCCCGATCGGACTTCCCATCACTAAGGAGAACTCTATACCGGAGCAACTCAGTGCAAAGTCAATCGATAGGTTATCCTATCGTTCTCACAAATACCCGGTCTTCACCACCGGTCTTCAAATGTTATCCATAACGTCGTATCACTATTCGGAATGGGCTATATGACACAAGGTCCTCTCCCGGCTAAACCGAATAATGAGCGCAATATTTTAAAACATATGGATATGGGATTTTAGTTAAGTCACAACTTATAAAATCCAAAACTTTTCTTTCAATGGTTAAACAAATTACCATTTTGAATCTTTAAACAAAAAGATTTATTTCACAAAGTTTCACCCAGTTTCACAAAGATCTATTCATAGATTCCAAAACAATTCCCATTTCAATTGGATTAACCCAATTAAATCTTTAAATTAAAGATTTATAGCTTTCAAAACACATTTCCAAAGATTTATCTAAAACTTGGAAAACCATTTCATTTTAGACTTGAAGTCCTTTTAACACCAATTGGAAATTCATTTCTTATATGAAGGCTCACAAACAGTTTCCGTTTTCAGAAAAAAAATCCAATTATATACCAGTTTAAATCTTGGGTTAAACTAAAATTTCAAAAATCACTTTTAACATGGTTTTAAAAACCCATATAAACCCATTTATAAGTTGAATAACTTTTTCTTTTAACCCTAGATCCCAAATCATCGAATTCAATTTCAAATATTGAATTCAAATTTAAATTAATTCATTTAAATTCCAAGATTCGATCAAGTTATTTAAAATAACTATCATTTTTGAAAACTCATTTTCAAAAGCTTCAATTCCAATTCCAAAACTAATTTGGATTCAAAAATCAAATTTTTAAAAACAATTTCAAAAATCTGTGACTTAACAAATTTCCACGTGCAATCCATATTTGTGTGTGTATAAGTGTGGTCAAGGGTTCAACGCAATAGTGCACAATAGATTCAATCAAATCGATAAGCGGTATGACCCATAACGCTCATCTGTATTCACAGATTCATAGATAAATAAATTACCAATCACAAAGGTTCACTGATATGATTCGATGTGGGTTTCGGATAACCAACTGAAATCCGACTCCCTGTCGCATCGAAATTCAAATGTCGTTCTACGGGTCAAGGGGTTTCATATTCATATGACAATATATTCATCATAAATATAGTAGATCAGCACAAAGTATCACATAGCATCTCATCACATATCAAATATATCAATCCATCACACAACATTCAATAACAACCAGCATCTACAATTAAGATGAATAAACTGGGTGGTTTTAAATTTATTACCTACATGATTACTTTCATTTATTATTCCTAATTAATTAACTATCCATATTTATTCAATTAATAAATCTTCAATTATAAATTTTAAATCTAATATCATTCAATTAATGATTTCTTAATTACAAATTAATTATTCTAAGAAAAATTAATCTTAAACTTTAATTAATCAAATTAAAACCCTTAATTACTTTAATTAATTATCCATTTCATTAATTAATTAATTTTATTAATTATCCATTTGTACTACCTTAATAATTAAATGAATTACAAATCATTAAACTTTTCTTTATCTTTAGGTAAACATTCCTTATTTAAATTATGCATTTAAAAACAAAATGTTTTTTTTAATTTACATTAAATTCCATTTAACATTTCTTTTAAACTTTAAGACTTAAATATATTTAAAATAAGATTTTTAAAACAATACAACTTAATCTTATATGTTTACAAGAAACATATACTTAATTAATAAGTTTAAACAATTTAGATTTCAATTCAACTTGAATTCAAATCAATTTAAAAATTGCTTTAAAATCTCAAAATTGAAATATAACTTCCATTTTCAATTTTGTTTAAACTCTTTAAAACTCTTTCTACCATTTCACCTTCAATTCAAATGTAAATCATTTGAAGCAATTTAAATTCAAATCTTTATTTAAAAACTGAAGTTTAAAAATAGATTTAAAAACTCAGGGTTTGGATTCATTTGAATTTCAAATTTTAAATACTTAACTTTCTAACTCAAATGCAAATCAACAATGCATTTATACTTGAGATTTCCAAATCAAATTTAAATTAAAAACACAATATGGTATCAAATTTCAGACAATTAAAATTTGAATTCATATTCAAATTCAAACCAAAACTCATTTTAAAACTCCACTTTAAAATTTAAACTTACCCCTTACATTAAAAAAACAGAAACAGTTTTCTGTTTAAAAAAAAAAAAAAAAAAAAAAAAATAAACTAACTTTTGAAATTTCTGAATTTAAACTATTTCAAAGATACAGGATTCAAACCTATTTGAATTCAACTAAAATTCAGTTTTCAAAATTCTAAGTCACATTTGTATTTTTGCACCTTATTTTCAAATTTTATAAAACCTGAAACAGGCTTCCTATCCCCCCTTTCTCTTTATTTTAATTTCAAACAAAATTTGAATTTCTGCATTTAAATAATTATAAAATAAGAATTCAAACAAATTTGAATTCATTTTAGATTCAAGCTTAATCCTAAGTTCAAATTTCCAGGTTTATATTTAAACTTTAAATGTTTGTGTGGGAATTTAATTTCAGGTGAAAGTTGAAAACTGAATTTAAGTGTAATTCAAAGTTTTAAAAATGAAATATCTTAAACAACTTTAAAGTTTAGTTTTAAATCAAAATTAAAACTGTTTCAGGTTTTAAAACACTGAAACTGTTTGTTTTAAAACTCGATTTAAACAAAATTTTAAACTTGTTTAAATCTAAAAGTTTCATTTTTTTTACAACCTTGAATTTAAAACTCTATTTGAATTCAGATTCAATTTTCATTTAAATCAAAATTTTGCACTAGAATTTGAATTCAATCAACACTAAAAAAAAAAAAAACTGCAAAAAAAAAAAAAAACTTCAGGTATAAACCTGTAACTCCTCTGACCCGAGAAACTCTCATGCTACTTCGAGTTTTCATGCTACCATCTCCGAGTCAAAAACAAAATCACCCGAGTTCTACTTCGGGTCAAAACCCTGCACACTACTAAACTGTCACCTGAGTTCAACATGCAACTAAATCAACCTGGAAACCAATTCACCTGACTCTCACTCTCTGATCATAATCACCAACATCTCCTCCATCCTCTCACCTCCATATTCCACTAACATAAACATCTTAACACCTGAGATTCACAAAGACTCACAGATACCTCAATTTCATATTTCTGTTTAAACAGAAATGTTTCCTCCCAATAGTTATTTAAACTGTAATATTTGTTTTAAAACTTCTACTTTCAAACATGCATTTCAATTTATACACTAGTTCAAATATTTATGATGTTTGATATATTTGTTTATTTCTAATGACGACTGATTTTGGTTTACAGAGGCTACAGATTTATCAAACTAACTTAAAATTTATAATTCTAAATTTACACCTAACTAACCTATTTACTTACACAGACTTTGCTAGCTGAAACCATTCAAGTGATAAAGCTTTTCCAATAAAGAATATACTAATTCATAACTAACACTATATGCAGTTTTCAAGAAATCAAAACATGCAAACATATTTACACACAGCATTTATCAATATAAGATTTACAAACAAACTTGTTTTCTTTTATTTTTCCTAAGTATTTACATGCATCAGACAATTCAAGCCTCCTTGCATTTGTGAGGTTACTTACTTTCAAAAGAAACAGAGGAGTTCTCATCAAACAGTTTTAAATTCAGGTGAATTAGCATTTAGTTCTGTAATTTGCACTTATCTTGATTTTAGAAAAAAAACTGTTTTTAAAATAAAAGCTTACTCACATTCATGCAGGAAATAAAACACATATAAATTTAGGGCTAGGTTGCTCACAGACATACACACACTAAATTTATGTATACCTTCAACATGTAGGCATATTCAAAACCATACCAAAACACTATCACATGAAATCAAGATATGAACCAGATTTTGAAGACTTGGGGTGTAATTTGCTCACAAGCATGAAAACAAAGAAGCAACTAACATCAGAGTTTTATATATGCATCAGATAAAAGAGGGTGGAGGATTGCTCACCTTGGAGTTGCAGCAGAGATAAGAACAGAGACAGGCTTTTGATTTTTTCCATATTCTGAATTTTGATTTGCTTTTTGAATTCTTGGTTTTTCTTTACTCCTGAACTGATAAACACAATTGTTTTTAAATCTTTTCTTTGTTACTGATTATCACTTCAGATTCAAATCCTTTTTAAAAGAAATTTTACTTGCCTTTTATTTGTTTCCAGAGAAAACTGCATTTGCTTTCAAATTTAAGTTGCTCCAGAATGATATTTGCATTGCTACTTGAATTGATCTGCACTCTGTTCTTGCTTGAAACCTGAGTTGCAAATGCTTGCTACTTTGATTGCATGTAGGCTTGATTTCTAGATCTAAGAAAATGCAGATTTTTCTTTTGAATTTGCATTGTAGTTTAAGTTTGAACTTGGATTTGGTCACTGGAATGTTGCATGCTTCCAGGTTTTCTTTTGCATTGAACTCTGATTTTACTTGATTACAGTTTGAATTTGTTGGAGCTTGATCTTGCATTTTCAGATTTGAGGAGAGAATGTTATTATTTTGTTCTGATTTTTTTTTTTCTTTGGTGTTATAGTTATGAAATGCCAAATCTTTTTTACTGTTTTCTCTTCAGATTTGGCTGAGATATCAATTGATTACATATGGGAAAATGAAGAGTTTTTGAAATTTCTTTATCTTATTATTTTATTTTAAACAATTAAATTGAATGCCATTTGTAAGAAATCATTATAACATTTAGATTTTGTTAACTCTTACACTCCATCTCTCATGTGTATATGTTTACATTTGTAAATCACATTTTATACATTTTCAAACTATTATTTACACTTATACTTTTCAAAAGATATGTATATATTAAACTTTAAATATAACTTTCAAAATACATATTACATATGTATGTTATAAATTTAAAAACAAATTTCTATAAATTTTAAAAGATAGAGTTTCTCTTTCAAATCCAATATATACTATTTAAACATTTATTTTTAAATTTTCTAATTCAAAAGTTCATATATATAAAATCCATTTGTATTTTATTTGGAAAAACTCAATTTAATTCACAATTAAATCAAAAATTTATTTATTTATTTTGTTTGTTCAAATTTTTTTTTTTTAGTTTTTAATTTCTAATTTATTTTTAATACATTTTATTAATTCATGAATTCTATTTTTAATGTTTAATATACAAATCATATTCAACTCCTTAGTTTAAATTATTTTATAGATTCTATTTTTAAATCTTTTAATTTAGCTCACATATTAATATAAATATATTTTATACATCTTATTTTTAAATTCAATATTTGTTTTATAAATCACTTATCCTTAAATTCCTAATATAAATTTCTATTTATAATCAAAATTATTTATTTATCCTAGAAAATTTCCTAATAATTCACAATTTATTTTCAAAAATAGATTTAATTGCCAATTTAAACTTGATAAATTTCAGGAATGTTACAGATTTCCCCCCCTCAAAATAATTTCGTCCTCGAAATTGCAAGGAAGACGAGAAAGAAAAGATAATAGATAAAGAAATGATTGATCAGATCAGATCGAAATATTTATTCTGCATTCGGCTTACCAAATCAGAATATCGACAATATGAGAACAAACTCATATAATCATTACACAAGATATTTGGGTTCATTGGTCTACGAATATACAAGGCCATTGATTAGTTCGAAGGGATAACTAATCGTTCGTAGAATATGTCGGATCCCAGAGAATAGATAGATGGATCAAATCTTCATATTAGTTAACCAATTTACTTAATTTAAAATTTCCAATTTATTTAATATTATAAATTTCAAATTCATTAGAGTTTAGATCGAAAAGCTGATAAGGAACCGATGAAGATACAAAGTAAGGATTTTTCTACAACGATTCGTAAGGCCACCATCACACCGAAGCTTCTTTCTGGAGCAGCTACGAAGCAATCAAAAGAATTCGAAATCGAATCAAAGGAGATTGATAGAGAAAATTGTTTCCACTGTTGCAGGGTGTTGACCATTTGTAGTGGTACTCCCCTGTCCCCTACCTCGTTCTCTCCTCGCACTCATACTTACTATCGGTGAATAGTAAGAGAATTTACTGAGGCATTCGAACGGATATCTTAGGGATATACTCATTCTAGGGTATACTTCACCCTATCTCTAATGAGCTACTTAATATGTTATACTCCTGAGCTAAGGTTTTAACCATCAGCTCTGATACCAAATGTAACGGCTCGAATTTTTCGCGTTCGAAAATCGACATCCATACTTTACATTGTACTCGAATGCCGCAGATTCGACCGCTCAAATTCGAGTCGCCGGAGCTTATAACACATTAAGTAAATAACACAGCGGAAGAAAATGAACAACATATATCAATATACAACATTTGATACAATATCAGATATCATATGATACAACAGATGATACAATAGATATCAACATACATCAGAGATACAAAGAATAGCAGCGGAAATAAAAAGATAACACAACAGCGGAACAAAATCTCCAATGTAGCTTCAAGAAAGAACTCCAGCTTCGGTAATCTCCATCTCCAAATCACCAATCCAGCGATAGCTCAAACTCCAAAATCAAGATGAAGAGAAGCAACTCGATCCAAATGCGATTGCCAAATCCTAAGGCTGAAGCTATCGAATCTACACCTATTACTGATTATCTGAAAACCCCAACTCTAGACTGCCCGTGTGGGAAATAGTGGGCACCCAGAGTTTAGGAAAGGAACAATAAACTCCAGGTCAGTCGTGGGACTGGTATGAGCAAACAAAAACATTTGGTCTTTAAAACAAACTAAAGAATTTAAATTTGAAACCCGCAATGCTTTTTGAAAAATGAAACTACCATAAGGCCTCCCGGCACACACACAATGCAAACGCACACATGGGGGAGATTTCTCCTTATGATAGTCAAACATGCTTACTACGAGAAAAATTCTTTGATATTATTACTAGTGCAAAGTGGGAAATCTTTCGAAAGTATAATATAAATCCTAGCCAGCATAGGTACCATGATACTATGCCTACTATAGCTGCCATGTTAAATGGCAGGTTCTACAACTAAAACCGTACAAGGCACGTAATTGAAGAATGGATTTCCAACAAATGGTCAGGCTAAGGAACTTCCTATTGCCACATGGGTACACCTCTGGCGGGACGTCCCGAGAACTAACGTTACGGTTAGATCTCTGCCAACACAAGGCCGGGTTACCTCTGTAACTAGGTAACTACTACACGAATATGCCATCCCCCGGTCCTTTGGGACCTTTATCCGAGCGCTCGCAACAACAACACCACACAGTAATAGGTATAGTGTATCAACATGAGTAAGTATCTGGGCTCCATACCATGATACCACCCTTTACCAGAAGGGAATGACATACCCTAAAGGGCGCGACCCTCATAACCTTGCCGCATCTTTCCTGTTTCGACCATTTCCGGGGTGTGAGGTCCTGATGCAGTCTCGTCCACAAAGCTACGCTTTGTGCAACAAAGCCATGCTTTGGGTCAACAGATGACCAAAGCAATGATCACAAAGATAAATGATCAAACAAATGATCATATCACAAATGATCAACCAATGATCATCACACAGCAGCACTCAGCACGCCACATTACCAAATTGGGAATATCACTGATAAATATCAACTACATAACCTCTGAGCTCGTACGTCTCAGAGAAGGGTGTTAAGCTAAGAGAATAAATTCTCCGCCACCAAGTAGAAATGTATTTGATAGAAATCAGATAACATCTCAAAGTGTAATGTCGGACATACAACCATACAAGTCTGTTCCGGGTTCGAACAGAACCGAAGGCACTTCCGAAGAAGCCCTTGCAAATCCGGGTATCCACAATCCCGATCGGACTTCCCATCACTAAGGAGAACTCTATACCGGAGCAACTCAGTGCAGAGTCAATCGATAGGTTATCCTATCGTTCTCACAAATACCCGGTCTTCACCACCGGTCTTCAAATGCTATCCATAACGTCGTATCACTACTCGGAATGGGCTATATGACACAAGGTCCTCTCCCGGCTAAACCGAATAATGAGCGCAATATTTAAAAACATATGGATATGGGATTTTAGTTAAGTCACAATTTATAAAATCCAAAACTTATCTTTCCAATGGTTAAACAAATTACCATTTTTAAATCTTTAAACAAAAAGATTAATTTCACCAAGTTTCACCCAATTTCACAAAGATCTATCCATAGATTTCAAAAACAATTCCCATTCAATTTGGATTAACCCAATTAAATCTTTAAATTAAAGATTTATAGCTTTCAAAACACATTTCCAAAGATTTATCTAAAACTTGGAAAACAATTTTTCTTTTAGACTTGAAAATCCTTTTAACACAACTTGAAAGTCCATTTCTTATGAGAAAGCAAATCTAATTTATACAAGTTGAAATCTTGAGTTGAATTTAAATTTCAAAACATCACCTTTAAAATGGTTTGAAAACCCATATAAACCCATTTATAAGTTGAATACCCTTTTTAAACAATAGTTTCCAAGTCATAGAATTCAATTTCAAGTATTGAATTCAAATTTAAATTAATTTATTTACATTTCAAAACTCAATCAAGTTATTCAAATAACTTTTATTTTTGAAAACTCATTTTCAAAAGCTTCAATTCTAATTCCAAAACTATTTTGGAAAAAAATTCAATTTTAAAACAATTTCAAAAATCTGTGACTTAACCAAATTTCCACGTGCAACCCATATTTGTGTGTGTATAGTGTGGTCCAGGGGTTTTACACAATAGTGCACAACATCATCAATCAGCACAGATTCAATTATTACAATTCGATGTGGGTTTCGGATAACCAAACTGAAATCCGACTTCCTGTCGCATCGAAATTCAAATGTCGTTTTACGGGTCAAAGGGTTTCATATTCATACGACAGTATATTCATCACAAATATAGCAGATTAGCACAAAGTATCACATAGCATCACATCACATATCAAATATATCAATCCATCACAGAACATCCAAAATCAATCAAACACCTTTAATTAAGATGAATAAACCGTGTGGTTATGAATTTGTTATTCACATAATTACTTCTATTTATAATCTTTAAATTAATGATTAATTATCATTAACTATAATTAATTAAGTTTTAACCACCTTTATTTATTAATCATTTATTAAATCAATTATCTTAATTAATTATCCTTTAATTGTAATTAATTAATCTTAATTACCTATTCCTCAATTAATTACTTTAAATAATAAACTTTTAATTATTGATTAATTAAATCTTAGTTAAAATTAATTGTCCTTAATAAATAGATTTATTATTCCTTAATTAATTTCAACAATTAATTATACTTAACCAATTACAATTAATTATATTCAATTAATTAATCTAGTCAATTATCAAAATTAATTGCATTAATTAATTACTAAATTATCCCTAGATAATTATCACCCATTAGTAACAACATTCAATTAATTTTACACTTAAGAAAATTTGAATTAGATTAATAAATCATTTCTAATTAATATTAATCTAAATCATTATTTAAAAATCAAATAATTAAGTGAAATCCTTAATTATTCAACTAATTTAATTACTTATTAATTGACCCATTTAAATTCAAAATGTATTAAAACAATACATTTCTAAATTTAAATTCAAATTCCATTTTAAAATTTTGATATTTTAAAATGTTTAACCATTTAAACCTAAATCTAAATCAACACTTCATATTTAATTCAATATTAATAGAACTAAATTCTTCCTAGTTTTAAAACTTATTTGAAATCAAATCTTATTTCAAATCTATGTTAAACATTGATATATGTTCATTCATTCTTCTATAAATTTATAAACTTGTTTGAAATCAAAACTGGGTTTCATAGTAAATTTGAAACTGTTTCTAATTTGATTTCAAACCAATTTAAATCTTATTTAAAATGTTTAAATTTATTCAATGTTTAAAACTTACAAAACTTGTTTAAATCAAAATCTGGTTTTTAAAAAGTTAAACTTGAAAACTGTTTTAATTCTTGACTTAATTCCATATTTAAAACTTGTTTAAATTTTAAGAATTTCATTTTAAAAACTTTGAATTCAAAATTACATTTGAATTCAGATTCAAGTTACACTTGAATCAATTCCTGCACAAAAGTTAAATTTCATTCAACACTTTTAAAAACTGCAAACCATTTTCAGGTTTAAACCCTGAAAACAGTTTTAAATTTTTGATTTAAAACCAATCTTTAAATTTATTTAAGATATTATACATTTTTGAAAACTTTGAATTCCAAACTCTATTTGAATTCAGATTTAACTTGTACTTAAATCAAATTGCAACTTAAAAATGGGTTTCATTAAAAACATTAAAACTGCAAAACAACTTTCAGTGTTTTAAAACCTGAAACAGTTTTAATTTTGATTTAAAACTAAACTTTAAAGTTGTTTAAGATATTTCATTTTTAAAACTTTGAATTACACTTAAATTCAGTTTTCAACTTTCACCTGAAATTAAATTCCCACACAAACATTTAAATTTTATTCAAGTGTTTGAAACTACAAAGCTTCAGGATTTTAAACCTGAAACTGTTTGTTTTAAAACTCGATTTAAACAAAATTTTAAACTTGTTTAAATCTAAAAGTTTCATTTTTTTTACAACCTTGAATTTAAAACTCTATTTGAATTCAGATTCAATTTTCATTTAAATCAAAATTTTGCACTAGAATTTGAATTCAATCAACACTAAAAAAAAAAAAACTGCAAAAAAAAAAAAAACTTCAGGTATAAACCTGTAACTCCTCTGACCCGAGAAACTCTCATGCTACTTCGAGTTTTCATGCTACCATCTCCGAGTCAAAAACAAAATCACCCGAGTTCTACTTCGGGTCAAAACCCTGCACACTACTAAACTGTCACCTGAGTTCAACATGCAACTAAATCAACCTGGAAACCAATTCACCTGACTCTCACTCTCTGATCATAATCACCAACATCTCCTCCATCCTCTCACCTCCATATTCCACTAACATAAACATCTTAACACCTGAAATTCACAAAGACTCACAGATACCTCAATTTCATATTTCTGTTTAAACAGAAATGTTTCCTCCCAATAGTTATTTAAACTGTAATATTTGTTTTAAAACTTCTACTTTCAAACATGCATTTCAATTTATACACTAGTTCAAATATTTATGATGTTTGATATATTTGTTTATTTCTAATGACGACTGATATTGGTTTACAGAGGCTACAGATTTATCAAACTAACTTAAAATTTATAATTCTAAATTTACACCTAACTAACCTATTTACTTACACAGACTTTGCTAGCTGAAACCATTCAAGTGATAAAGCTTTTCCAATAAAGAATATACTAATTCATAACTAACACTATATGCAGTTTTCAAGAAATCAAAACATGCAAACATATTTACACACAGCATTTATCAATATAAGATTTACAAACAAACTTGTTTTCTTTTATTTTTCCTAAGTATTTACATGCATCAGACAATTCAAGCCTCCTTGCATTTGTGAGGTTACTTACTTTCAAAAGAAACAGAGGAGTTCTCATCAAACAGTTTTAAATTCAGGTGAATTAGCATTTAGTTCTGTAATTTGCACTTATCTTGATTTTAGAAAAAAAACTGTTTTAAAATAAAAGCTTACTCACATTCATGCAGGAAATAAAACACATATAAATTTAGGGCTAGGTTGCTCACAGACATACACACACTAAATTTATGTATACCTTCAACATGTAGGCATATTCAAAACCATACCAAAACACTATCACATGAAATCAAGATATGAACCAGATTTTGAAGACTTGGGGTGTAATTTGCTCACAAGCATGAAAACAAAGAAGCAACTAACATCAGAGTTTTATATATGCATCAGATAAAAGAGGGTGGAGGATTGCTCACCTTGGAGTTGCAGCAGAGATAAGAACAGAGACAGGCTTTTGATTTTTTCCATATTCTGAATTTTGATTTGCTTTTTGAATTCTTGGTTTTTCTTTACTCCTGAACTGATAAACACAATTGTTTTTAAATCTTTTCTTTGTTACTGATTATCACTTCAGATTCAAATCCTTTTTAAAAGAAATTTTACTTGCCTTTTATTTGTTTCCAGAGAAAACTGCATTTGCTTTCAAATTTAAGTTGCTCCAGAATGATATTTGCATTGCTACTTGAATTGATCTGCACTCTGTTCTTGCTTGAAACCTGAGTTGCAAATGCTTGCTACTTTGATTGCATGTAGGCTTGATTTCTAGATCTAAGAAAATGCAGATTTTTCTTTTGAATTTGCATTGTAGTTTAAGTTTGAACTTGGATTTGGTCACTGGAATGTTGCATGCTTCCAGGTTTTCTTTTGCATTGAACTCTGATTTTACTTGATTACAGTTTGAATTTGTTGGAGCTTGATCTTGCATTTTCAGATTTGAGGAGAGAATGTTATTATTTTGTTCTGATTTTTTTTTTTTCTTTGGTGTTATAGTTATGAAATGCCAAATCTTTTTTACTGTTTTCTCTTCAGATTTGGCTGAGATATCAATTGATTACATATGGGAAAATGAAGAGTTTTTGAAATTTCTTTATCTTATTATTTTATTTTAAACAATTAAATTGAATGCCATTTGTAAGAAATCATTATAACTTTTAGATTTTGTTAACTCTTACACTCCATCTCTCATGTGTATATGTTTACATTTGTAAATCACATTTTATACATTTTCAAACTATTATTTACACTTATACTTTTCAAAAGATATGTATATATTAAACTTTAAATATAACTTTCAAAATACATATTACATATGTATGTTATAAATTTAAAAACAAATTTCTATAAATTTTAAAAGATAGAGTTTCTCTTTCAAATCCAATATATACTATTTAAACATTTATTTTTAAATTTTCTAATTCAAAAGTTCATATATATAAAATCCATTTGTATTTTATTTGGAAAAACTCAATTTAATTCACAATTAAATCAAAAATTTATTTATTTATTTTGTTTGTTCAAATTTTTTTTTTTTTAGTTTTTAATTTCTAATTTATTTTTAATACATTTTATTAATTCATGAATTCTATTTTTAATGTTTAATATACAAATCATATTCAACTCCTTAGTTTAAATTATTTTATAGATTCGATTTTTAAATCTTTTAATTTAGCTCACATATTAATATAAATATATTTTATACATCTTATTTTTAAATTCAATATTTGTTTTATAAATCACTTATCCTTAAATTCCTAATATAAATTTCTATTTATAATCAAAATTATTTATTTATCCTAGAAAATTTCCTAATAATTCACAATTTATTTTCAAAAATAGATTTAATTGCCAATTTAAACTTGATAAATTTCAGGAATGTTACACCTATCATATTTCTACGACTATCACTCATCAAAATCCAATATAATATGTCAAAATGTGGTATTTAAACAGAAATTATTTATTTATTTAAGAAAAAAATCATCCAAAAGTACTCACTCTCATTTAAAAGTCATCATGGTTATGCATCGGCAAACTACTTGGAATCTTTAATTATGTGCTTTCATGCTCATTTAAAATTCCACATTGTTATGCATGTATGGAACACATATCAAAATTGATTATTAAATAGGCAAGCTGATTCTAACCCCATTTAAAAGTCCTTATGGTTATTCGTGGTTAGAAGATGCTTGAAACTCATTTTTATTTTAAAAAAATTAAGGAATACTAATAATCTCATTTAAAAGTCCTAATGGTTATGCATGGTTAGTAAGTATTCAAATTCCTATCATAAATATACCACAGATGGACACGACTATATGGTTTTCTATGCCAACATCACCCCGATCACTCTAAAGTGGAATATGCGCCCAATAGAGTATTTATGAATTTTGTTTGATTTTTTAAAATTTCTTATTTATACTCATTAGATATTAATGTTGTATTAATGTCTATACACTTTATCACTCTTATCTAACACTATTATCCTTTTGTTGATAACAAAAAGGGAAAAGAATTTAAGATTTTGGCAAATAAGTCATATTTTTTATTTGCATATTCCCATCTAGGTTCGTTGCATTTTTTGTTGCTTTTTATTTGCATATTTTTATTTATTTTCATGTACATGTGAAGGTGGAGCTTTGTTGTACGAGGAGTATTCAAATAGGGAGAGCTAACGGAATTCATCAAGACCAAATACATTTAATAGAGTCAAAATCTTAATATATGTTTGTTATCATCAAAATGGGGAGATTGTAGAATACAATAGCCTATGATTTTTGTTTGATGATAATAAACATATATATTTGTTTAAATGTATTTGTTATTGTACTATTTTATTTTTCCACATAATTAAATAAATATTTGTTGAATAAAATAAATAGCTCAGAATTCATATTTAAACAAATATTTTACTCAAACAAACATTTTATTACAAACTCAATTAATACAAATTTATGCTCTCAATATATTCCGAATACAAGTTTCAGTTACAACACAATTTTCACTACATAATTTTTTCATACATGTTTTCACCTCACTACGTAATTCACTCAACACTCATATTTGATTTTCAACTCTGTTCCAGCATGTATCTGCAAAATAAACACTAATGCACTAAATTTGAAAAAGAAATATTTTTGCAGTATAAAATTACGTATGTGTTTGAAAATATTGTTTGCCTCAGTTATTTGGGTTTTTCGTCGTCATTCTTTTAAATCATCTTACACAAACAACTTGTGATATGCATAGTGTATTAGTGTACAAGCCACAAGGTCATGCACACTGATATACACTTGCTTGTTAAAATGCTAGGGACAGGTGAGCACAAGGTCAAACCCAAGCCAAGAATGGATTCAACTCAATTGCATGCAAACAAAATTCAGTTCAGAAAGTACACAAATATGGTCGAGGTTAGTACAAGTTCAGTTCAGTCAACATGAAGTGCATAAGAGTTTAAAGGGAGCAATTTCAAGTACATGGAAATGGACATGAAACTAGTCCAGTCAACATGAACAAAACAACACACAATAAAACTAATCAAGGTCAGTCCAACTCAGGTGCAATGCTCAGGAACCACATGAGTTAACATGAATGCAAATGGGCTAACATGCTTCAGTCCTGTGTATATCAAATCAGACCGGAACAATGCACATATACAAAGGATAGAGCAAATGCAGGCAAACAGTGGTGAACACAAAAGCTGCAATTAGACAAGAATAGACCATACTTCAAATGCAAAGAAAAAAAATAACAAAAGCAATAACATTTCAAATTGAACCAGATACAATAACAATGTGGTGCATGTAGTAAATCAACCCAGCATACATATATACATGTCTGCATATATGTGTGTATATATATAGTGGCAACCAAACAAGGAAGTATGCTCGTATGTACATGGATATGTAAGCATTTCAGAAATGTAGCACATGAAGACATGCAATAGAGAATACAAAATAAAAATGCAAAGCAAATCAACACATAACATATACCAGACTTCAACGAATACACATATAGGCATATGCAAGTGATTATGGTCAGAGAATGAAGTGCACAAGTGAACATAGCAACTTAATCAAGGAATATGGAATATTATCAATAACAGTTTGAATAAAGTCACAGAGGAATTCAAGATGAACTAATCAATCTTCAAGAAATCAAAGTTAAGTAAAAATTTATCTCAAATTCAAATGCAAGCTGAAAGTGAATTGAACAAGTCTTTAGCAGTAAAGAATGGAACAGATTCAAAACAATATTTATATCAACTAATGAACAAGTCAGAATCATCACAAACGTTCAAGAAAGAATCTAATGCCCTCGCAAAGTACTGAAGAATTAAAACCAAAATATACGAACGAAATAATAAGGTTTCGATCCTTATAAATTGAACCAAAATCATCATCGTCAACATCATTCGAGATCGTGATAAAAAATTCAGAGAGCTTACTTAGAGGAAATTAAAAACAAATCCAAAACTCGAATCATCAAGTCGAGCATAATAAAATATTGAAAAGAGCCAAATCACGTACCACTTCAAAGTACCATTTGAACTCGACATTGAAGTAGCCGCAAGCAATTAAATAACACTGATCGAAGAAGCAGCGAAGCAAATTAAGGAACGAGAGCACACTAGAAAATGATTCAAGCTTCTAATTTCCAAGTGGCGCCTCAAATTGAAAGCCCTAATTCCATATTACAAAAGAAACAAGGAGGTCGGAAAACAAAGAAAAGGATATCTCGTTTTAGACCGCATTTGTTTTTATTTGGGCCGGTTTTATATTTATTTTGGGCTAAATTATAAACTGGGGTTTTCTACTTTTAGTTGTTTTGTTTGTTTTTATTTAAATTAGACTCAAGTTTAACTAGGTTATGAACTACGGCTTTGTAGTTCGAGAATTCGCAACTTAGTGGCTGAGTTGTGGCATAATTTTGAGCTTAGAGTTAGGTTAATCAAGTTAGCAGGTATTGTAAGTTTACGTGTGTTTGTAAGCATCTGATTACTTAATTTCTAGTAGAAACCTTGGGGGCAGCACGCAGGATGTTTTTGCTGAAGCTGGGTAAAACCCTGTGTGATCTCTACTGCATAACTTTCTGTTTTTATTTTTATCTTTATTTCCGCATTAATTTTTAATAGACCCTATTCAGCCCCCTTTCTAGGGTGAAAACGATCCCACAAGATTTGGTGTCAGAGCTCTACGTTACGCGGTCAATGGGGAAAAACTATAAGTATGAGAGACGTATTTGTTATTTTGAAAAAGGTTTTTCAAAAAAAATTCAAAAGAATTCTTACTATATATATACGCACACACATATACCCCCTCTTCTTATATGCACATACACTAGGCATACTTTTCTTTTTCTTAAGCATGTAAATACTATCTTCGGAAATTATCACTAAAGGTTTAACCTATAGATTGTTAATGTGGCTGATAATCAATCTTCTTTCAAACAAGGCAACCGTATCCGCGGAAGACCACCCATTTGTAGAATGTCCAAATGGTTTAAACAATATCTTAGAACTGTCGAGCAGATTCTTATTCCTCCAACTGGACCCGTAGCACCCAATGCTCTGACCACTGATGCAGCACCACATCCTTCCAACTTTCCTAAGCTATGTAAAGACTTTGTTAATATGGGAGGAAAGATATACCCTAGGACCGAAGGATATTCGGAGGCTAAGGCATGGATTGGTAACTGCAAGAATATATTTAGAGAGCTGGGTTGGGATGATCAGTAAAGAAGAGGAATGGCACCTTGGCACCTTAAGGAAGAAGCTTTAAACTAGTGGAACTTTGTGACTAATAAGCATCATGGGCAGGATATTCTCTTGGGATGAATTCAAGGACCGATTCGAGATGTGATTCATGTCTAGAGCAGAGATTAGCTTGCAATTAGAAAAGTTCGTTCAGCTAAGAGAAGGAAATTCCACCTTTATGGAGTATATAGCTAAGTTTATTGAATTGTCTAAATTCGGGATGAACCTAATAGACACACTTATGAAAAGGCTATGAAGTTCGTGAAGGGCTTAAATTCCTCGCTAAGAGAAATGTTTTTGACCTAAGTATCTATGGGGGCCACGTATGAGATGTTGGTAGAGACAACAATGCTGCACGTGGCCAATGAGGAAGACAAGAGAGAAAAAGAGAAGTCTTCACAGACCCAAAAGCAAGGAGGGTTTATGAATTGGAGCTTTTGGGCCAACTAGAATTCGAAGGGGAAGTCTAAGAAGGAAGTAAAGGTGTGTACGAGATGACAAAGGAGGGGCCATGAAGCCAAAGATCATAGGGTGAGTCTGATGAAGGAATCCTTTAAAGGAAAGTGCTTTAACTACCACGAGGAAGGGCATCACGTGATTCAATATCCCAAGTTGGCTAAGGAAGGACCAAGCGGACAGATCTACGCTATTGAAACTATTCCTATTGCCAGCAGCCTACCAAGGGACCAAGGAAAAGCATCTTTAAAAGGTATAACTCTTATTTTTAGGGTTACTATCTGTACCCTATTTGATTAGAGGGCATCATATTCCTCTATAGCTAGGGATGTAGTAAATTCCTTAAACCTCAAAACCTAGATGGTAAATACCCCAATAGTGGTTTACAATTCCATTGAGGTTCGATTTATCTTTCTCTTGTTCGCAAAAACCTAGTATTAGACATATGCGACATTGATTTCATACATATAGAATATGTTCTAAATTTCAAAGGATATGGACTTATCTTGTGTATGGATTGGTTGTCATATTACAGAACCATTCTTGACTATGACAAAAGGGTAGTACGATTAAGGTGTCATCAAGGTCATGACCTAGAAGTTCTTTGCACATCCAAAGCTTTAGTTGAGTTGAGCCATTTATACTCACTAACTCTATCTGTTGATCGAGAATCATTATCTATACCGATAGTTTGTGAATTTTTGGATGTCTTCCAGGAGGTCTTGGGTCTCCCACCCCATAGGGAGATTGAGTTTTGAATCGATTTGGAGAAAGATGCATGACCCGTTGCTCTGCCTTTGGGACATATGTCCTCTAAAGAAAGAAGGGAATTGGACAAGCAAATCTTAGAGCTATTGAAGAAAGGATTCATCCATGGGAGTACTTCTAAGTAGAGAGCCAGTGTCGTTTTCTCTATTAAGGCGGATGGTTCTTTAAGACTTTGCATTTATTATAGGGAGTTGAACAAGTTAACAAGGAAACATAAGTACCCACTACCTAGAATATATGACTTGTTCGACTAACTTATAGGAGCTAAAGTCTTTTCCCAATTATACTAGCAACGAGATTCCATCAGTTAAGGATTGTAGAGGAAAGCAAGCCAAAGACCGTATTTTGTACAACGGATGGACTCTATGAGTGAGAAGTAATGCCTTTTGGACTGACAAACGACCAAGCATACTTTGTGGGTTTGGTGAATGGAATATTTAGAGGGCAACTTAATAAAATTTTCATGATTTTTTTATGACATCTTGGTTTTCTCCAAAGGCAAGAAGGATCACGAGGGCTATCTTAAAGAGGTATTGAAGACCTTGATAAGAAACAACGTCAAAGCTAAGTTTTCTAAATGCCACTTTTTAGAAAAATGAAGTGAGGTTCCTTGGGCTCATTATTTCAGAGAAAGGATTTGCAGCGGGCCCTACGAAAGTGGAAGCTGTCCAAGGATGGAAGGTTCCTAGTATTGCATCGGAGGTTAGAAGCTTTCTAGGGTTAGCATGCTACTATAGGAGTTCATCAAGATCTTTTCACAAACAGCAACCCCTTTAACCAATTAACTATGAAGAATCTAATCTTTATTTGGGACGATTAGTGCACTAAGGCATATGTGAAGCTTAAGAAGTTATTGACTAGTGCACCCGTGCTCGCTATTCCAGATGGAACCAAAATGTTTACGGTTTTCACGGGTGCATGTGGCATAGGATTAGGAGCAGTTCTTATGCAAAAGGGGAAGGTAGTTGCCTATGCTAGTAGACAACTAAAAGATCATGAGAAGAGTTATCCACTGCATGATTTAGAATTGGTAGCCATTGTTTTTTCCTTGAAGATGCGGAGACATTATCTCTTGGGGGAAAGGTTTGAGCTATTCACTGATCATAAATCACTTAAATACATATTATTCCAGAAATATTTGAATCTTAGGCAACAGAGGTGGATGGAATACATAGCACCCTTCGACTTTGGTATTAAATAAGCCTCCGAAAAAAAGAATGTGGTCGCTGACACTCTTAGTAGGAGACATTCTATCGTAGATGCTATATATAAATGAAGACGGTTGGAGTTTCTCTCAAATTTTAACCTCCAATCGTCAACAGAACCCATCCAAAGTTTTCCTTAATCGTGAAGATAAGACCAGCCCTAATGGATTATATAGGGCATGAGCAAGTAAAAGACAAGGAGTTAGTAGAGATTTTGAAAAAATTAAGGAAAGAATAGCATTTTCCCCATGCTCTAAGAGATACTCAATTGATGAGAAGGGATATTTAAGAAGAGATGGACGTCTTTACATCCCAATGATTGATGACTTGATAAGAGATGTGATTATGGAGTATCATCACTCAAGTATGACCATTCACCCCGAAAGAGATAAGATGTACAAAGACATGAAGAGAATTTTCTTTTGGAATGGGATGAAGAGGAGCGTAGCTGTGACAACCCACAAATCTGTACCCTTTGAATCGACAATAATCCATACATGTCCAACCTAAAAAGCGCAGACTGACACAAAGTCAAGAGAAAGAAAAAGAGAAAGAAGAAGAGAAGAGAAGAAAGAGAGAAGATAGAACCAAACAGAACAATACAGAATCTCACATCGCAGCGGAAAACATATAATATCATACAAAATAGAAACTTTATATACATACGTCAATCAAAGTGCAACAATCAATCACTAGTTATCAGCCTAGACAGTTATAATAACATGTCCTTACAATTGCCGATAATATACAACAACTAAGCAGTGGATAAACAAAACTGTTGCATGTATACAAAATTGAAGATCTCCAGCTCTCCAACTGAAGCTCCAAAAGCACCAGTCTGAACCTATAAATATACTCGATCTGACCCGAGCATTGAAAGGGAAGAACGCCCGGATCAGTTTGATAAACTAGAATGAGAAACACACTCAACTAAATTTCATTAAATTACCAAACTTTTCCTTTACCAAAACAAAAGTATCTCGTAAGACACGCCCATACATAAACACGGACATGTTTTTACCTTACGATAACTAAAACATTTCATATCAATTCCTCTTGTATTATTCTAGTGTCTAGTATACAAATAATAATCAAAATAGCCGAAATTGTTACCATTATTAAATTCGAGCATACTAGGCTCTACAATCAAAATTTACACTGGCTCCAATTTTAAATTTTGTATGAATTAATATATAATTTAATTTCAATTTATTTTTATATTATTAACCTTAAATAATCCAGGCCATCGATTTTCGCATCTGCTGATCTGGGCCACACGCATTTCCTTCTCCACTATCGTTTTGAACCGATCGAAGAACCCATCTAGCTGTCACTTAACCCTAATTGTCCCGATTACCTCGCTTGCCTCGACAACGATCTGTGACCATCATCTTGTAGCCCTAGCCGAGCTCTATCTTCCCCGTGAATATGATCGAACTCGATGCTCCGTCGACCATAAAAAATTCGAATAAAAGCCAGCCCTTGGCGGCACCATTTTGGCCTCCACGCAATGAATTATATAATCATAACAGTTAGATTTGTAGATCTCGATATGGTCTTCAACTTTGTAGTTGGAAGCTTTTGATGAAAGTCGACGGATTGGAAAAGATCAAGAGAAGAAGCATGCAAAATTCTGGCTGTGTATTTCATGGTGGCGGCTAGCCCTAGAGAATTAAGGTTTGATGAAAAATGAGAAAAATTATGGCCTTTTATAGAAAATTTCACGACATTATTCACCCGGAAAATTTTCGAACTCAAAACAAAGCATGCCTCCTAGCGTTTATAATGTTTTACCCCTATTTCAAACACAATGGAATATATCGGAAGTCAATTCGATCATATTTGAAAGATAGGTTTTCGAATCGATTATTTAAATTTAAATTTACTTAAACAAATTTTTATGCGTTTCAGCTTGCCACAACTAAACCGTAAATCGGATTGACATGAAATTTGAAATTTTACAATAGTATAACATTACGGATCCAATGAAACTAGTTTCGTCGAAATTCAAGACTGTATGAAAAATGACTATTTTACACGTTAATTAAATATTAAAATATTCAATTATAACAAATTAACTTTTAAATCAATTTCTAAAGTTTACCAACAACATTCTAATTCAAATAGAATTTTTTTTCAACTTTACAAATCATTTTCATTCATATTAAATCCAAATTCCAATTATTTCAACAATTTCAAATATTAAATCAACAATTTAATTATCCAATTAAATCACTATATTTCAAATATAAGTTATTCGGCTAATAAAATTAGCTTGTGAATATTTAAAATCAATTAAATATACAAATTTCAAATGAAAGAAATTATGGGCCATCACATTTTCTCCTACTTAAAATAATTTCGTCCTCGAAATTATCAAGTAAGAAAAAGTCACAAAATCCATTTACTTTTCAAAACAATTCGTTCAAACTAGATTTCAAATTCATTTAAACATTTTAACTTTTCTAAAATCCATTAGTTAAACTTCTTGCAAAAACTTCTCTAAGTTTTTAAATCCATATATAGTTATCTTTTCAAAACTAACTCATACCGTTTAACTCTAACTCAATATCAAGATTTAGTTATCAAAATATTTTTCCAAAATTTTTCAAAATTTTTCTAACACCTTAAATTTTCAAAAAATTTCACCAGCGTCTCCTTTGTGCAGTTCAATCATAGTAGGATCACAACACACACACATATATATCACAAATATACTCATCTTCGAGGATGAGGCATCCTGTATGGAAAAAAGTGTAAAAATACGATATGTAATCCTAGATATGTACCTTATATATTATTAGTTAGCATATACAGCTAATATAGCATAAAAGCGAGCTCCAAATGCGAAGCATACGCCATTCGCACCTCCTAAATACTCAACAAACAATGAAAAACATGTATATAGAAAGTAATATCAATGTACAACATATGCCAATACAACAACTATGTTTGCCAATATAGAGAATGCAATAAAAAACAACAAATCCAACCATCATACAACCATCATACAACTAACATCCAACAGACCAATCTCTATCCAACAAATACATAACCGAATCAATCTAAATTCACTTCTCATTAATATTCATTGAATTGGTTTTCAATTTATTCACATTTGATTCATTAACATTAGATTTTACTAACATTCATTCATTCAAATTCAATTAGTTTACATTCACTAATTTACATTCAAGTTTGTTCACTTTCAATTCAAATCAAATTCAATTCTATTTAGATTTACTTACTCCAATTTGAATTCAACTAATTAGCTTTCAATTTCATTAGTTCAATTTCATATGAATTTTTTATTTAATCAAATAACATCAATCTAACAATCAATGCATAACCATCATTACCAAATTTACTTGCTTTGCTTCATTTACATTCAATTTGGTTTAACACGTTTAATTTTAATTGGTTTAATATCTAATTGACTTTCATTCAATTATTCGATTGCTAATTCATTTTGATATCAAATCCAACTTCATTTACATTTACTTTCACTACACAACTTAGGTTCACTACTAATTTAATTCAAATTCTATTTTATTTAATTTCACTTAAGTCAAATTTCATATCCTTATCCAAATTCAGATTCTGTTCTTCTTAACAAAATTGTTTAACATTTTAATATTTGGTTTTACTTACCTATTCCCATTTTTTAAGCTATACAATTTATTTATTCAAACTTCCAAATTCATAATATATAATCACTTACCAGTTTAATTTCCATTTCAATAACTTATCTAATCCAGTTAAAATCCAATTCAATTTATATAACTTTCCGATAGTTAAATGCCAATTCATACATTTTATTATGCTAACTCAAATTTATTTCACTTTACTAAAGTAAATTCTTATTTCATATTATCAGTCTAAACTCATTTAACTTATACTCATCAATTTCATCATGGATTTTAAATTCAAATTTGTTTATCACAATAAAATTTAAATTTCAATTTACTATTGGTAGCAAATTCATCACATAGAAACTCAAAAATGATACTGATGATCCTGCAGTCATCACCCTTATTATTTCCCAGCAACAGTAGTGAATTCAATGCTTTTTATTCTTTTTAAAAAATTCCTTTTATATTTATAAATTACATTTACAAATCTTTTTACTTATATAATTTCACTACTTTACTTCACTTATATAAGATCATTCCACATTCACTTCTCTTATTTAGATTTATAATAATATAACCTCTTTAACTTTGAAAAATAACTTTTAAAATAAACAGGATTCAAAGTTTCAAACTCTTAGTTTAAATTCATTTTATTTATAACTCATATAGTTTCATTTCTTATATATAAGATTATTTTACAATTGTTGTTGCATTTATTTAGAATATTCAAACAACTTTTATTAACTGATATATATTTACATTTCAAACAACAAAACAATCAATTTATATACACTATAATAATTTTTGAAAAATTATTTTCTTTATGTATAAAATATAATCGAGGTAAAATTATTTCTTTTGCCCAATTTAAAATGATACTACATCAACTTGGCTCGTTTAAGTGTTTGGAAATCCCTATCGATAACATGGCGTCCCATATACTGACCAAAATTCACAAACAACTCAACGGATAAGCAAACACAATATAAAACATTTTATGATCACTAAAAATTATGCGCTCATATATATAATACACTCAAACTGAATCTAGGGTGCTACTGTCCCTATTAATACTGAGTACACATCAAAGCTTAAGAATATACACAATCTAAGCTCTAATACCAAATGTGACGATCCACAAATCTGTACCTTTTAAATCGACAATAATCCACACATGTCCGACCCAAAAAAGCACAGACTGATGGAGAGTCAAGAGAAAGAAAAAAAGAGAAGAAAAGAAGAGAAGAAAGAGAGAAGATTGAGCCAAACAGAACAATACAGAATCTCACATCGTAGCAGAAAACATATAATATCATATGAATGATCTTTACAAAATAGAAACTGTATATACATATATCAATCAGAATTCAACAATCAATCACTAGTTATCAGGCTGGACAGTTATAATAACCTGTCCTTACAATTGCCGACAATATACAACAACTAAGTAGCGGATAAGAAAAACTGATGCATGTGTATGAAATTGAAGATCTCCAGCTCTCCTGCTAAAGCACCAAAAGCACCAATCTGAACCTGTAAATATACTCGGTCTGACTCGAGCATTGAAAAGGAAGAACGTCCAGATTAGTCTAGTAAACCAGCGTGAGAAACACACTCAACCGAATTATTTTAAATTACTAAACTTTTCCTTTATCAAAACAAAAGCATCTCGTAAGGCACGCCCACATATAAACATGGACATGTTTTTACCTTACGATAACTAAAACATTTCATATCAATTCCTCTTATATTATATAGTGTATAGTATACAAATAACAATCATAATAGCCGAAATTATTACCATTATTAAATTCCATCATACTAGGCTCTACAAATAAAATGGAAGGTACGTAGTGGAGTTTGGATTTCCATACAAATGACTAGGTAAAGGGACTAACTTCTGAAAGTACATCTCTAAAGGAATGTACTAAGAAACCATTACAATGTTCCTCTACCAACACAAGATCGGCCCACCTCTGTAACTAGATGGTACCGAATATTTCATCCTTCGGTCATTACCTACCTTTTTCGAGGGCCCTTGAAGCATACAAACCACAATAATTAGATACACGACGTCATAGCATGTAAAGATATATTTATAAGAGGATGGTCATATCCTACTTGGGAGCGACCCACTTAGCCTTGCCGCATCTAACCCTGTTTTGGTCATTTCCGGTTGATGAGGTCTGAGGTAACAATTACCTTTCACAATCACATATCACATCACGATGAATGCCACATAGCCATTTCCATTAACTACTAATTGCCTTCCACAAAAATACAACCCTTCAGCTTATATATCTCAAGGAGAGTGTTAAGCTAAGAGAAGTTGCCTTCTTATCCATCACCGATGTACCTTGTAAAAACCAATGTACGTAATCTTTAGAAATGTAATGTCAGACAAACATCCATACAAGTTGTCCAGGAACAGGACAAACCGAAGGTGCTTTCCTACCACATTCTGTCGGAAAATCCCTAGGAATAGTAGTGAATAGTCCTTGCATTGGATATTTCATAACAAAGAGACTACTGCTACTGGATGTATATTGGATTTTAACCCCAAATGATTAACAAGCAGCCCCCCACTATTAATATCATAAATATCAACAACATCAATAACCTATACAATCGAATGCATATACGTTGGTCCGAAGTGGTTTTCAGATAAATCTGATCCCGGTCTTTTCGCACCAACAACGCAAAAGCGTTTCTCAACCTCACACAGAAACTAAATCTCATAGACTTATCATGTCTCTAACTTTCAACTTGCTATCATTTGGGCCAAGAAGGAAGCTCGATAGATTGGAGTAATACTCCGCACTACACGAATCAACATCCTCAACACAAATGATAATCAAGCCTACACAGAAGGCTACGTACTAAGTGTATGACTAAATAGTTCCCACATCAAGTCGAGGAACTAAAATGGCAAAATTTGATAGTTGGTTATTTAACAATCAAAATAAATGTTTAGTACCATAAGCAATCACTAGGGCCTTTTAATTAATCTTTTATTATTTAAATCATTTGCCAAATATTCACTTCAAATTATCTTTAAAATGATATATTCTCAAAACCATTTCTGTATTAGAACATTTCCATATACTTGTTTAATAATAAGTAATTCTCAATTCAATTTATTTTCAACAATTAGGAAATATTACATATACTTAATTCAGGATTAAGTATATATTTTATTCTTTAAGGAAAACATTCTCTTAAAACACATTTATTCGGGTCAAAACGAATGTTGCGTTAAACATCGTTACGACAACCCAAAATCATCAGTATAGAGGTTCGAAAATAAGATGGATATATAAATCCCATATACTATACAAAACATCTCCTTCGAAAATCATTTACTATAACAACACTATTATAGTCCATCATTTCCATTCTCCACGAAAACGTCTATTTTAACAATGAATGTTGAAATCTATGGTTTCGATACTTAACACATTTTAAAACATCTTCAAACCATTTTGCCCTATTTAAAATGTCATTTCCCAAAACATTTATTTAACTTCAAAAGATTATTCACTGTCCAAAATCATGAATATACTTTGTTTACCAAATCCAATATTTCTACACATTATTAAAGGATAACCCACTATCCAAAATCGTGAATATAATCCCTTTACCAAATTCATTACTTCTATATATTTTATTAAAGGATTATCCACTATCCAAAATCATGGATAAAATTCCTTTAATAATTCAAAATTCAATAAAACGTATATTTTCAAAATAATTTGAAAATCCTTTTTAATTTTAAATCATCACTTTATCATTTTTAAATTACCAAAAATAAGCCCAATGCTATAACATCACTAAATATATCAATTACAGCATCCAAAACATCATATATCACATGATGACAGCATATATATCCATATCTTTAAATAAACCAATACTGGTGAGGAATCCAGTTGGATGCCTCCAACCTGTCACCTGCAACAAATATATATTATAATAAGTTTATAATGTCCGCTTCAAGGCAGAGGCGTGTACAAAGGGTCATCCGCTAATACACGGGAACGTATAGGGTCTCATCTGCTCCAAAGGTAGGAATATATCCAAATACCAATCAATATATAGATAATATATCATATATCATCCAAACAATCATCAATCGACATAAAATAAATTTATTCTTACATATATAAAAATATCAGTGAGTCAGAAAGAGTGAGTTGTACTAACTCTGATTCCAATAGCAATTGCAGTGTTTTATTTCGAATAAAATTAAACTAGCCATTTAATTTCACCCAAAATTTACACTAGCTCCAATCTACTCCAAACCAGCTGTAAAATGTAGTGCTCGTCAATACGGACCCAACGTAAATTGTTTCGTCAAAAACGGACCTCGTATGACAAAGTTATGCAATTTTAAAGTGTGTACGAATTAATATATAATTTAATTTCAATTTCTTTTTATATTTTTAACGTTAAATAATCCAAGCCATCGATTTTCCCAACTGTAGATCTAGGCAACATGCGTTTCCTTCTCCACTGTCATTTTGAACCGATCGAAGAACCCATCTAGCGGCCACTTTAACTAATTGTCGCGATTACCTCGCTTGCATCGACAACAATCAGCGACCATCATCTTGTGGCCCTAGCCGAGATCTATCTTCTCCGTGAATATGATTGAACTCGGTGCCCCATCGACCACAAAAAACTCGAATAAACGCTGGCCCTTGGCGGTACAATTTTGGCCTCCACGCGACGAATTATATAATCATAGCCGTTAGATTTGTAGATCTCGATATGGACTTCAACTTTGTAGTTGAAAGCTTTTGATGAAAGACGACGGATTGGAAGAGATCGAGGGAAGAAGAATGCAAAATTCTGGCCATGTATTTCATGGTGGCGGCTAGCCCTAGAGGAGGTTCGATGAAAATGAGAAAAATTATGGCCTTTTATAGAAAATTTCGCGACACTATTCACCTAGAAAATTTTCGAGCTCGAAACGAAGCATGCCGCCTGGCATTTATAATGTTTTACCCCTATTCCGAATGCAATAGAACATATATCAGAAGCCAATTCGATCGTATTTGGAAGATAAGTTTACGAATCGATAATTTAAATTTAAAATTTACTTAAACAAATTTCTACGCGTTTCTGCTTGCCACGACTAAACCGTAAATCCGATTGACAAGAAACTTGAGATCTTACAATAATATAACATTTCGGATCCATTGGAATTGGTTTCGTCGAAATCTGAGACTGTATGAAAATGAATATTTTACACGTTAATTAAATATTAAATATACAATTTTAACAAATTAACTTTTAAATCAATTTCTAAAGTTTACCAAAATCATTCTAATTCAAATAGAATTTTTTTCAACTTTACAAATCATTTTCATTCATATTAAATCCAAATTCCAATTATTTCAGCAATTTCAAATATTAAATTAATAATTTAGTTATCCAATTAAATCACTATATTTCAAATATAAGTTATTCAGCTAACAAAATTAACTGATGAACATTTTAAATCAATTAAATCTACGAATTTCAAATGATAGAAATTCTAGGTCATTATAGTAGCTAAGTTTGTTGCGAAGTGTTTGACATACCAAACCATAAAAGTTGAGCAAGGAAGGCCTGGTGGATTATATTACGTTTGGAAATTTCGACTTGGAAGTGGGAGCGAATTTCAATAAATTTTATGGAAGGATTGCCTAAAAGTTAGAAGGGCAACGAGGCTATTTGGGTTGTTGTTGATAGACTTGCCAAGAGTGCTCATTTTGTTCCCATTAAAAGAAATACGATTAGCACCTCTCTTGTCCAGATTTATACTGAAGAGGTAGTTGTTTACATGGAATTCCAATATGCATAGTCAGTGATGGAGATTACTTGTTCACTATAGAATTTTGGAGGAGCCTATAAACAGCTTCGGGAACTTCTATGAACCTCAACACAGCATATCACCCGCAAACCGATGGACATATAGAGAGGATTAGAATTTTGGAAGACTTGTTGAGAGCTTGTGTTTTGGATTTCGAAAGACATAGGGTGCAGCATCTAACAATGGTTAAGTTTGCATATAATAATAGCTATTAAACTATGATGGGTATGTCCCCTTTTGAAGCACTTTATAGGCAACCATGCAAATCACCTAGTTGTTGGTGGGAAACCAGCGGCAAATTATTGCTTGGACCTAATTTGATCCATTATATCAAAGAGAAAGTAGAGTTGGTCAAGCAAAGGACAAAGGTAGCACAAGACCGTCAAAAATCTTATGCAGATAAAAGAAGGAAAGAGCTTGAATTTGAGGTTGGAGATATGACAATTGTTAAAATATCTCCTCTTAGGAAAGTTGTCAGATTTGGCAAGTCTGGATTTGACAGGTTTAGAAAATTGGCACCTATATTTATGGGGCCATTCAAAATTATGGAAAGAATAGGAAAATTGGCATATCGTATGGAGCTTCCTGACAAGTTAGCAGTAGTCCATAATATTTTCCACATTTCTCACCTTAAGAAATGCCTTCACGACACTACTAGAAGAGTAGAGCCTGATCAGTTAGGAGATTTTAAGACGGAGCTGACAGTGCCCCATGCCACCACATGCATTGTGGAGCACGGCATTAGGAGACTCCGCAATAAAATAATTAAGTTGGTCTAAGTACAATGAGGGGACAATTTGGAGGAAAGCATGTAACACCCCATATTTTTATAACATTAATTAGAATAATTAATTGGGTAAACTAAATAAATAATGTGGAGATTAATAAGTTGATAATTGGTTAGCTAAGGGTAGTCGTGCCATGTTAATGTGCAAACTAAAATGAAATAACCTAAGCTTATGCATCAGGAGATGAGAAGGGAAATATGGGAAATAGGTGGAGCTCATACCCTAAAACCCTTAGGAGATAGAATGCTCAAGTTTATTTCATTTTACTCGAACTAAAAATACAAAGGCCGGCTACCATTATCATTCTCAAGAAGAAGATTAAAGCTAGGATTCAAGGGAAGGGAAACAATCAACTGAATCAACATTAAATCTCACATCTATAATCTCAAAGCTAAGGTGAATAATTACTACATCCCAATTTCTTTTAGTTTTGGGTTTTAAGATTATACCCGAAATGATTTTGCAAGTATATGCCATGTTTTAATGATTAATATATATATATATATATATATATATATATATATTATTGATGGATTATATATGTCATGTTTGTTTTATGATATGTTTGACATGAAAACCTTATTTAATTACATCCATATGCCTTGAAAATTTTAATATAGGTCAGAAATGATATTCTAGAGATAGGTTTCCATGTTCATAATTTTCTGAATTAATAAGGATTTTATGTCAATTTTCTAGCAAAGGAAATTATTTATTGGGTTATAAATTATTAACAGCTAAAATAACAATTATTTGGGTTTGAAATTTTTATATGTTGGAAAACATATTAAAATAGATTTTTTGGAATTTTTCTAAATTTTTCCTAAGTGTTTTGATGAATATATAAAATTATTTAAGGTATGGGATTTAAATGTTTTATATATTTAATTAAGGAGAAGGAGAATTGTAAAATAAAATGATTATTTAATTTTAAAAATGGTGGCAGCACATTTCTATGTTAACCAATAAGAATTTGGCAAACAAAGGCAGGTTAGTTGAAAAGATTTCCTTTTTAAATTAGAAACAAAGAAATCACATTTTTTACATGTTTCAACCTTTACGGCAATAAACCTTCCGACCCATACCTTATGATAAGGTCGAGAGGTCCAATGCTTTTGACAAGGTTAAGCCAATGCATATGGTATCAAGCTATTTGGTACGTAATGAATGGAAAGAGTCGAAGTATTCTAAGTGGAAGGGTTGATGGCCAAAGAGGTTGGGTATGTTTGTTTTATAAACCAAAAGTTGTCACCTACTTTGCTTTCGAATAAGAGCTTCCGACTTGGTCGCTTTCGACTAGGTCAAATGTTTAAATTAAGGGTTTTAAACCTTTCGACACCGTCGAAAGGTTACTGCTGTTTTAACACTATTCTATTTTGAAACCTTTCGACACAATCGAAAGGGTTACTACCACTTTATAAGTGTTTTGTTTTGAACCTTTTGACAAAGGCGAAAGGTTTACTTGTTTTAAAAAAACTAGCCGCTTCTCCATGCTTTTGAAACGAAGCTTTCGACTTAGGTGATTAAAGCTTGTTTTATAAATTGAAGTAAAACCCAAAGCTTTCAAAATAGTTATTTTAAATGATATGTTTAAGTAACAACCCGTCTTTCACTCCACGGAAAGGCGAATCATTAATTGGGAAGAAAGGGATAGAAAAGAGAAAGAAAGAGAAGAAAGAGAAGAAAGAAACAACATCAGAATCTCAACAGCGGAACGAATAAATTATATTAATCACATAAGATATTACATAGTATACAACATCTATCAAAGTTACACAATTTTATATTATAAATTAGACAGTTATAATCACCTGTCTAACATACAAACCAAGATACAACACAATACAAACAACTCAGAGAACACACAGCGGAACACTATATCTACAAACATTGAAGCCTCCTGCTCCATATCTCCTCCATATTTCGTCAATACTAACCTGAATCCCTTGGCTACTCGTAAAAATTTGAGTACCCAAGAGTTTAAGAAAACATAAATAAACTCCTGGTCAGACATGGGTCTGGTGTGAGTAAACAGGTTAAAGTTGTATAACTTTGAAAACCTTTGAAAACAAAGGTATCACGTATGACTTCCCACACATAAACATGGGTAAGATTTTACCTTACGCTAACCAAAACTTTGATACGAAATTCTATTGTATTATAATAGGGTCTAGGGTTTTCGAGTAAATAGAAAATAGTCGAAATTGTTACATTCATTAAATTCCAGCTACTCGCCACAAAAGTGGGTAATACAATCAAAACCGTAAGGGCACGTACGAAGAATAGGTTTCCATCAATGGCAGGGCTACTGGGTACCGCCCGTCACAGTACGTGGCCTAGATCACCGTACCGAGGATCTACCCTAAATCCCCTGCAACACAAGGCCGGAACCATCCTTTACTGGACAGTCCCAAACAAGAAAACCCCGCAGTTGTTTCGAACCAACTTCCCACACAGCCGAATAAAAAGGGACTCTAGACAGAGGTAAATCTCGTCCTACTTGGATGCTACCCACTTAGCCTTGCTGCACCTCCCCTGTTTTAGCCATTCTCCGTTGATGAGGCTTGAGGCTACGATTACCTTTAGAGAACACATCTCTTAGAATGCTCATCGTCCACCTGACGAAGTTCTGAAAGCATTCAATCCATACTAGTTCGTTCCGGGTTCGAATGAAACCGAAGGCATTATCTCGTTACACTCATTTTGCAATCACCTTCAGAGCTAACGACAATAACCCTTGCACTTTAAATCTGCATCTCTATACAAAGCACTATCTCCGTTTACTCATTTTGGAATCACCCACAGAGTTAACGACCATAGCCTTTCTCTGAATCTTCACTTGAGATGTCACGACCTATCGTTTAACCTGGATCGATGTGGTTTTCGGATAATCAAATTTGATACCCGATCCCGGTCACATCGAAATCCAAATGTATCTTAAAGGCCAAGTTGTTTAAGATTTAAACAATTCAATTCATTTCAATTCAATACTTGAATTCACACAGCATTTACAGACAAATATCACACACTTATCACAGATATATCCAAATATCATATCACAGAATATCATAGATTATCATCCAAAAGATATCTACCAAATCAAACATTCTACTTAAACAATCATCCATAAGCAACCATAATTAATCCATGTTATAATTAATTTAATCAACTTAAACTAAATTAGTTACTTAAGAATTAATTACCTAAACTTGCTTAATTAATCATTAATTAATTACAACCCATTTAATTAATTAATCATTCCTATAAATATCCATCTTAATTAATCATCCTTGATTAATTATTCTCTAATTACTTTAAGTAATTGGCCTTAATTAATTTACACAAATTAATTATTCACAAACAATTACAGTAATTGACCATTAGTTACTTCATTAATTAATCAACTGTAATTAATTACATTAATTCTTAATTAATTACATTAATTAATTATACTTTAATTAATTACTTTCATTAATCAACCTAAATTAATCATAACAGTAATTAATTAATCCTTAATTACTTCTTAATTAACTCCTTATTAATTTTATAAATCCTTTGATTAATTACACCAAGTAATTAATCCTTAATTACTTCTACCAAGTAATTATCCTTTAAATAACTTTCCATTAAGTAATTTCCCTTATATCAATTACATCCAGCAATTTATTCATCAATTACTTACACTAAGTAATTACACTTATCAAATCTCATTAAGTAATTATACTTAATAAATTACCAAGTGACTATCTTTAATTAATTAACAAATTAATTAACTAAATTAATCACATTCATCTCACTAATCACAATTGAGTAATTCATCACTTAATTACCCTTTAAACAAATTAATTAAACCTTAATCGCAGATGATTTATTCTTTATTAATTAATAAACCTTGATTATTAACAAATATCCATTAATACAAAGTAATCAATCCCTAATTACTTTTATAATTAATTAATTAAACTTAATTAACTAATTAATTATCTCTTAATTATTAATTAATAAAACTCAATTATTAATTAACAACCTTAATTACAAATTAATTAATGCATAATTACCAATTAATCAATCATTAATGATAATTAATTAACCCTTTAATAATAGTTAATTAATCCTTAATTAATCTTTAATTATAGATTAATAATCTCTTAATTATTAATTAAGAAAACCTAATTATTACTTAATAAAACTTTATTAAGTACTTCTTAATTACCAGTTTAATTAACCCTTCATTACTTAATTAATTAATTTCTAATTACAAATTAATTAATCTATAATTATTAGTTAATCAATCATAATTATTTGTTAATTAAATAAATTAATTATCCTTAATTAATCACTTAATTAATCCTCATCAACAATTAATTAATTTAATTAATTAAACTTAAAATTTCTTAATTAACTTAATAAATCTCAACTCATTAAAAATCTTTATTAATCTTAAGATAAAAAATTAAATTTAATTATCATTAAAAAAATATCTTAGTAATTAACTTTACTTAATTAAATCATTAATTAAGTTTTAAAATAAAATAATCCTTAATTACTTATCTCTTTTTATTAATTAACAGTTCTTAAGTATAATTTAATAAATCACTTAATCATTAACTATTAATTAATAAATTACTAATCATTAACTAATTCAATTAATTAATCACTATTTAATTATCTCATCAATTATCAAACTTTAATTGAGTTTTTAAGATAAAAACATTCCCTTATTAATTAACTTTTTAACATTTCAATTTAAATTTGATAATAACTTAAGAATTTAACTTAATACATTTAAGTTAAACAAATCATACAAATTAATATATTCAAACAATTTATTACAAAGAAATGAATTTTCAAGAAATTTAATTTAACCTGATTATTTAGAATTAAAAAATTACTTTCATTTAAATTTTAAAAACTTACTTAAACATTTTCTTTGGGTTTAATCCATATGTAATTGAATGAAAACCAAGTACTTCTTTCATCTTTCCTCTTATAAAAGGGTTTGATTTAAATTTTAAAACTATTTGGTTTAACTATTTAAACTGTTAAAACCTTAACAGTTTCACTCAAGTTTTGCATACGACCCAGGTAAAAAATCGAGTCAAAATCCTTTTACCTCGAAACCATCTTCGAGACATCAAACGAACCCAAAACCCAGACATCACTGACACAACCTTGCCACTGTGAACCTTGCACCATCCACAATGATCTTTCGACCACCGCCAGAACCTCCCACATATCCACGATTGCTCCAGCAACCCACCACGATCATCAAAGCACCACCACAAGCCATGATTCCAAATCGAACCATCCAGTTGAAACTAGAACTCAAACCACTGCCAGAAAAAGGCCTTACCCCATCGACTCTGACCACCGGAAGATGCGCAACCCCGTCCACACCTTGCCGAACTCCTACGTAACCAATCCCCGCAGCCTTGAGCCACTCGATCATCCATAGACGCAATAACGATCACAAATCAGACCCTTAACCAAACTAGGTTAAAAACATAGTTCGACCTCCCGCCGCTGCCACGCTGCTATCCCCACTTCTACCATTCTTGCCCACTCCTCTGATCATTCAACTTGCTCCAGCAAGAAACTCGACCACCAGATATACTCCAATCACCAGAAAATCCCAAAACTCCAAACCCTGGTCATCTAAGAACTGCACCCTCAATACAATTCTAAAAATTGTAATTTTTGTTTTAAAAATCTTAATTTCCATAGATGATTCAAGACATAAACTCCAATCAGTAGAATACAATATTTGGTTTCACAAGTTTTAAAAGATTTCTACTGTTATTTCCCAAATGCAAGCATATTTCAAAACTTACATACTTGTTTATATTTTTAGTACCTAGATTATGCTAAAACTACTCTATTTTGTTTTTAATCCAAATGCTAACAGTGATTAATTAAAAAGATATGAATTTGATTGATTAGTAAACACTGAAACCTGGAAACAGAGATATATCAACATGCACAATTCAATACTCACATACATACAGTGTATATACATATATATACATATGCAAAGATATTTCATTTTATAAATCATATGAAAGAAAATTTAAACCCACTTTAGCTTTTGAAAAAAAAAATGTTTACTCACCTATTTAAAGAGGCAGAGAGTTTTTGGGAAAAACTGGAAGCTTTGAACTTGATGCCTTGATTTCTTTAAAAATTGAAAAGCTTTGAATAATTTGAAAACCATGGCCTCTGGAAACTTGTAAGCTTTGATTTTTCTTCAGATTTACTTGCATTCATTCTTAAAAATGATTACATGTTAGAGAATAAATGGTTACAGACTGGATTGTTTACGGAGCTTTGGTGTTTTTGAGGGATGTGTTCAGGTTTGCATTTAAAAATCTTACAGGCTTTGTATAAAAATGGTTACAGGGAAAAAACATTTCAGATTGGTTTGAACTTGTACAATGTTTTACAGGTTATGGATTTTGGTTTGTGGAGATGATTTCAGGTCTGAGACAATTGATTTCTGGGTTGCATTGTCTGATTTGTTTTGAGGAGTGTTTGCAGGCTAAAGATAAAAGGATTAATATGTTTTGAACTTGAATTTGAGAATGGTTATAGGTTTTGAGAAATTTACTAGTTCTGGGTTTGCATTTTGAAAATGTGAGAATGAACAAAGAAAATGGAATGGAGGGAGGATATAGATTTATACAGACTTATTTTAAAATTAAAGAAAATAAAATTTGAATTATGACACTTGTCATTACAAATATTTGATTACCTTACACATGTATGTAAGATGCATATAAAATTAACACTTGTAGTTATTTACTTTTATTTTATTAAAATTATTTAAAAGCCTTTATAATGAATTTTCCTAATTAATAAATATATTTTAAATGCCTTTCTAATTTATATAAATAAAACTTTTTTTAAAAGAAATAAAATATAAACCAATTATGATTTAAATAAAATCATATATAATATATTAAATTCATTTTAAAATGTTAATATAAACCTTTTGTATTAACTTACTATTAAATAAACACTTTTCAAATTTATATAAATAATATCTTTAAAGAAAACAATATAAAACAAAATCTTTATTTAAATAAAAACTTTATTCATACATTTCATATCAAAATATATTAAAATAATTATCTTTAAAGATTCGAATTTAAATCCAGATTCAAATTCAAATTTTACTTTTAAAATCCAATTTAAAAATCAACTCAAACATTTATATTTTTAAATAAACACCTTATTAAGTTTATAATTGATTATTCTATTTAAAAACAACTTAAATACACACACACACACACACACACACACACACACATATATATACATATATATATTTAAACAACACTTATTAAATTTGAAAATAATAAGTCTATTAAAATCAAATTTATAAAATAACACAAATTAAATAATTAATTTTATTTAAAACAATCTATAACCATAATTAAAACATCACATTATTATTATTTGGTTATTTATATTTGAAAATAACAATTTTATCAATTTTAAATAATTTAAATTAAGAGATTATCACATTTTAAATTCCTTGAAATTCTAGGATACACATTCCTCCCCCTTAAAAGAATTTCATCCCCGAAATTTAAAACAAAAGATAATCCAAAGGTTTTAATTTTATTACAACAATCCAAGTATACACATCAACCATACACTATCAATCAAACAACCATTCATCCAACAAACAATTTCATCGAAACAAACAAATCATTCAAACAAACAACTCTAGCTATCCGGACATAGATCCAGAAAAGCTTCCTAAAATTCTCCAGAGTGTCCCAAATACAGATACTGGGATACTCGCTCTACTAAATCCAAATTGGCTACACCACTAAGCTATTGAGCTCCCACTCATCTAGATCTACTACCTACACAAGATATCTGACCACAGACAAGATCGACTCAACTACCAAACCCTCCTAAACTGCTGGCTCCACAATCAGTGATGGACCAAACACGTACTCCTTCAGAGATACGTGAGATACATTGAATCCCAGTCTTCCCAACTGGCAATTCAACCTCAAAGCCAAAACACTTATCCTTACAAAAACTTAGAAAGATCCAATATAATTCAGAGCTATCTTTCTAGCCTTACCCAATCTTATTTGCTCCCTTTTACCGATGAAATAACAACCAAGTCTCCAACTTCGAATTCCAAATTCCTCCGTCTCTAATCCACAGAACTCTTCTGACGATCCTGGGCTACCTTCATCCTTCCTGATCAGCTCAACATTCGCTGATGCTTCTTGAACAAACTGGATCAAAAACAACCCAACAAAATGATCCTCTCAAGATCTACCGAAATCAAGAACACAAACTCTACTATCATCAGTAGAAATCTAACTTCTCCTATCCGAAAAATTCAAAACAGATGCACTTGCCAATCTGACCCTCAGATCCTGAAAAATTTCCTTTAGAAACCCTCTAATCCAAACACTGCAACTTTCAGTTGCTTCCATTCTAGAATAGCTGCCACCATGCATCCGCTGAACAACTCTGATCTGGAGCAGATGAGAATGTCGTCGATGAATACGAGCATAAACTTGATCAACCCATCCGGAAAATATGGTTTCTCAGATCCATAAAGAGAAAACACAGAAGTCCCAAAAAATCTTGAGCTGCTTCACCCAAAACCTCTTCCCAGGAGACATCCTTCTACCTAACTGATCTACCGGTAGCTCCATGAACCAAGTTGATGCGGAACTCAATCTCTAATGCAAACAAATCTCTGTCTTCCCTGAAGACATCCAAAAAAATCCTGCTAACTTAAGAGAATCACTCAAACCATCGCAAGTCACTTTTGCGATCAACCCAGCCTAATTCCAAAGAAGCTGTCCTCTCTTCACTAATCAAAACAGTTCATGCTTGTTTGACCAATCCATCGAAGAAACGGGTCCACTTTCTGCTTCAGAACTCCACCTCTAGGAAACTGCTAAGCCAAAAGATCTTCCAGCTGGAACACACAACATCTCCCAGCTACTCCGCTACCACAGATGCCAAAGACTTCTTATCCAAAGCTCCTTGGGAAACTTGGACCTCAAACCAAACACAACATCCTACTGAACTCAGCCACATCACCGATGCAGACACACTTCCTAAAAATCACTCGCATTTGCTTAACCGATTGATTCAAACTCTCAAAAATCTGCTCACACGAGCGTGCTCAAACTTATACTTCGATGATGGACTCTGAACCTTAACAGGTTTCCTTCAGAGATTGGAGAAATCCTTACACCATAGCAAAGCTCACTCGAGATGGTATTAGGTCTACAGTCTCGACAGATACACTTCCAACTTCAAACATTCAAACTCCAACCATTGGAAGTCGTATTACACACACCACTACCCTATCTACCTCTTGAACTCATATTGGGAAACCCGAACAGGTAACCCAACAAATCAGGTAGATATATATATATGTATGTATGTATGTATGTATGTATGTATGTATGTATGTATGTATGTATGTATGTATGTATGTATGTATGTATGTATTTCAAAATTACAAGCACGCTCTCTCAAGAAGAAATCACTCCAAACCCTAGATATTCACTCAATCTAGCGCTCTGATACCAACAGTAACAACCCGTCTTTCTCTCTATAGAAAGACGAATCACTAATTAGAAAGAAAGGGGTAGAAAAAAGAAAGAAACAGAAGAAAGAAAGAAACAACATCAGAATCTCAACAGCGGAACGAATGAATTATATTAATCACATAAGATATTACATAGTATACAACATCTATCAGAGTTACACAACTTTATATCATAAATTAGACAGTTATAATCACTTGTCTAACATACAACTCAAGATACAACACAATACAAACGAATCAGAGAACACACAGCGGAACACAATATCTACAAACACTAAAGCCTCCTGCTCCATATCTCCTCCAGATTTCGTTAAAGCTAACCTGAATCCCTTGGCTACTCATAAAAATTTAAGTACCCAAAAGTTTAAGAAAACAAAATAAACTCTGGGTCAGACATGGGTCTGGTGTGAGTAAACGGGTTAAAGTTGTTAACTTTGAAAACCTTTAAAAACAAAGGTATCACGTAAGACTTCCGACACATAAACATGGGTAAGTTTTTACCTTACGCTAACCAGAACTTTGATAGGAAATTCTGTGATATTATAAAAGGATCTAGGGTTTTCAAGTAAATAGAAAATAGCCGAAATAGTTATATCAATTAAATTTCAGCTACTAGCCACAAAAGTGGGTAATACAATCAAAACCTTAAGGGCGCGTAGGAAGAATGGGTTTCCATTAATGGCAGGGCTACTGGGGTACCGCCCGTCACAGTACGTTGCCTAGATCACCGTACCAAGGATCCACCCTAAATCCCCTACAACACAAGGCCGGAACCATCCCTTACTGGACAATCCCAAATAAGACAACCCCGTAGTTTTTTCGAACCAACTGCCCACACAGCCAAATAAAAAGGGACTCTAGACAGGGGTAAATCTCGTCCTACTTAGGTGCTACCCACTTAGCCTTGCTCCACCTCCTCTGTTTTAGCCATTCTCGGTTGATGTGGCTTGAGGCTATGATTACCTTTAGAGAACACATCTCTTAGAATGATCATTGTCCACCTGACGATGTTCTGAAAGCTTTTAATCCATACAAGTTCGATCCGGGTTTGAACGAAACCGAAGGCATTATCTCGTTACACTCATTTTGGAATCACCCTCAGAGTTAACGACAATAACCTTTGCACTTTAAATCTCTATCTCTATACAAAGCACTATCTTCGTTAACTCGTTTTGGAATCACCCTCAAAGTTAACGACCATAGCCTTTCTCTGAATCTTCACTTGAGATGTCACGACCCATCGTTTAACTTGGATCGATGTGGTTTTCAGATAATCAAATTTGATACCTGATCCCAGTCTCATCGAAATCCAAACGTATCTTAAAGGCCATGTTGTTTAAGATTTAAACAATTCAATTCAATTCAATACTTGAATTCATACAGCATTCACAGATAAATATCACATATTTATCACAGATATATCCAAATATCATATCACAGAATATCATAGATTATCATCCAACAGATATCTACCAAATCAGGCATTCTACTTTAATAATCATCCATACGCAACCATTATTAATCCATATTACAATTAATTTAGTCAACTTAAATTAAATTAATTACTTAAGAATTAATTACCTAAACTTGCTTAATTAATCATTAATTAATTACAACCCATTTAATTAATTAATCATTCCTATAAATATCCATCTTAATTAATCATCCTTGATTATTTATTCTCTAATTACTTTAAGTAATTAGCCTTAATTAATTTACACAAATTAATTATTCACAAACAATTACACAGTAATTAACCTTTAATTACTTCTTTAATTAATTAACTGTAATTAATTACATTAATCCTTAATTAATTACATTAGTTAATTATACTTTAATTAATTACTCACATTAATCAACCTTAATTAGTCACAACAGTAATTAACTAATCCTTAATTACTTCTTGATTAACTCCTTATTAATTTTATAAATCCTTTGATTAATTACACCAAGTAATTAATCCTTAATTACTTCTACCAATTAATTATCCTTTAAATTACTTTCCATTAAGTAATTTCCCTTATATCAATTACATCTAGCAATTTATTCATCAATTACTTACACTAAGTAATTACACTTATCAAATCTCATTAAGCAATTATACTTAATAAATTACCAAGTGACTATCTTTACTTAATTAATAAATTAATTAACTTAAATTAATTACATTCATCTCACTAATCACAATTAAGTAATTCATCCCATACTTACCCTTTAAACAAATTAATTAATCCTTAATCACAAATTAATTATTCTTTATTAATTAATAAACCTTAATTATTAATCAACATCCTTTAATACAAAGTAATCAATCCTAATTACTTTTATAATTAATTAATTAATCTTAATTAACTAATTAATTATCTCTGAATTATTAATTAATAAAACTTATTTATTAATTAACAACCTTAATTGCAAATTAATTATTCCATAATTACCAATTAACCAATCCTTAATGATAATTAATTAACCCTTTATAATAGTTAATTAATCCTTAATTAATCTTTAATTATAGATTAATAATCTCTTAATTATTAATTAAGAAAACCTAATTATTACTTAATAAAACTTTATTAAGTACTTCTTAATTACTAGTTTAATTAACCCTTAATTACTTAATTAACTAATTTCTAATTACAACTTAATTAATCTCTAATTATAAGTTAATCAATCATAATTATTAGTTAATCAAATAAATTAATTATCCTTAATTAATCACTTAATTAATCCTTGTCATTAATTAATTAAATTAATTAATTAAACTTAAATTTTCTTAATTAACTTAATAAATCTTAACTCATTTAAAATCTTAATTAATCTTAAGTTAAACATTAACTTTAATTATCATTAAAACATTTTATCTTAGTAATTAACATTACTTAATTAAATCATTAATTAAGTTTTAAAATAAAATAATCCTTAATTACTTATCTCTAATTATTAATTAACAATTCTTAATTATAATTTAATAAATCACTTAATCCTTAACTGTTAATTAATAAATTACTAATTATTAACTAATTCAATTAATTAATCACTCTTTAATTATCTCATTAATTATCAAACTTTAATTGAGTTTTTAAGATAAAATATTTCCTTATTAATTAACTTTTTAACATTTCAATTTAAATTTGAAAATAACTTAAGAATTTAACTTTATACATTTAAGTTAAACAAATCATACAAATTAATTTATATAAACAATTTATTACAAAGAAATGAATTTTCAAGAAATTTAATTTAACCTGATTATTTAAAATTTAAAAACTTACTTTCATTTAAATTTTAAAAACTTACTTAAACATTTGCTTTGGGTTTAACCCATATATACTTGAATCAAAACAAAGTACTTCTTTCAACTTTCTTGTTATAAAAGAGTTTGATTTAATTTCAAAACTGTTTGGTTTAACTATTTAAAATGTTAAAACCTTAACTGTTTCACTCAAGTTTTGCATACGACCCAAGTAAAAAATCGAGTCAAAATCCTTTTACCCCGAAACCATCTACGAGACATCAAACGAACCCAAAACCAGACATCACCTACACAACCTTGCCACTGTGCACCTTGCACCATCCACGATTATCTTCCGGCCACGGCCAAAACCTCCCACATATCCACGATTGCTCCAGCAACCCACCACGATCATCAAAGCACTACCACAAGCCATGACTGCAAATCTAACCATCTAGTTGAAACTGGAACTCAAACCACTGCTAAGAAAAGTCCTCGCCCCATCAACTCTGACCACCGGAAGATACGTAACCTCGTTCACACCTTGCCGAACTCCTACGCAACCAATCCCCACAACCTTGAGCCACTCGATCATCCATAGATGCAACAACGATCACAAATCAGACCCTCAACCAAACTAGGTTAAAAACATAGTTCGACTTGCCGCCGCCACCACGGCGAACTATCCCCACTTCTACCATTTTTGCCCACTCCTCTGATCATTCATCTAGCTCTAGCAAGAAACTCGACCACCAGATATACTCCAATCACCAGAAAATCCCAAAACTACAAACTCTGGTCATCTAAGAACGACACCCTCAATACAATTCTAAAAATTGTAATTTTTGTTTTAGAAATCTTAATTTCCATAGATGATTCAAGACATAAACTCGAATCAGTAAAATACAACACTTGGTTTCACAAGTTTTAAAAGATTTCTACTGTTATTTCCCAAATGCAAGCATACTTCAAAACTTAAATACTCATTTATATTTTTAGTACCTAGATTATGCTAAAACTAATCTATTTTGTTTTTAATCCAAATGCTAACAGTGATTAATTAAAAAGATATGAATTTTGATTGATGGGTGAACACTGAAACCTGGAAACAGAGATATATCAACATGCATAATTCAGTACTCACATAAATATAGTGTACATACATATATATACACATGCAAAGATATTTCATTTCAGAAATCATATGAAAGCAAATTTAAACCTACTTTAGCTTTTGAAAAAAAAAAGTTTACTCACATATTTAAAGAGGCAGAGAGTTTTGGGAAAAACTGGAAGCTTTGAATTTGACAGCCTTGATTTGTTTAAAAATTGAAAAGCTTTGAATAATTTGAAAACCATGACCTCTGGAAACTTGTAAGCTTTGACTTTTCTTCAGATTTACTTGTATGCATTCTGGAAAATGATTATAGGTTAGAGAATAAATGGTTACAGACTGGATTGTTTACAGAGCTTTGGTGTTTTTGAGGGTTGTGTTCAGGTTTGCATTTGAAAATCATACAGGCTTTGTATAAAAATGGTTACAGGGGAAAAATATTTCATATTGGTTTGAACTTGTACAATGTTTTACAGGTTATGGATTTTGGTTTGTGGAGATGATTTCAGGTCTGAGACAATTGATTTCTGGGTTTCATTGTTTGATTTGTTTTGAGGAGTGTTTGCAGGCTGAAGATAAAAGGATTAACAAGTTTTGAACTTGAATTTGAGAAGGGTTATAGGTTTTGAGAAATTTTCTGGTTTTGGTTTCGCATTTTAAAATGTGAGAATGAACAAAGAAAATGGAAAAGAGGGGGGATATAGATTTAAATAGATTTATTTTCAAATTAAAGAAAATAAAATTTGAATTATGACGCTAGTCATTACAAATCTTTGATTACCTTACACATGTATGTAAGATGCATATAAAATTAACACTTGTAGTTATTTACTTTTATTTTATTGAAATTATTTAAAAGCCTTTATAATGAATTTTCTTAATAAATAAATATATTTTAAATTACTTTCTAATTTATATAAATAAAACTTTTTTAAAAGAAGTAAAATATAAACCAATTATGATTTAAATAAAATCATATATAATATATTAAATTCATTTTAAAATTTTAATATAAACCTTTTATATTTATTTACTATTAAATAAACGCTTTCCAAATTTATTTAAATAATATCTTTAAGGAAAACAATATAAAACAAAATCTTTATTTATAAAAACTTTATTCATACATTTCATATCAAAATATATTAAAATAATTACCTTTAAAGATTCAAATTTAAATCCAGATTCAAATTCAAATTTTACTTTTAAAATCCAATTTAAAAATCAACTCAAATATTTATGTTTTTAAATAACCACATTATTAAGTTTATAATTGATTATTCTATTTAAAAACAACTTAAATACACACACACACACACATACATACATACATACATACATACATACATACATATATATATATATATATATATATATATATATATATAAACAACACTTACTAGATTTGAAAATAATAAGTCTATTAAAATCAAATTTATAAAATAACACAAATTAAATAATTATTTTTATTGAAAACAATCTATAACCATAACTAAAACATCACATTATTATTATTTGATTATTTATATTTGAAAATAATAATTTTATCAATTTTAAATAATTTAAATTAAGAGATTATCACATTTTAAATTCCTTGAAATTCAGGGATATCACGGTTTAAAGCTTTCGAAGCAGAGTTTTCGACAAACTTGAAAGGTTGCTTCCAATGGTTTCGAAAAGTTTTAGTTGAATGATTGTGGAAGGTTTAATTCAATGGTTTGGAAAGGTTTATTGAATGGTTTCGAAAGGTTTTAGTTGAGTGATTTCGAAAGGTTTGTTCGCTGGTTTTGAAAGGCTTATTGAATAGTTTCGAAAGGTTTTAGTTGAATGATTTGAAAGGTTTATTGAATGGGTTTGAAAGGTTTATTGAATGGTTTCGAAAGGTTTAATTCAATGGATTCGAAAGGTTTAAATGGAAGGTTTTCCAAGGTTTTTCTAAGGCTGTGTTTTAAGGTGGATTTAAAGAAGGACGTCTAAAGTTTTATAGCTTTCGAAAGGTTTTCTTTTCAATGGATTCGAAAGGTTTAGAGAATGGTTTCGAAAGGTTTAACATATGATTTTGAATGGTTTGAGGAATGATTTCGAAAGGTTTGCTACTGGTTTTGAAGGAGATGTTTTCAAAGGTTTAGAAAGAGTTTTTTTCAAGTGTTTAAATATTTTCATCAACTAAGAATTAAGTAAAGAATATATATATATGGCATGATGATATGATTTTGAGTAAAGCATAAAGATTATATACTTCTCCCTATTTAAGTTTGATTTAAAGGCTTTAAATCATTTTGAAATTATTTTCAAGGAAAATTATGGGAGGGGATTCTTAAGTGAGAATGATACCAATATTAGAAAACTAGACGGGACTAGTATAGAGTCGTGCCTTATACATTAGCTAATAGCCCCAGCTAATTGTTGTCCAAAATTTTAGTGTGTGGGGCTGTGTCACAGGTAGACTAAAATTATGGTTACACACCGAAAGGAATACATGTCTATATATAGATAGGTTATTGGTGATCCCGAAAAACCATTAGGATCGGGAAGACCTAGGAGATGATTAAGTTAGGGGACAGACCATCCAGAAGTTAATTATTTATCGAATAGTTAAGGATAGACCGTTTATATGGGAAATGTTTAACAGATAGTTAAGAATAGATAATCCAAAAGAAGAAATCTAACAGGTGTTAGGTTAATTTTGATTATATTGTCTGGTAGGCCCAAGTCAGCCAAAGGTTAAAAGTTATCCAATCAAAACTTGTGTGTTTGAATAGATAGTTAATTTTTACCTAATATTTATGTATGTTTGCATAAAGATTGCTTTACAATATTTAACCATTGTGGATGCAGGAGAACAATATATGGTTTTATGAAAGGTTTTTCAAAGATATGTTTTAAAAGGATGTTAGTGAGGGGAAACTCATTCTACTAAGTGACGTGGTCTCACTTAGCATAATTATTTCGGGATGTATAATAATATTCACACCAATCTTTATGTCTGACTTGAAGTTTATGTTTTTCCCTTAAACTCTCGGGTGCTCAAAATTGGTTTGAGTAGGCTGAGGGGTTAATATTCTTTTTCAGGTTTTAGAAGGTTGACGAATAAGCTACCGGAGGCAAGCAGAAGGCAAGGGATAACTACTTAGGATTTGCATTTCTTGTTATTTTTTGATGGATTTTCTGCTTTATTGTTTGTATTAGTTTTATTATGACCATATGACTTTGATCGACCAAGGGGGTATTTTCATATACCGCTCTTGAAGTAATTTGTAATAATTATACTTGATCTATGCCTAGGAATGATTTGGGGATTATGCGTTGTGAAGGTGAAATTTTTTATTTTAAAATGTAATGAAGTAAATGTGGTTTTTTTTGGAAATTGTATTTTATTTCATATTCAAATGCTTCTGGTGTTATTGATAGCATTATCATAGCCATATTAAGTCGTTGGAAGCTAATATTATAAATGACTACAGCATCTATAGCGCTAAGTTTTGGGCCTTTAGATAGGGGATGTTACAGCTTGGTATCAAAGCATAGTTTGTGAAATACTTTAACTAAAAATGATTTTTGAAAACATAATTCTTAGAAATTAGAGATAAGATCAGGATATGGGATAACGTTATAGTAAAGTACTTGTATTTGCTAAATATAAAATACGTTATGTCTCTAGACTCCTATCTTAGTTAAAATATTCATCTGTATCTCACAAAATTTGAATACAAATATGGAGCGAAGAAGAGGTAGAGTAAATCTCGGAGGAGATAGCACCACCACTAATGGAAATGCCCGACCAAATATTAGGAGAGGACTTGGTCAGGCACAAGCTAAAACTGTTCGTGTAGGAGTACCTCGGATGGACAATAGGAGAAATGTATCAATTCTTTGTAAACATGAAGCAAACCAAAATAGCAGCCGCAGTTGTCAGGGGTAATGCTGCTGGAGATGGAGCTCAAGAAGATTCGATGGTCAATCAGTATGATAACTTGAGTAGGGTTTACACAAGGCTTGGAGGGAAGCCATTTATTAGTATTGAAGATGCGATCAAGGTGGAAAATTGGCTACTGCATTGCGAGAGAATTTTTTCTAACTTAGGATTGAATGATGCACAGAAGAGGAGATTGGCTTCGAGGCAGCTGCTCTATTCCAGTGGAATATTGTTACTGCTAGATTTGATGAGGAAACCATAACTTGGGAGGAGTTTAGGAGAAGGTTTTCAGAAAGATTTATGTCTGTAATGGTGCAGTCGGCATCGATGAGGAAGTTTGTAGAGTTGGAACAAGGAGATATGGTCGTCTTGGAGTATGCAAGGAAGTTTGAGGAGTTGGCCCGATATGGGTATGCTTTGGCAGACATCGTGATCAGGAGAAATGAAAAGTTTATAAGGAGCTTGAGGCTAGAGTTGATAAGTGCCACTTTACCGCATTTGAGAGATCCTAGTAATGTTGTGTTTGAAATGACATTAAGGCAAGAAGAGGCGTTGGCTTTAAAAGAGGAGGCTATGCGGTAGGATCGTGTAATATGGAATAATGAAATAGTCTAGGTAGATAAAGTAGGTAAATGCAAGGAGACACCAGGATTTTATACTGGTTCGGACCTCTCGTCCTACGTCCAGTCCCTAAGCTTCTCTTAGGAATTTCACTAACTAACACCCTCATTTCACCCGGAGGAATAGGTTTACAACTTACCCGAACAACCGAACGGGATTTCTTGCCTCAACTACCGAAGAGGACTTCAACTCAATTACTAAAATACAATATTCGACTTGTTGTGTTCTTGTCAACACTAATGAGTCTAATGTAGTACAATATTCCTATAATCTTTTCCTCGAGAATATGCAATGTGTTTGTGAAGATTTAGGAAATGTGAATTGCTATGAATCAAAAGAATGTTATAAACAAAAATAGTGATTCAAGCAATAGATTGGTGATTGCTTTAAGAATATCTAGAGAATATGAACAAGAGAATAGTAAGATTAAAGCAAGAGAATTCGGTGCCTTAAATGATGTTAGAATCATGAATTTATACTTGTAGAAGAGATGCATATGTTGTCAAAGGTTGCAAACAAGAGATGCTTCCATTTCCATTGATGAATGGTTGCAACTCTTGGGAAGAAGAAGGTGTCCTTTCAGAGAAAATTCGCAGGTTTAAATTCAGTCGACTGAGCAGGAGATTCAGTCGACTGAAAATATGAAGAAAAATTTTCAGGAACAATTTCAGTCGACTGTGCAGGAAATTCAGTCAACTGAAACTGTGCAATTTTGTATATGTGTACAGTTTCAGTCGACTAAAGTATAAAAGTATGCACGGTGAACATGTGAATGAATTTTTTATGAATGTGTTCTAATGTTCGTGCAAATCTCTTGAGGATAGTCTTTAACAAATAATCTAGACAGAAAATCGTACTAATGTTTATACTTTGGTCTTCATCTATCTTCTTCTAGTTTTTGCATTCTCTTTCTAGTTGTTAAAGCTTATTGTCATTGATCAAAATCTTTGTGTATCAACATTCTCCCCATTTTTGATTGATGACAATACTATTCTAGAGATGTATATACTTACTTTCTCCCTCTGAATGTATGCACTATCTTTTCTTTCTACAAAACAAAGTTAGTACCATAGGTTTTCTCCCCCTTTGTCATCGACAAAAAAGGAAGAACTAACAGCAGTAATAATATATCAAAACAATCACTAAATCATAGAGAATATAAGCATGAACTAAGAGAAATAAAAATGTTATGACAGACAAGCATAAAATAGCTATTTGTACAAGCCATTAGAAAGTTTAAAAATAGACAACAAAACAACAAAATCACTCATCCTTATCCCAGTCATATGAACCTTCCCTTCCAGTTGGTTCACGTATGACGGGTCCTCCTATTGGTGGTCTAGGTGCTCTTCCTCCTTGGCCACAACTAGCTCCGCTTGCGCTACTACTTGTATGCTCTTCGGATGTCGTCCATGTAAACGTGGGTGCGGGACGTTTGCCGCGAGATGTTGAAGCAGTAGTGGTGCTTGAGCACGAGATTGCATCCCAAAGCTTGTTGAAGAATCCTTTGATTTTATCAAGCTTATGATCTACCTTTTTAAGACGAGTGTCAAGAATTTGTTGATTTCTTGACAATATGCTCAATGATTGGTTGGTAGTGAAGCTTGGGTCAACAAGACGAATTTCATCATCTTGCTTGAGATGTTCTTCGTGGCGAGGTTGAGGAGGTTGTTGTTGTTGTTCTTGATGCCTTGCTTCCCATTCGGCAAGTGATATTATGCGAGGAGGTCGAGATGGGAGTTGCATTAGGCTTATGGTCCGATGGTTAATCTGATGGACCATTGTATTCTCTGATTCAGGTAGTGGCGTATCGACATTTAGAAGAAGTCGCATGATGTACTCTCCAAAGTAAATAGTGCGCATTTTGCCATTGTTGAAAGTGAGAAACTCATCGAGAATAAGCTGTACCCAATTAATTTGAATATTGCCAAAAACAGCATATAAAGCTCGATAGTTGTTTGGGTAGACAATTTCGTATGAGCCCGTGCGAGGAATAATCGTTCTCATTAGGGCTTTATGGAGGATTCTTGCCATAGGTCGAAGGGAAGTGGACTTAAAATCCCTAAAGTTGATGTTATCTTCCATAAATCGATGGTTGATGTTGTCTCGAATGTGTGGATTGAATTCAATCTCTTCAAGTTTTCTCCCAACATTTGGGGACTCTAAAATGTGAGCCATTCTATCCAAGGAGAACCAAACTTTCTTTCCACATACCATGCTCCAAACATTATTGTTTGGATTTCTTGGAGTTTGGTGTCCAAGATTAAGATTAGCATAAAATAATTTTACCATTACATGAATAATGGCATGATCATTTCTTTTTAAATCTAGAAGTGGAGTTAAACCTGCCGGATCTGTGAATGCTTGAAGATTGTAGGTTTGGAAACTTTGAAAATCAACGAAAGAATGCTCAAAAATTCTAGAATTCTTCATCTTGTTCCATCGGGTGACAGCAGTTCCATCATAAAGCCATTGTGCAATTTGAGCATCAATTGGCTCGGAGGATGAAGAAGATGAGGCTCTTGATCTTTTTGGTGCCATTTTGGTGAGAATTGATTTGATTTTGAGGAATTTGAGAGCTAGGGTTTCGAATAGATTTGGGGAAGAAGGTTTGTAGGAGGTAAAAATGAATAGGTATGGTAAAATTTGGTGGTTAAAAAGGGGAAATTCTGCCTGGGAAGCAGCGTTCAGTCGACTGAATCAAAGGCCGAAGTGTTCTGTGATATATTCAGTTGACTGAGCAGAACTTTTAGTCGACTGAATTTTGTTACAAAAATTTTGCTGTTGAATTTTCAGTCGACTGTGCAGATGGTTTCAGTCGACTGAACTGTGCATAAGTGATTTTCTGCCATAATTTCAGTCGACTAAGCAGGGGAATTCAGTCGACTGAACATACAAAGTTTGCAATTTATTTAAAGGAATAGTTACAAAAATGTTGATGTATTATCATACAGAATTTTAACTATTTCTTTGGAGATGGACTTGGAGAATTCTTTCCTTCATTCTTCATGTAATTTATATCCCATGAATTCGGACTATATTGAGGAATCTTAGGAGACATCCAAGGATTCACAGGATCAACCGGTGTACGATAAGATGAAGACGGATCAAATGAGCAAACAGGGCGAGGTAGAGGTTCAGCCACTTGATTCTTCTTTGATCCACAGAAGCGTAAACCGATTTGTTCTAGAAAACTCAAACGTCGTGCTGTAACTTTTTGCTCGAAGTATAGCTCTCGTTGAAGATCGATTGGTTGTTGTTGAAAGTGATGAATTTCATCAATCTTTCTTTTTGTGTCAGGTGAAATAAAGAGTCCTCTGTTCGCCTTTTTCGATTCTGGTGTGAAACCAGTACGATAATTTTCCGATTTGTAAACCGGCTCATGTGCTGGCGTTGGTGTGGGAAGTTTTGGCGATGTTGGAGTGTTATCAACTGACGAGGTGATATTGATCGGAGAGAAGGAGTTGTTTGACGACATTTTATATTGAAATTGTTTAAGCTTTTAATCGTAAAATCGAGATGAATAATAAAAAATTTAGAATTTATTTATAGTAGAATTTTACTAAACAACTAATGGTTATAATTTATTTAGATTTTTAACCGCATAATGATTTAATGGTTAGGAGAATTTTGTTAGAAAAGTAGGGTTCTTATTAAAAATTCAGTTTTTAAAATGAGTGGTCTACAAATTATATAATATAGCATATAACATTTCCGAAAAATATTTGATATGTTCATTCAGTCGACTGAACAGATTGTTTTAGTCGACTGAAATGAGTGAATATTTCAATTGCATCTCTAATTGATATCTTTAAAGGATATTATACCTAATTCTCGTCGAAGTTTTATAAAGGAGTTTTCTAATAGAGGTTTAGTAAATATATCGGCAATTTGATTTTCGGTAGAAATATGTTCTAAATTAATTATTCCTTTTTCGATATTGTCACGTAAAAAATGGTGACGAATATCTATATGTTTTGTACGAGAGTGATTAACAGGATTTTTAGATAAGTTTATTGTACTTGTATTATCACAATATACTGTAGAATTTGTTAAATTTATATTAAAATCTTTAAGTGTTTGTTGCATGTATATAACTTGAGTGCAAGCTAAAGCAGCTGATATATATTCGGCTTCGCATGTGGAGAGGGAGACGCAATTTTGTTTTTTACTAAACCAAGATACAAGTGATTTTCCAATGAAATGGCAAGTACCACTTGTACTTTTTCTATCAGTTCGGGGTCCACCAAAATCAGCATCACTGAATGATACTAACTCAAATGAACATTCTTTTGGATAGAAAATACCGAAATCTTTAGTTTGATTAAGATATCGCATTATACTTTTACCGCTCTTAAGTGTGAATCTTTAGGATCGGATTGAAAACGTGCACACAAACAAACACTCAACATTATGTCAGGTCTACTAGCGGTTAAGTAGAGCAAAGAACCTATCATACTTCAAAACAATTTTTGATCAACACTTTTGCCATTTTCATCTCGCTCGAGATGTGTTGTAGTACTCATAGGAATAGGTTTAGCAGAAGTGTTTTCCATGCCGAATCGTTTTATTAAATTATCACAATATTTTTCTTGGTTTATAAAAGTTCCATTTGTTAATTGTTTGATTTGAAGTCCGAGAAAATAAGATAGTTCTCCCATATGAGACATTTCGAACTCATTAGTCATTATTTTTGAAAATTCTTTAGAAAAATTTTCATTTGTTGAACCAAAAATAATATCATCTACATAAATTTGAATTATTAAAATATCTTTGGCAGTATTTTTAATAAACAGTGTTTGATCTACTTTTCCAATTTTAAATCCTGAGTTTAATAAATAACTTTTAAGTCTTTCATACCAAGCACGAGGAGCTTGTTTAAGACCATGTAGTGCTTTTTTCAATTTAAATACATGATCCGGATATTTTTCATGTATAAATAACGGAGGTTGTTCTACATATACATTCTTTTTAATAAAACCATTTAAAAATGCACTTTTAACATCCATTTGGTAAAGTTTAAAATTGTGATAACAAGCAAAGGCTAATGGTATACGTATTGCTTCCAATCTTGCAACAGGAGCAAATGTTTCTTCAAAATCAATACCTTCTTCTTGATTATACCCTTGTGCTACTAGTCTTGCTTTATTCCTTGTTATATTACCTTGTTCATCTACTTTATTTTTGTAAATCCATTTTGTTCCAATTACAGATTGATTATTCGGACGGGGAACTAATTCCCAAACATTGTTACGTTCAAACTGATTTAATTCTTCTTGCATTGCTATAATCCAATAATCATCTGTTGATGCTTCTTTTGGATTTTTAGGTTCTATAGATGAAATGAAAGCTACATGACCCATTTGATTTAGTTGATTTCTTGTTCTAACTTGAGAATTTATTTCTCCTACTATATTTTGAGTTGGATGATCTCGTAATATTCTAGGAGGAGATCTAGTTCATTATTATTTTCAAGGTTTATTTCTTTTATATTTATCAATTCTTCATCATCTTTTATATTTAAATTTTTATTAAAATTTTCATCAAAAGATATATGTAAAGATTCTTCAAGTAAGCTTTGTTCGTTTATTAAATACTCGATATGCTTTACTTCGTTCAGAATATCCTACGAAAATTCCTTCATCAGCTTTTGAATCGAATTTTCCTAGTTGATCTTTTGTATTTAAAATAAAACATTTTGATCCAAATATTTTAAAATAGGATATATTTGGTTTTTTATCATTGAATAGTTCATAAGAAGTATTTTTAGTTAAAGGTCTAATTGAAATTCTATTTAATACATAACATGCAGTAGCAACTGCTTCTGCCCAAAAATGTTTTGGTAGAGAACATCCATTTAACAATGTTCTCGCGCATTCTTGTAATGTTCTATTCTTTCTTTCTACAACTCCATTCTGTTGAGGAGTTCTAGGAAAAGAGAAATTATGATTAATTCCTTTCTTTTTACAAAATGTTTCAAAATCTTCATTTTCGAATTTGCCTCCATGATCACTTCGAATATTTTTAATTTTCAAGTTTTTAATATTTTGGATTCTTTTGACAAATGTTTTAAAATGCTCAAAAGTGTCACTTTTATTTTTCATAAAAATAGTCCATGTATATCTTTGAAAAATCATCAACAATTACAAATACGTATCGACTATGATTAATGGATTGAACTTGTGTTGGTCCGAATAAGTCCATATGTAGTAATTCTAATAGTTGTAAAGTTGAAATAGTTTTCTTAGATTTAAAAGATGATTTCGTTAATTTCCCTTTTTGACAATCATCGCAAAAATTATTTATTTTAAAATTTATTTTGGGTAATCCTCTTACTAATTCGTTTTTAGAAAGTTTTCTAATAGTTTTAAAATTTATGTGATAAAATCTTTTGTGCCATAACCAAGGATCATTGTCTTTGGCAAGTAAACACATACTTGAATTACGATTAATACTCATATTTAGAACATAAATATTTCTATCTCTTTTTCCTTCAAATATAAGATTTTGGTCTTGATAAAAAATACTACAATTATTATTTGAGAAAGTTATTTTAAAACCTTTGTCACATAATTGACTTATGCTAAGTCGATTATGTTTTAAATTTTGAACTAATGAAACATTTGTTATAAAAGGTAAATTTGACGTACCGTAATTGTTCACATCTCCTTTGCCAATGATATAGCCTTTTGAATTGTCTCCGAAGGTAACCGAGCCACCATCAAAGTATGTGATGTTTGTAAGCATATCTTTGTCTCCGGTCATGTGTTTTGAACAACCACTGTCTAATATCCATTTCTTCTTTTTAAGTGGGACCTGAAAATAAATATGAAATTATTCGTACCCACTTTTTAATAGGGTCCTAAGAAGTTAGAGTTTTAGGAAACCAAACCCAGTTTGGTTTAGTGTCTTTTTTATAAATATAGTTTTTATTATGATGAACATTATCCATAAATGTTTTAATATATTTATTTCTTATTAATACATTGTTAGTTTTTTGTACCCAAATTGTAACTACTTTGTTTTGTACTTTTGTTTTAATAGGTTTCTTAATTAATTTTTGTTGTTTTGAATCCATATTCCTTTTAAAATTTGTATTTTTCTTTTTAGGAATTTTTGACTCCTTATTATATCCTAATCCATGTTTATTTGAAGAGAATTGAGAATTTTCTAAAATCTTAGATAAATTTTCTCTTACTTTGTTAAAGTTAGAAACATTTTTAGTGATGTTCTCTAATCTAGTTTGAAGACTATTATTTTCTAACCCAACTTGTCTAATTTTAGTTTTTAAATCATGATTTTCAGAAATAATTATATCATTCTTTAATTTTTGAGTTTCAATTTCTTGACTTAAAAGTGATAATTGATTTTCCGAATTTGAATAAGATTCTTGAACTTTTTCAAGTTCTTCTTCAAGAATTTTCTTTTTATCATTTAACATATCTCTCTCAAACTCAGCTTTGTTTTGATTTTCACGAATTTCCTTAATTTTCTTTTTAAGAATTTTTATTGTGCTTAAGAGTTCAGTGTTTACTTCAATTAAATCGTCGAAAGTTAAATTATTTACCTCAGATTCTTGAGCCATGAAGCATACATTTGCCTGTTCATTGTCGCTATCACTATCATTTTCGGATGAAGATGAATTTGAATCGTCCCATGTTACAGAAAATGCCTTCTTCTTGAATTTATCCTTCTTGTTTTTGTTGTTGAAGTTTTTCTGATTTTCCTTCATTTGTTCTTGACAATCTTTTTGCATATGTCCTTTCTTATGACAATTGAAGCATTCTATATTTGAGGATGATGGTTTATTCAAGAAATTCTTTTTGAATCCGTTTTTGTTTCCTTTTCTATACTTTAGGAATTTCTTGAAATTTTTGGCTATAAATGCTAGATCCTCATCTTCAGACTCTGATTCTTCCTTTTCCGCATGAAAAGCAATATTCTTTCTTTCTTGAGCTTGATCCTTTTTAGCTTGCATATTTACTTCATACGACATAAGATTTCCAATCAATTCTTCTGGTTTCATTGTAGATAAATCATTTGCTTCCTCGATTGCTGGTACTTTTCTCTCCCGTTCATGAGTGAGTGAATTTAGAACTTTAGACACAATGTCAAAGTCTGTGTATCTTTCTCCTAGTCCAATTAGAGCATGATGAATGTCTTGAAATCTTGAGTACATGTCATTGATGGATTCATTTTGTCGCATTCTAAAGTTTTGGAATTGATTCTTCAGCATGGATATCTTTGTTTGTTTAACCTTGTTTGTGCCTTCATGTATGACTTTAAGAGTTTCCCATATCTGATATGCAGTAGTACATATGCTAACACGGTTGAATTCATTTCTATCCAGGGTGCAAAATAGCATATTCATAGCTTTGTCATTTGCACTTGCTTCATTCTTTTGAATTTGTGTCCATGTAGGATAATCGGCTGTAGGTACAACGAACTCTGCTTAAGTAGCATTCCAGGCTTCGAAACTTGTTGCTTGCATATAAATCCTCATCCTTGTAGCCCAATAGTTATAATTTAGTCCATTGAATAGAGGAGGTCTTTGGGTAGATTGACCTTCCGCAAATGTAGAACTATAGGCAGATGTTGTGCTTGTACTTGCGTTATTTTCCATATTATCAATATGTCTAATAACGGTGTTATGGTTATAGGACAACCTTACTCTGATACCAATTGAAAGAGGAGGCTATGCGGTAGGATCGTGTAATATGGAATAATGAAATAGTCTAGGTAGATAAAGTAGGTAAATGCAAGGAGACACCAGGATTTTATACTGGTTCGGACCTCTCGTCCTACGTCCAGTCCCTAAGCTTCTCTTAGGAATTTCACTAACTAACACCCTCACTTCACCCGGAGGAATAGGTTTACAACTTACCTGAACAACCGAACGAGATTTCTTGCCTCAACTACCAAAGAGGACTTCAACTCAATTACTAAAATACAATATTCGACTTGTTGTGTTCTTGTCAACAATAATGAGTCTAATGTAGTACAATATTCCTATAATCTTATCCTCGAGAATATGCAATGTGTTTGTGAAGATTTAGGAAATGTGAATTGCTATGAATCAAAAGAATGTTATAAACAAAAACAGTGATTCAAGCAATAGATTGGTGATTGCTTTGAGAATATCTAGACAATATGAACAAGAGAATAGTAAGATTAAAGCAAGAGAATTCGGTGTCTTAAATGATGTTAGAATCATTAATTTATACTTGTAGAAGAGATGCATATGTTGTCAAAGGTTGCAAACAAGAGATGCTTCCATTTCCATTGATGAATGGTTGCAACTCTTGGGAAGAAGAAGGTGTCCTTTCAGAGAAAATTCGCAGGTTTAAATTCAGTCGACAGAGAAGGAGATTTAGTCGACTGAAAATATGAAGAAAAATTTTCAGGAACAATTTCAGTCGACTGTGCAGGAAATTCAGTCGACTGAAACTGTGCAATTTTGTATATGTGTACAGTTTCAGTCGACTGGCCATGTCTGTTCAGTCGACTGAAGTATAAAAGTATGCACAGTGAACATGTGAATGATTTTTTTATGAATGTGTTCTAATGTTCGTGCAAATCTCTTGAGGATAGATTTTAGCAAATAATCTAGACAGAAAATCGTACTAATGTTTATACTTTGGTCTTCATCTACTTCTTCTAGTTTTTGCATTCTCTTTCTAGTTGTTGAAGCTTATTGTCATTGATCAAAATCTTCGTGTATCAACAGGCTTGCTTGAGGAAGAAGATGAAGAAGGCCTATATAGGACATGGCCAGAAAAGGAAGTTTTTCTATAAAAAAAATGAAGGCGCAAAAAGGGTGAGCACAGAAGAAAGGAAACGCAGAAGTGGTTTGCTACAAATGCGACAAGAAGGGACATTATGCTAATGAGTATCGAACGGGTAAAGAAAATGGTAAAGAGGCCGGTGGAAAGAAGAATGTCAGATATTTTAATTGTGATTAGATCGGTCATTACAAGAACAAGTGCCCAGAGCCTGCAAAAGAAGGAAGGGGCAAGTTTATGCTTTGGAGCCCACAACCTCAAGGCCGGTTGTGTAGGACAAAAGGAAGGCTATTTTGGGAGGCTCGCTGCAGATTCATGGTATGTCTATTAGCGTTCTATTTGATGCTACAGCATCTCATTCTATTATTTCTCGATGTTTTCTAGATAGGCTAAACCTAGAACCCTCATACTTAGTTACTTCCTTAAGGGTTGCAAATCCGATAGGAGGGTATGAACACTTGGCATGAGGTGTGACGATTTAGAGTTTGATTTGCTAGGCTATACTTTTGATTGTTGATTGCATGTGTTTGACTTTGTGGGATTTGGGATTATCCTTGGGATGGATTGGTTAAGTAAATATGATGTTAGGATATTTTGCCATGATATCAAAATATTACTTAGTCTCCTGGATTATAGTAATCAGATAGTTTATACCATAGAGAACCCTAGTTGTGAAGTGAATGTTTATTGGCTATTATAGGGTTAGAGGATGAGTTGCATCGAGTCTTTGTAGTTAGAGAATTTTCTGATGTATTTGAGTCGGTAGTTGGACTGGCACCGAAATGAGCCATTGATTTTCATATTGACTTGGTGCTTGGAGCAAAGCCGGTGAGTAGGCCGCCGAGCAGGATGACACCCACTGAGATGAGAGAGTTGAAGGTGCAGTTGGTGGATTTGGAAGGCGAGAGTTTTATCTGACAAAGTAGTTCAGCATGGGGGCTGCCGTAGTGTTTTCTAATAAGCCAGATAGATCGTTGAGGCTATTTACCGATTATCGTAAGTTGAATGAGAAGACGATAAAGAACTGATATCCATTGCCAAGAATTGATGATTTGTTTGATCGGTTAAGTAGAGCCAAGGTATTCTCTCAGTTGGATTTGACGATGGGATTTCATCAGCTTAGAGTGGCAGAGGATAGTATTCCTTTGACGGCGTTTAGGACAAGGTATGGATTATACGAATGGTTAGTTATGCCGTTCGAACTAACTAATGCACCGGCATTCTTTGTGGATCTAATGAATAGAATTTTTCGAGAGCACTTGGAAAGATTTATGTTGGTCTTCATAGATGAAATTCTGGTATACTCTAAGGATGAGAAGGAGCACGAAGCTCATCGTAGAGTTATGTTCGAAATGTTGAGGGAGCATCAATTGAAGGCTAAGTTTTTGAAGTGTCATTTTTGGAAGAAGGAACTAAAGTTCCTGGTTTATGTCGTCTTAGAGAATGGTTTTTCTATAGATCCGACTAAAATTGAGGCGGTGGATAATTGGAAGAGACCCAAGACAATAACCGAGATTAAGAGCTTTCTTGGATTGGTTGGATATTATCGGAGGTTTATAAAGGATTTTTCATGGATAGTTGCGCCGATGTCTAAGCTTACCTGAAAAGATGTGAAGGGAGTGATAAGTGTGAGAAAGCATTCCATATCTTGAAACACTTGTTAACCCATGCACCGATATTAATGATTCCAGAGAGGAACCAATATTTTATTGTTTATACTGATGTGTGTAGAACTGGATTGGGAGCTGTGTTGATGCAAAGAGGTAAACTGATTGCTTATGCTTCTAGACAGCTCAGACCATATGAAATTAGGTATCATACTCATGATTTGGAGTTAGCTGCTGAGTGTTTGCGCCAAAATTGGTCACAAACCCCAAGTATTGTGAAAGCACCAGTGTTGGAATATAAATCAGCAATATTCAAACACAAATCACAGATCTAAGCAAGTAATTCGCAGCAAAATAGAAATTATGAACAAGAACACACAATTTATAGTGGTTCGGCTATCTCCGGCCTACGTCCACTTCAAAGGTTTTAACTTTTATTGATGTTCTTCGCTGATTACTCTTGATTTCAGCAGATTACAATGGATTTTAACTCTGAAATTCGAGTACAACCGTAGTTGTAGAGTGCAAAGTAGAGTCTGGTAGAGCCTGGATGCTTCCCAATCAAGATCCCCTTTTCTGAATGACCTGGGGCTCTATTTAAAGGCGTAGGAGGCTGATATTTCTCCTAAAAGTATGGTAGACCGCTTCAGGCACGTGAGGGGGCCTACATGGCCGAAACCTGGAGATCCGGGCCCACATTGGGATCGATTCGACCCTTGGTTCGAATCGATCAAGAAATCGTCCAATCGTGATGAAACTTGGCGTGGACATTCTTCGACATGTAGACGAACTCCTGTAAAAATTTCATGGGATTTGGATCAGTGGATTGAGAGTTATCATCGATTCAAGATAGTGTTTCTCGGTACGCTGTTTGGCTCGAATCGATCCATTCGAATCGAGTACTTCGAATCGATCTAAGGGCGTGTAAGTGGGTTGACGTGGCGCCCCTTCTTCGAGTCGATCCATGTTTTTCGCCGAGTTGATTGGGTCGACTTCGAGTTCTTTGCCGTGCTCACTGGATGGCTTCGTGTGTTGGATTCGAAGGTCTGCTTCGAATCGATGGAATGGTACTCGTTCGAATCGATCCAAATGCGTCACTTCAGATCGATTCGAAGTCGTCTTTAACATGTTGGATTCGAAGAGAGGTCATCGTGATGGATTCGAGGGAGATGGAGTCGAAGTCGATGGAGTCGAAGTCAATGGTGTCGAAGCAGGTATTGGCTGATGGATTCGAGCGTTGTCTCTTCTTATGGATTCGAACATGGTGGGTTCGAACTAGATGGGTTTGAACTGAGCAACGTCCATCCCTCTTAACTCGAATCCATCATAACTTGAGCATACGATCTCGGATTGACTTGAAATTTGAGGTGCGGACTTCTATGATCTCCCTTGTCATGCTCTATCAATTGTGGCTCAATCTGGACTAGGACAAAATTCATCGATATCCATGGTAATCCTGTAATGCATGGTTGATATTCAAGAACAATAATCATTGATTTTTAGTAAAGTTTGGGTATCTCAACTTTGCCAAAAGTTGGGATAACATTTTGCCCCCCAAAACATGCCTTTTTGTAAAAGGTATGTTTTGAACGGTCTTAAATCAAGTGTAATAAATTCATGTTTCATTCATAGCTGTAGTATTATCAATCAAGTTTATGGCTGTTCGAAGCCAAATCAGCATTCGTTCTTTCCGTAGAAGTTGAGAATGAAGTTTCGTAGTCTCTCCGGACTATTATTGACTACTCTGAACCCTTACTAAGTCCATTCTAGACTTAGTGATTGAATAGAAAGATCCTATTGCACTCTGGCGTTGCCTTCTATCCCTTGCACTCTGGTCCCAGTTAGGACGTATAGCGATGTCATGGTCGTTCTAGACCGATCATAGCCTCTCTGGGCTCTTGCTGGATCCCATCCTGTCACTCTTCGGTGAAGGGGAAACAGCGCTTAAGTGAGTTGATCCTGTCGCTCTCCGGCGAAGCAACTCACTTCTTGCACTCCGGACCCCGTCTCTTCGGGTAGGGTCATAAAGCGATCATGTTTGTATTGGTATTTAATGTTCATCCTTTGACTCTCTGGTCAAAAGGTTTGTTTCAAGAAGTTCTAATTTATTTATTTAAATTCAAGTTCTAGACGTTCAATCTCAAACATCAGAAAAAACTAAGCATTGCCTCTCCGGGCATATCGGTTTATCTCCATCTCAGAGCATGCCTTGGGATCTCTCCGGTTCCCGTACATGTGTAAGTGGAGTAACCGTTTATTCTGAATACAAATCTAAATAGATTTATTCGACCGAAATCCAAATCCTGGACTTGGCCCTTGCCATCTTTAATCAGTTGATGACGAGTCGTGATCCCGATCCAGGATTGTTCCTGTTAGGTGGAGGCGGTAGTTGTTCAGGCCTTACTGCCGCAGTCCGTTCTCTAACAAATTGTGGCAATCTACCACCCCTAGCATGTTCTTCCACCTCATCCTTTAGGTGGCGGCATTCATCTGTGGTGTGCCCATCCAGCTCATGAAATAGGCAATATTTTCCAGTCCTGCGCTTCCGCTCAGTGGGATCCCTTATAGGTGGCTTTCGATAGGGGAGTTGTCCCTGAGTTTCAGTGTAAATTCTTTCTAGGCCTGCAGTCAGATCGGTGTACTGCCTGAATCTTGGTTCTCGGAATTTCTTCCGTTTATCAGGACCATCATGTCTGTCATCTTGTTTCCTTTTTCCTTTGTCCACTACAGGCTGTTCTCTGGGGATTTCTTCGCTTCGCGCGGTATTTATTTCCCGACTCTCGGCTCGTGATTCTTCCAATCGGATGAACTTTTCAGCTTTATGAAAGAACTCTCCAAGATCTTGCGGTGGATCTTTAGTTAGAGAATCTTTAAATTTGGTGCCTTCCGCGACTCCTGCCACCGCCGCCATTAAAATCATTGATGGATCCGGGCGATCCACAGAAGTCACTGTCACATTGAATCTCAATAGAAAATCTTTTATGGACTCTCCGGTCCTTTGCTTGATTGAACCTAAAGTCATCACACTCTTGGGTCGCGTTACGTGGACCCTGAACTGTCTCATGAAGCAGTCAACAAGCTCGCTCCATGTTCCTATCGATCCAGTCTCCAGTTGTCTGAACCATAGTGCAGCCAAATCTGTCAAATATAGAGGGAAGCATCGTGCCATCACTTCCTCGGATGCCCCCAGCACTTCCATGTGCCTAATATATCTGGTAATATGCATAGTCGGGTCTGACCTCCCGTCATAAGGTTCTAGCGTTGGTAGTTTGAATTTTGGAGGGTTCCTTGCGTTTCGGATGTTTGGAGTGAATGGACTCCGACTAACTTCTTCCAGACCTCTACTAGGCAATCCTCCTCTCATGATTCTCCGCATGAGGCCAATCATTCTCTCGTCTCCTTCCAGTGGTTGACCTTTTGTTAAACTTCTGTCATGCCCCCCGAGCCTTGAAGGGAATTCTGGTACGTATTCTTCTGGTGGCTCGTTAGCATATGCATTGGCTCCAGCTTGTTGAGCTCCGTCTGTTGGTCTTCCAGTGTCGGACCCTGAGGGTCTGCCCCCAAGGCCTTGTTGACCACCTTCAACTCCTGCATTCTGGCCTTGAACCTGTCCTTCATTAGCTTCTGCGATCCTGATTCCTTGTCCCGCACTCGTAGCAGTTGTAGTTGGTCCAAGGTTTTGCATGTTTGTCGCCCTCATTTGCTCGAGGAAATTCTGCAGCATCTCCTGTTGACTCTTCATCATGCTTTCGCGCAATGAATTATCCGTAGCCTCCATTTCGTCTCTAGTGATATAGACGGAAGCTTGTCCTTCTCCTGATCCTGAGGATGCTTCTTGGCTTCCTCCTTGTTGGCTCCTATCAACTCTTTGTCTTGTTTATCGAGTCATTGTTTCCGGATTGGAGTTTCTTCAAACTTTTGAACCTGAATTCTGAATCTGATGTAGTGGGTGCTGGTTCCTCTCGGTGAAAGCACCAAAGTGTTTGCGCCAAAATTGGTCACAAACCCCAAGTATTGTGAAAGCACCAGTGTTGGAATATAGATAAGCAATATTCAAACACAAATCACAGATCTAAGCAAGTAATTCGCAGCAAAATAGAATTTATGAACAAGAACACACAATTTATAATGGTTCGGCTATCTCCGGCCTACGTCCACTTCAAAGGTTTTAACTTTTATTGATGTTCTTCGCTGATTACTCTTGATTTCAGCAGATTACAATGGATTTTAACTCTGAAATTCGAGTACAACCGTAGTTGTAGAGTGCAAAGTAGAGTCTGGTAGAGCCTGGATGCTTCCCAATCAAGATCCCCTTTTCTGAATGACCTGGGGCTCTATTTATAGGCGTAGGAGGCTGATATTTCTCCTAAAAGTATGGTAGACCGCTTCAGGCACGTGAGGGGGCCTACATGGCCAAAACCTCGAGATCCGGGCCCACATTGGGATCAATTCGACCCTTGGTTCGAATCGATCAAGAAATCGTCCAATCGTGATGAAACTTGGCGTGGACATTCTTCGACATGTAGACGAACTCCTATAAAAATTTCATGGGATTTGGATCAGTGGATTGAGAGTTATCATCGATTCAAGATAGTGTTTCTCGGTACGCTGTTTGGCTCGAATCGATCCATTCGAATCGAGTACTTCGAATCGATCTAAGGGCGTGTAAGTGGGTTGACGTGGCGCGCCTTCTTCGAGTCGATCCATGTTTTTCGCCGAGTTGATTGGGTCGACTCCGAGTTCTTTGCCGTGCTCACTGGATGGCTTCGTGTGTTGGATTCGAAGGTCTGCTTCGAATCGATGGAATGGTACTCATTCGAATCGATCCAAATGCGTCACTTCGGATCGATTCGAAGTCGCCTTTAACATGTTGGATTCGAAGAGAGGTCATCGTGATGGATTCGAGGGAGATGGAGTCGAAGTCGATGGAGTCGAAGTCAATGGTGTCGAAGCAGGTATTGGCTGATGGATTCGAGCGTTGTCTCTTCTTATGGATTCGAACATGGGGGTTCGAACTAGATGGGTTTGAACTGAGCAACGTCCATCCCTCTTAACTCGAATCCATCATAACTTGAGCATACGATCTCGGATTGACTTGAAATTTGAGGTGCGGACTTCTATGATCTCCCTTGTCATGCCCTATCAATTGTGGCTCAATCTGGACTCGGACAAAATTCATCGATATCCATGGTTATCCTGTAATGCATGGTTGATATTCAAGAACAATAATCATTGATTTTTAGTAAAGTTTGGGTATCTCAACTTTGCCAAAAGTTGGGATAACATTTTGCCCCCCAAAACATGCCTTTTTGTAAAAGGTATGTTTTGAACGGTCTTAAATCAAGTGTAATAAATTCATGTTTCATTCATAGCTGTAGTATTATCAATCAAGTTTATGGCTGTTCGAAGCCAAATCAGCATTCGTTCTTTCCGTAGAAGTTGAGAATGAAGTTTCGTAGTCTCTCCGGACTATTATTGACTACTCTGAACCCTTACTAAGTCCATTCTAGACTTAGTGATTGAATAGAAAGATCCTATTGCACTCTGGCGTTTCCTTCTATCCCTTGCACTCTGGTCCCAGTTAGGACGTATAGCGATGTCATGGTCGTTCTAGACCGATCATAGCCTCTCTGGGCTCTTGTTGGATCCCATCCTGTCACTCTTCGGTGAAGGGGAAACAGCGCTTAAGTGAGTTGATCCTGTCGCTCTCCGGCGAAGCAACTCACTTCTTGCACTTCGGACCCCGTCTCTTCGAGTAGGGTCACAAAGCGATCATGTTTGTATTGGTATTTAATGTTCATCCTTTGACTCTCTGGTCAAAAGGTTTGATTCAAGAAGTTCTAATTTATTTATTTAAATTCAAGTTCTAGACGTTCAATCTCAAACATCAGAAAAAACTAAGCATTGCCTCTCCGGGCGTATCGGTTTTTCTCCATCTCAGAGCATGCCTTGGGATCTCTCCGGTTCCCGTACATGTGTAAGTGGAGTAACCGTTTATTCTGAAAACAAATCTAAATAGATTTATTCGACCGAAATCCAAATCCTGGACTTGGCCCTTGCCATCTTTAATCAGTTGATGACGAGTCGTGATCCCGATCCAGGATTGTTCCTGTTAGGTGGAGGCGGTAGTTGTTCAGGCCTTACTGCCGCAGTCCGTTCTCTGACAAATTGTGGCAATCTACCACCCCTAGCATGTTCTTCCACCTCATCCTTTAGGTGGCGGCATTCATCTGTGGTGTGCCCATCCAGCTCATGAAATAGGCAATATTTTCCAGTCCTGCGCTCCCGCTCAGTGGGATCCCTTATAGGTGGCTTTCGATTGGGGAGTTGTCCCTGAGTTTCAGTGTAAATTCTTTCTAGGCCTGCAGTCAGATCGGTGTACTGCCTGAATCTTGGTTCTTGGAATTTCTTCCGTTTATCAGGACCATCATGTCTGTCATCTTGTTTCCTTTTTCCTTTGTCCACTACAGGCTGTTCTCTGGGGATTTCTTCGCTTCGCGCGGTATTTATTTCCCGACTCTCGGCTCGTGATTCTTCCAATCGGATGAACTTTTCAGCTTTATGAAAGAACTCTCCAAGATCTTGCGGTGGATCTTTTGTTAGAGAATCTTTAAATTTGGTGCCTTCCGCGACTCCTGCCACCGCCGCCATTAAAATCATTGATGGATCCGGGCGATCCACAGAAGTCACTGTCACATTGAATCTCAATAGAAAATCTTTTATGGACTCTCCGGTCCTTTGCTTGATTGAACCTAAAGTCATCACACTCTTGGGTCGCGTTACGTGGACCCTGAACTGTCTCATGAAGCAGTCAACAAGCTCGCTCCATGTTCCTATCGATCCAGTCTCCAGTTGTCTGAACCATAGTGCAGCCAAATCTGTCAAATATAGAGGGAAGCATCGTGCCATCACTTCCTCGGATGCCCCCAGCACTTCCATGTGCCTAATATATCTGGTAATATGCATAGTCGGGTCTGACCTCCCGTCATAAGGTTCTAGCATTGGTAGTTTGAATTTTGGAGGGTTCCTTGCGTTTCGGATGTTTGGGGTGAATGGACTCCGACTAACTTCTTCCAGACCTCTGCTAGGCAATCCTCCTCTCATGATTCTCCGCATGAGGCCAATCATTCTCTCGTCTCCTTCCAGTGGTTGACCTTTTGTTAAACTTCTGTCATGCCCCCCGAGCCTTGAAGGGAATTCTGGTACGTATTCTTCTGGTGGCTCGTTAGCATATGCATTGGCTCCAGCTTGTTGAGCTCCGTCTGTTGGTCTTCCAGTGTCGAACCCTGAGGCTCTGCCCCCAAGGCCTTGTTGACCACCTTCAACTCCTGCATTCTGGCCTTGAATCTGTCCTTCATTAGCTTCTGCGATCCTGATTCCTTGTCCCGCACTCGTAGCAGTTGTAGTTGGTCCAAGGTTTTGCATGTTTGTCGCCCTCATTTGCTCGAGGAAATTCTGCAGCATCTCCTGTTGACTCTTCATCATGCTTTCGCGCAATGAATTAGCCGTAGCCTCCATCTCGTCTCTAGTGATATAGACGGAAGCTTGTCCTTCTCCTGATCCTGAGGATGCTTCTTGGCTTCCTCCTTGTTGGCTCCTATCAACTCTTTGTCTTGTTTATCGAGTCATTGTTTCCGGATTGGAGTTTCTTCAAACTTTTGAACCTGAATTCTGAATCTGATGTAGCGGGTGCCGGTTCCTCTCGGTGAAAGCACCAAAGTGTTTGCGCCAAAATTGGTCACAAACCCCAAGTATTGTGAAAGCACCAGTGTTGGAATATAGATAAGCAATATTCAAACACAAATCACAGATCTAAGCAAGTAATTCGCAGCAAAATAGAATTTATGAACAAGAACACACAATTTATAGTGGTTCGGCTATCTCCGGCCTACGTCCACTTCAAAGGTTTTAACTTTTATTGATGTTCTTCGTTGATTACTCTTGATTTCAGCAGATTACAATGGATTTTAACTCTGAAATTCGAGTACAACTGTAGTTGTAGAGTGCAAAGTAGAGTCTGGTAGAGCCTGGATGCTTCCCAATTAAGATCCCCTTTTCTGAATGACCTGGGGCTCTATTTATAGGCGTAGGAGGCTGATATTTCTCCTAAAATTATGGTAGACCGCTTCAGGCACGTGAGGGGGCCTACATGGCCGAAACCTGAAGATCTGGGCCCACATTGGGATCGATTCGACCCTTGGTTCGAATCGATCAAGAAATCGTCCAATCGTGATGAAACTTGGCGTGGACATTCTTCGACATGTGGACGAACTCCTGTAAAAATTTCATGGGATTTGGATCAGTGGATTGAGAGTTATCATCGATTCAAGATGGTGTTTCTCGGTACGCTGTTTGGCTCGAATCGATCCATTCGAATCGAGTACTTCGAATCGATCTAAGGGCGTGTAAGTGGGTTGACGTGGCGCGCCTTCTTCGAGTCGATCCATGTTTTTCGCCGAGTTGATTGGGTCGACTCCGAGTTCTTTGCCGTGCTCACTGGATGGCTTCGTGTGTTGGATTCGAAGGTCTGCTTCGAATCGATGGAATGGTACTCGTTCGAATCGATCCAAATGCGTCACTTCGGATCGATTCGAAGTCGCCTTTAACATGTTGGATTCGAAGAGAGGTCATCGTGATGGATTCGAGGGAGATGGAGTCGAAGTCGATGGAGTCAAAGTCAATGGTGTCGAAGCAGGTATTGGCTGATGGATTCGAGCGTTGTCTCTTCTTATGGATTCGAACTTGGTGGGTTCGAACTAGATGGGTTCGAACTGAGCAACGTCCATCCCTCTTAACTCGAATCCATCATAACTTGAGCATACGATCTCGGATTGACTTGAAATTTGAGGTGCGGACTTCTATGATCTCCCTTGTCATGTCCTATCAATTGTGGCTCAATCTGGACTCGGACAAAATTCATCGATATCCATGGTTATCGTGTAATGCATGGTTGATATTCAAGAACAATAATCATTGATTTTTAGTAAATTTTAGGTATCTCAACTTTGCCAAAAGTTGGGATAACAGCTGCCGTTAAATTTTCTTTGAAGGCATGGAGACATTATCTTTTGGGAGAGCGATTTGAGCTTTACACTAATCATAAGTCATTGAAGTACTTGTTCTCTCAAAAGGAGCTGAACATGAGAGAGCAGATATGGTTGGAGTTTATTGTTGCTTATGATTTTGGAATTGAGTACACACCCAGAAAAGGAAACAAGGTGGCGGATGCACTCAGCCGGAAACATCAGAATGAATGCAATGACCTGCCATTTTGTACCATTCAAATCGACAATAATCCACACATGTTAGACTTGAATGATGCAAAATAACAGATTGTAAATAAATTTGGAGCAAATGAAATCAAATACACAACATCACAGACACAGAACAATCAGAATAACTCGCAGCGGAATATAAAATACCATAGTAGTTCATGAAGCTAATATAACAGAGTCTCAAAACAAATACATAATATCAGTCTGAAAACAACATGATAGAAATCCCAAATACATAGAAGTTCACTAATACATGAGATAAACTAGAACAGCTGAAACAGAAATAGATATAAATGTAGATAGGCAGAAACTCTAAAACTCCAGCAAAGCCCAGCTCAGAAAGAGAATCCAAAGCTGTGAATACTCAGGCTGATCCGAGCGTAAAGCAGAACACAAAACACTAGAGTTAGGACAATATATACCTATATAATGTAAACCAACTCAAGTGAACTGTAATAAGGTACAAGTAACTTAAAGGATGCCTGGGACCGTCCATCCTCTAAAGATCTGTTAAACTATTTACTATGTAGTAATATTGCACTATTATAATAATGTCTACAGTAAAATAAACTTACATTTAAATAGCATTCCGGGCTACCCATATCACCCTTCACAAATAATAGTCCCAGTAGTCCATCCAGTATCAGCATAACTCCAGATCGGGAGACTACCCTAAATACTCCATAGGCTATGGGAGAAAAACAAACTCGTAGTAAAGGCTCGGTATGGTAGGTGACACGACACACAAGGCAATGCCAGGGTAGATATACCAATTACGCACATGGGCTAGTGGTAACGCGGCAGCCACATACGCCCACCTCGGAACATACTCCTGTATCAAAATCGAGGGATTGCCATCTAATCAATCACAAGTAAGAGTATAGTGTCAAAGGAATGTGTCCGATCAGAGTAGCTACCCCTTTTGGCCCGAGATCGCTCCTGTTTTAGTCACCTTAAGCCAACTCACGGGAGTCGGGTCCACGTAATATAACTCAAGAACGTCGCCACCATCCTTGTTCATTTTGGAAACTCCATTGCGTACACAGTTGTTAAAGTGGCTTTCGGTATCGACAGAGAGTATGTCCATATCCGATCCTGGTCTCTTTAACAACCAATCGTTATTATAACCCGTAGTTATAACTTAAAAAAATCATAGTTATACTTCAAAATAAAGTATCAATTCAAATTCAAATCTTTATCAAAATAAAGATCTAATCATTTCCAAACCATTTAAATATATCAAAATATCATATCTTTCAAAAAAATTCATTTCAAATCATTATTTGAATTCAAATCCAAATATACACATTTAAATATCCTTTTTAATTCAAAGATATCATTCATTTATTATCCTTTTTAATTCAAAGATATCATTCATTTATTATCATTTCAAATCACCTTTTAAATAGTTTATATTTAAATCAAAACAATTCATTTAAACTATTTAAAAGTGAAGTCATTATATTTACAATCAAATATTCAGTTCCCAAAATTTTAGACAAATTCTGAGCTTACTTATTTAAATCAAATCCTCAAACATTCATTTCAGCCTACCGTAACACTTATCAAGGGCTACTGTAGCCCTTTATTAAGTTTTAGATCTTAATTATCTTTCTGTTATCGCAGCACTTGCCAAGTGCTGTAATACCACTTAGTTATAATTTATACATAGTTCATTCATATCAACCACAGCACTTACAAAGCGCTGTAATATCATTTACGTTAGAAATAATAGCATTTCAAAATACTGTTAATTACATTTCTAATATTCAATATAATTTCACAAACAATTAATTTATTTCATTTATTCTAATCACATTAAACTTATAAAATTATATAATTTCACCTTCAAAACTATCACTTAAAAATCCTTATATTCATGATTTTATAAGGTTAAATTCCATTCAAAATCAATCTTTAATAATAATTCACATATTAAATTCACACATTCAATTTCAATTCTTTATAATTAAATTTTAACTTAACATTTAAGTTTAAATTTTCAAATATAACTCATTTTCATTTTATTTACTTAACTTAAAATTTTCACTTTTAAACAAAATTCACAAATTTCCAATTTGAGTTACATTTCAAAATTCAACTCAATATATTCATTCATTTAACATTTTGACTTTATTCAAAATCATTAATATAATATAAAACCATTTTAAATTCATTTTAATTCAAAATATCATAAATTTATCATATCTTCGTATTTAATTTAAATTCCATTTAACATCAAATTATAATTTCCAAAACAACTTACATTTCAAATTATCTAACTTTACCATTAATTTATTTCACTTATAAATTCTTAGAAAATCAATAATATTTTAAAAAAAATCATTTTTAACTAAGTTTAAATCAAAATATTATAATATTTACATTTCAAACATATTTTAAAAATTTTGGAAAAATATAATTTAACTACGGTTCTGTATATAATTTTCTAGCCTAAGTAAAGTGATATGGGTAATATATCATTTCAACCCGTAACTTACAAAGAAAACCCGGATTTTATCATTTCAAATCCGTAGTCGCAAGCAAATAAAAATAATTGAAAATCATTCAGGCCAATCATTTCAGCCCATAACGATTTTCCCTTATTCTAAAGTCTGTTCGGGTATGTATCATTTCAACCCATAGTGATTCTAATCTAAAGGGAACTTGTAGTGTGATAAACTGATATAAATTAACAGAACAACATAATATAACAGTAACAGATGATATAACAGGTGTTTAAGCATGGGCAAACATCATATGATCATAACATAGCAGATATTATATGGTGATGCATTTTACACATTCAAATGAAATCAGTTCATAAGTCATATAAGTACAAAACTGTCCGGTGAGAATAACTCACTTGTATAAGCTGGAGATGAAAACAAACGAATGCACAATTGAGATCTTCAAAAGCACAATAGCATGACAAAGATTCAAATTTGAGAGAGCCAAAGATTAATTGCCTTGAACACATTCAAACAAGACAATACAAACAACATCAGTTTCAACCCGAAATACGATTAAACAATGGTAGAAATGAATGCATAAATCATCTCCAAATCACTTGCACTTGCCTTCTACAACATATGCCTCACCCTATGTTGGAAAGTCACGGATAAAGAAAGGACTAGGATCTGGTTTGGGTTCATAAGAGGTCGGACTACATGGGTTAAATGGTGGAAAGGTGTGCATGAACTAGAATACACAAAACAAGGCCACTACAAGTGGTTTCAAGGCCTAAATAGGCTCGTCCAAAACAAAGGTGGGCACGACCATCTCTATAGAGGACTGGAGGATGGTGTGGCAGTGGGTTTCAGGTCGGCTATGGGTGGTGGAGGTGGAGTAGGTAGCGGCCAAGGGGGTGGTTGAAGGTGATGGTGATGTATGGTGTTCGGCTAGGCATATAGGGTGAAGTTTGTGTAGATTATGGTGGAGTTTGATCAACTATAGTGCACGACCAGTGGCTTGGGGCTGGACTGAAGGAGGTGGTGGGTGGTTCAGGTCATAGAGGAGGTGGCCATGGTGAAAGAGTGGAGAGAAGCCAGGCTACAAAGGTGAGAAAGCAAGTGAAAATGAACATAAACAAGTAGAAAACAAGAAGAAAAACAATGGAAAAAGAAATAAAATTTACCAAACTTCTTTGCTTCAGAAATGGCCATGAATTTTTTGAGTTGAGAAGCCTTATGATATGCGTGAAAATGAAGAAAAGAAGTCGGCTGAAGCAATGATAAGGAACGGCCAAAAGTTGAAGGCAAATGTTGATTGAAAATGAAAAGGTGGAATCCAAAGAGACTAAGCATACAAAAGGTTTCAAACTCTTCATATATCCAATATTTCTTTTTAAATTTTATATAACTGAAAATTATATATATACATTCAGATAAAATACGAAAATTTAGTAAATAAACAAAAATACATAAATAAATATTGATTATATATAATTAAATTAAGAAAATAACAAAGAAAAATGTAAACTAGTCTTGAAAATTTGAAAATAAATGGAACAAACTTTGGAAAAAACTTATGTACTTGAAAAATATTTATAAATAAAGATAATAGCACAAAATAAAAATGAATTCACAAAAATAAATAAATAAATTTTAATTAAATATAATTAAATTAAGAAAATAGCAAAGAAAATAGAAAGTAGGCTTTAAAATTTGAAAATAAATTCAATAAGCTTTGGAAAAAAATTTATTATCACTTTAAAAATATCTAAAAGACAAAAATATATGTAACATAAAATATAATACAAATTTGAATAAGATATGGCAAATAAAATATTATTTATATAATTTAAAATAAACAATATTGTTAAATAAAACAATTTACACCCAATATTGAAAAAAACATAACTTTCACAATATAACTCTGATTTCAACGAAACGAAAAGTAGTATTCTTAAAATTTAATATAATTTCTTAATAAAAGATAAAATTCAAAAATTTAAATATTTAAATTTTAAATTTTAAATTCAAAGTTTGACTATATTGACCAAAAATTCACTTTCTAGAAAATATTCAATTTATTCAAGTTTGGAAATATAATTCACATAATAATCAAAATATATATTTAAATAAAAAAATTTATTCTTTTTAATAAATAAAATAAAGTTTTTAAATAAGGAAATTCAGATTAAAAGAAATAAAATATACAATAAAATAATCACAAAATACAGGGTTGTAACACTCTCCCCCACTCAAAACTTTTCATCCCCGAAAAGGAATGAGGTACGGCAAACATAGAAAAATAGAACAATTGAATGACAAGGAAAAGAAATGGAAAAAGAAAGAAAGATTTCCATTGATCGCAGCGATCTTGACTGGATCAACAAAAATTCCATTACTAGAAACAATATGTCCAAGGAATCAGGCTCTAACTTTCCAGCAACGACATTTAGAAAATTTGTTAAGCACGTCTCGAAAAACAAGATTCATCAAATCGACAAAGAAAGCATGAGCATTAGTCAAACCAAAAGGCATGACTAACCATTTATAGAACCCATTCCCAGAGTTCCAGGAATAAGATCTGTACGAAAAGAAATTTCCCGCTTAGGAGGTAAAGCAGTGACTTTACCAATATATCGGGATAGAATCTGACTACAGGAGTCAAATGAAGATCACTACTAAAGCAATGATCAGAATAGAAAAGTTGCATATGCTTACAAAATCCTATTAAGGTTTGCAGAGCCTCAGTTGGATTTGAAACACATAAAAAGAACAGAAACAAACTCAAGAGAAAGGAGATACGCAAACTTATCACACAAATCAACAGAAATAAGACTATGGAAAACTCTAGTATCAAATAAAACACGAATATGATACAGAAATAAAGAAAGGTTGCACTGAAGAGTACCTTGGTCATCACGAGGACTAGGAGCAGGTGGAGGAACTGGAGAAGATGCGGATGAGACAACAAATATACCAGAAGGCTTAATATCATCAGGAGGAGGAACAGATGCACCAGCTAAGGTAGGACAGCTATTGGCATAGTGTCCCTTCTGATAACATCTGAAGCAAGTGATGGCAGAAAGCTCAACAGGTTGCCTATGAGAAGGAGGAGATGAAGAAGATCCCAAACCCGAATTCTTAAGCCAAATCTGCTTCTATTGCTGGAAATTAGGCTTTCTCTTCCAAGAATTGGCAAAGGAATACTGAGATGAAGGAGTACCAGCGGGAGCAGGAGCAGGACCTTTAGAAGTAGGGTTCTCATAATCGATAGTCATATCCATAAGCTATGTGAAAGTGCCATGGACATGAGAAATGAGATGACCATAATACTCGAGACGAGCACTAGATATGAACTTCTCATTCTTCTTGAGAGGAGTGTCAATCAGGCTAGGACCGAACTTAGAAAGTTAGTTGAACTTCCTCTCACACTCAGCAAAAGACATACCCTGCTTGAGATCCATAAATTCACGATAAAGCTGAGATTTCTCGGCTTCGGGCATCCATTTTTCCACAAAAGCCTCTCTGGAAAGATGATAGATAAACTTAGAAAAGCCCAAAAAGATAGAAAAACAGTATTCAAAGGAACACGAGAAGATACCTAAACTGCTCCCAGGTAATATCAGCTTCGACGGTGTTAGCCGTGACAGACTCCCACCAATCTAGAGCAGACTCATACAACTGCCAAGCTGCTAACTGACGCTTCTTGGCGTCAGTAATCTCAAGACCAGTAAATATCCTCTTAAGACTCCGCAACCATTGCTGAGCCTCAATGATGCTCTCTGAACCGGTGAATGGGGTTCCACCAAGTTGAGTGAATTCCTTACAGAGAACAGTGAATCTAACAGGAGCAACTGGTTGATGAGATGGGGCAATACCATGACCCTTACCTCTGGCATTTCCTCGATTCATCCTGAAAATATCAAGCATGAATTTTGGACAAGGTAAAAACAAGCCAAGGATAAATTAAGATAAGACAAGAGAATTCACTTGGATGAATATCCTAAAGAAAGAAAAATCTAACAAGGTAGATACGAAAGGAAGGAAGTTGGAAAACATTTGAAAAATCCTTTAAAACAAGAAAATTTTTATATCAAAATAATCTTGAAAAATATTTTGAAAACATTTTGTAAAATCATTTTATACATTGAAAATACGTCTCTCACAAAGAAAGTGATTCTAAGACTGATTTCACTCATTTTAGGGTATTTCTACCCTATCTCTAATGATTTTTTGCTCTTCAGGCGATGGTTTGCCAAAAACTAAAGCTCTGATACCAAATGTAATGTTCTGCCTTTACGGCCAACCTCTCGACTGCACCACCAACCACCGCGGGGACATGTAGGAGTAAGAGTCAACCGATCGCTACCAAACCAGGAAGCAAGAACCCCATATCATGCTGCACCCTCCAAGTGCAATGGCAGACACAGATGTCAGACTTGAATGATGCAAAATAATAGATTATAAATAAATTTGGAGCAAATGAAATCAAATACACAGCATCAGAGACACAGAACAATCAGAATAACTCGCAGAGGAATATAAAATACCATAATAGTTCATGAAGCTACTATAGCAGAGTCTCAAAACAAATACATAACATTAGTCTGAAAACAACATAATAGAAATCCCAAATACATGGAAGTTCACTAATACATGAGATAAACTAGAACAGCTGAAACAGAAATAGATATAAATGTAGATAGGCAGAAACTCCAGCAAAGACCAGCTCCAGAAAGAGAATCCAAAGCTGTGAATACTCAGGCTGACCCGACCATAAAGCAGAACACAAAACACTCGAGTCAGGACAATATATACTTATATAATGTAAACCAACTCATGTGAACTGTAATAAGGTACAAGTAACTTAAAGGATGCCTGGGACCGCCCATCCTCTAAGGATACGTTAAACTATTTACTATGTAGTAATATTGCGCTACTATAATAATGTCTACAGTAAAATAAACTTACTTTTAAATAGCATTACGGGCTACCCATATCACCCTTCACACATAATAGTCCCAGTAGTCCATCCAGTATTAGCACATCTCCAGATCGGAAGACTACCCTAAATACTCCATGGGATACGGGAGAAAAACAAACTTGTAGTAAAGGCTCGGTATGGTAGGTGACACGACACACAAGGCAATGCCAGGGTAGATATACTAATTAAGCACACGGGATGGTGGTAACGCAGCCGCCACATACGCCCACCTCGGAACACACTCCCATATCAAAATCGGAGGATGGCCATGTAATCAATCACAAGTAAGAGTATAGTGTCGAAGGAATGTGTCCGACCAGAGGTGCTACCCCTTTTGGCCCGAGATCGCTCCTATTTTACCCACCTTAAGCCAACTCACGGGAGTCGAGTCCACGTAATATACCTCAAGAACGTCGCAACCATCCTACTTCATTCTGGAAACTCCACCGCGTACACAGTTGTTAAAGTGGTTTTCGGTATCGACAGAGAGTATGTCCATATCCGAACCTGGTCTCTTTAACAACCAATCGTTATTATAACCCGTAGTTATAATTTAAAAAAATATAGTTATACTTCAAAATAAAGTATCATTTGAAATTCAAATCTTTATCAAAATAAAGATCTAATCATTTCCAAACCATCTAAATATATCAAAATATCATATCTTTCAAAAAAATTCATTTCAAATCATTATTTGAATTCAAATCCAAATATGCACATTTCAATATCCTTTTTAATTCAAAGATATCATTCATTTATTATCCTTTTTAATTCGAAGATATCATTCATTTATTATCATTTCAATTCACCTTTTAAATAGTTTATATTTAAATCAAAACAATTCATTTAAACCATTTAAAAGTGAAGACATTATATTTACAATCAAATATTCAGTTCCCAAAATTTTAGACAAATTCTGAGCTTACTTATTTACATCAAAGCCTCAAACATTCATTTCAGCCTGCCGTAACACTTATCAAGTGCTACTGTAGCCCTTTATTTATTTCAGATCTTAATTATCTTTCTGCTATCGCGGAACTTACCAAGTGCTGTAATAGCACTTAGTTACAATTTATACATAGTTCATTCGTATCAACCACAGCACTTACAAAGCGCTGTAATATCATTTACGTTAGAAATAATAGCATTTCAAAATACTATTAATTACATTTTCAATATTCAATATAATTTCACAAACAATTAATTTTTTTTAATATTTATTCTAATCACATTAAACTTATAAAATCATATAATTTCTCTTTTAAAACAATCATTTAAAAATCCTTATATTCATGATTTTATAAGGTTAAATTTTCATTCAAAATCAATCTTTAATAATAATTCACATATTAAATTCACACATTCAATTTCAATTCTTTATAATTAAATTTTAACTTAACATTTAAGTTTACGTTTTCAAATATAACTCATTTTCATTTTATTTACTTAACTTAAAATTTTCACTTTTAAACAAAATTCACTTATTTCCAATTTAAGTTACATTTCAAAATTCAACTCAATATTCATTCATTTAACATTTTGACTTTATTCAAAAATCATTAATATAATATAAATCATTTTAAATTCATTTTAATTCAAAATATCATAAATTTGTCATATCTTCATATTTAATTTAAATTCCTTTTATCATCAAATTATAATTTCCAAAATAACTTACATTTCAAATTTTCTAACTTTAACATTAACTTATTTCACTTATAAATTCTTAGAAAATCAATAATATTTTTGAAAAAAAATCATTTTTAACTAAGTTTAAATCAAAATATTATAATATTTACATTTCAAACATATTTTAAAAAATTTAGAAAAATATAATTTAACTACAGGTCTGTATATAATTTTCTAACCTAAGTAAAGTGATACGGGTAATATATCATTTCAACCCGTAATTTACACAGAAAACCCGGGTTTTATAATTTCAAACCCATAGTCCCAAATAAATGAAAATAATTGAAAATCATTCAGGCCTATCATTTCAGCCCATAACGATTTTTGCTTATTCTAAAGTCCGTTCGGGTATGTATCATTTCAACCCATAGTGATCTAGTATAAAGAGAACTTGCAGTGTGATAAACTGATATAAATTAACAGAACAGCATAATGTAACAGCAACAGATGATATAACAGGTGTTTAAGCATGGATGAACATCATACAATCATAATATAGCAGATATAATAGGGTGATCATTTTACAGATTCAAATGAAATCAGTTCACAAGTCATATAAGTACAAAACTGTCTAGTAAGAATAACTCACTTGTATAAGCTGGAGATGACAACAAACGAATGCACAACTAGGATCTTCAAAAGCAAGATAGCACGACAAAGATTTGAGTTTGAGAGAGCCAAAGATTAATTGCCTTGAACACATTCAAACAAGACAATACAAACAACATCAGTTTCAACCCAAAATACGATTAAACAATGGTAGAAATAAATGCATAAATCATCTCCAACCCACTTGCATTTGCCTTCTACAACATATGCCTCAGCCCTAGATTGGAGAGGCACGGCCAAAGCAAGGACTAGGATCTGGTTTGGGTTCATAAGAGGTCGGCCTACATGGGTTAAATGGTGCAAAGGTATGCATGAACTAGAATACACAAAACAAGGCCACTACAAGTGGTTTCAAGGCCTAAATAGGCTCGGCCAAAACAAAGGTGGGCATGGCCATCTCTGTAGATGGCTGGAGGATGGTGTGGCAGTAGGTTTCAGGTCGGCTATGGGTGGTGGAGGTGGAGTAGGTGGCGGCCAAAGGGGTGGTTGAAGGTGATGGTGATGTATGGTGCTCGGCTAGGCATATAGGGTGAAGTTTGTGTAAATTTTGGTGGAGTTTGATCAACTATAGTGTATGGCCAGTGGCTTGGGGCTGGACTGGAGGAGGTGGTGGGTGGTTCAGGTGGTAAAGGAGGTGGCCATGGCGAAGGAGTGGAGAGGAGCCGAGCAACAAAGGTGAGAAAGCTAGTGAAAATGAACATAAACAAGTAGAAAACAAGAAGAAACACAATGGAAAAAGAAATGAAATTTACCAAACTCCTTTGCTTCTGAAATGGCCGTGAATTTTGTGAGCTGAGAAGCCTTATGATATGCGTGAAGATGAAGAAAATAAGTCGGCTGAAGCAATGATAAGGAACTGCCATAAATTGAAGGCAAATGTTGATTGAAAATGAAAAGGTGGAATCCAAAGAGACTAAGCATACAAAAGGTTTCAAACTCTTCATATATCCAATATTTCTTTTCAAATTTTATATAACTGAAAATATATATATACATTCAGATAAAATATGAAATTTAGTAAACAAACAAAAATACATACATAAATTTTGATTATATATAATTAAATTAAGAAAATAACAAAGAAAAATGTAAACTAGTCTTTAAAATTTGAAAATAAATGGAACAAACTTTGGAAAATTTTTATGTACTTGAAAAATATTTATAAATAAAGATAAGAACACAAATAAAAATGCGTTCACAAAAATAAATAAATAAATTTTAATTAAATATAATTAAATTAAGAAAATAGCAAAGAAAATAGAAACTAGGCTTTAAAATTTGAAAATAAATTCAATAAGCTTTGGAAATTTTTTATTATCACTTTAAAAATATTTAAAAGACAAAACTAGATGTAACATAACATATAATACAAATTTGAATAAGATATGACAAATAAAATATTATTTATACAATTTAAAATAAACAATATTGTTAAATAAAACAATTTACACCCAATATTGAAAAAAAACATAACTTTCACAATTAACTCCGATTTCAACGAAACGAAAAGCAGTATTCTTAAAATTTAATCTATTTTCATAATAAAATATAAAATTAAAAAATTTAGATATTTAAATTTTAACGTTAAAAGTCAAAGTTTGACTATATTGGCCAAAATTCACTTTCTAGAAAATATTCAATTTATTCAAGTTTGGAAATATAATTCACATAATAATAAAAATATATATTTAAATAACAAAATTTATTCTTTTTAATAAATAAAATAAAGTTTTTAAATCATAAAATTCAAATTAAAAGAAATAAAATATACAATAAAATAACCACAAAATACAGGGTTGTTACAGAAATGATTGCTGGGTGGAAAGATTTGGAAGCATTATCAGCTTTTAGTGTGCAGTTTAGATCCGAGGTAGGTTCAAGTGCAGGAAGTGCTATGTTGTCTTGTTTAGAAATTTGGCCAGTAATGATTGAGAAGATGGCTTCTAAATAGGAATAGGATCCAGTTTTGGATGAACAGAACAGAAGGTTGAGGGAAGGAATGGAGTACAATGACCTAAAGGAATTCAGCCTTGATCAAAATGGGTGGTTGAGGAAGAAAGGAAGGTTGTGTGTTTCGAATAGAGGAGACATGAGGAAGGAAAATTTGGATGAGTGTCATCGTTCGAAGTTCACTATCCATACAGGAGGAACGAAGATATATCAAGATATGAAGAGAAGTTTCTTCTAGGAAGGTATGAAATAGGACATTGGTTTGTGTGTTAAACAACGCTTGAATTGCCAACAGGCAAAGGCTGAACACCAGAAGCCTAGTGGATTGCTACAACCGTTAGAAGTTCCATTGTGGAAACGGATTCCTTCCCTATGGATTTTATTGATGGGTTGCCAAGGTCTAAAATAGGAAATTAAAGCATATGAGTGATAATAGCTAGATTGACTAAGAGTGCCCACTTCATTCTGGTAAAGTCAACTAGGACCACACCTATTTTCGTGAAGATATTTATGAAGAATATAGTTAGACTGCACGGGATTCCTAATAGTATTGTCAGTGGTAGAGATTCTTTAGTTACTAGTAAGTTCTGGAAAAGTCTACAGGAAGCATTAGGAACCAAGCTCAACATGAGTACCTCTTAGCATCCACAGACTAACGGGCAAACGGAAAGAGTTAACAATGCCTTTGAGGATTTTTTAAGAGCTTGTGTATTGGATTTTGGGGGACCATGGGAAGACCATCTTCATCTAGTCGAGTTCCCGTATAACAATAGCTATCAAACTAGTATTGGGATGGCACAGTTTGAAGGTCTGTATGGAAGACCATGCAAGTCACCCGTATGTTGGTTAGAGATCGAGGATAGATTGGTTCTTAGTCTAGATTTGGTGAAGGAAGCTGCGGAGAAGATTGAGTTGATCCAAGTTAGGATGAAGGAAGCTCAATCTAGGCAGAAGAGTTATGCTAATAGAAGAAGGAAAGATTTGGAATTTTCTGTCAGAGACTATGTGTTGATTAAGGTTTCACCTATGAAGGGGGTGATGAGATTCAGGAAGTCAGGGAAGTTAGCACCTTGATTCATTACACCTTTCTGTATTGTTGAGAGGATCGGAAAACTTTCTTACAGAATAGAGTTACCGAGTAGTTTGGCAGGAATCCATGTTGTTTTCCATGTTTTTCATCTTAGGAGATGTGTTAGAGACTCGGAGACTACCATAGCACCTATAGTGTTAGAGGATTTAGTAGTAGAACTCGATTCGACTATAGTTAGAAAGCCGATCCAGATTGTGGCTAGAGATGAGAAGAAGTTGAGGAACAAGACAGTCAAGTTAGTAAAGGTTCAGTAGAGTGACAATGCTAGAAATTGCACATGGGAGGTGGAGAGAAGGATTAGAGACTTTTACCCTGATTTGTTTGATAGTATGTTCTACCTTTGATTGTTTTGTTGTGTAGCTTATCGTAATTTCGAGGACGAATTTTTTTAAGGTGGGGAGTCTGTAACACCCTATATTTTTATAACATTAATTATGATAATTAATTGGGTAAATTAAAGAAATAATGCGAAGATTAATAAGTTGATAATTGATTAGCTATGGGTAGTCGTGCCATGTTAATGTGCAAACAAAAATGAAATAACCTAAGCTAATGTATCAGGAGATGAGAAGGGCAATATGGAAAATAGGTGGAGCTTATACCCAAAACCCTTAGGAGATAGAATGCTCACACTCGTTTCATTTTACTCGAACTAAAATTTCAAGGTCAGTCACCATTATCATTCTCAAGAAGATTGAAGCTAGGATTCAGGGGAAGGGAAACTATCTACTAAATTAACATCAAATCTCGCATTTATAATCTCAATGCTAAGATGAATAATTACTACATCCCAATTTCTTTTAGTTTTCGATTTTAGCACTAGATTCGAAATGATTTTGCAAGTATACGCCATGTTTTGATGATTAAAATTATATATATACATATACATATACATACATACATATATATATATATTGTTGATGGATTATATATGTTCATGTAAGTTTTATGGTATGTTTGACATGAAAACCCTATTTAATGACATCCAAACACCTTGAAAATATAAGTATAACTCTTAAATGATATTTTAGAGATGGGTTTTGATTTTCATAATTTTCAAAATTAACATGGATTTAATATTAATTTTCTAGACAAGGAAATTGTTTATTGGGTTATAAATTATTTACGGCTAGAATAATGATCATTTGGGTTTGAAATTTTTATATGTTGGAAAACAAATTAAAATAGATTTTCTATAGTTTTTCCAAAAAATTCCTAAGTGTTTTAATGAATATATAAAATTATTTAAGGTATGAGACTTAAATGTTTTATATATTTAATTATGGAGAATGGGCATTTTGTAAAATGAAATGATTATTTAATTTTAAAAATAGTGGCAGTACATTTTTGAAAAGTGATTTTTAACAATGAGAAGTTGACAAACAAAGGCAGGTTAGTTGAAAATATTTCCTTTTTAAATTAAAAAAAATCACATTTTTTACATGTTTTAGCCTTTACGGCAATAAACCTTCCAACCCAAACCTTCCGTCAAGGTCGAGAATTTCAAAGCTTTCGACAAGGTCGAACCAATGCATATGGTATCAAGCTACTTGGTACGTAATGAATTGGGCAGAGTCGAAGGGTTCTAAATCGAAGGGTTGATGGCCAAAGAGGTTGGGGTATGTTTGTTTTATAAACCAAAAGCTTTCACCTGCTTTGCTTTCGAATAAGAGCTTCTGACTTTGTTGCTTTCGACCAGGTCAAATGTTTAAAGTAAGGGTTTTAAGCCTTTCGACACAGTCAAAATGTTATTGCTGTTTTAACACTATTCTATTTTGAAACCTTCCGACACAGTCGAAGGGTTACTTCTGCTTTATAAATGTTTTGTTTTGAACCTTTCGACAAAGGCGAAAGGTGTACTTATTTAAAAAAACTGGCCACCTCTCCATGCTTTCGAAATGAAGCTTTCGACTTAGGTGATTTACAATTGTTTATAAATTGAAGTAAAACCTAAAGCTTTCGAAAGAGTTGTTTTAAAGGATGTGTTTAGAGCTTTCGAAGGAGAGCTTGCGACAAAGTCGAAAGGTTGAATCTAATGGTTTCGAAAGGTTTTAGTTGAATGATTTCGAAAGGTTTAGTTCAATGGTTTCGAAAGTTTTTTACATTGTTTTGAAAGGTTTTAGTTGAATGATTTCAAAAGGTTTATTGAATTTTTGAAAGGTTTTGGTTGAATGATTTCGAAAGGTTTAATTTAATGGATTCGAAAGGTTGGTTTTCCAAGGTTTTTCTAAGGCACTGTTTTAAAGTGGTTTTAAAGATGGATGTCCAAAGTTTTATAGCTTTCGGAAGGTTTGCTTTTCACTGGGTTAGAAAGGTTTGGAGAATGGTTTTGAAAGGTTTGATGTATGATTTCGATAGGTTTGAGGAATGATTATAAAATGTTTGCTATTGTTTTTGAGTGATGTTTTCAAAGGTTTAGAAAGAGGTTCTTCCAAGTGTTTAAACATTTTCATCAACTAAGAATTAAGTAAAGAATATATGTGTGTGTATAAATATAGGATGATGACATGATTTTGAGTAAAGCATAAAGATTATATACTTTTCCTTGTTTAAGTTTATTTAAAGGTTTTAAATCATTTTGAAATTGTTATCAACGAAAATTATAGGAGGGGATCCCTAAGTGAAAATGACTCGGATATTAGAAAACCATATGGGACTAGCATGGGGTCGCGCCCTATACATTAGCTAGTAGCCCCAGCTAATTGTTGTCCAAAATTCTCGTGTGTGGGGTTTTGTCACAGGTAGACTAAAATTATGGCTACACACTGAAAGGAATATATGTTTACATACAGATAAGTTATTGGTGAGCATGAAAAACGATTAGAATCGAGAAGACCTGGGAGATGATTAGGTTAGGGATAGACCGTCCAGAAGTGAAGTATTTAACAGATAGTTAAGGACAAACTGTCCGAATGGGAAATATTTAATAGATAGTTGAGGATAGATAATCCAGAAGAAGAATATCTAATAGGTGTTAGGTTAAATTTGATTATATTGTTTGGTAGGCCTGTGTCAGCCAAAGGTTAAAAGTTATCAAAACAAAACTTGTGTGTTTGAATAGATAGTTCATTATTACCTGATGTTTATGTATGTTTACATAAAGATTGTTTTACAATGTTTAACCATTGTGGATGCAGGAGCATAGTATATTTTTTTTATGAAAGGATTTGCAAAGATACGTTTTAAAAGGATGTTAGCAAGGAGAAACCCATTTTGCTAAGCGGCATTGTCTTACTTAACATAATTATTCCAGGATGTATTATATTATTCACACCAGGATTTATGTCTAACTTTAAATTAATGTTTTCCTTTTAAAGTCTCAGGTGCTCAAAATTGATTTGAGTGGGCTGAGGGGTTAAAATTCTTTTTAAGGTTTTAGAATGTTGACGAATAAGCTACTAGAGGCATGTAGGAGGCAATGAATAGCTACTTAGGATTTGCATTTCTTGTTATATTTTGATGGAATTTCCGTTGTGTTGTTTATATTAGGTCTATTACGACCATATGACCCCGATCAACTAAAAGGGTATCATCATATATCATTCTTGGCGTAATTTGTAATAATTATATTTGATCTGTGCCTGGGAATGATTTGGGGATTATGCATTGTGAATGTGAAACGTTTGATTTCGAAATGTAATGATGTAAACGTGGTATTTTTTAAATATGTGTTTTGTTTCATATTCAAGTGCTTCTGATATATTGATACCATTAATATAGTCATCTTTAGTCGTCGAAAGCTAAAACTATAGATGACTACATCATCTGTAGCGCTTAGTTTTGGGCTTCTAGATAGGGGATGTCACAAAGCACATGGGAGATCCTGGAGAAGATGAAGAACGCTCACCCAGAGTTTTTCACATGTAATTTTTCTCTCCCAAATTAGGATTTTGGTTGCATTGTAGTTGCTAGATTGGATGGTAGGAGATGGTTATTAGATTTTTTCATAATCACTTTACACTCATATTGAAATTCTTATGCATGTTTAGGATATTTGCATACATACTTACATGACACGATTACACATTCATGCTAGGATTGAGCTCATTTTAGCATATTTGCAATACGTAATCACATTGCACTAATGGTTGAGTAGATGGTTGTGTAGAGAACTTGTTGTATAACATGGATGTATGGCGAGTTATGTTATTCACCCCTTGGAATATTTCGGGGCGAAATCCTTTTTAAGGGGAAGAATGTAACACCCCGTAAAATGGACCATAAATAATAAAGTAAATTAAATATGACAAGGTTGGATATGGAAATTTTATAAAATTTGGAATTCGGTCTCGAAAGTTATTCCATTGTGTTCGTAGCGAAATTCTAATCTGTTTCCACATATAATATGCTGAAAACAAAGCTCAAACAAAGAAGTTAAATGCATTTGAAGATTTTAGAATTAAATTAATTTAGTTTGAATTCAAATTCAAATAAAAATTTAAATTTAGGATTTAAATTTAAAAAATTAGCTTGGAGGCTAAATAAACATTTAACATTAAAAAGGTAATTAAGGAATAAAATAATATGACAAACGTCCCCTAAATAAAGAGAGCGGTCAGCCTGAATACGCCAACTAGTCGACCGTAACGGTCGACCGATCACCCAAGGGCGGTCGACACCGGTCGACCACTTGACAATGAAAGTTGCCACTGACGGATAGGGTTTTATGCTATATTATATTCGGTTGTGCACTCCAGATTTACCCATCTCCTACCTACTTCCGACCTACAGTTCTGTTGCATTTTAACTCCTATAAATAGGCTATACCCACTCCACTTTTATTCATATTATTTTAGGGAATACGATGAAACTCTGTCATTGCTATCTTTCTAATAAGATTTAAAAAATCGATTGAAAATTTAAGTAATGATTCAACTTATTTCTTTCTCCAATCTATTCTTATCATATTCCAATTATTCTGAATCTAATGGATATATATGCCTCTTACCTATTGTGTGTGTATATATATTGAAAGAGAGATTCTAGAAGAGATCGAAAGCTGCAAATCCATTTGATTAAAGCTAAGGCTAATCTGTGAGTGGAAATCTTAGTGTTTCTTTTTAGCAATTTTTTAGCGTATTTCTTTGGATATGCCTTAGGGATTTTAGGATTTCAAAAATATGATAAATAAAATCCCCTAAAATTCCTTTTTATTCTATGTTGAGATTCTCAATTCTTTACATTAATTTGGTGAAATTTGTTTCGTTTTGCAATTTATGATAATTTCATGGTCTATTCCACTTCTTCTTCTTCTCCGGGTTAAATTGTGATTCTTCAATATAATAAAGGGTTTAGATTATGAATTCTATTCATAGTTACACCACTTATTCTTATATGTTTCTTTGTAAAAGAAGAGTTGAATAGAATATGGGCTTTAAATTGCAATTATTATTGTTTTAGATATAATTGGTGTAACAAATTGAGTTTCTATTTTATTTACAAGTCTGCTATTGTAGTTCTGATTATGAATATTTATTCCTTGTTTTGGACATTTGAACTCCATTAAATCTTGGAAGAAAAAGGACTTGTAATAATAATTGGTTAGTGTAACGACTTGCATTTTTGGACAATTTAAATCGACGATAAACCACACACGTCAGACGCAAACCATTCAGAAGGGTAGATTGTTATGGGGTAAATAAGAAAAAGAGAAAGAAATAAAACAAATAAAGAATCTCGTAGCGGAATGACAAAATATAATAATCAAATAATAGTTCATGAAGCTGTAAAAAAACATTTGATTATACTTATACAACACAGAATCAGAGTTATATACAATAGAGATAAACAACAATGCAGTTGAACAGTGTGAATGCAGTGAAATAATAAAATAAATAATAATAGTACAATCTTCATCTTCATCCTCCAGAAATAAGGTCTTTAAATCCTGAAATGCTTAGGCTGACCCGAGTGAATTGAAAAGACAAAACACTCGAGTCAGAACTAAAAGATCTGATGTAAGTTAAATCAATGGTAAATATGCGTGTGATGGCGTCAGAGATGTTTATGGGGTTTGACATCTCATATCCAGTGTCTAACGTGAGTGCAGTAAATTAAGAGATGTTTGGGATTCACAATTCCTAAGGATCTATTAAACTATCTACTGTGTAGCACAATATGTTATTATAATATGTCAATAGTAAAGCAAAGGTATCAAAATAGCGTTAAGGCGTTAACCATATCCCCTTTAACACATTTTATATATTCCCATAGTCTATACAGCACCGTACGCTCCTCCAAGTGGTTTACACAGAGGGCACCCTAAAGGTATGGTACAAAACAAACTCATAGAAGGCGCGCTAGAGCATGTGAACACAGCACTCGAGGCAATGCCAGGGTAGATATACCAATTACACTTTGGGACTAGTGGTAATGCATAGCAGCTACTATCGCCCACCTCGGAACACACTCTCAAATCAAAAATCAAGGATGGCCACCAAATCAATCACAAAATTAGACTATACTATTGAAGGAATGTGCCCGATCGGAGGAATGGCCTCACTTGGCCCGGTATAGCTCCTATTTTAGTCACATCTATGCTGACTCACGGGAGTCAGGGACATGTCATACCTTATACAGAAATCGTTCGCCAAACCATCCTACTTCATTTCTGGAATCTCCACCAGTTACACAGTTGTTAAAGTGGTTTTCAGTATTGGCAGAGAGTATGAAAATATCTGATCTCGGTCTCTTTAACAAACAATTGCTTATTACACACCGGATAGTTCTTTTACGTTTCAAAAAAATCAATTCTCAATTTATATCAAAATATCATACTCCCAAAACCATATCACTTCCGAATTATATTCACTTTGATATCATATTTTTCCAAAATAATAATTCCTTTCAAAAATCATAGTTCCCATTTAGGTTAAATCCTCACTTCAAAATCATCATATTCAATTAATTATAACATTTAAATCTCAACATAGGTTATAACATCATTTAACCGTATTTGCTTTTAAACCAATGGATTTTAATATAAACACTTCTCTCCACTTCATTTGAAAATTTAGAAAATAGTCTAAATAGTTAAAATAGTTATAATTAGTAAAATACTTTAAGATGGTTTAGTTATAGATTAAAGATAGTGTTAAATTGATTTAAGATAGTTAAATAGATTTAAAATAGATTAAATATAATAAAAATAGATTAAATAGTTTAATTAGATTTTTTTAAAATAAGTTAAAATGGGTTAATTTAGTTTAAAAGTTTGAAAATCTTAATAATTAAGGTCTTTAAAATATATATTTTTAAAACAGTTTATATTAAAAATATGAATCTGAAGTTTATATCAATTTAAACTATTTATTTCAATCCAACACATTTGGACCATTTCAACATCCAAAACCCAATTTCAAATTTTCCAATTCAAATTCTCAATACAATATTAAATTCAATATCGCTTCCAAAACCCTGTGTAACAACCCTGGTTTTGGAGATTACCTGTTAGTATTAAATTATAACGGTGGTTATAATTTAATATTATAAATTAAATAAAATTGAAAGTTTTATATTGTTTATTTGGAATAAACAATGAATTTTGGAAACAAAATGTGGAAATAAAGTTTTGGTAACTTTATTGTGTTTAATTGTGAAAATAATAAATGAAGTATGATTTTATTTTGAGTAAATGCAATAATTATTGCAATTATTGCCAATTACTTCTTTTAATAATATTTAACAGAAGTATTTGTTTTTTTTAAAGGTGTTTATTAAAATAAAAAGATGGAATTTGTATAAAAATGTATTTTGGTTATAAATTTGAGTTTGAAATGGTTGATTAGATTTTCTAGCCAAGAAATAATTATTGTAGAATTTTTAAAGTTAAAAACGAGGATTTATGCATTTAATTGTATAAATTGTATATTTATATAAAATAAGGGTTTTTAATAATAAAAATGTTTTAATAACTAAAATTAACATTTTATATGATGTGAAATATTTTATTTCATATGTAAGTATGTTTGCATAAATTGGTTGTATTAAAACTTGAAGAAAAGTACATTGTTCTCATTATAACATTGTGTTTATGTGCATATTTGTTTAAGTGGTGAATTAAAAAATTTCTTAGTCTAATTTATTTTCTCTATTGGGTCCAAAGCCCATTAGCAAATTATAACCAGGAAGGAGAAAAAGAGGAATGGATTACGTGTACGTACACAATTTTTAGTTCTCTTCTTCTTCATTAGCCTAGAAATAGAAAATGAGAGCAAAATTCCTCCATTTGTTCAATCTAAAGCCTTAAATTTCCAAATCTTCAAATAAAAATGGTTGCTTTTATCAATTAGAGAGGATTGCAACAGGTAATCAACTCCAACATGAGGTTAATTCATCAAAAATCCAATTTTTATGTTTAGGTTGTTTATTAATTTCCTTTTGCATGTGCTGTTCTAATTTTTCTATAGGTTGTTGGAAGCTTTATTCTCCTCAAAACTTGCTTATTTCAGCAAAAATCTGAGATTTGATCATCTCTAATTCAAGGTGAGTTGAAAACTCACATTTTCTAGCATAGATTGAGATTTCAATGTTAGAAATCTCAATTTTATTTTTATTGCATGTTCATTTATGAATCACTGTCAGTAAATTAGGCATATCTTTTTCGTTTTAATTCGAAATTGTATTTTGTTTGATGTTCTGGAAAGCTTGAAGAAAGTGTGATAACTTTCATGTTATACACTTTCGCAAATTTGGAGCATAAAGTATCGAAAACCCCAATACTAACTTACTGCCCTGTCATTGGAAAACTTTGCTTAACATTGTTGGTAATTTTAGCATATCTTTCTTATGTGATATCCAAATTTAACGATTCTTGATGTTCTGGAAAGCTTAACTTGTCTTCTATAACTTTATTGTTTGTATTTTGTGAAATTTGGAGCTGTAAATGGTCGAAAGTTGCTTCTAATGACACTGTCCTGAGGCTAAAATGACAGCAGATGTGAACTTTAAATATGAAAATTGTTTCAGTCGTAACTTTTACAATACTTATAGGAATTTGATAATTACGGATGTTCCGGAAAGCTTAATTTATTTGAAACAACTTTTATGTTTTGTGTTTTCTGTAATTTTGATGTTAGCTATGTCAAAATTCAGTTTTTCTACTGCTAACCTTAGAGTAAATCCAATATTTGCTCTGTCATTGAAGCTGAAACATAATTGATCATAACTTTTTTGTTTCCAAACCGATTTTGGTAATTTTGGATGTTCCAGAAAGAATATTTCATGTGCTACAACTTTCATGTTTTGTATTTTCTGTAATTTGGATGTTAGCCTTGTCAAAATCCAATTTTTCTACTGCTAACCCGAGAGCAAATCCAATATTTGCTATGTCATTGAAGCTGAAACGAATTTGATCATAACTTCTTCGTTTCATAACCGATTTTGATAATTTTGGTCATTCCGGAAAGCTTAGAAATTAAGCTACAACTTTTGTTTTATTCATTTTGCCAGAATTTGAAGTTTACTATGTCAAAATTATGGTTTTTCTTCTCTGGCCTGTTAGTGCATAGCTACCGGCCTTAGACTCTTTTCTCCCGTTGTTTTCAACGCAGAACCCCGACTTTGCGACCCCATCCTGGGCACGTCCGATGTCGGAATCTGCCATTCTTGGTCTTGTTGGAAAGATGAAGTGTTGATCTACACTTTTGTTTAGTTTCTTAAAAATCTGGGCTGTTTAGCTATGACGATCTCGTTGCCGAATTCGGATCTTTGCGCTGTTTTGAATAAACATAAAATCCTAGTTTCGGTCCAACTTTGAGACGACGCCACTTCTTCGTTTCAAGTCCAAATCGAACGGTTCTTTTTGTATATTGTAGTAAAAGTATTAGTCTATGCTCCTACCAAATTTCACAAAGATCTGGATTCATTTGCCCCTTCGAACTCATCGTCGAAGTTAAACATTTGCGCTGTTTTTACACAGCAGTTTATAGTGGTTTTAGTCCGAGTTCGAAGCGACGTAGAATCTTCATTTCAAGTCGGAATTGGATCAATATTTTTGCGCATTAGAGTAGGGCTGTTATTCTACATTACTGAAAAATTTCATGTCATTTGGACTCTGTTTTTAGGTCCAAACCTGCTGTCGAACTAGTGATCATAGCTTGATTTCAACGGTGTTTATATTTAGAATAATTTCCACCATTTTTGATATTTTCCCGAATTCTTGAGTTTTCACTCTAGTTTTCGTGCACGGGTTTTATAAAGCATTTTAAAGTGTTTTTCAAACAAATTAGCTTGTGAAATTATTATATAGTATTATTTTAATCTATAAAATCTATTTATTCTCCATAATAAGGGAATTTTCAAATATCGTCTTCAAAATTGATTTCGGAAAATGGTTTTAAAAGCTTGTTTTCTCTAATAAATTATTTTAAATTTAAAATACACATTTATATACTATTCGAACGTATGAGAAAGAGAATTAAACGATTTAGTAAAACACGTGGTATGGGACACGTGCGTTTACTATTTCGGTTAATTTCGGACTTGTACGATCGAAACTATCCGGGTTATGATTTTTGAGATACTTAGCCAATTTATGGCGGGTATTTGAGATTATAATTCCTATATTTAGGAATTATTTGGGAAGGCCAATATTTGGCGAGTTTTTATGGTTTGAGATTTCTACTTTGAGATTTATGGTTTATGAGTAACCATCACGATGTTTTCACTTGTCGATGAGATGAGACAAGTCACGATGTCGTTTAATACTTGTCGATGAGACGAGATGAGTATAGTGTCTCTTTATCACTTGCCAATGAGACTAGGCGAGATATAATTTTCTAAGTTTTATGATGTTTCTAGTGTGGCATCGACTAACGGGTGGTAAACCGCTAAGTGCGAATGTGTGGTATGGGACACACGTTAACACTTTTCGGGTTCCTATCCGTGAGTTTGTGACACATTCACGATGTTTACCTAACAGAACTGCTTTGAGAGGTGTTAGCGACCTAGTCATGAGGACAAACTGCTTTGGGAGGTGTTAGCGACCTTGTTAGGGCTGACAAAACAGCTTGGAGAGGTGTCAGCGACCTAGTCATGAGGACAAATTGCTTTGGGAGGTGTTAGCGACCTTGTTAGGGTTGACAAAACGGCTTAGAGAGGTGTCAGCAACCTTGTCATGAGGACGAACTGCTTTGAGAGGTGTTAGCGACCTTGTCTGAGGCTTCGGTCGTTTGAGTTTAGCACGTGCAGCATTGCTTCGGCATTGCAATCGGGGATTTGGCGAATCCGGGTTTTCTGATTTTTCTGTTTTATTATGATTTCACCTTTTTAACATGTTTTATTACATCGATAGCCTAGTGCTATATGAGATGTTATATATATGGTGATTTCAATTATGATGTTTTAAACTCTTATCGAGTTCCTTGAGTTATGAGTTTTGACAATTTCATGATTTTATAGGATATTCTGGGTTTTGCCATTTTGGCGACTTGAGATTGAGATTTATATACATTTACACCGATGAGATGAGGTATAATTGAATTTGGAGATTCATCTATAATTGAGTTTTGGATCACCCGATTTGAGAATGTTTTATGTTTTCCATTTTAGCAAGAGTTTTTATTGATTTTCTCCTTTTGAGGAAATATGGTTCATGGAAACCATGTAGACATTTTAGGACGTCGCCGATGATATAAGGCACTTGTGTTTGATTTGAGTTACCTCCTTCGAGGTATTTGTTCACTTAAGTAGCGTTTGTTACTTAAGTGTTGAGCTTATGAGTTTATCAATTCATTCTTCTCTTTCGAGAAGAAGTATCTTCATGTCAATTCTGCTTCATATTACCGATATTAACTAATTTGTGTAGCTAGACTGACCCGTGTATTTATACTCGGGTCAGACCGAGTTGTTTCAGGTATCATCTATTGGACTTGGCTTGAAGTTGATGCTGGATATCAACTCTCCTTTTTCTTTAGCAATTTCTGTTCTTCTGCATACTCTGATGTAATTATATTTGATTCAATGTATATGGTGTGGTTGAGTACCACCTTTATTGTATTCATATTGTATTGTACTAAACATATATCAGTGTATATGTATATATATACGATGTTGGTTACTGTTCTGTGATGTGATTTACATTCAGTTATTGTATTTTGTTCTGATAGATCCGTTAGCCACCTATAGTTTTGGATTAAGCATTTACTGAGTATGTCGATCCACTTGAGTTGCAAAAAAAAAAAAATTATATTGCATTTATCGACGTATTCAATAGATGTTCAAGATAAAATTATAGATGGTCGCCCTTAACCAGCCCTATTCTCCGCTTTAGTAGACAGAATTACTTGTTAATTCTCTTTGCTAAGGTGGGTCTCAGGGTGGGGCGTTACAGCATGGTATCAGAGCTGTGGTCAGGACAAAGTAGAATAAACACAGAATAGTACGTATATCACGATACATCGAAGTACAATACGAGTGAATCATTATCCTTTCTTCGAGCTTGTTTTCGAATCGTGCTTTGATTCTTTTTCGAGTTTTGGGATTGTTGAGGTGGAATATGTCTAGGAATATATAAATATATATTATTTCGTAGTATTCCATAATAGAGTTTGAAGTCATCTTATCTTATAAGTAATCTTATTTGGGATTATTCTGTTCTTATTTTTGTCGATACAAGTGAGTTCGTATCGATGGAGCTGATTGATTTCTTTGAGCATTCATGTTGCATTCCTTTGAGAGTTGTGAATCCTATCGAGGGGATCCACAACGAGTGGCTTGTTGTGAGCATTCCGAGTTTTCTATTTGTTGCTACTTTAGTGAGCATTTGTTTATTACTCACTATCTTGAGATGTATCTGATTTGAGACGGATTGACTTATTTGATGTTAAGTCCGATCGTTTCGTTGTTATAGGATCCTATATTTATTTAGGCATCCTAACTTGATTGGTTTATTATTTCCATCACTTTGGAATGTTGATGATGATTCCAAGGTTTCTGAATTCACTCTTGAGTATCGAGATGTGGTGACATATCTCGAATTCCAGTCAAGTTGACTTTGTTGAGTTTTGTGAGTCCTTTTGGATTTGACATCCAATCGGGCAATCGAGTGTTGAGATAACCTTATTCCTAGCTCTTAGCTCTTTGGTTATCCTTCCACGAGGACATCCACTAAGGAATGAGGTGAGTTTCTAGATTGTTCGAGTTTGATTTAGCTTATCATTCAGCTTCATTTGAGTGTTCTTTTCATATACTCAATCAATGTTATCCTTTAGCATTACTCCGACTGAAGTAGTGATTCGAAGATTGTTTCTTCTTTTCCTTCGAGAAGAATATCTTGCTTATCCTGTATCTTGATGATTTTTGGGAGTGGCTCGTAACACCGTAAGATTGATGAACATGCTATCTCCTTCTATTGATTTTGAGAATCGAGTATTCTGGGAATATCTCGATGCATTCTCTTAATGTTCTTTGGTTTGAGTTTTGAAGCTATATAAATATGAGTTTTAAAAAGAGAAATTGGAGTTTTGGGATATTTAAAACATAAAAATCAAAGAATGTTTTGAGAATATATTTATATGAGTAGTATTCTTTTATAGAAATAATTTGAGAGTGTTGGGTTATCCATCGAGTAGTTAAGAGTTCTGGTCGATACGCTTGATCAATGTTATCGATAGGAATCTCCTAAATGCTATGATGAGACACGATGGTTTGTGTTTTAAAAATTAAAGTTTTGAAAATAATATTTTGAGATTATATATGAAATTTATTTTTGAATGGTAATTGCATCCATTGATTTCATAGACGAGTAACAGGGTGGCGAGGCAGTTTTGATCGCTTGATCGACTCTGCAGCCAACGGATGTATCTATTTATTAGAGATTCAAGGGCGAGGCAATGCCATTTATTTATTTTGAAATTATAAAGATGAAAATAAATGAGAATATTCTTGAGCTATACTTTATTGAAAGTATATTTTTAGATTTTAGAATCTATATTATATACATCGGATGTTTTAAGAGAAAAGTATAATAAGAGAATTTGAAGATTGGTTTAAAAAACTATTTATGTGGTTTAATAGAAGAGTGTAGAGGATTTAAACCCTCAATTTATTTTGAGGAATATTATTATGGATTTACAAATTTCTTTGGAAATTAATTTTGAAGTAAGAGAAGAAATTTGGACTTTTAATTTGAGTTTTAAATAACTTACTAAGTAATATAGTAAAAAGTTTGAAAATTTTCAAATGTTGAAAATTGTGGTTATAACTATAAAGATATTGAACGTTTGGAACTCTAAGAATTTTTGATTGAAAGTATATACATATATTTTAGTTCCTAGTGAATATCTTACTCTTGTGCTACTTTCTAACGACGTGCATTTATGCGGTCGTTCGAGTTTGAAACCACCTTTTGGTTGGATTATCTTGCCTCTATTGTGCCTATCTTGTATCGGTGTGCCGCAGTGTCATAGGGAAAGATCATATCGATAATCATCCTTTTGATTAGAGTTCGAGTTGGAGTTGTGCTAAATCCTGGCTTTACTCAAGGAGCTTATGAGAAATCAATCTTATTTGATTGATCTTTGTGTAGCATCATGTTGTGCTCTTATTCAAAGGTGAGACGCCTTCGAAATCTTATATGTTGATCAGAAAATTCGATGGTTTGCTAATTCCATATTTGCACTTTAAAAACAATAGAATTAATCGAGCAATTTTATATTGGTCTTCTTTCATCTTGAGTTGAAAATGAGGAATTTTGATCCGTGCTTGTCTATCCTTCTTTGGTTGGTGAAATAATTGTGTCGAATACAAACTCTTCTCTAGAAATTGCGAGGACGCAATTTTGATAAGGGGGGAGTCTGTAACAACCCTGGTTTTGGAGATTACCTGTTAGTATTAAATTATAACGGTGGTTATAATTTAATATTATAAATTAAATAAAATTGAAAGTTTTATATTGTTTATTTGGAATAAACAATGAATTTTGGAAACAAAATGTGGAAATGAAGTTTTGGTAACTTTATTGTGTTTAATTGTGAAAATAATAAATGAAGTATGATTTTATTTTGAGTAAATGCAATAATTATTGCAATTATTGCCAATTACTTCTTTTAATAATCTTTAACAGAAGTATTTGTTTTTTTTAAAGGTGTTTATTAAAATAAAAAGATGGAATTTGTATAAAAATGTATTTTGGTTATAAATTTGAGTTTGAAATGGTTGATTAGATTTTCTAGCCAAGAAATAATTATTGTAGAATTTTTAAAGTTAAAAACGAGGATTTATGCATTTAATTGTATAAATTGTATATTTATATAAAATAAGGGTTTTTAATAATAAAAATGTTTTAATAACTAAAATTAACATTTTATATGATGTGAAATATTTTATTTCATATGTAAGTATGTTTGCATAAATTGGTTGTATTAAAACTTGAAGAAAAGTACATTGTTCTCATTATAACATTGTGTTTATGTGCATATTTGTTTAAGTGGTGAATTAAAAAATTTCTTAGTCTAATTTATTTTCTCTATTGGGTCCAAAGCCCATTAGCAAATTATAACCAGGAAGGAGAAAAAGAGGAATGGATTACGTGTACGTACACAATTTTTAGTTCTCTTCTTCTTCATTAGCCTAGAAATAGAAAATGAGAGCAAAATTCCTCCATTTGTTCAATCTAAAGCCTTAAATTTCCAAATCTTCAAATAAAAATGGTTGCTTTTATCAATTAGAGAGGATTGCAACAGGTAATCAACTCCAACATGAGGTTAATTCATCAAAAATCCAATTTTTATGTTTAGGTTGTTTGTTAATTTCCTTTTGCATGTGATGTTCTAATTTTTCTATAGGTTGTTGGAAGCTTTATTCTCCTCAAAACTTGCTTATTTCAGCAAAAATCTGAGATTTGATCATCTCTAATTCAAGGTGAGTTGAAAACTCACATTTTCTAGCATAGATTGAGATTTCAATGTTAGAAATCTCAATTTTATTTTTATTGCATGTTCATTTATGAATCACTGTCAGTAAATTAGGCATATCTTTTTCGTTTTAATTCGGAATTGTATTTTGTTTGATGTTCTGGAAAGCTTGAAGAAAGTTTGATAACTTTCATGTTATACACTTCCGCAAATTTGGAGCATAAAGTATCGAAAACCCCAATACTAACTTACTGCCCTGTCATTGGAAAACTTTGCTTAACATTGTTGGTAATTTTAGCATATCTTTCTTATGTGATATCCAAATTTAACGATTCTTGATGTTCTGGAAAGCTTAGCTTGTCTTCTATAACTTTATTGTTTGTATTTTGTGAAATTTGGAGCTTTAAATGGTCGAAAGTTGCTTCTAATGACGCTGTCCTGAGGCTAAAATGACAGCAGATGTGAACTTTAAATATGAAAATTGTTTGAGTCGTAACTTTTACAATACTTATAGGAATTTGATAATTACGGATGTTCCGGAAAGCTTAATTTATTTGAAACAACTTTTATGTTTTGTGTTTTCTGTAATTTTGATGTTAGCTATGTCAAAATTCAGTTTTTCTACTGCTAACCTTAGAGTAAATCCAATATTTGCTCTGTCATTGAAGCTGAAACATAATTGATCATAACTTTTTTGTTTCCAAACCGATTTTGGTAATTTTGGATGTTCCAGAAAGAATATTTCATGTGCTACAACTTTCATGTTTTGTATTTTCTGTAATTTGGATGTTAGCCATGTCAAAATCCAATTTTTCTACTGCTAACCCGAGAGCAAATCCAATATTTGCTATGTCATTGAAGCTGAAACGAATTTAATCATAACTTCTTCGTTTCATAACCGATTTTGATAATCTTGGTCATTCCGGAAAGCTTAGAAATTAAGCTACAACTTTTGTTTTATTCATTTTGCCAGAATTTTAAGTTTACTATGTCAAAATTATGGTTTTTCTTCTCTGGCCTGTTAGTGCATAGCTACCGGCCTTAGACTCTTTTCTCCCGTTGTTTTCAACGCAGAACCCCGACTTTGCGACCCCATCCTGGGCACGTCCGATGTCGGAATCTTCCATTCTTGGTCTTGTTGGAAAGATGAAGTGATGATCTACACTTTTGTTTAGTTTCTTAAAAATCTGGGCTGTTTAGCTATGACGATCTCGTTGCCGAATTCGGATCTTTGCGCTGTTTTGAATAAACATAAAATCCTAGTTTCGGTCCAACTTTGAGACGACGCCACTTCTTCGTTTCAAGTCCAAATCGAACGGTTCTTTTTGTATGTTGTAGTAAAAGTATTAGTCTATGCTCCTACCAAATTTCACAAAGATCTGGATTCATTTGCCCCTTCGAACTCATCGTCGAAGTTAAACATTTGCGCTGTTTTTACACAGCAGTTTATAGTGGTTTTAGTCCGAGTTCGAAGCGACGCAGAATCTTCATTTCAAGTCAGAATTGGATCAATATTTTTGCGGATTAGATTAGGGCTGTTATTCTACATTACTGAAAAATTTCATGTCATTTGGACTCTGTTTTTAGGTCCAAACCTGCTGTCGAACTAGTGATCATAGCTTGATTTCAGCGGTGTTTATATTTAGAATAATTTCCACCATTTTTGATATTTTCCCGAATTCTTGAGTTTTCTCTCTAGTTTTCGTGCACGGGTTTTATAAAGCATTTTAAAGTGTTTTTCAAACAAATTAGCTTGTGAAATTATTATATAGTATTATTTTAATCTATAAAATCTATTTATTCTCCATAATAAGGGAATTTTCAAATATCGTCTTCAAAATTGATTTCGGAAAATGGTTTTAAAAGCTTGTTTTCTCTAATAAATTATTTTAAATTTAAAATACACATTTATATACTATTCGAACGTATGAGAAAGAGAATTAAACGATTTAGTAAAACACGTGGTATGGGACACGTGCGTTTACTATTTCGGTTAATTTCGGACTTGTACGATCGAAACTATCCGGGTTATGATTTTTGAGATACTTAGCCAATTTATGGCGGGTATTTGAGATTATAATTCCTATATTTGGGAATTATTTGGGAAGGCCAATATTTGGCGAGTTTTATGGTTTGAGATTTCTACTTTGAGACTTATGGTTTATGAGTAACCATCACGATGTTTTCACTTGTCGATGAGATGAGACAAGTCACGATGCCATTTAATACTTGTCGATGAGACGAGATGAGTATAGTGTCTCTTTATCACTTGCCAATGAGACTAGGCGAGATATAATTTTCTGAGTTTTATGATGTTTCTAGTGTGGCATCGACTAACGGGTGGTAAACCGCTAAGTGTGAATGTGTGGTATGGGACACACGTTAACACTTTTCGGGTTCCTATCCGTGAGTTTGTGACACATTCACGATGTTTACCTAACAGAACTGCTTTGAGAGGTGTTAGCGACCTAGTCATGAGGACAAACTGCTTTGGGAGGTGTTAGCGACCTTGTTAGGGCTGACAAAACAGCTTGGAGAGGTGTCAGCGACCTAGTCATGAGGACAAATTGCTTTGGGAGGTGTTAGCGACCTTGTTAGGGTTGACAAAACGGCTTAGAGAGGTGTCAGCAACCTTGTCATGAGGACGAACTGCTTTGAGAGGTGTTAGCGACCTTGTCTGAGGCTTCGGTCGTTTGAGTTTAGCACGTGCAGCATTGCTTCGGCATTGCAATCGGGGATTTGGCGAATGCGGGTTTTCTGATTTTTCTGTTTTATTATGATTTCACCTTTTTAACATGTTTTATTACATCAATAGCCTAGTGCTATATGAGATGTTATATATATGGTGATTTCAATTATGATGTTTTAAACTCTTATCGAGTTCCTTGAGTTATGAGTTTTGACAATTTCATGATTTTATAGGATATTCTGGGTTTTGCCATTTTGGCGACTTGAGATTGAGATTTATATACATTTACACCGATGAGATGAGGTATAATTGAATTTGGAGATTCATCTATAATTGAGTTTTGGATCACCCTATTTGAGAATGTTTTATGTTTTCCATTTTAGCGAGAGTTTTTATTGATTTTCTCCTTTTGAGGAAATATGGTTCATGGAAACCATGTAGACATTTTAGGACGTCGCCGATGATATGAGGCACTTGTGTTTGATTTGAGTTACCTCCTTCGAGGTATTTGTTCACTTAAGTAGCATTTGTTACTTAAGTGTTGAGCTTATGAGTTTATCAATTCATTCTTCTCTTTCGAGAAGAAGTATCTTCATGTCCATTCTGCTTCATATTACCGATATTAACTAATTTGTGTAGCTAGACTGACCCGTGTGTTTATACTCGGGTCAGACCGAGTTGTTTCAGGTATCATCTATTGGACTTGGCTTGAAGTTGATGCTGGATATCAACTCTCCTTTTTCTTTAGCAATTTCTGTTCTTCCGCATACTCTGATGTAATTATATTTGATTCAATGTATATGGTGTGGTTGAGTACCACCTTTATTGTATTCATATTGTATTGTACTAAACATATATCAGTGTATATGCATATATATGATGTTGGTTACTGTTCTGTGATGTGATTTACATTCAGTTATTGTATTTTGTTCTGATAGATCCGTTAGCCACCTATAGTTTTGGATTAAGCATTTACTGAGTATGTCGATCCACTTGAGTTGCAAAAAAAAAAAATTATATTGCATTTATCGGCGTATTCAATAGATGTTCAAGACAAAATTATAGATGGTCGCCCTTAACCAGCCCTATTCTCCGCTTTAGTAGACAGAATTACTTGTTAATTCTCTTTGCTAAGGTGGGTCTCGGGGTGGGGCGTTACACCCTGTTTGAAATGTCAATTTAAATTACTCATATTCCAATATATCTCAAAGTTATATTTCAAACAATTTCAATAACTAGATTCCGTTTAATTCCATTTACACTTCAAAATTCAACTTACAATTTTAAATCTAATTTCCTTAACAATTCCTTTAACCAATTCAAATATCAACATAACTTGATTTTCAAAAATGATTCAATTTATATAAAACAAGTTTATTTCAAAAATATCATTTAATTAAATTCAAAAATTAATGATTTAAAAATTATTTAATTTAACCAATCCGGTGTCTATATATAATTCTCTACCCTACGGTCAAGTGATATGGATATTTATCATTTCATTCCGCAAATTAATAATTTACGGTTATATATTAATGCAAACTGCAGTCCTAAATTAAACAAAAAATTCATGAAATCGCTCAAGTCTGTCATTTCAAGCCATAATGATTTTTCCCTAATTTATAGATCATTCTAGTATATATCATTTCAACCCATAGTGAACTTGTAGTTTATAACGATATAGAATACAACATCCATTCATCCAATATCAGCAATCAAGCATCCATTACAATCATCATCCAAATCAACCAAATAAATATCAGCAATTAACTAATTTACAATAACATGTATTTAAGTGGAAATTTAATTTCAATAATGAATTAAATAAATAAATTCAAATTAACTGAGATGACGATATAAACTATATCGAACAGTCATATATAATTTCCAATCACATCATAAATTTTAATTAACAAACATAAGAAATTTTAGAAGTTGTGAGTGGGTCAAAACACTTGCCTTTGGATTTAAATTGAATTTGAAATCCAATTTAATCTCAAAATTCAAATGGTCTCAGAATTTGTCCAAACTAGGGTAAAATATCTGAAATTTCAATACGATCCTAGCGGAGAAAACCGCGAGTGAAACGGACCTTGTATGTGAAAGTTATATAAAATTTTAATTTTTCAAATCAGAATAATAAAATAAAATGAATGAGACACGTCATCATTCTTCTGCGTGCTTTCTCATCATAGCACCCTACTTCGTCACCTGAAATAAGAGATAGCCGCCGACTTCACTGCCATTTCGCCGCTTCCTCACGCGATTCAAAACGATCCGACACAAGTGTCGACCTACCCTCACCACGCCGACCACAGCCTTGGCCTCCATGACTCCTCCGCCTCATCCTTTGCGCTCCACCACCTCTGGCATTGAACAACCAATTACGACAAAATTAGTCAACATCTAGGTGAACGGAGACCAGATCCGAGACCTGCACGTCATCAGCATCCTAATGTCGCCTCCGGATTGATGGTTAGTCGAAGATCTGCCGTCAAATCATGAAACCCAATGAATCGGTGGCCTGCATAGTTCATTGATTTTTGGACAAATAGTGGTTCAAATTGGAAAACGAATTACAGATCTGAGATGCGCTCGTCGAGAGCTTCAAATCGATATATAATTCAATATAGTTTGAGGAGTTTGAATTTGAATTTGATTTTTGATTTGGATTTGAAATTTAGGAATTAGAGTTTGCAGCCATTGAGAAGGGAGAAGCAAATGGAAGACCTAGGGTTTATAATAGGCCATTTATAGGTAGGGCTGAAAATAGAAAGAACGGAAATGATTGGTTTGAAAGTTGAACGATAAATGACCCGAAAAGCTCGTTCTTTCTCCGAAACGAAATTGGGCCATCCCATATATAGAAATAGATGTTTTCGATAATTTTAAACTCAATGGAATAGATTTCAAGTCCTAATTCTATTGTATGAAGAATTTATGTAAAAATCAGCTTATTTCAAATTGATTTCAATTGATTTCATTTAAATTGATTTCTAGGTGTTTCGAGCCCGTACTGTCAAACGATAAGTTCGATCGTTACAAAACTTGAAATCCTACAATAATTCACTGTTGCGGATCCGATGAAACTGGTTTCATTGAAATCAGAGACAGTCGCCAAAATGGCTATTTTCATGTTAATTAAAAAATTAACATTAAATTAGTTAAATCACTTTTTAATTTAAAATTTATAACTTAACAGGTTTCGTCATTTTTAATCACTTAGACATTTACCATGACATAGTACAGTTTATGTGCCCATTTCAAATGTTGGTTATTAAACTAATTGCAGCGTTCAAATTCGTTGTAATTAAATCCAATTTATTACAATTTAATTTCAATAAATTGCTTCAAAGTTGATTCCAACCTTTATATTCAGCTAATTAAACTCTCATAACATAGTTAATATTTGTTTTACATTTCATTACATTAACTACTCAAATTTCCATCTGGTATTTGTATTAATTATTATATTTCAATCATATTGAATTTTCGTCAGTTTAACACATTAATTAAAATTTTAAAATCCCAATTCATTTATTTATCTTGATTTCTTTCTTTTATTAAATCAATTATTACTTTATGAATAAAATTAACATTTCCATTCATTTTATTACATTCACAAATCTCAGTTATTATCTTAATCTCATAAATGTAACATTAAATTTCATTTAATTTTAATTGATTTCCTATTTTAATGTAATAGACCAAATAAATAGGTAACTTATAACAATCGTTACCATAACCTTTAATTACACTTATGAATTAATTATTAACAAACAAATGTTATAGTTCTTATGTATTACTGATTTTATTCAATTACTATTTATTATATATTATTTCATTAATGAATCGAATATTTACATTTTGTTTTCCTATATTCACTGTAAAACCAAGTATAACCCTTAGATTATTTCAATTGATTGGAACTCCATTCAAGTTGTTAATAATAACTTTAATTGACATTGTTACATTTCAATTTAGTTATTATTTCATTATTAAATTACAAATTTTTATTTCTTTCAATATTTAATCACAAAAATCTAATTAAATTATCCATTTTAATTATCGAAAATTTACGGGTAGTTACACTCTCCCACACTCAAAAATTTTCGTCTTCGAAAAGGAAAAGGAAGGGAAAAGAAGGAATTACGTAATCATTATATCTTATTCAAATATTAAATTTATAAACAATTAATTTACATAATTAAATAATTTAATATAAAATTTATAAATTTATAAATGATAAATCGTTTTATACTCAAAGTAAGAAAGTTTGGAAACATATCACAAAAATTTTCTAAGTCCAGAATTTTCGGAAAATTTCGACAAGGTCTCCTTTGTACGGAGAGGTCTGGGAGAAATAATAATATCAATAATAAACAATATATATCATAATTTTCAAAATAATATATCCCAACAGCAGAAAAACAATATAATATCGCTATATAAAACCGTAATCCGAGAGCGTACCTATTTGTCGGGCAAATAACGCTTATTTTTTAATGAAACCAGAAGCAGTAGCAATTGCTTCCATAACTTGTATTTCACTTATATAATCCAAAGAAGTTAATAATTATATAAAATGAAAATTTTAAGTTGTCTCGACTAATAACAACAAAACAACACAACATATCGATAATCACATGTAACCAAAACATGCAGTCATCATATGAAATCAACCATGCATCCATAGCAAGTAAAATAAATGGTCTGTTCATGTTTAGACACTTCAATCGTATGGAATGATAAATAACTATTAAGTATAACATACACTTTACAGTCTTAGATAAAATCCCAATAGATTATCCATACATCCAAACAATTAAAAGTATCTTTACCCAAACAACACATAAATCAAAATAACATCAAAGTCCAAACATTATTTAGGCTTATTCTTATTAATTTCTTTTCACAAGATTTGTTGTTCATCATTTTTTTTTCATTCAATGATTATTTCCTTAATTTTACATTTATTTATTACAAAGTTCAATTTTCATTCATTCATTTATTTCTTAATTTCATTTGTTTATATTCATTTACTTACATATGTTATTTACATTCTTCTTACATATGTTACTCATATATAATCATTTAGACATATGTAAATCAGTTTCTTAAAGTACATATAGGTTTCTTTGCAAATAATTTCACATTCATTCATCCAGTACTTATTTCCATTTATTTTCATTATTTACCTGCGAAATTCATTTACATTTATCATTTAATGAAAATTTCTTTTCATTTCTTTATACTCATCTCTTACATAAGTTATTTTCATTCAATTGTTTATAATAATCAATGACTTTATTATTTAAGTTTTACATACATTTTTATTGTAGTTTAGTTTACATTTATAAATCTACATACCTGATTTCCATTAGATATTAATATTCATTTGTGCCTAAGTTTATACTTAAGTTTCTTACTGTTTAATTCACCTTCATTTCTTTACAAAGTGTCATTGAATATTTATTCTCTTTTTTCAACCTTTCTGAAGTTATAGTCGTTAACTTAATATAGTATTCCATTTAATTACAAAGTGCTTCATCATTGATTTAAGTTTATAATCATCAACTTACAGTGCTCATTCTTTTAACTTATTTTAATTGTAATAACTTCAAACATTTACTTAAGTTCACAATCATTTATTTATAATACTCACTTTTCTATTACATTCAACTAGTAGCATTTCAGTTATACCTTAAGTTTCTTACAACTATAATATCGAAGTTCTTATTTATAATAGAATTCCATTTAACACTTCCATTACTTAAATTTTACTTGTATAATATTCTGTTACATGTTCTTATTTAACATTACAACTTTTAATATTTGGTAAGTTATCTATATATGCTTTTAAGAATGCAACTAAAAGTAACACAACTTTATCTCATTTCTTTTAATTAAATTAACGCTCAATAATCATATCCTTTGTTTTATAGGTTACAAATTTAAATTTTCTTGTAATTCCATTTATAACCTAGCATTTAATTTCTAATTTCATTTTAGAAGTTTCAATTATTAATTAGTCAAATTCCATTTTATTTCAATAATTGAAACTATTAATTAACAGAAACTTAAGAACTAAATGCCGGTTCCATTTATTTCATTTTAAAATAACAGATAGATGTATATACTTAGAGCTTATATATCCAATTATATTAAACAATTTGAAATTTATATTTGTTTATCAAAATAAATCTGCAGTACAACTACCACAGTGGCCTTTCCACTTTGAAACTCGAAAATAAATGTCGATGATGCGCGCACTCATCACCGAAATTATTTTCCAGCGACAGAGTTGAGAGTATAGAACTTATTTCCTTTCAAAATTTCTTTAAAACAATTCTTTAAATCATCTTGAAATATTTATATCAGAAAATACTTCTAAATAATATTATTATTATATTCCAAAATCATTAGAAAGAAATTTTTTAAAAATCTCGGAATTTAAGTTCAAAGTTTTCCAATTTGTATTTATTTATTTACAAATTTTATTTGCAATCTTATTTCAACTAATATTTATAAATTTCACTACCTAACCCCAAATATATTACAACCAAATATCATTTATAAAATGATTATTTTATATACAAAATACATGCTAGGTAAAATCATTTCGTTTACTTGTATTTTAAAACAAATATTGTGTCGTTCTGCCCTATTAAGTGTTTAGAAATTCCTATCGATGTCATAGCGTCCTACGCACCAACCAGAATTTATAAATACAAAACGGAACAAATTAACACAAGATAAAACCTTTTATAACACTAACAAATACGCTCTCTCATATATATACACTCTACGACTCATTCTAGGGTATTACTACCCTATTTAATATGAGTCAGACTCCATAAAGCTAAGGTTATCGCTAAACCAAAACTCTGATACCAACTATAATGACCAGCATTTTTGGACGGTTTAAATCGACGATAAACCACATACATCAGACTCAAACCATTCAGAAGGGTAGATTGTTATTGGGTAAATAAGAAAAGAGAAAGAAATACAGAATCTCACAGTGGAATGATAAAATATAATAATCAAATAACAGTTCATGAACCTGTTAAAAAAACATTTGATTACACTTATACAACACAGAATCAGAGATACATACAACAGAGATAAACAACATATAACGACCCTGACTCAACCTTCGAAAATTGGCACCGAATACATCACTCGTATTCCAATGCCGTAGATTCAAACGTCAAATCTGGTTCGCCGGAGCCTATAACACATTAAGTATAACAACACAGTGGAAGAAAAAGAATAATATCATTGATATACAATAGTTGATACAACAAAGATACAATGAATATCCATGCATATATCAGAGCTAGAATATAATAGCAGAAAAAATCAACAGCAAATCACAAAAACTCAGCAACGGAAAGACAATGTCTTCAATGCCAAATCCCAAAACTCCAATCCAAGAAGCTCGAATCACCATCAATTTTGAACTAAGAAAATTTGATCCACAAAGCGATTTCCAAAATCCAAACGGCTTCAAAGACCAAAAGACTTCAAAGATTTCCAAAGCTACATCTATTATTTGATTTTCTGAAAATCCCAACTCTAGACTGCCCGTGTGGAAAATTATGGTCATCCAGAATTTAGGAAGGGAACAATAAACTCTAGGCCGGTCATGGGACTAGTGTGAGAAAACAAAAACAGTTTATCTTTTAAAACAAACAACAAAAGAAGTAGAAGAAATTCGGTATGTTTTTGGAAAACGAAACTGCCATAATGCCTCCCGCCACACACACAATGCAAGTGCAAACTTGGAGGAGATTTCTCCTTATTATAGTAAAAAATGCTTGATACGCGAAACCATTTTTTGATGTTATTATAAGTGCATAGTGCAGAAAGCATTTGCAAGTATAATATTAATCTTAGCCAGCATACATACCATTATAGTATGCCTACTATAGCTAGCATGTTAAATGGTAGGTTTTACAACTAAAACCGTACAAGGCGCATATTAGATGATTGGGTTTCCAACAATGGTCAGGCAAAGGAACTTCCCACACAAAATGGAGCGCCTATGGAGGGACGTCTCCGAGAACCTAGTCGGATCTCTGCCAACGCAAGGCCGGGTTGCCTCTGTAACTAGGTAACTACTGACACGAGCATGCCATCCCCCGGTCATTACCAACCTTTATCCGAGATATCTCTCAACCAACAACCACAAAGCAATAAGTTTGCAGCAACCACAAAGTTAAGTATCTGGGCTCCATACTATCATTCCACTTATAATCTAGAAGGAAATGGACATACCCTCGGGGGGTGCTACCCCCAAACAACCTTGCCGCAACGATTCCTGTTTCGACCATTACCGGGTTGTGAGGCTTGACGAAGTCTCGTCCACAAAGCTACGCTTTACACAAAAGTCATGCTTCGATCAACAAATGATCAGTAGTACTTCGTATGCCACATTACTAAATTGGGAATGTATCACTAGTAACCATCAACTACATAACCTCTGAGCTCGTACGTCTTAGAGAAGGGTGTTAATCTAAGAGAATAAATTCTCCACCACCAAACAGAAATGTATTTGATAGAAACCATTTTTACATCTCAAGGTGTAATGTCAGACACACATCCATACAAGTCTGTTCCGGGTTCGAACAGAACTGAAGGCACTTCCAAAGAAGCCCTAGCAATCCGGGCATCCTCAATCCTGATCGGACTCCCCATCACATGTGGAGATCTCTATACCGTAGCAACTTAGTGCAAAGTCATTCGACAGGTTATCCTATCGTTCTCAAAGACACACGGTCTTCACCACCGGTCTTCAAGTGTTATCCATTTCGTCGTATCATTATTCAGAATGGGTTATATGACACAAAGTCCTCTCCCGGCTAAAACGAATAGTGAGCGCTTAATTTTAAAACATATCGATAATGGGATCTCAGTTAAGTCGCAACTTAAAACCCAAAACATTCCTTACCATTTCCAAATCTTTAAACAAAAGAATCACTTCACAAAGTTCACCTATCTTTCACCAAGATTCATTCACAGATTTCAAAGCAATTTCCATTTCAAATCTTTCATAGAAAGGATATACTTTTAAAATCCCTTTCCAATTTGAAAATAAAGTATTCCAATCTTTAACAAAGATCCATTCATATTCTTTTAAAACAATTTCCCTTTCAAATTGGATTAACTCATCCAATCTTTAAATCAAAGCTTTAATTCATAGCTTTCCAAACCTTTCCCAAAGATTTATTCATAACTTGGAAAACCATTTTCATTTTAACTTGAAATCTTTTCAACACAAATTGGAAATTCTTTCCTTATATGAAAGCTTTTATTATTTGAAAACAAATAGTTTTTGTTTTAGAAAAATCTGATTACATTTGCACGAGTTAAAGCCCTTCAAATTTGGGTTAAATTTAAACTTCCAAAAATAATACTTTAAAATGGTTTAAAACCTATATAAACACATCTTATAACTTGTATAATCTTTTTAAACTAAAATTCCAAACATAGAATTCAATTTGAATTAAAATTCAAATCAAACTACTTAAATTTCAAAACTTTATCCAGTTATTCAAAATAACCTTTATCTTTGAAAACTCCCTTTCAAAAGCTTTTCATATTTAACCCAATTCTATTTCCAGAACCATTTGAATTCAAAATTCAACTTTAAAACCATTTCAAAAATATGTAACTTAACCAATTTCCTCGTGCAATCCATATTAGAGTGTGTATGGTGTAGTCCAGTGGTTTTACATAATAGATCAACAACATCAATCATCATAGATTCAATCATATCAATATCGATAAGCGGTATAATCTATAACGCTTATCATCATTCACAGATTCACAGATAAATAAAAGGGGTTTTTAGGTCCAAGGAAAAAGTTAGAGAAAAATTTAGTTTCAAGGACAAGAAGTTTGTTTTAGGATGAAGGACACTTTTTAGTGTAAATCAAAGAATGATGGTTGTACTATCATTCTGTGATTTACACTAAAAATGTCCTTTAGACTAAAAAGCAAACTTATTGTCCCTGAGACTAAATTTTTATGCAACTTCTTCCTTGTGCCTATTTACCTGTAAATAATATACATTTATCACGGATAAACTAAATTACATTCATCACAGCTTGAATCAAAATAACTTATATCACAAAGTATTACACATCAGGGATATCAAACCATTCAAAGCAGTTCACACAATTCAAACATCCATAAGCAAGGTTAATTGATATCACTTTGGTTTAATTGAAACCAGATTAATCACTAATCCTGGTTGATTATTATTAGTTAGTTACAATTTATGTTAATTAATTTAATTAACAACCTTAATTACAAATTAATTAATCCATAATTATCAGTTAGTCAATCATTGATTAACAGTTACCCCATCTTTAATCTTCAATTATCCTTTGATTAATCTTTAATTACCCTTTGATTAATCAATTAATTAATCATTAATTATAGCTTAATCATCCTTTAAGTATTAATTAATGAGACCTAATTATTAATTAATAAAGCTTTTGACTCGGCAGATTAGGATTTTCTTGTAGATATCTTTATTGCTAAAGGTTTTGGTCATAGATGGATCAGCTGGATTATGAATTTGCTTAGAACTGGTAACTCTAGTGTTATGGTTAACGATATATTAGGTAATAAAATTCAATATAAGCGAGGTTTAAGGCAAGGGGATCCTTTATCGCCATTATAATTTAACTTAGCGGCTAATTTTTTTGCTAAGATTATTAAAGAGCAGTAGATAATGGATCTCTAAGATGTGTAGGCAATGACATATCGCGTAATGGTATATCGGTTCTCCATTTTGCGGATGATACCTTGCTTTTTTCCTCCTACTTACCTAGACACATTATTACCCTTAAGTTTATTTTATACAGTTTTGAACTTCTATCAGGTTTAAAAATAAATTTTGATAAAAGTTCTATTTTAGTTTTAAATGATTTTGAAAAGGTTGAAAATTTAGTCCCTAATACTCTAAATTGTAAAACTATGAACTTTCCTTTTGACTATCTCGGTTTTGTGATTAGACCTACAAACTCAAACATGATGACTGGCTTATAATCATTGGTAAAATCATAAATAAGATCTCTAATTGGAATGGGAGATTTTTATCTAGAGCAGGTATATTAGTTTTAATAAATTTTGTTTTATCTGCCCACTTGATTTATTGGATGTACATGCATCTGTTTCTAGATTGGGTAATAGATAAAGTAGACAAAATTAGAAGAGATTTCTTATGGAGTGGGGAAAATTCTAATATAAGCATAAAATGCTTAGTAAATTGGGAAACAGTTTGTAAAGCTAAAAAGGAAGGTGGCTTAGGAGTAATTAATTTGCGTAATATGAATTTGTCCTTACTAGGTAAATGGTTATGGAAGTTTATGGATATTAATGATAATGCTACTTGGAAAGAGATCGTTTCAAAATATTACTATAATGGTTATATTAACTTATATCAAATTACTTCTCCAGTCACTCAAAATCTATCTAATTTTTGAAAATCCATTGTGAAATGTCACGAAATTTTTAACCTAGGTATTAATACGATAGTTCAATCTGTTAATTATACTTCTTTCTGGTATGACTGTTGGATTTCTGTGTTACCTCTTAAGATAGAATTTAAAGAGCTTTATGATATCTGTAATTTTAAGTCTGCTTTGATTATTGAAGTTTTCTCTCTTGAAAACGATCCTCCTTGGAATTTTAGTTTTAACAAAATTTTAGTAGGTTCAACTCTTAGGCAACTTTCTTTGCTTTATGCTAGATTAAATCTTTATGACATTGATAATGAAATGATATTATTAGTTGGGAATGGAATAAGAGTAAGAAATATACTTCTAATTCTTTTTACAGATTTATTAATTTTTCATGTATAATAAAAAACTCTTTTAAATTTATTTGGAAATCAAATGCTCCTTCTAAATCTAAAATTCACATGTGGTTAATACTATATGGAAAACTTAATAATATAGAATATTTAAAGAGAAAAAACATCCAAAATGACAACAAAAATTATTTTTGTAATTTGCATTTTGAAGATATTAAACATATATACTATGATTGCATGGATTCTTATTACATCCGAAATAATACTCTTAAAATTTTTAATTTTAATATAATAACTAAAATTTATGACTGTGATTTCTGCTGGAATAATTTTAGATTTAGGTTCAAAACGAATATTAGATTCTTACTAGACACTTTATTCATTATTATTTGTTGGTATATTTGGTTTGAAAAAAATCAAAGAATTTTCAATAATAATAGTCACTTTAATAAATTGACTTATATAATTTCTTCATTTTGTTTTAATTGAATTTCTAATCCCAAATATAAATTAGCTAAAAATAACCATTTTAAAGGGTACCTTAATAAGGTTAGTTATAATATTAATCTATTTAAACTCAATAATAATATTTTTAACATTAACAATAGTAGTATTAATATTTTTTCAAACTTACATGATGATCTCACTATTAATCATAACTTACTTATGATCAAAGGTCCATAAGAATATTTTAAGCTTTATACCAATTATTGTATTAGTCATTGTTGGTATTAGTTTATAAATCTTTTAATTCTTTAGTATTTGTCCAGTTAGTCTTATTTAGATATTTTATTTCCTACCTCTTTCATACATATATATGTATATAAATTAAATAAATATACATATATATGTATTATTCTAACTTTTTTTAGTCATTCTTCAGAAATAGGTATGGGAGATCGGGTCTTAGATTCACTTTGCAGGTACTCAAGACTTCAGATTGTAGGATATTGGATTGCAGAGAGGTCATCAGAGCAGAGTTTTCCTCTCAGATCCATTAGCAGTTCCACCTCAGATACAGGACACCTTCATCTTCACTGTGGCGTTCTGTTTTTAGGAGGATCTACTCTTCTGCTTGGCACTTCTTCCATTTGTACAGAGTCTTCAGAGCGGATTTTCCATTACGTATCATTTTCAGTTCCACTTCAAAGTAGTTGCTTTTCCACTTTTTCCAAGCTAGAAGCATGGAGTTTCCTTCTTAGCTTGTGATGACATCCAGTATTATTGTCTTTTCTTTAGTTTTTTAGGTACTTCTAACACCTTAAAATCGATCGGTGGCCATGTTGGAGCTCGATGTTAGGGTGTGATGGGTGGCGGCCTTGCCGGAACTCAACTTAGAGATACCTAAGTATTATTGATTCTTCTACCTAGTTTTGTTACCTGCCAGGCATGTTGGCAGCACCTTATTTTGTGATATATATAGTTGCATGTGTGCTCTCCTCTATTTATAGAGGATCACATATTTTTCTCGAAAAAATATCATTCAATTAAATTCAAAAATTAATGATTTAAAAATCATTTAGTTTAACCAATCCAGTGTTTGTATATAATTCTCTACCCTGAGGTCAAGTGAAACGGATATGTGGATATTTATCATTTCAATCTGCAATTTAATAGTTTACGGTTATATATCATTCCAAACCGCAATCTCGAATTAAACAAAAAACCATAAAATCGCTCGAGTCTATCATTTCAACCCATAACGATTTTTCCCTAATCTATATATCATTCGGGTATGTATCATTTCAACCCATATGGACTTGTAGTTTATAAAGATGTAAAATACAACATCCATTCATCCAATATCAAAAAGCAAGCATCCTTCACAATCATCATCCAAATCAACCAAATAAATACCAGCAATTAACTAATTTACAATAACAGGTATTTATGTGGCAATTTAATTTCAGTAATAAATTAAATAACTATTTAATTCAAATAAATTCAAGTTAATTAAGATGACGATATAAGATATACCAAACAGTCATAAATAATTTCCAATCACATCATAAATTTTATATAACAAACATAAGAAAATTTAGAAGTTGTGAGTGAGTCAAAACACTCACCTTTGGATTTAAATTAAATTTAAAATCAATTTAAGCCCAAAATTCAAACAGTCTCAGAATTTGTCCAAACCAACGTTAAAATGATTGAAATTTCAATACGATCCTAGTAGAGAAAACCACGCGTGAAACGAACCTCGTATGTGAAAGTTATACGAGTTAGAAGTTATATAAAATTTTAAATTTTAAAATCAGAATAATAAAATAAAATGAATGAGATATGTCACCATTCTTCTGCGTGCTTGCCCGTCACAAAACCCTACTTTGTCACCTGAAACAAGTGATAGCCGTCGACTCTCCTACCATTTCGCCGCTTCCTCGTGCGAATCGAACACGATTCGACACAAGCGCCGGCCTACCCTCACTACGCCGACCACAGCCATGGCCCCCACAACTCCTCCGCCTTGTCCTTTATGCTCTGCCACCGTCGGCATTGAACAGCTAATTACGGTGAAATCAGTCAACATCTAGGTAAACAAAGACCAGATCCGAGACCTGCACGTCACCAGCATCCCAATGCCGCCTCCCTATCGATGGTTAGTCGAAGATCTGCCGTCAAATCACGAAACCCAATGAACAGACGGCCTGACTAGTTCATTGATTTCTGGAAAAATAGTGATTCAAATTGGAAAATAAATTACAGATCTGAGATGCGCTCGTCAAGAGCTTAAAATCGATATATAATTCGATATAGTTTGAGGAGTTTGAATTTCAATTTGATTTTTGATTTGGATTTGAAATTCGGGAATTAGGGTTTGCAGCCATTGAGAAAAGAGAAGAAAATGGAATTGTATGTACTGAATTAGAAATAAGAAATGACCTAGGGTTTATAACAGGCTATTTATAGATAGGGCTTAAAATAGAAAGAATGGACATGATTGGTTTGAAAGTTGAACGATAAACGACCCGAAAAGCCAGTTCTGTCTCCGAAACGAAATTGGGTCATCACATATATCAAAATAGATGTTTTCGATAATTTTACACTCAATAGAACATGTTTCATGTTCTAATTCCATCATATGAAGAAGTTGTGTTAAAATCATCTTATTTCAAATTGATTTCAATTAAATTGATTTCTAGGGGTTTCGAGCCCGTACAATCAAACGAAAAGTCTAATGATTACGAAACTTGAAATCCTATAATAATTCACTGTTACGGATCCGATGAAACTGGTTTTGTCAAAATCCGGGACAGTCGCCAGAATGGCTATTTTCACAGTAATTAAATAAATTAATATTAAATTAATTAAATAACTTTTTAATTCAAAATTTATAACTTAACCAGTTTCATCATTTTTAATCACTTAAACATTTATCATGACTTAATACAATTTATATGCCTATTTCAAATGTTGGCTATTACACTAATTACCGCGTTCAAGTCCGCTGTAATTAAATCCAATTTATTACAATTTAATTTCAATAAATTGCTTTAAATTTGATTCTAACGTTTATATTCAGCCAATTAAAATCTAATAACATAGTTAATATTTGTTTTACATTTCATTACATTAATATACTCAAATTTCCAGCTGTAATTTGTATTAATTACTATATTTCAATCATATTGATTTTTTGTCAGTTTTACACATTAATTAAATTTTAAAAATCCTAATTTATTTATCTTGATTTTATTCTTTTATTAAATAAATTATTACTTTATGAATAAATTAACATTTATATTCATTTTATTACATTCACAAATCTCAGTTATTGTCTTGATCTCATAAATGTAACATTAAATTTCATTTAATTTTAATTGGTTTCCCATTTTAATTTAATAGACCAAATAAATAGGTAACTTATAACAATCGTTACCATAACCTTTAATTACATTTATGAATTCATTATTCACAAACAATTCTTATATCATACTGATTTTATTCAATTACCCTTTATTATATACTATTTCATTAATGAATTGAATATTTACATTTTGTTTTCCTATATTCACTTTATAACCAAGCATAAATTTTGTATTATTTCAATTGATTGGAACTCCATTCAAGTTGTTAATAATTAACTTTAATTGACATTGTTATGTTTCAATTTTAGTTATTATTTGATTATAAAATTACAAATTTTTATTTCTTTTAATATTCAATCACAAAAATCTAATTAAATTAACCATTTTATTTATCGAAAATTTACGGGTCGTTACAGTTAGGGAATTGGCAATAAATGCTAGTTTAGGGTGTGAAATCAGTGTGGTTAGAAATTATTAAGCGTGGATATTTATTTATTTCTATCTACGTAATTAACGTATAACTATTGTGTATATGGAGTAGTTAATTAAGCTTTATTTATGTTTATTTTCCCCTATTAGGAAGGTAATTGATTTTGTGGAGAAAATAAGAGGAAACTCTATATAGCCTAATTACTATTTTAAGGCGTAATAAGGAAGATTCCTTATAAGGTATTATTTATGAAATGGTGAGATGTGTGTGTGTGTATAAAGTAATTAATTTATGGCTAAGTCATAGGAATTCGAGCTCAATAGAATTACATGCAGAAGTCTGCCCTTCACTTTGAGGCTACCAACAGTCTTTTATTGATGTGAGATATCCTAACGATAAATATTTATAATGACATGAGGTTAGTTCCTAATCCAGTAGGGGAAATGTGGCCAGCTAATGTGCCTACTAGTTCGTACGAATAGTGGACTAATGTGAGACATCATTGTAGGTATGGGTCATAAAACCAAGGGGTTATGTTAAGTGGTATCTCTATAGGGGTCTGCTTTTGGAGTTAGGCCTTAAATGTTTGGATCTGCCTATTTTCCACATGGAAGTATTAAGTGGCCAAAGAGATTCCATATGATGTTAGTTAGATAGTACCATTGAGGATCATGCTTATGGAATTAGGCCTTTAATGATGGGGTCTGCCTATTTTCCACTGGGTGGGTACCGTCTCTTACATTATTAGCTATTTATGACATACGATTGGGATATGGGGTATACTTATGGAATGGAAGGTATTAAATGGTTGGATCCACTTCCTTTCCTTATGAAGAAGTATTAAATGCTTTTAATGATTTTATGTTCGTGAACACATACTTATTTTGAAATATACTGCCCAAGTACCGAAAAGGTAAGACTTGAGGTTTTTATTCATCATATGCTTATTATTTCGACTTTCTCCTCATAACAACACAGGTTAAGGACGTAGTGATGTTGTGACGATGCTTAAAGGTAAAGAAGCTTGGCAAGTGGCGGTATTTATTATTATTTGCTTTCATGTATACCTATGGATTTAAACAATTGTTGTAACAGATATTATATTATGGTTTTTATGGGATTTTGTGTTATGACATTTTTATGGGTTTGAATAAATGGGTACACTTTGCTATTATATTTTGTTCCATTCGTTATGAGTTCTGAAAGTTTAGTTATGACTTTGTAATATTACTTCTTTATACTACTAACAACTCACCTGAGAATGGATTTAAGTTTCAATGGTCCTTTTCTAGGTCGAAATTTAGGCATGTTTCGGGGTAGATTGTTACAATAAGCATATACGATAGTAAATCCTGTCGAGGATCTACAAACAATAAATGATATCAAAATTATATGAAGAAATATTTCCAATGATGAGCTTTAACTGTAACAAAGAATGATGAGCTTTGATAAGTAATAAGGGATGTCGAACCCTAAAAGATTGAAAGGATGTCGAGTGTCTAGCATACGAAGGATGTCGAGTGTCTACAAGGGGCAAGTGTTGTCGAATCTATACCAAATAAAGCCATCGGGACCACCGGATTCCAAGCCATGACACATGTCAATCATCTCGCATGATTGATACATCTATAAATAGCCCTCCTCCGCCACATAGTGTGGGGGCAAATTAATTCTTTCCTACTTCTCAAATTATAAGTTGTAAATGCTAAATCAAATTGGGGATTTTTGGAGCTAATTTATTGTTTTTGTAACTTTTTGCAGATAAGGACTTGGAACAAACATTGCAAAACATAATTCCATCAAATGTTTATCTTTAAATATTATTGAATAATGAGCGTGCATATGACTTAATTTTGGACGTGTTCTTGAATTTGGATTTGCATATTGACAATTTGAACAAGGTCACTTAAGCCCTTGCTTAAATTGAAGTTTACTTAGCACCATGACTATTACGCCCATTGACATATGAACAAAGGATTGTGGTATACATGAATTGCCTATTTTGCCTATTAACGAACAAGTAATGGACTATTACACATTTATGCGACTTGCCTATTCTACCTTTGGACATATGACTTAGGCTTTATGAATAACTTCATGACTATATTAAAGCCCATGGGTACTTGGGACCATTTGGAATAATATTACTTTATATAACATTTTGAGCATTGAGCCAGTTTTTGGTTTAACAGAAGTAAAACAATTTTTCACTTAATTACAAAATTTTATTACCACTAGGAAATGACTTAAACTATTACAGGAGAAAACCTTTCACTTAATTATGAAAATGTCATGCCACTTAGAAATGGCTCAAATTATTACAAGATAAAGTTTTCCACTTAATTACGATAATGCTATGCCACTAGGAAATGACTCAAATTATCAACAAGAAATAGCTTAACAATAAATTATGAAATTGTCATATAAGCAGGAAATGGCTCAAAATTTCAACATGCTATAGCTTAAAAATTAATTACAAAAATATCTTCTCACTAGGAAACGACTTAAATCATCAGCGTGCGATGGTTATTTCTCAACAAAAAATGGTTCAAATTATCAACATGCAATAGTTAATTCTTACCAGGAAATTTCAGCTTGAGAATGATTATAAGGAATAATTGGTAGGGATGAATTAGCTTATTTAATGAGTGAAAAGATAATAATACAGCCTTTGTGGTATTAATACATCTACTCATAACGTTATATTTGATGATAGTTGGCGTATAGCCTGTGCGGCAATCGTTTGTCTAAACATGATCTTATTTTTGATGATTATAAGGCACATGTGACTACCATTTGCTTAAACATGACATTATACTTGATGAATGCTGATGTAAAGCCTCTGTGGCAATCGTTTGTCTAAATTTTATAATTGATGATTGGTGTTGCAAGGCATTTCTAATGATCCTTTGTATAAACACAGTTATATCTGATGATGGATGGTGCAAGGACTTAGTGGCAACCTAATAAACTGTTCGTGATACATGTGAGGGTAAGTTAGATAAAACACCTAAGTGATAATCTTAAGTATCTAGAACTTCGTTAAACTAATAAGAGTAAGGCTTAGGTGGTAAATCGAAAAATATGGAATGACAGTAAAATTAGGCGTAAATGTTATGAACGGAATCTCACCATTATGTTGACAATGATGATTTGTGTTTGATCATAACTATATGTCATCGCAGTATATTATGTAATTGAGGAAGTTTGTGTCACATCCCGCCTTTTTGTACGTTTAAGCAGACACACGTGCCTACACAAACCATACAGAAGGGCGGATTGTTATTGGGGTAAATAAGAAAAAGTAGAGGAAAAAAAAGCAAAATAGAATCTTGCAGCGAAACGATAAAATATACAAATCAAATAACAGTTCATTATGTTGTTTTACAAAACATTGATTTTACTCATACAACACATATCAGAGTTACACATACCACCGAACAATAAATAATGCGGCTGAACAGTGTGAATGTAGTGGAATAATATAATAAATAATAGTAATACAATCTTCGTCTTTGTCCTCCAGAAATAAGGTCTTCAGATCCTGAAATGCTCAGGCTTTCCCAAGCGAATTGAAAAGACAAAACACTCGAGTAAGAACTAAAAGATCTTATGTAAGTTAAATCAACAGTAGATAATATGAGTGGAATGACGTCAGAGATGTTTACGGGATTTGACATCTCCTATCCAGTGTCTAACGTGAGTGCAGTAACTTGAGAGATGTTCGGCATTCATATCTCCTAAGGATCCTTTAAACTATTTACTATGTAGTAATATTTCACTATTATAATAATGTCCATAGTAAAATAAACTTACTTTTTAATAGCGTTAAGGGGTTAGCCATATAGCCCTTCCCACGTAATAGTCCCAGTAGTCCATCTAGTATCAGCGTATCTCCAGATCGGAAAACTACCCTAAATACTCCAAGGGCTACGGGAGAAAACCAAACTCGTACAAGGCTCGCTAGGGTAGGTGACATGGCACACAAGGCAATGCCAGGGTAGATATACTGTAACGACCCGCAATTTTCGATCCCGAAAATTCCAGATAGTTAGAGAAAAGAAGAAAAGAAGAAAAGAAATACAAGAAGAAGAACAGAAACACCAAAGCAAAATCTCACATTCGCAGCGGATAAAATATAATATCAATAATATCAGTTTACAAAGGAAAACTGAACTTGTCAAATTACACTTTAATACATCAGAGTTACACAAATATACGAACACCGGACAGATACAACCATGTCCCAAATAACTACAATATATCCTAGCAGATACCCTCCGTACGTTTCTACCATCTAGCTCGCTTCCTAAGGTCCAGAATGTCCTTACCTGAAAATCTGTAATACTCAGTCTGACCCGAGCATTACATCAAAGTAACACCCGGGCCAGGCTGGAAACCAGCGTGAGTAAACCCATCTAACATGGAACACAAAAGCATACAACTTATTTAAACCCAAGGTAACTTGTATCAATTTACAACTTCACAAGTCGTTATAGACATCACTTACAACACATGTCAATTTCTAAGTACCAAAAACTTAGATTAAATGGTCCAATTCACTTAAATCATTCCATTTCAGCCTATTGATTCCACATATCAATTTATAAATAATTGAAGTGGTTTCGGTTATTTACTAATACCCGACCCCGGTCTCTTCGAATCTCATGTCATCTCAACCCAAGTTGTAACATCCCAAAAATTTATCAATTAAATTTAGTGATATATTCTAAACCTTTGGAATTTAATTTGAAAATAAATTGGAAAAAATCTTAGACAAATAAAATAAGTGGGAATTATATATATATATAAAATTCCAATGTATTTTAAGTTTAAAATTTTGAAATAATGAATGTTTCAAAAAGTCATTTGAATTTGAAATTTTATACATATAAGTACATTACATATATGAGTAAGATTGAATACATATTGAAATTTAATTTAAATTTATTCGAGATATGTGTGAATATATGAATGGACATAAATGGTTATATTTCAGGTTGAATTGAAATTTGAACTTAAATTTAAAATAAATATTTTAAAAAAAAATAGTGGCATTTAAAATCATTAAGATGTAATGTATATAATGTAAATATTGGTCAAAAACAATTCTTTTAACATTGTATACATATATACACAAATGAATAAGGGGGTGTATTCATTTATAAAATGAATATGATATAAAAAAATTTAAAAATTCTTTTGACTTGTAAAAATCACAAATGTTAAATATACATTCACATGGAAGATAAAGTAAAGAAACTAACAAAATTTAGATCTCATGATTATTGTTTACAAATGGCATTCAACATTATTACTTGAATAAAATGATGAAATTAAAAATTATAGAAAACTTTTCAGCTTCCAATTTCAAATTTATTAAGCCTCCAAATCTCTGAAGGTACAGTAACCAAAAGATTTTGCATTCCAAACTCCAACACTCAAGAAAAAAATCAGAAAGAAAGAAAAAACTGCGAACCCTTTCTCTTCAATTCAAAAGCTAAAATCTGAAATCCTTCTTAAAGCATCAAGCTGTAGTGTATGTTTCCATCTCTCAGGTAGATTTTTAAACTTTATAGTTTAATGAATTTGTTGTTTCAAAAATCAGGTTTTAACACAAACAAAATTCAAAACTGCAGATTAGTTTAAAAGGGAACTTCAGGTTTTGCAGTGCAAGGTTTTCTTGAAATAAATTAAGGCAAGTGAAATCATTTCTTTTAAAGATTTGAATTTGAGTTTGCTAAACAATATTAAAGCAAGAATTAATCAATTGAATCAATCAGTTGCAGGACGAATCAAGATCAAAGATTTTATCTATTTCTAGTTTTCAAGTTGCATAAAAAAAAGCTTCTCTGTTATTCAACTGTGAGTAATTAAAAACTTCTTTTATTGATGAATTAAGTAAATGAATACAACAAAGAGTAATCAAAGATCTGTAATTCTAACTTGCAGATCCAAACTCCACGATTTAAAGTAGAAAAAGAAGAAAATTTACAGGCCTTCATCCCTATCTTTCAAAACGGTAAGGAAACTCTCTGCCTTCAGGAAAAAGGTGAGTAAACCTTTGATTTTTTTTTCAACCAATTGCTGATTATATGAATGCCTGAATGATGCAAAAAAAAACTTTGCATGTGAATGAATTATTGTGCTTGTGTTTTCTTTGCCTGGAAATGTTATTTTCTTTATATGTTCTTCCGTTTCCTTTAACTCTCTGGTTTACAATGTAAACCATGCCAAACTAAAAAACCTCTCTCTCTATTTCTATTGAATTTGAATGATAGACTATGGTTTGGACATGCATTGTGTTTCAGTAATTAATCTAAGTAAAGCAATAGTTTGTTTTTTCTTCTTCTGGAAACTATGAAAAACACAGTCACATCTAAATTCTGGTTTACAGAGTAGATTATAGCAAATCCAAATCTCTCTCTCCCTCATTTCTTTTGAAAATGGATTGTAAACAAGTTGGAGCTTTGTTTTAAACTTGCACTATGTTTTCAGTAATAAATCAAAGCAAGTTTTATAGTTTTCTTTTTACAGGAAACTATGAAAAACATAGTTACATTTAAGTATCAGGTTTACAGAGCAAACCATGCTAAACTCAAGATCTCTCTCTCTTTCTATCCTTCTCTGAAATTAAAGTATAAACAAATTAAAGTGATGTTGGACATGCATTATTTTTAGTAACAGATCAAAAGAAAAGCAACATGTTTTATTCTTTTTTGGAAAATGTAAAACACAGTCACAATCCAAATAAGCAAGAAATTCGAACATCATAGATTTTTATTTCAGTAATGTTATTTGAATCCCCTTCATAAATGATGATTTTAGAAACAAAAGTTCAAATCTTTCATTCACTTTTCACTGAGATATTAGGGTTGATCAAAAAATTGCATTTTTTTCAAAGTCAGATGATCCAAACGATGGTGGGCCTCAAGTTCATCGTCATAGTTAGATTAAATGTTCGACATTACTAGAAAAATACGAGTAGAATTATAAATCCTTAAATTTCTAATTCGAGATCAAATTAGGGTTTAGGAACCCATTTCTGTTCATGTTCGAAATGATGGTGCTGCGCCATCATAGGGTGATCGGACTTCGTGCCTCCGGTGCCAATCGTGGCGTCGCACGTTCATGGAGCTTGGGTCAAGTTCTGGTTACCGCTGACGGTCAGAGGAGGTGGGGGCGAGACTATTTTTTGATGATGTTATGCTATGCTAATTTGGGTCGAGGAGCTCGTTTTTGATCGTGGCTAATGATTGTGCTTTGGGGTGGCTCGATGGGTCAAGAACATCGTCGTCGTCCTGACGACGGCCGTAATTTTGGCCAGTGATGACCGGGACGGTGTGGACATTGCACACGGCCTTGATTGTATCAGCGGTTGTTTTTTTGGTGACGACGTTTGACTCGAAGCACTACGCAGGGATTTGGGGAGAAGACTCGAAGTCAGGTTCGCGTCGTTTTGGGGTTGCATCGGGTTGTTTTAAAAACTTAAACAAATTTTTGTAAAAAAAAATTACTCGAGTTAATTTGGGTTAGAACTCGAAGCAGGGGGTGTTTTTCTCGGGGACAACTCGAGGCAGCCTCGGTTTGGTCATGAAAACAGCAAAAATACAGTTTTAACTAAATTTTGAAAACACAAGTTAAATAATTTTTCTGAATTCATTCTTTAAATTAACGATAGTTGTTAATGGAATATGAGGTAAATGGTATTGAAATAATTATTTGAAATTTATAAAGGTCAAAGATATTTTAAATCTTATGTTTTCTTTTAAATAAAAGTTGTTTTAAAATTTAACTTAATAAAAATTTAGAAGTAAATCAAATATTCAAGTGTTAACTTTAAACCAAATTTATTTATAATGATGAGATAGTAATTAACAATTAATGTTTTGTAATGATTTTATAATTAATAATTAATTAATTAAAGAATAGTCAATTAATAAAAGTAATTAAACTTAATTAGTTAACAATTAAGAATTAATAAATTAAGATAATTAATAAAGGAATAATTAATTAATAAACTTAATTAAGATTTGATTAATTCATAATTAAGTAAAATTAATCAATGATTTTAAATAATTAATAAAGACAATTATATGGTTAATTCACTTAAATCATTTCACCTTAACTGAAGATGATTGACTATCCTCAAATGTTGTGCGCTGGATTGACATTTCTGTTGTGATATTGTGATTGCTTTGTGATTAAATGTGATTTGTGATTTTTTTCCTACTTGTGTGTGAAAACCCCTTTTGCCCGTAAAGCGGCATTTTAACTTCGATGCGACAGGAAGTCGGATTTCAGTTAGTTATCTGAAACCCACATCGAACCCCGAATGTGAATTCTTGTAGTTGATACATCCACATGTTTTAAAGTTGAAGGCTCACTATTCGGATTAGCCGGGAGAGGACCTTTATGTCATATAACCCATTCCGAATAGTGATTTGACGAAATGGATAACATTTGAAGACGGTGTTGAAGACCGGGTGTCTTCGAAAACGATAGGATGACTTTGTCTCTGCACTGAGTTGCTCCAGTATAGAGATCTCCACATGTGATGGGGAGTCCGATCGGAATTGGGGATACCCGAAACTGCAAGGGCTTCTTCCTTTATTTGACGAAGTGCCTTCGGTTCTGTTCGAAGCCGGAACAGACTTTATGGTCGTGTGTCTGACACTACACATTGAGATATAAAGCCGATTTCTTTCAAATACATATCTGTTGGTGGAAGAGAATTTATTCTCTTAGCTTAACAACCTTCTCTGAGGCGTACGAGCTCAGAGGTTATGTAGTTGAGGTTATCAGCAATATACTCCCAATTTGGTAGTGTGGCATGCTAAGTGCTGTTGTGTATTGATGATCATTTGTTGATCATTAATGATCAAAGCATGGCTTTCGTGTAAAGCGTAGCTTTGTGGACGAGACCTCATCGGACCTCACACCCCGGAAATGGTCGAAACAGGAAAGATGCGGCAAGGTTATGAGGGTCGCACCCTTTAGGGTATGTCATTTCCTTCTGGAAAAAGGTGGTATCATGGTATGGAGCCCAGATATTTCACCTATGTGGTTGCTTCAATCTCGTTTACTGTGTGGTTGTTGCTTTGTGATGGAGGGCCCTTGGATAAAGGTCGCAAACGACCGGGGAATGGCATACTCGAGTAGTAGTTACCTAGTTACAAAGGTAACCCGACCTTGTGTTGGCAGAGAGCCGGGTAGGTTCTCGGGGCGTCCCGCCAGAGGCGTACCCATGTGGCAGTAGGAAGTTCCTTAGCCTGACCATTTGTTGAAAATCCAAAGAAACAATATAAGCCCTGTACGGTTTTAGTTGTATAACTTGCCATGCAGCGTGGCGGTAACCTGCCACAAACCATGGTAGCTATAGTACGCATAAAATAATGGTTGTATGGTGGCTAAGATTAATATTATACTTTCGAAATGGCTTTCTACACTATGCACTTGTAATAATATCAAAGAATTTTTCCCGTATGAAGCATATTTGACTATCATAAGAAGATATCTCCCCGAATTCTGCGATTTCATTGTGTGTGTGGCGGGAGGTCTTTTGGAAGTTTCATTTTCCAAAAGCATAACGGTTTTCTTGTATAAATCTGTTTTATTTAAAAGCTACTGTTTTTGGTTACTCGTACCAGTCCCATGACTAACCCGGAGTTTATTGTTTCTTTCTAAACTCTAGGTGCCCATCATTTCCACACGGGCAGCCTAGTAGCAGGTTTTCCGTATTTTGGTATTAGCCGTATTTCGGAGACTTTTGGTTTGGAGACTATCGGTTTTTGGAGGCTTTCACCTTGGAGATATTTTGGAAGCTTTTGGATCTCAAGGTGCTTAGTTTTGGAAGTTCATTATCACTCTATTTCCTTGAAGACTTTTGGCATATGATCACTTGTTGCTCTATTATGATGTTCTATTTGGAGTTGTGATATATGTATTATGATACCCTGATGTTGTATCGGATATTATGATGTTGTTGTATCTGAGATATTATGCATGATATTCATTTTGTTTCCGCTGTTTTATATATTCATCTAATGTTGTTATAAGCTCCATCTGATTGGAGTTCGATGTTTGAATCTTTGACAGTCGAATACAAGTGAGATATTTGATGTCGATTTTTGAACAGTGGATTTCGGGTTGTGACATGTGGTATCAGAGCTAAAGGTTGAGTAAGAACTTTAGCTACGGAGTATAACACATTAGATGGCTCATTAGAGATAGGGTGAAGTATATCCTAGAATGAGTATAACCGAGACTGAAAACCCCAAATTTTCTTATTCAATTTTCTTCAACTGCTGATATTCCTTAAGATATCTCGTTCGAATATCTAAATCAATTTTCGTACTAATTACAAATAGTAAGGATGAGTGGACGAAGAGGAAGAGCTGGGGGCGAGGAAATGCCACAGCACCTAGCCAAATTCCAACAACAGCAGAAGCTGCTTTACCTACTCAACATCAGCCGAATCTAGCTGATTTATATAAGAGTTTCTCAAGGCTTAGTGGTAGGTCGTTCACAGGCAAGGAGTCGATTGTTGAGGCCCAGGCATGGATTAGATCGTGTGAAAGAATCTTTAAAGGTCTAAAGCTGCAAGATGATCAGATGCGACTCGTAGTCTCTTGGCAACTTCAAGAGGAGGCCTTAGCATGGTGGGAGACAGTCACTATTGATGAGCCGAAGACGATTTTACTTAGGAGAGATTCAAAGAAGAATTTGAGAAGCGCTGTATGCCATCAGCTAGGATTTCTCGAACGTACCAAGAATTCATGGACTTGAAGCAGGGGATTTTGTCATTCGAGGAGTATCTAAACAAATTCAATGAATTGTCTCGCTTCGGCCCAGAATTGGTGAACACACCTTTGAAGAAGAATGAAAGGTTTATTCATGGGATGAATAAGAAGTTCCACGAAAGGATGACTGGCCACGTCAAAGAATCCTTCTCAGATTTGGTTGACATGGGTTACCGATATGCGACACTTGACATGCAAGAAGCCCCAGTGGAGAAAGGAAATTCGAGCAATCAAAATTGGAAGAAGAGGAAATTTGGAGGAAAGAAACCATGGCATGGTAAGGAGAAAAAGAAGAGCAATCAGGGAAGCATAGCAGAGAATGTCACTTGCTATAATTGTCTAGAAAAAGGCCACTACTCAAACAGCTGCAAGAAGCCAAAGAGAAATCAACCCGTTCAAGCAAAGCCCAGGATATGCTATTATTGTCAGAAATTGGGAAATGAAGTTAAAGACTGCCCAGTCATGAAGCAAGCTCAGACAGCCAGGGTGTATACAATCAAAGACAAACCCGCATCTTCCAAAGCAGAAAAGGGGAAAGGAGTGCTGGAAGGTAATATCACTATTTATGATAGCATTGTTAGAGTTCTATTTGACACGGGCGCTACACATAGTTTTATCTCTCAGCAAGCTATTAATGAATTGAATCTTGAACCTGATTTTGTCGATGAGCCTATATGCGTAAAGAATTCAGTTGGAGGTCCCGTGAATCTCTATCTTTGATGTAGAGACGTTCCTATCTCATATTCTTGCTACCAATTCCCTATTGGTCTTTTTGTTCTTGATTTTAACGCGTTTGAAGTCTTACTCGGAATGGATTGGCTAGCAAAATATGAAGTCAAATTGGATTGCAATAATCAATTGATTTCAATCAAAACCAAATTTGGAGATTTCATCGAGATTTCTTGTGAGGACCCTAGTCCTAAAAGAGAAGGGTTGACGTATAATTTAGGTTACCCTGAACCCAATCTGGAGTCCATAGCTATTATTAGAGACTTTCCAGACGTATTTGAAGAAGTGAAATCTCTACCTCCACACCGAGAAATAGAATTCAGAATCGACCTTGTACCCAACGCTCGTCCTGTCGTTCATGCAAGTCGCAGGATGGCACCCAGAGAAAGGGTTGAATTAGTTCAGCAAACCAATGATCTACTAGCAAAAGGGTTAATTCGACCCATTGTTTCTGAATGGGGTTCAGCCATCGTGCTTGTTGCTCAATCGGACCGATCTTTGAGGTTGTGTGTGGATTACCACAGTCTCAATAAGCTGACTCTCAAGAACAAATTCCCTCTACAAAGAACTGATGATCTATTTGATCAATTGCACGGCGCTTGTTTCTTTTTGAAGATGGATCTAGCCTAAGGGTTCCATCAACTACGAATCGTCGAAGATTATGTTCGTTTGACCGCTTTCAGGGGTCCTAATATGTTCTACGAATGGTTAGTCATACCTTTCGGGCTAACTAATGCTCCAGCATACTTCGTAGATCTTATGACTCGTGTGTTTTGGGAAGTTTTGAATAAATTTGTGCTCGTATTTATTGATGATATTTTGGTCTATTCCAATACCGAAGAGGAGCATGCCGAGCACCTTAGAATCATTTTGGAGATATTGAGGAGAAATATTCTATTCACAAAATTTTCCAAATGCCATTTCTGGGTCAAAGAAGTTATTTCTCGGCCATAATGTTAATGAAGAAGGGATTTTTGCTGATCCTAGCAAAATTTCCGCTATTCTTGATTGGAAGAAACCTACTACACCAAAGGAAGTTTGAAGCTTTTGGGTTTAGAAGGTTATTATCGAAAGTTTGTTCAGGACTTTTCTAAGTTAGCTAGTCCATTAACCAAGCTAACAATGAAGAATGCAAAGTTCAATTGAACTCCAAAATGTGACGAAGCTTTTCAGGAGTTGAAGAAGAGATTAACTACCGCTCCTATTCTTGCTATTATCAACGGGAATCAGGGTTTATCTATTTATACCGATGCTTGTGGTGAAGGTTTGGGTGTAGTATTGATGCAGAACGGGAAGGTAATTGCCTACGCAAGTAGACAATTACGTCCTCATGAAAGAAATTATCCAACCCATGATTTAGAGCTTTTAGCCGTTATCTTCGTTTTAAAAATATGGCGACATTATCTTCTGGGTAAGAATCTTTTCAGCCTTCATAACAATCTACGAATTTAATTTAACATAGCTTAACAATATACTTATTGAACTCTCTTTATTTCTAGGTGAAAAATACGAATTATTCACCGACCATAAATCTTTGAAATATCTCTTCACCCAGAAAGATCTAAATTTGCGACAACAACGTTGGTTGGAATTTCTGGCATCTTATGACCTAGATATTCAATATACGCCCGGAAAAGCCAATGTCGTTGCCGACGCTTTAAGTAGGAGGCATGTTGTTCTTGCATGTCTTGTTGTTACTCCTACTCTTCTTGAAAAGATCACCAGCAAGCAGACTGAAGACAAGTTTCTTCGGGAAATTCGTAGAAGAATATGTCGAGGGGAGAATTCCAGTTTTGGGATTGATGATAATGGAGTTATAAGGATGAAAGGCAGGATTTGTGTCCCCGGCATCCCTGATCTGAAACGTTAAGTTTTGGACGAATGCTACAAATCTAAAGTCAGCATCCATCCGGGAGTCAATAAAATGTATCGTGATATCAAAAGAACTTTATGGTGGAAGACGATGAAAAGGGACATATCTATATATGTGAGTTGATGTGCTACTTGCCAATAAATCAAGAGCGATCAAAAGAAAATGGCGGGTTTACTTCGGCCTTTAGAGGTACCCAAGTGGAAATGGGACCAAGTATCGATGGATTTCATCGACGGTTTGCCTTGTACTCGAAAAGGCAATGAAGTAATTTGGGTTATTGTGGACCGTTTGACTATGACAACCCACTTCTTGCCAGTGAAATCTTCCCGCACGATAGCAAGTTTAGCTGAATTATATGTCAAAATGATTTTCCGTCTCCACGGCATTCCTAGCAGCATAGTGAGTGATCGTGATCTGATCTTCACTAGTAGATTTTAGGAGGCATTTCAAGACGCATTAGGAACAAAACTGAATTTCAGCACCGCTTATCACCCACAGTCTGATGGGAAGACTAAGAGGATCAACTGAATCTTAGAATACTTATTGCATGATTGTGTATTTGATTTTGATGGTTCTTGGGAGGACCATTTGCATCTCGTCGAGTTCACTTATAACAATAGCTATCAGGCCAGTATAGAGATGGCTCCTTTTGAGGCTTTATATGGTCGTCCATGTCGATCACCGGTATGCTGGATAGAGGCAGGTGATAGACTCGTCCTTGGACCAGATATGATTAGAGAAGCCACAGAGAAAGTTGTTTCTATTTGGAAGAAATTGAGGATAGCTCAGAGTCATCAAAAGAGTTATTATGATCATAGTAGAAGGGATTTAGAATTCCAGATTGGAGATTCTGTCTTTCTTAAAGTATCTCCTATGCGAGGTGTATTGAGGTTTGGGAAGACCGGTAAGCTAGCACCACAGTATATTGGTCCTTTTCCTATTCTGGAGAGGATCGGTTCTTTAGCCTATCGAGTGCAGTTGCCTAGCTGGTTATCTGGTGTGCATGATGTGTTCCACATTTCAAACCTTCGAAAGTATATGCACGATCTGGATAGTATTATTGAAGAAGCTGTTCAACAGGATCTCGAAATCACTCCCAATTTAACAATCAAAAGAGAATCGATAAAGATTGTGGATTGTGAAGAAAAGCAATTGAGGAACAAAGTTGTGAGGCTAGTTAAAGTTCAGTGGAGTGGCGATCCAAAGGACTGCCTTGGGAAACTGATGATAATATGTAGAAATCATATCCCAATTGCAGAGTGGATATCTTGGCTTAGGCTGGTAAGCCATTTCCTTATTCTTTCTAAATTCGTATATTCTTTGTTTGTTTTTCTTTCTCTTTCAAATTTCGAGGACGAAATTTTCTTAAGGGGGGGATATCTGTAACATCCCAAAAATTTATCAATTAAAATTAGTGATTTATTTTAAACCTTTGGAATTTAATTTGAAAATAAATTAGAAAAAACTTAAACAAATAAAATAAGTGAGAATTTTATATATAAATAAAATTCCAATTTATTTTGAGTTTAAAATTTTGAAATAATGAATGTTTTAAAAAGTCATTTGAATTTAAAATTTTATACATATATGTACATTGCATAAATGAGTATGATTGAATACATATTGAAATTTAATTTAAATTTATTCGAGATATGTGTGCATATATGAATGGACATAAATGGTTATATTTCAAGGTTGAATTGAAATTTGAATTTAAATTTAAAATAAATATTTTAAAAAAAATAGTGGCATGTAAAATCATAAAGATGTAATGTATATAATGTAAATATTGGTTAAAAATAATTCATTTAACATTGTATACACATATACACAAATGAATAAGAGGGTGTATTCATTTATAAAATGAATATGATATAAAAAAAATTAAAAATTCTTTTGTCTTGTAAAAATCACAAATGTTAAATATACATTCACATGGGAGATGGAGTAAAGAAATTAACAAAATTTAGATCTCAAGATTATTGTTTACAAATGGCATTCAACATCATTACTTGAATAAAATAATGAAGTTAAAAATTATAGAAAACTTTTCAGCTTCCAATTTCAAATTTATTAAGCCTCCAAATCTTTGAAGGTACAGTAACCAAAAGATTTAGCATTCCAAACGCCAAAACTCAAGAAAAAAAAATCAGAAGAAAGAGAAAACTGCCAACCCTTTTTCTTCAATTCAAAAGCTAAAATCTGAAATCCTTCTTAAAGCATCAAGCTGTAGTGTATGTTTCCATCTCTCAGGTAGATTTTTAACTTTGTAGTTTAATGAATTTGTTGTTTCAAAAATCAGGTTTTAACACAAACAAAATTCAAAACTGCAGATTAGTTTAAAAGGGAACTTCAGGTTTTGCAGTGCAAGGTTTTTTGGAAATAAATTAAGGCAAGTGAAATCATTTCTTTTAAAGATTAGAATTTGATTTTGCTAAACAACATTAAAGCCAGAATTAATCAATTGAATCAATCAGTTGCAGGAGGAATCAAGATCAAAGATTTTATCCATTTCTGGTTTTCAAGTTGCAGAAAAAAAAGCTTCTCTGTTATTCAACTGTAAGTAATTAAAAACTGTTGTTATTAATGAATTAAGTAAATGAATACATTAAAGAGTAATCAAAGATCTGTAATTCTAACTTGCAGATCTAAACTCCACAATTTAAAGTAGAAAAAGAAGAAAATTTACAGGCCTTTATCCCTATCTTTTGAAACTGTAAGGAAACTCTCTGCCTTCAGGAAAAAGGTGAGTAAACCTTTGATTTTTTTCAATCAATTGCTGATTGTATGAATGCCTGAATGATGTAAAAAAAAACTTTGCATGTGAATGAATTGTTGTGCTTGTGTTTTCTTTGCCTGGAAATGTTATTTTCTTTTTATGTTCTTTTGTTTCCTTTAACTCTCTGGTTTACAGTGTAAACCATGCCAAACTAAAAACCCTCTCTATCTATTTCTATTGAATTTGAATGATAGAATATGGTTTGGACATGCATTGTGTTTCAGTAATTAATCTAAGTAAAGCAATTGTTTGTTTGTTTTTCTGGAAACTATGAAAAACACAGTCATATCTAAATTCTGGTTTACAGAGTAGATTATAGCAAATCCAAATCTCTCTCTCCCTCATTTCTTTCAAAAATGGATGTAAACAAGTTGTAGTTTTGTTTTAAACTTGCACTATGTTTTCAGTAATAAATCAAAGCAAGTTTGGTAGTTTTCTTTTTACTGGAAACTGTGAAAAACATAGTTACATTTAAGTATCAGGTTTACAGAGCAAACCATGCTAAACTCAAGATCTCTCTCTCTATCCTTCTCTGAAATTGAAGTATAAACAAATTAAAGTGATGTTGGACATGCATTATGTTTAGTAACAGATCGAAAGCAAAGAAACATGTTTTATTCTTTTCTGAAAAATGTAAAACACAGTCACAATCCAAATAAGCAAGAAATTCGAACATCACAGATTTTTATTTCAGTAATATTATTTGAATCCCCTTCAAAAATGATGATTTTAGAAGCAAAAATTCAAATTTTTCATTAACTTTTCACTGAGATATTGGGATTGATCGGAAAAATGTATTTTTGTCAAAGTCGGATGATCCAAACGATGGCGGGCCTCGAGTTCAACGTCATAGTTAGATTAAATGTTCGACATTACTAGAAAAATACGAGTTGAATTTATAAATCCTTAAATTTCTAATTCGATATCAAATTACGGTTCAAGAACCCATTTCTGTTCATGTTCGAAATGATGGTGCTGCGCCATCATGGGGTGATCGGACTTCGTGCCTCCAGTGCCAATTGCGGCGTCGCATGTTGATGGAGCTTGGGTCAAGTTCTGGTGACCCTGACGGTCAGAGGAGGTGGGGAGAGACTGTTTTCGGATGATGTTATGATGTGCTAATGTGGGTCGAGGAGCTCGTTTTTTATAGTGGCTAATGATCGTGCTTTGGGGTGGCTCGATGGGTCGAGAACGTCGTCGTCGACCTAACGACGGTCGTAATTTTGGCCAGTGGTGACCAGGATGGTGTGCACGTTGCACACGGCCTTGATTGTATCGGCAGTTGTTTTTTTGGTGACGATGTTTGACTCGAAGCACTACGCGGGGATTTGGGGAGAAGACTCGAAGTCAGGTTCGCGTCGTTTTGGGGTTGCATCGGGTTGTTCTAAAAATTTAAACAATTTTTTGCAAAAAAATGTTACTCGGGTTAACTTGGGTTAGAACTTGAAGCGGGGGTGTTTTTCTCGGGGATAACTTGAGGCAGCCTCGGGTTGGTCATGAAAACAGCAAAAATCCAGTTTTAACTAAATTTTGAAAACACAAGTTAAATAATTTTTCTGAATTCATTCTTTATAAATTAATGATATTTGTTAATGGAATATGAGGTAAATGGTATTGAAACAATTATTTGAAATTTATGAAGGTCAAAGATATTTTAAATCTTATGTTTTCTTTTAAATAAAAGTTGTTTTAAAATTTTACTTAACAAAAATTTAGAAGTAAATCAAATATTCAAGTGTTAACTTTAAACCAAATTTATTTATAATGATGAGATAGTAATTAACAACTAAAGTTTTGTAATGATTTTATAATTAATAATTAATTAATTAAAGAATAGTCAATTAATAAAAGTAATTAAACTTAATCAGCTAATAATTAAGTATTAATAAATTAAGATAATTAATAAAGGACTAATTAATTAATAAAGTTGATTACGATTTAACTAATTCATAATTAAGTAAAATTAATCAATGATTTTAAATAATTAATAAAGATAATTATATGGTTAATTCACTTAAATCATTTCACCTTAACTGAAGATGATTGACTATCATCAAATGTTGTGCGCTGGATTGACATTTCTGTTGTGATACTGTGATTACTTTGTGATGAATAGTGATTTGTTCCTACTTGTGTGTGAAAACCCCTTTTGCCCATAAAGCGGCATTTTAACTTCGATGCGACAGGGAGTCGGATTTTCAGTTAGTTATCCGAAATCCACATCGAACCCTGAATGTGAATTCTTGTAGTTGATACACCCACATGTTTTAAAATTGAGCGCTCACTATTCGGATTAGCCGAGAGAGGACCTTTGTGTCATATAACCCACTTCGAATAGTGATTCGACAAAATGGATAACATTTGAAGATGGTGTTGAAGACTGGGTGTCTTCGAAAAAGATAGGATAACTTATCGATTGTCTCTGCACTGAGTTGCTCCAGTATGGAGATCTCCACATGTGATGGGGAGTCCGATCAGAATTGGGGATGCCCGGATCTGCAAGGGCTTCTTCCTTTATTGGACAAAGTGCCTTCGATTTTGTTCGAATCCGGAACAGACTTGTATGGTCATGTGTCTGACACTACACTTTGAGATATAAAGCCGATTTCTTTCAAATACATATCTGTTGGTGGCGGAGAATTTATTCTCTTAGCTTAACACTTCTCTGAGATGTACGAGCTTACAGATTATGTAGTTGAAGGTTATCAGCAATATACTCCCAATTTGGTTGTGTGACATGCTAAGTGCTTTCTACACTATGCACTAGTAATAATATCGAAGAATTTTTCCCGTACGAAGCATATTTGACTATCATAAGAAGAAATCTCCTCCAATTCTACGATTGCATTGTGTATGTGGCGGGAGGTCTTATGGTAGTTTCATTTCCAAAAGCATAATGGTTTTCTTGTATAAATCTGTTTTATTTAAAAGCTACTGTTTTTGGTTACTCATACCAGTCCCATGACCGACACAGAGTTTATTATTTCTTTCTAAACTCTGGGTGCCCATCATTTCCACACGGGCAGCCTAGTAGCAGGTTTTCCGTATTTTGGTATTAGCCGTATTTTAGAGACTTTTGGTTTAGAGACTATCAGTTTTTGGAGGCTTTCACCGTGGAGATATTTTGGAAGCTTTTGGATCTCAAGGTGCTTAGTTTTGGAAGTTCATTATCACTCTATTCCCTTGAAGACTTTTGTCATATGATCACTTGTGCTCTATTATGAGGTTCTATTTGGAGTTGTGATATATGTATTATGATACCCTGATGTTGTATCAGATATTATGATGTTGTTCTATCTGAGGTATTATGCATGATATTCATTTTGTTTCCGTTGTTTTATATATTCGACTAATGTTGTTATAAGCTCCATCCGACTGGAGTTCGATGTTTGAATCTTTGACAGTCGAATACAAGTGAGGTATTTGATGTCGATTTTCGAACATTGGTTTCGGATCGTGACACAAGTTATTCCATTAAATACAATTCAACTTTAAATATAGGATGTCACTTATACACAGCAATCTATCATCGATAAATAACTACATCATCACTGTCCAGCTAATCGTATCATATCACAAAACATTTCGTATCAGAAATATCAATTAATTCAAGACATTTAATCACCATTCAATCATTCATAAACAAGATTGATCACTTCCAAAATTAATTTAGTTATCTATAATTAAATTAATTTCAAATCTTTAATCACTTAGATTACCTTTACTTAACATTAATTAATTACAAATCAATTAATGAATCATCCTCTAATTATCCATCTTAATTAATCACTCTTGACTAATATACTTTAATTAAACACTTAATTAATTACACAAATTAATTAACCTTCACCCATCACATTAAATAATCCCTTAGTTACTCTTATAAAGTAATTAATGATAATTTATTACATTTATCCCTAATTAACTTATCAAATTAATTATCCTACAAGCACTTACAATGATTAATTATCCTTTAATTAATCATACTCATTAATTGACTAACCCTTAATAAATTTGCTAAATTAATCAATTCTTTAATCAATTACACTAAGTAATCAATTCTTAATTGCTTCCCTTAAGTAATTTACTTTTAAATTAATTTTCAATAATCACTTAATTAATAACATTAAGTAATTAATACTTAATCAAGTTTCACAAGTGATTATCTTTAAACTAACTAAACCAATTAATTACCTTTAAATTAATTAATTAATTATTTCTAAATCACTAGTTAATGATTCTTAAATTACTTATACTCATAAACTACTCATTAATTACTTTCATAAGGTAATTATCCTTATTAATTATATTAAGTGATGAATTTTTAAATTAATTCCACTAATTAATTGTTTCTAATTATTCACAACCCTAACTAATTAAAGATAAATTATTTTTCCCTAATAAAAATACTTAATTACATCCTATGCAATGCATAATTTATTCATGTTTTTCACCTTTACAAAAACCGGTTATCTATTACAAAACCAAACCCGAGCCTAACATAAATTTACCCGAGCAAAATATTCCAATTCCCAAGACACTCAATACTCGAGTCCAACCTGCAATCCTTTCGAGTTAAACCCGAGTTAACACCATACTCCTTGAACTCGAATTCAAATTCTTCAGCAATGGTGCACTGATATGTGTGCACCTGTACATCCTCTCATCGACACTCCAACCGGCGATGATACATCTGGTAAGTCGACATCGTCCCTCTCGAATGTCTCCAGTGCCCAGAAGTTCGATACAACGAAGAAATCACGAACGAGCTATACACCATCCACCGAACTAGTCCGACTGATACAAACTTCCCTGACTTCGCCACCTCCGATCAGCAGAGGTCATATAACTTCGCCCAGACCTATGCCTTACTCCCCTCTTACTTTCCCCCACCACCGATTGTCTATAGATCTTCTACGACGACGAACACACACTCGAAACCTGAACAGCCAAACCCGGCCGCCAACCCTAGTTCGCCCTCGCCTGGCCACCTTGGCCATTTATAAAATCCTTCACTATTTTTCCGGCAATCACTAGGCTTCATGCTACCTTCAGCGTTAATTCTGATGCACTTCATCACTCCGATCACCAGTACGAACTCGAAACCCAATTATCGTTCGTCTCTCAAATTATCTTGATTTACTATCGTAAAAATCATGATTTGATTTTTAAAAATCCTTGATTTCAAAAACAAAAAACGATTCTGCACTTGAATCCTAAAATTATTCAAGTCGAATTTTTTTATAATTAACATACTACTGTTCTTCTACCTTTTTTTTGAATCCAGCTTCAGTTATAACTTGAAATTATTTTTAAAATCTATACCATTTTATAACATACAAAATTTTCTTATCCATCATGTCCTAGAGAAGATCAGATAAGGAGAACTAATAATTTTATTCAGAATTTAAACTTGAACATTAAGAACAGAACAATATTTTGCAAACTGACATGCACACCCATTTAATTTATATATATACAAATATGATCATACAAATCAATCATGTAATCTCTTATCACAAATTTACTTCAAAATCACTGCATGCAACAAAACTGAAAACAAATTAAAAACTAGTTTACTCACAGATTTAAAAGCAGAGACAGAGATTTTGTTTTGAACTTTATACTGGAACTGGAATACTTTGAATTTTGCTTGTGATGATTTCTTCAGGTCGAATTTGATTTTTTTTTTCTGCTAGCTTTTTCTTGAATCATGCTTTTTTTGACTTTATTTTGTTCTGGTTTTCAGTTTTCCTTTAGCTTGATTTTGAATTTGATCTCTATATGTTGAGTTAAACCCTGAATCTCCTTGCTAGCTTTACTCAGTTTTTGAATTGAAGTTGTGATTTTGGATTTTCTTTAAGTCTTAGATTTGGAGAAGAAAATGTCATCTGTATACAGCCTATTTTTTTCTAATTATATTTAGTTTTTTATTTTATTTTAAAGAAAATAAAAGTAAGCAAAGCCACTTGTTATTTGCATGTCAAATCAATTTACAATTGTTAAATTTATGATAAAACTAACTTACACTTGTATTCTCATACAGGCTAAATTTGTTACAAATGTTTAATGTCTTTTAAATATTTTCAAATGTTTAAAGAAATAATTATTAATATTTTCTTATGTTAATATATTTATGTATTATATGTACTTAGCTTACACCTGTTTTTATGTGTATTTATATAATATTCTAAATTTGACTTTTATACTTATAAATGTCTTTACGTTTTAAAAAATATATATTTATCATATTATCAATTTGCCCTTATATAAATGTATTATGTTTTAAATATTTAAATTTTATCTTAAATTAATCTTAGTTAATTATATTTATTCTTCCTCTTACATCTATCTACTAAATTTATAAAATCCTAACTACATACTTATAATAGTTATACAAATATATTAATTATACTTTATATACTTTATTTATATTTTTAAAATGCTTACCATAAAACTCTTATATTAAATTTCTATTTAGTAACCACTTTCCTTCATTTATATTAATATGATCTTTGAATGAAAATAACAAACTATATACAAATAAAATCATATATATATATATATATATATATTAATTTCAATTTACTTTAAGATATTTATCTTTTGAATTTGAAATTCAAATTCAAATTAAAATCAACTCCTATAACTATATATATTTAAACAAACACAAATTCAATTCTATTTAAAATCCATTTATATATATAAAAAAACACATTATTATTATTATTTTGAAAAAAATCAATTCTATCAATTTTAAATAATTATAAAGGAGATTATCTCATTTATTTATTCAATTTAAAAATCAGTATTTTCAGAAGTTAAATCAGATAACTATCCAATTATTTAATGCCTAAAAATCCAGGTTATCACATTCCTCCCCCTTAGAATCTTTTCATCCTTGAAAAGGAACAAAGCCAGAATTTATTAAAATATTATTATTATATAAATTTCTTCTTGAACATCTTAACTAGAACTCTTTATTTAAGAATTTTTTTAAAACACCTTTAAAATCTATATAGCATTACCAAAAATAGATTTATAAAAATACTTTTGATAACTCGATGCCTCAACCAGTCTATCCTCATTCTCATAGAAATTCGATCATACGTTGTTCAGGTATACGACTGATAATCTATAAGTAATTAGCAGACCTATCTTCATCACCCAATGAAAATACTTAGAAAACATTTTTTTGAAAGATATAGGAAACATTTTTGAAAATAGAGGAAACATCTTTGGTGAGAATGCTCTGGAAATCATCACCCCCATCCATGGTCGTAGTTACATCCTAGGTTACGTTGCCGTCACAGCAAAAGTCCATGTAACTATAAGCACTCTGCACCCCTCGATTACGCCATGGAACCCGCCATAGATCGCAGTTACATTCTAGGGTTACGTTGCCATCACAGCAAAATTCCATGTAACTGTAGGAATCAACGCCCTCGATTTTCGCTTTCAAAAATGAAACTTCTCCGCTCCCACATAGGTCGCAGTCTACCGATGTAAAATCAAACATAGACTGTTGGCTCTGAGCAATACACACGACTTTCATTATGTCACCATAGGTCGCAGTCTACCGATGTAAAATCAAACATAGACTGTTGGCTCTAAGCAGCACACACGACTTTCACTATGGTCTGCAGTAGATCGCAGTGACATCGAGTTACACTGTCGTCACAGCATAACCCAAATGCCTCTATAGGCATCACGGCGCTTGACTTTCGCTACACAATACACATAATCCTCAGGAACTAGTTTTGTCCGGACTCCTCACAGAATCAACTTTAGAACCCCTCCCCCCCCTTAGGGTTCAAGGCAGTACCACCCTATGGCACTCCTGAGAAGTTTATTTCAAGGGATTCCCCAGAGCCAATCTCAAAACACTTTATACTATACTATAGTATCTTTTAAATCATACCCTTTATGATTTTCATCCAAATCTTCTTTACACAAAATCGATAATTCTTAAACTAGGCTTTCCAAATTCCAATATTGATTTTACCCAAAAATCAAAAGCCTTTCCAAAATCCATAGGTTTCAGAAAACCTTTCCTCCAAAATCATTCTCATAAGATCCTTTATATATATATATATATAGAGATATATATATAACCTTGAAAAATCATTGGGTGATTTCAAACTTGTATAAAACCCCTTTTATAATTCAAATATTTAAACCCTTTTCTTCTGGCTATAGATTTAAAAGGGGAGATTTATTTTATATAACAAAGATATATAACTTTGTTAATTCCAAATCAAATATTCAAATTTGATTACTCTATAAAGTCACTTACCAAATTACTTACTTCCATAAAGTAAATTTTTACCATAGAAATATCCATTTTCCACTTTACTTCATCATATATTTCACAAAATATACCTTTCATTTCAAAAACCATTTCACATTTCTTATCCACAAATTTCTAGTATCAATTTCATTCAAACCCATAGATGTATACATATCATCCGTACGCTATACCAATCTGATAGCTCACTCGATCACACAATTTCACTTTCGAACTAGTATCGTCCACCCGATTTCCTAGTGTAGACTCAAAACTGGTTTCTTGATTAGAAACCGTCATTCTCCTTGGATAGCCATAACTATGATAGAGAATATCCAGAACCAATCAACAACCTATATCCAGGTTCGCCGTCGAAAATTAAGTGAAAAATCCCAACTCGGATCGATATATTATCTCGAAATTTTATGCTCGAATCTGGATCAAATCACTATGCGAAGAGAAAAATATACGTGCATCCTACGTATCTACCTTTATTGATTATTAGCCAAATCAATCTCCTTTTCTATTCACATTCACTTTAATTTCTATTTACTTATTCACATTTGCTTAAATCCTCATTCGGATTATCACCTCAACTCTTATCTCAAATCGATATTTGATCATAAACAGTTTGCACTCTGACTATCTTAAAATTAGAAAATAGCTTGAAAAATTAAAAATAGACAAGCAGTTGAAAAATAATTATTACTTTGTAAAATAGCTGCAAAATAGTTAAGTATTTGTGTAACGACCCGTATTTTACGTGTCGATAAATCGTAGAATTTGCAGGTCATTAGTGTTGTTTATGGCATCTATAGCTTAAGTCGTACGTTTTTAACTCGTAAGGAATTGACCCGTGTGGAAGTTAGGTTGGATTAGAGGAGTTAACGGGTTAAGAGATGAGTCGTGTACGAGTTAACGAGATAGTGGAGTTTTAAGTCGTAACCGACTTAGGAGGGTGCACGAGTTACGAGTTATTGGGTTACGACCTAAAGTGTTGCAGCGACCTTGAGGAGTTAGGTCGTGAGCGAGTTAGTGGAGTTAACGACCTATAGGATGACTGACTTATAGAATTTGACCGAGTTAAGGTTTGGACCGACCTAAAGGTTAGCGGGTTAAGGTGCTTTGGTCGTGAGTCGTTTGGAACGACTTAACGATAAGTCGTATGTCGTTAACCCTGATGAGTCGTGAGTGTGTTAGGTCGTAGACGACCTTAGTTAGGATGTTGTGGGTCTTGGGTCGTATTAGAATTAAGTCGTAACTCGCAAGGTTGTTAAGACGTCACAGCTTGAGTCGTGTTTGTTTTAGGTCGTAAGTCGTAACACAGTTAGGTCGTAAGGTTATTAACTCGTGATGATGTTAAGCTGTTGAGTGCTAAGTCGTATGAACGACTTAGTGATGAGTCGTAGGTCGTTGACTCGGTAGGTTCTTAGGTCGTATAGGAGTTAGGTCGGCCGTGTGTTAACTCGTGTGACCCTGGGGTTGTTAGGTCGTGAAGTGGGTAGGTCGTAAGCTGTAGGGATTCTATGAGTCGTAGACGACTTAGTTAGGTCGGAGATTTCTTAGGTCGGCAACGACCTAAAACCGAACCTACGAGTTACGACCTAAGGGGAATTCAGCCTATAAATAGAGGGGTTTGGCTCACTTTTTGGCACCGGTTTTTGAAGCGACGAAGTGCTGCCATTTTGAGAGCTCGACTACAACATTTCTTCACTTCTTTTCTCCATTCCAATCTTGTGCTAACATCTGTCAAGATCGAAGATTGAAGAGCCAAAGTTGAAGATCTTCATCCGACGAAGCTAGATTTCACCATTTCAAGCGAGATTTCGACGAATCGAGCTTGAATCTTCGCTGTCCAGATCTGGAATTGATAGTTTTTGAAGTGTTTGGGTGATTCGGTGAGTGGTGGTTATCTCTCACGCGGACCCAAAGGAGTATATTAGATGGGTGGTTTGTTGGAGTGTTGTAGATAGTGATTTCATGCATTTTCCTTAGATTCAAGTCTAGATCCATTACTTTTGAAGATGTTTACCTATGCAAGTTCAATTAACAAGTTATAGAGACAAAACCCATGTTCTGTATTTGATAGATCTATGCTAAAATCCATGATTTCATATATGTTAGACTTATGCTCATTTATTTACGAAATTGCCATTATAGTTGATATTGCTTGATTAGATCTTGTTTGAATGCTTGATTGTTTGGATGTATGATTGATTTGATTGTCTCGAGTTAGCTTGTAGTTGATTTGGGACAAGGTGGTTGAAGATGATTCAAAAGCTAAGTGGAAAGGCTCTTGAATGGTGAAAGCTGCTGTGGCATATGAAGCGGATGATGAAGCTCATATGGATGGGTTCGAGGACTTTGCTATAGTTAGAGGAAGCGAAGTATGATGACGAAATGGACTTTGCCATGATATGTTGAGGCGAAGTATGATGATGAGATGGACTTTGCTAAGATGCGTTGGAGCAAAGCATGATGTGGAAGCCTTGGTTTAATCCAGATGGGATCATCCCAAGCATGTTGATTACTCGATGATGCGATTCGAGTTGGTGGATAATGGTGGGCTCGAGAGGTGCTTGAGCTATAATGGGAATAGTCGTCGAGGAGGATGACTAGAAGGCTGAGATCTTATCGTTATTGAAGGTTCTAGCAAGCTCAAAGAAAGAGTACGTTGGGTAGATCCATTATACCCAGGCGCGGGTCATGATGACGTGCTAGTACTCTGGGTAGATTCGTTATACCTAGGCACGGGTCACGATGACGTGCGGAGTTATGTCTAGAACCGGGGTTGCCATTAGCCCTTGAGGGATGGTTGGAAGATGAGTTGGTCATTCAATTAACGATAAAATCAAGGCAATGATAACAGTGATAGCCAGAGTCATGGATGTTTGGTTGTATCATCATTCGGTCTCAAGAGCGGTGTTTTCTGGGTGCTTATCTGATCTTGGTTTAGGCCTTGGGGGTTTGTATTTGGAAAACATCGACCTTGACTCGAGTGATTATTGCTTTACTTTAATTATCTGCTTTGCTATGCTTGCTTCTCCTTAGTGTGCGTCTGGGGGCTATCACTGTAGAAAGAGGTGGAGTGGGATGATTTGGGTTCCTATTCCTTTTATCCTTTATGTTCCTTTGGTATGTTTGATAGTTGATTTACTGCTCACTAAGACTGTTGTTTGACTCAAGGTTTTATGTCTCCTCTTATTACCTTGGGCTGTTCATCCATGTTTGGGATGGGCAGACTAGGTGACAGGTGGCAGGTGCTGATCTTAGTGGCTCACGCTGATGATGACGAAGACGAGCAGGAGGCTTTACATATTATTTTCATATTCTATGTACTGGATATTCCGCTGATTGTTGATTACTCTGAGTGCTATGTAGTGAGGCTTCTTGTATTCATGATTCAGACCATGTATAAAGCTATTATGATTAGATGATGATATTCTGTTCTATGGGAGCTTCACTATATTATATTTCTCTATTGTATTTTATCCATGCGCTGTGAGTTTTACGATAGAGTCTGCGATGTTTATTTTACCCTTGACGGTCACCCATGGCTGCCTGGCACACTTTCAGCGCACCATTCCCTTGTTTCCGTGCGGGAGTCATGGGCGGTCGTCACATTTGGTATCAGAGCCAGGTTAATCGATTTTAGTCAACGCTCGCTGACGTAACTACGTAAGAGAGACGTAATTGTATTTTGATGGATGATTACTATATATAATATAGTAGTTTAGATGGATTTGAACTCCTTATGCAGTTGTTCCTCAAGGTGTTCTAATCATTCCTTTTTATAGATATTAAGGATGAGTCGAAGAGGGAGACCAGCTGCCAGGGAAGGTCGTGCTGCTGATGGAGTTGCTGATTATGGAGCTATGTTCGAAGCCATGATGACTTCTATCATGAGAAGGATACCAGCTCCAGGGCCATCTGTAGATGTTGGAGTTCAAGTTCAAGCTCCAAGACCGGTGGATTTTGCTAAGCTTTGTAAGGATTATACTGCTCTTGGAGGGAAGGCTTTCTTAGGGACAGAGTCAACCATTGAAGTCCAAAGATGGATAGATGCTTGTAGAAGGATCTTTGGTGACTTGGGAATTGAGGATGCAACTAAAAGGAAGCTTGCATCAAGACAGATTCAAGGAAGAGCTTCTGATTGGTGGAACTCTATCACCATTGATACTCCAGAGGAAGAAATTACTTGGGTGCAATTCCAAGCTAGATTTGAAGCTAAGTTCATTTCTACGGCTCAGAAGTCTGTCTTGTTTAAGAAGTTTGTGGAGCTCAAGCAAGGTGGAAGATCAGTTCTTGAGTATGTTTCTAAGTTTGAAGCTTTGTCCAAGTATGCTCGGTCTTATATTGAATCTTCTTATCAGAAGAATGAGAAGTTTGTGACAGGCTTGGACAGTTATCTTGGAAGGCAGTTGGTGGATCATCTAGACGATCCATTTGAGAAGCTGGTGGAGAAAGCTCTCAGGCACGAGAGTTTGTTTCCTAAGGAAGTATCTGTTGTTGCTGTGACCAAGGAGGAGTCTAAACCACAACAGGGTGGAAACAAGAAGAGGAAGCAGCAACAGCAGAAGGGTAAGGATGGTCAGAAGAAGCTGAAGGGGGAAAAGACCTGCTATAATTGTCGGCAGAAGGGCCATCTCTTCAAGGATTGCAAGAATCCGAAGGTGTTGTTGAAGTGCTACAACTATGATAAGCCGGGGCACATTAAGAAGAACTGTCCGGAACCGATAAAGGACAGGCAGGTTGTGCAAGCTTATGCTTTGGGGGTTGTCCCGTCATCTTCGAAAGCTCCTACTGCTGAAGAGAAGGGGAAGAGTGTGGTGGTTCAAGGTACTCTTTCCATTTGTGGTGTTCCAGTTAGAGTGTTATTTGATACTGGAGCGTCTCATTCTTTTGTTTGTAATGAGTTGGTAGACCGGTTGGGTTTGGAACCGGATATTGTTGATAGACCATTGGTAGTGACTAATCCAGTTGGGGGTTCGTCTTGTTTGTGAATGCTATGCCGTGGTCTAATTATATCGAGTCATGATTGCTCTTTTGTTTGTGATTGCTTTGTTCTGAACTTTGCGGGTTCGGAATTATTTTGGGTATGGACTGGCTTAGGAAGTATGCGGCAAGGATTGATTGTGGGAGGCTTGAGGTGACAGTCGGGAATGTGGAAGGGCGAAAGGTTGTGATACGATGTAAGCATGAGGAAGGCGTCTTCATGAGCTTCATGTATTCGCTGGTTGTTCCACGGGATGGACTGTCATCGGTGCCTATTGTGAATGGATTTGAGGATGTCTTTGACGAAGTCAAAGGGTTACCGTCGCATAGGGAGATCGAGTTTCGTATCGATCTAGTTGAGGGAGCCAGACCTGTTGTGATGCCTCTTAGGCGGATGGCGCCTAGAGAACAGCAAGAGTTGAGGGTGCAGGTTGATGACCTTTTACGGAAAGGATTCATTCGGCGTAGTGTGTCCGAATGGGGTGCACCAGTTGTGTTCGCAACCAAAGCGGATGAATCGTTGAGGTTGTGCGTTGATTATCGTGAGCTGAATAAGGTGACTAAGAAGAACAAGTATCCATTGCCAAGAATAGATGACTTGTTTGATCAGCTTCACGAGGCGAAGGTGTTTTCTCAGATGGATTTGGCAACGGGATTTCACCAGTTAAGAGTGGCGAAGGATAGTGTGCCGAAGACTGCTTTCAGGACACCATCCGGTTTTTATGAGTGGCCGGTAATGCCGTTTGGATTGACTAATGCACCAGCATATTTTGTGGATCTTATGAATAGAGTGTTCAGAGATCAGTTGAACAAGTTCGTACTTGTGTTCGTGGATGATATTCTGATTTACTCCAGAACTGAAGAAGAGCACAAGACGCACTTGCGTATTGTTTTGGAAATCTTGCGAAAACATCAGCTAAAGGCTAAGTTTTTGAAGTGTCACTTCTGGAAGAGTGAAGTGAGGTTCTTAGACCATGTTATTTCTGGAAATGGAATAGCGGTTGATCCCGCTAAGGTGGCAGCAATCCAGGATTGGGTTAGACCTAAGAATGCATCCGATGTGAGAAGTTTTCTTGGATTAGCAGGATATTATCGTCGGTTTATCAAAGACTTTTCCAAGATAGCTGCACCGTTAACAGGATTGACGAAGAAAAACCAAGTGTTCAGTTGGGATGTAAGTGTGAACAAACCTTTGGAATCCTAAAAGAGCGACTGACGAGTGCTCCTGTTTTGACTATTCCGAGTGGAAATGATGAGATGGTGGTTTACACTGATGCATGTGGTACTGGACTTGGAGCAGTGCTAATGCAGAAGGGTAAAGTTGTTGCGTATGCGAGTCGACAACTGAAGCCGCATGAAAGGAATTACCCGACTCATGATTTGGAGTTAGCGGCGATTGTTTTTGCTCTGAAGATGTGGAGACATTATCTATTGGGAGTTCGATTCGAGTTGTTTATGGATCACAAGTCTTTGAAGTATCTTTTCTCCCAAAAGGATTTGAATCTTCGGCAGCAACGATGGCTAGAGTTTTTGGCATCATATGATTTTGGTATAGCTTATACTCCGGGAAAAGGTAACGCAGTAGCTGATGCGTTGAGTCGAAGACATGCAGGATTGGGATCCATGTTTTCGGAATGGAAGAGTCTAGAGTATTTGGCTGAATTTGACTTTAGGCCTAGGTGTGAGTTGGAATCTGAGATGTTGGCAAACTTATCGATAAGGCCTACTCTTGTGGAGAGAATTGGCGAGAGCCAAAAGCGAGACGATAAGCTTGTCAAGATTATCCGAGATTTGGAATCTGGATTGGACCCAGAAAAGGATAAAGAATTCAAAGTCGATCGAGAGGGTTGGCTTCGGAAGCAAGGACGACTAGTTGTTCCCGATGTAGATGGATTGAGAGATGAAGTTCTTAGAGAAAGTCATCACTCAAAGTTGATAATTCATCCAGGTGGAAATAAGATGTATCGGGATATGAAGAGAACCTATTATTGGGAAGGCATGAAGAAGGATGTTGGAAATTTTATTTCCAAGTGTATGAACTGCCAGTTGGTGAAAGCTGAGCAGAAAAAGCCCAGTGGATTACTTCATCCATTAGAGATTCCTATATGGAAGTGGGAGCAAGTGTCGATGGATTTTATCGATGGCCTACCTAGAACCAGAGCAGGGAATGAAGGGATTTGGGTCATAGTAGATCGGTTGACCAAGAGTGCAAGGTTCATTCCTGTTCGATCAACTAGGACTGCATCGAAGTTGGCTGAGCTTTATGTTAAGTGGATAGTTCGATTCCATGGTATTCCGAAGAGTATAGTGAGTGATCGAGACCCATTGTTCACTAGTGGATTTTGGAAGAGCTTCCAGGAGGTTTTGGGAACCGAGTTGTGTTTGAGTACAGCTTATCATCCTCAAACAGATGGTCAGACTGAGAGAGTCAACCGAGTTTTGGAAGATCTTCTGAGGGCATGTGTTTTGGATTTCGGAGGATCATGGGAAGATCATCTTCAATTGGTGGAATTTGCATATAATAACAGTTATCAGTCAAGTATTGGTATGGCACCATATGAAGCACTGTATGGAAGACCGTGTAACTCTCCGACATGTTGGTTGGAAACTGGAGAAAAGCTGATACTTGGGCCAGAGATGATTCGACAGACTTCGGATTGTATAGAGATCATTCGGCAACGAATGAAGGCAGCCCAAGATCATCAGAAAAGTTATGCCGATAATCGTCGTAAGGATTTGGAATTCGACGTGGGTGATATGGTTTTTGTGAAGATTTCTCCATTGAAGAATGTTATTCGATTCGGGAAGAAAGGAAAGTTGACTCCGAGATTTGTTGGACCATTCCCAATTATCGAGCGAATTGGAAAGCTCGCTTATAGATTGGAGTTACCAGAAAAGATGGCGGGTGTGCACAATGTTTTTCATGTATCGTATCTACGGAAGTATGTGCACGACTCGAGTACAGTGGTTTCTGCTGATAGCTGTGAAGATTTGGAGGTTGATCCAGTTGTTAGAAGACCTCGTAAGCCGCTTCGTATTGTTGAAACCGACACGAAACAGCTTAGGAGGAAGACGATTACGTTGCTCAAGATACAATGGAGTGATGATGTTAACGACTGTACATGGGAGGAGGAAGATAGGATGAAGGCAGCTCATCCTGAACTCTTCGAGGTATGGCCCTAAGGTGTCGTGGCATCTCATGAATTTGTAACTTGTTCTAATCTTAGAATTCTGCATGCTAGGATAGTAATTGGATGCATGGTTTGTTGATTGCTATGGATGGTAGGCATGCAGAATAGTTTTGGTTGCTCTTGTTTGTTTGGAATATCGGGGGCGAAATTCCTAAGGGGGAGAGAATGTAACGACCCGTATTTTACGTGTCGATAAATCGTAGAATTTGCAGGTCATTAGTGTTATTTATGGCATCTATAGCTTAAGTCGTACGTTTTTAACTCGTAAGGAATTGACCCGTGTGGAAGTTAGGTTGGATTAGAGGAGGTAACGGGTTAAGAGATGAGTCGTGTACGAGTTAACGAGATAGTGGAGTTTTAAGTCGTAACCGACTTAGGAGGGTGCACGAGTTACGAGTTATTGGGTTACGACCTAAAGTGTTGCAGCGACCTTGAGGAGTTAGGTCGTGAGCGAGTTAGTGGAGTTAACGACCTATAGGATGACCGACTTATAGAGTTTGACCGAGTTAAGGTTTGGACCGACCTAAAGGTTAGCGGGTTAAGGTGCTTTGGTCGTGAGTCGTTTGGAACGACTTAACGATAAGTCGTATGTCGTTAACCCTGATGAGTCGTGAGTGTGTTAGGTCGTAGACGACCTTAGTTAGGATGCTGTGGGTCTTAGGTCGTATTAGAATTAAGTCGTAACTCGCAAGGCTGTTAAGACGTCACAGCTTGAGTCGTGTTTGTTTTAGGTCGTAAGTCGTAACACAGTTAGGTCGTAAGGTTATTAACTCGTGATGATGTTAAGCTGTTGAGTGCTAAGTCGTATGAATGACTTAGTGATGAGTCGTAGGTCGTTGACTCGGTAGGTTCTTAGGTCGTATAGGAGTTAGGTCGGCCGTGTGTTAACTCGTGTGACCCTGGGGTTGTTAGGTCGTGAAGTGGGTAGGTCGTAAGCTGTAGGGATTCTATGAGTCGTAGACGACTTAGTTAGGTCGGAGATTTCTTAGGTCGGCAACGACCTAAAACCGAACCTACGAGTTACGACCTAAGGGGAATTCAGCCTATAAATAGAGGGGTTTGGCTCACTTTTTGGCACCGGTTTTTGAAGCGACGAAGTGCTGCCATTTTGAGAGCTCGACTACAACATTTCTTCACTTCTTTTCTCCATTCCAATCTTGTGCTAACATCCGTCAAGATCGAAGATCAAGATCGAAGATTGAAGAGCCAAAGTTGAAGATCTTCATCCGACGAAGCTAGATTTCACCATTTCAAGCGAGATTTCGACGAATCGAGCTTGAATCTTCGCTGTCCAGATCTGGAGTTGATAGTTTTTGAAGTGTTTGGGTGATTCGGTGAGTGGTGGTTATCTCTCACGCGGACCCAAAGGAGTATATTGGATGGGTGGTTTGTTGGAGTGTTGTAGATAGTGATTTCATGCATTTTCCTTAGATCCAAGTCTAGATCCATTACTTTTGAAGATGTTTACCTATGCAAGTTCAATTAACAAGTTATAGAGACAAAACCCATGTTCTGTATTTGATAGATTTATGCTAAAATCCATGATTTCATACATGTTAGACTTATGCTCATTTATTTACGAAATTGCCATTATAGTTGATATTGCTTGATTAGATCTTGTTTGAATGCTTGATTGTTTGGATGTATGATTGATTTGATTGTCTCGAGTTAGCTTGTAGTTGATTTGGGACAAGGTGGTTGAAGATGATTCAAAAGCTAAGTGGAAAGGCTCTTGAATGGTGAAAGCTGCTGTGGCATATGAAGCGGATGATGAAGCTCATATGGATGGGTTCGAGGACTTTGCTATAGTTAGAGGAAGCGAAGTATGATGACGAAATGGACTTTGCCATGATATGTTGAGGCGAAGTATGATGATGAGATGGACTTTGCTAAGATGCGTTGGAGCAAAGCATGATGTGGAAGCCTTGGTTTAATCCAGATGGGATCATCCCAAGCATGTTGATTACTCGATGATGCGATTCGAGTTGGTGGATAATGGTGGGCTCGAGAGGTGCTTGAGCTATAATGGGAATAGTCGTCGAGGAGGATGACTAGAAGGCTGAGATCTTATCGTTATTGAAGGTTCTAGCAAGCTCAAAGCAAGAGTACGTTGGGTAGATCCGTTATACCCAGGCGCGGGTCATGATGACGTGCTAGTACTCTGGGTAGATTCGTTATACCTAGGCACGGATCACGATGACGTGCGGAGTTATGTCTAGAACCGGGGTTGCCATTAGCCCTTGACGGATGGTTGAAAGATGAGTTGGTCATTCAATTAACGATAAAATCAAGGCAATGATAACAGTGATAGACAGAGTCATGGATGTTTGGTTGTATCATCATTCGGTCTCAAGAGCGGTGTTTTCTGGGTGCTTATCTGATCTTGGTTTAGGCCTTGGGGGTTTGTATTTGGAAAACATCGACCTTGACTCGAGTGATTATTGCTTTACTTTAATTATCTGCTTTGCTATGCTTGCTTCTCCTTAGTGTGCGTCTGGGGACTATCACTGTAGAAAGAGGTGGAGTGGGATGATTTGGGTTCCTATTCCTTTTATCCTTTATGTTCCTTTAGTATGTTTGATAGTTGATTTACTGCTCACTAAGACTGTTGTCTGACTCAAGGTTTTATGTCTCCTCTTATTACCTTGGGCTGTTCATCCATGTTTGGGATGGGCAGACTAGGTGACAGGTGGCAGGTGCTGATCTTAGTGGCTCACGCTGATGATGACGAAGACGAGCAGGAGGCTTTACATATTATTTTCATATTCTATGTACTGGATATTCCGCTGATTGTGGATTACTCTGAGTGCTATGTAGTGAGGCTTCTTGTATTCATGATTCAGACCATGTATAAAGCTATTATGATTAGATGATGATATTCTGTTCTATGGGAGCTTCACTATATTATATTTCTCCATTGTATTGTATCCATGCGCTGTGAGTTTTACGATAGAGTCTGCGATGTTTATTTTACCCTTGACGGTCACCCATGGCTGCCTGGCACACTTTCAGCGCACCATTCCCTTGTTTCCGTGCGGGAGTCATGGGCGGTCGTCACAATTTGTAAAATAGTTGGAAAATAGTCAAATAGTTATAAAAAGTTTAAACAATTGCAAATAGTTGTAAAATAGTAATTAGTTATAAAGTAGTAAAAAACAGTAATTAGTTTATAAAACAGTTTCAAAATAGTTAAATAATTCCAAAAGTAGTTATAAAATAAGTATATGATAGTTTTGGGTTTAATAAGAAAGGTTGTATATATAATAAATACCTTGGAAAAATACTAAAACAATTTATTTTGAAAATAGTCCAAAGTCAAATTGTTCAATTCCTAACCTCCATTTCCAATCAATTCAATTTAAATTTCAACTTCCATTTAAATTGACTCAATTCCAATTTAAATAACTTCAATTTCCATTGAAATTGATTTAACCCCAATTCAAGGTGAATTAATCCTTAATTTCTTTCCTAAATTCAAATAAAATTCCATTTGAATTTACTTATTCAACTTTAATCACATTTTTAATTAATTCGAATAAATTTCAAATTGAACCACTTTCAATTCATATCAATTCCATTTTGAACTAATCCCAACTCCCGTTTGAATTTGAACTCATTCAGCTTCAATTTCATTTCAAATTAATCAAATTCAAATTTTCCATTTGAATTTTTAAACATATCCATCTTCAATCACAATTCCAATTAATTCGAATCAAATTCAATTTGAACTAATTCAATTCAAATTTCATATTTAAACCATCCCGAATAATATAAATTCGAGTTAAATTTTTAAATGTTAATTTAGTCCTTTAAATCAAATCAACTTATATCTTTCAACCATTTAATTCTGAATCCAAATTCCATATTTAACCTATTTCAAAGTTCAAATATTAATTCAAATCCTTTTTAAATAACTAAATCTTTGAAATTCAACTTATCACCAAATTTCAAATTTTGAAACCAAACCTTTGAATTTTTATCTTAAACATTCAAATCTTAAGTCCAAAATGTTTCCATTTTATCTTAATAATGGATATATTACCACACCCCATTTCTTCATTCATTTAAAAAATCCAATTTCAGCTTAAAGATTATTAATAACAACGGGATAGTATCATTCAAATTATTTTAAAACATCCCTCCATTTTCAATTTCTAGATCTCAAACCCATTTTGAAATCACCAAACTCCCCATTTAAATCAACCATTTAACTTCCCAAGTTAAATCTCAGTTTTCATCTTGAATTTCCAAATCAGGTTGTTCATTCAAACTTATTTAACATATTCTAAGTTAAATTCAATTTAATCCCATTAATCCCCCTCCAAATTTGAATTCTCCATTTCAAATATCATATTTCTATCACTTAAAAGTTCAAAAACTTATTTAACTTCACATTTCTAGAAAAATCAAAACTCGTCACTTTAGAGTTTATTTTCAAATCATCTTTGATATTATGTATATCCACACATACACATATTTACTTCTTGGCCCACCAAGCCAAATCTTATAATTTAAATCACCTTTGGTTTTAATTCAAAACAAATTTCTTTAAAATTTCCAAACAACTTCTTATTTTAAAATAAAATTTAATTCAAAAATAGTCTGAACAATATTATTCTTTTCTTTATCACTTTGAAACAATTTTCAAATTTCTGGACCTAGATTTAAATCTCCACCATTCAGATCATCTTCAATTCTAATTTATAAGTCATACTTACCTAAATGTTTTACTTCCTTAAAACATTTCATTTTTCTTACTCATTAACACACGTTTCATTTTTAAACACAACAATCATTTATGATAATAACCAAGATTATCATATTTGGAAACCAATTCATTATTATCTTATTCTAAAACTCCTTCCCAAATTCAAGATTTAAATTTCAGTTTGAATCCATTTCAAACTTATCTTTATTCAATTCCAATTTGATTTTATTTCTATTACCTCTTAATTTAATTCCAATAATTTAACAATCAATTACCTTAATATTTATTAGAAAGAAATATTGCTTTATATATCAAAATATATTCTTATATAAAATCATTTAAAATCTTTATATAAGAAAATAACAAGTACGCTCTCGTATACACACACACACACACACACTCTCAACTCATTCTAGGGTACCATTGACCCTATCCTTAATGAGTAATCCTGCTAGAGCCAAGGTTCTTGCTTAACCTTCGCTCTGATACCAAATGTAACGACCCGCAATTTTCGATCCCGAAAATTCCAGATAATTAGAGAGAAGAAGAAAAGAGATAGAAGAAGAAGAACAGAAACAACAAAGCATAATCACACATTCGCAGCGGATAAAATATAATATCAATAACATCAGTTTACGAAACAGTACTTGTCAAATTACACTTTAATACGTCAGAGTTACACAAATACACAAACACTGGACAGATACAACCATGTCCCAAATAACTATAATATATCCTAGCGGATACCCTCCATTCGTTTCTGACATCCAGCTCGCCTCTTGAGCTCCAGAACGTCTTTACCTAAAAATCTGTAATACTCAGTCTGACCCGAGCATTACATCAAAATAACACCCGGGTCAGGCTGGAAACCAGCGTGAGTAAACCCATCTAACATGTAACACAAAAACATACAAGTTATACAAACCTGGGGTAACTTGTATCAATTTACAACTTCACAAGTCGTTATAGACATCACTTATAACACACATCAATTTCTAATTACCAAAAACTTAGATTAAATGGTCCAATTCACTTAAATTATTCCATTTTAGCATATTGATTCCACATATCAATTTATAAGGAATCGGAGTGGTTTCAGTTATTTACTAATACCCGACTCCGGTCTCTTCGAATCTCATGTCATCTCAACCCAAGTTATTCCATTAAATACAATTCAACTTTAAATATAGGATGTCACTTATATACAGCAATTTATCATCGATAAATAACTACATTATCACTGTCCACCTAATCATATCATCACAAAACATTTCATATCAGAAATATCAATTAATTCAAGACATTTAATCACCATTCAATCATTCATAAACAAGACTGATCACTTCCAAAATTAATTAAATTATCTCTAATTAAATTAATTTCAAATCTTTAATCACTTAGATTACCTTTACTTAACATTAATTAATTACAAATCAATTAATTAATCATCCTCTAATTATCCATCTTAATTAATCACCCTTGAGTAATTATTCTTTAATTAAACTCTTAATTAATTACACAAATTAATTAACATTCACCCATAACATTAAATAATCCCTTAATTACTCTTATAAAGTAATTAATAATGATTTATTACATTTATCCCTAATTAATTTCTCAAATTAATTATCCTATAATCACTTACATTGATTAATTATCCTTTAATTAATCATACTCATTAATTGACTAACCCTTAATGTATTCGTTAAATTAATCAATTCTTTAATCAATTACGCTAAGTAATCAATTCTTAATTACTTCCCTTAAGTAATTTACTTTTAAATTAATTACTTTCAGTAATCACTTAATTAATTACATTAAGCAATTTATACTTAATCAGGTTTCACAAGTGATTATCTTTAAACTAACTAAACCAATTAATTACCTTTAACTTAATTAATTAATTATTTCTAAATCACTAGTTAATGATTCTTAAACTACTTATACTCATAAACTACTCATTAATTACTTTCATAAGGTAATTATCCTTGTTAATTATATTAAGTGATGAATTTTTAAATTAATTCCACTAATTAATTATTTCTAATTATTCACAACCCTAACTAATTAAAGATAAATTCTTTTTCCCTAATTAAATACTTAATTACATCCTATGCAATACATAATTTATTCATGTTTTTCACCTTTACAAAAACCGGTTATCTATTACAAAACCAAACCCGAGCCTAACATAAATTTACCCGAGCAAAACCCTCCAATTCCCGAGACATTCAATACTCGAGTCCAACCTGCAATCCTCTCGAGTTAAACCCGAGTTAACACCATACTCCTTGAACTCGAATTCAAATTCTTCAGCAGTGGTGCACTGATACATGTGTACATGTACATCCTCTCGTCGAAACTCCGACCGGCGATGATACCTCCGGTAAGTCGACATCGTCCTTCTCGAATGTCTCCAGTGCCCAGAAGTTCAATACAATGACGAAATCATGAACAAGCTATACAACATCCACCGAACAAGTTTGACTAACAGAAACTTCCTTGACTTCGCCACCTTCGATCACCAAAGGTCACATAACTTCGCCCAGACCTACGCCTTACTCCCCTCTTACTTTTCCCCCACCTCTAATTGTCTATAGATCTTCTATGACGACGAACACACACTTGAAACCTGAACAGCCAAACCCGGCCACCAACCCTATTTCGCCCTCGCCTGGCCACACTGGCGATTTATAAAATCCTTCAAAAAAAATTTGGCAACCACCAGGCTTCATGCTACCTCCAGCATTAATTCTAACGCACTTCATTCCTCCGATCACCGGTATGAACTCGAAACCCAATTATCATTCATCTCTCAAATTCTCTTGATTTACTATCTTAAAAATCATGATTTGATTTTTTAAAAATCCTAGATTTCATAAACAAAAACGATTATGTACTTGAATCCAAAAATTATTCAAGTCAAATTTTTTTTTATAATTAACATACTACTGTTCTTCTACCTTTTTGTTAAATCCAGTTTCAGTTATAACTTGAAATTATTTTCAAAATCTATACCATTTTATAACATACAAAATTTGTTTATTCATCATGTCCTAGCGAAGATTAGGCAAGGAGAACTAATAATTTTATTCAGATTTTAAACGTGAACGTTAAGAACAGAACAATATTTTTCAAACTAACATGCACACCCATTTAATTTATATATATACACATATGATCATATAAATCAATCATGTAATCTCTTATCACAAATTTACTTCAAAATCACTGCATGCAACAAAACTGAAAACAAATTTAAAACTAGTTTACTCACAGATTTAAAAGCAGAGACAGAGATTTTGTTTTGAACTTGATACTAGAACTGGAATCCTTTGAATTTTTCTTGTGATGATTTCTTCAGGTCGAATTTGATTTTTTTTCCCCTTAGCTTTCACTTGAATCATGCTTTTTTTGACTTTATTTTGTTTTGGTTTTCAGTTTTGCTTTAGCTTGATTTGATTCTGATCTCTATATGCTGAGTTAAACCTTGAATCTCCATGCTAGCTTTGCTCAGTTTTTGAATTAAAGTTGTGATTTTGGATTTTCTTTAAGTCTTAGATTTGGAGAAGAAAATATCATTTGTATACAGCCTATTTTTTCTAACTATATTTAGTTTTTTATTTTATTTTAAAGAAGATAAAAATTAGCAAAGCCACTTGTTATTTGTATGTCAAATCAATTTACAAATGTTAAATTTATGATAAATCTAATTTACACTTGTATTCTCATACATGCTAAAAAAATTACAAATGTTTAGTGCCTTTTAAATATTTTCAAATGTTTAAAGAAATAATTATTAATATTTTCTTATGTTAATATATTTATGTATTATATGTACTTGGCTTACACTTGTTTTTATGTGTATTTATATAATATTCTAAATTTGACTTTTATATTTATAGATGTCTTTACATTTTAAAAAATATATATTTACCATATTATCAATTTTCCCTTATATAAATGTCTTATGTTTTAAATGTTTAAATTTTATCTTAAATTAATCTTACTTAATTATATTTATTCTTTCTCTTGTATCTGTCTGCTAAATTTATAAAATCCCAACTACATACTTATAATAGTTATACAAATATACTAATTATACTTTATTTATATTTTTAAAATGTTTACCATAAAACTCTTATATTAAATTTCTATTTAGTAACCACTTTCCTTCATTTATATTGATATGATCTATACAAATAAATCATATATGTATATATTTCAATTTTAATTTACTTTAAGATATTTATCTTTTGAATTTCAAATTCAAATTCAAATTAAAATCAACTCATATAAATATATATATTTAAACAAACACAAATTCAATTCTATTTAAAATCCATTTATATATATAAATAACACATTATTATTATTGTTTTGAAAAAAAATCAATTCTATCAATTTTAAATAATTAAAAAGGAGATTATCTCATTTATTTGTTCAATTTAAAAATCAGTATTTTCAAAAGTTAAATCAGATAACTATCCAATTATTTGATGCTTGAAAATCCGGTTGTCACATATACCAATTACTATCTAGACTGGTGGTGACACATAGCGTGCAGCTACCGCCCACCTCGAGCCACACCCCCGAAATCAAAAATTAAAAGTGACCACTGAATCAATCTCAAAGTCAGAATATAATGGAATGGTATCTAAGGAGTGTGTCCGATAAGAGGAGCTACCTCACTGGCCGGAATCGCTCCTGTTCTAGCCACCTTGTGCCAACTCACAGGAGTCGGTTCCACGTATGTACCTCAAAGGAAACGCCGCCACCATCCTACTTCATTCTGGAATCTCCACCGCGTACACGGTTGTTAAAGTGATTTCCGAAGTTGGCAGAGAGTATGACAACTTCCAATCCCGGTCTCTTTAACAACCAAACGTTATTATAACACTACGGTCATTTTCAAAATAGTTTATACTTTAAAACCAAATATCATTGCCCTTTCAAAACCAATTCAATACGATATCATTTTCATTTCAAATATATTCTTTCGAAAATCATAACACTTTCAATGTTATAACATTTCGAAATCAAAATTCTTGAAATATAACGCTTTCAAATCATAATACTTTGAAACTCATAACTTTGAAACATAACTCCCACCACTTAAATGGTATAAAAATTTAAATACTTTATATAATACAATAGCTTATTCAATTTCATAAATCAATTCAAAACAACTAGAATTTCTACATTTTATATTTAACCAAATCCCAAATCATAAATTTCAATTCGACTTAGTTTCCAAATAAACTATTCCAAAAAAATTCGATTTCAAAACAGATTTGATCCACAAAATAAGCCATTTCAAATTCAACATATTCTAAACTTTAAGTATTCAAAAATTTCAACACTAAATTTGGTAATTACGATTCAACAATTAAATTTTCTATTATTTAGTTTTGAAATATTTTACATAATAAATCCATTATCATCTAAATAAAACTCAAATTACAAATAACTAAATATTTCTTTCAATTTATTTATACTTGAAATATTCATTTAATTTACCCTAAACCAAAATCAAGTTATAAAACCATACCTTTTAAAATTTAAAATTTAATAAATTTTACATCAACTTATTTAAGTTTAATTCTTAAATAAATTCAATTTCAAATAAATTTCCAATTTATCTTCCCATCTTAATTTATTTAAATCATTATAAACTCTATAATAAAGTAAAATTTAAATACTTATCCATATTATCTCAATGGAAATCAAACTTATTATTATGCTTATTCTATATTAAAAGAATTTACACATAGCTTAAAATCAAGGATAAAATATCATTTATATAATGTCTACAATCAATATTTATCTAAAACCATATATTTCTTTACAAAACCATAGAAATCATTTCAAAATATTTATATATATAGACCACAGTGTCTGTATATAGTTTTCTATCCTATGGTCAACTGATACGGATATTTAACATTTCAATCCATAATTTAAAATATAAATACGATTATATATCATTTCAAACCGCAATCCCGAATGAAATAAAAATCCATAACAACTTGCAGTTTATAACAGTATAAAATACAACATCCATTCATCCAATATCAATCATCAAACATTTATCACAATCATCATCCAATTCAATCAATAACATCAATATAGAACGGATAATAAATAACAGGTATTTACTGTTAGTTTATATTCAAAAATAAATTAAATAACAGTTTAACTTGCAGTTTATATGCAATAATAAATTTAATAACAATTTAATTCAATAAATTCAATTTAACTGAGATGATGACTAAAAATATGCCAAACAGTCATAAATAAATTTCAAATCACATCATAAATCAATTTAACAAACACAAGAAATTTTATAAGTTGTGAGTGGGTTAAAACAATCACCTTTCGAATTTAAATTGAATTTAAATCCAATTTAAACCCAAAATTCAAACAGTTTCAGAATCTGTCCATACCCACGCCAAAATGTCTGGAATTCTGATACGATCCCAACGCAAGAAATCGCGCTTTAATTGGGCCTCGTACGTGAAAGATATTGATATTAAAAGTTTTTAATTCACAATTTAAATTAATATATAGATATGTATATATATATATAAATAAATTAATACGTACGTCACTATGCGCCCATGTGAGCACCATGATCCTAGCACAAGCCCTAGCATGCGAATCTTGTACGAACCCAGGTCGCCGCCAATGCTTCGGAAATTTCGTCGCTTCCATAGCCACAACCACATCGATCAACCACCATCCCCACGTTGCCCAAGCCGAGCCGCATTCTCCCTGACCACGGCGCCGATTCTGGTCGCCCTAGGCGATTTGCGACCACCTCCCTTCATCAATCAATTCGAGGCGAAAACGCCACCAACAGACCCCATTAGCTGCATAAATCGAAAGCCCTAGACTGCCTCTACACAGCAGCAACCCCTGATCGCACCATCGACGATGATCCATCATCGAAATTCAAAAGTACGAACGGAAGGCCGAAAATAAATCACCTGTTTCAGATCAAACGACAATCCAAATCGAAAAATAAATCATAGATTTGGATTGCGTCTGTTGAGAGCTTCAGATCGATATAAAATTTGACATATTTTGAGGAGTATGAATTTTGAAGTAAAATTTTGAATTGAAATTTAGGGTTTATCTGCCATTGAGAAAGAGGAGCAACATAATTTTTGTACATACAAAAATGAGAAATAGAAAGGCTGCTAGGGTTTATAATCAGATATTTGTAGGTTGATTAGAAAATAGAAATAACGGATCGGATTTGATTTGGGTCAGAACGGTACTTAACCCGAAAAGCACCTTCTGCCTCTAGAACGAAAAAGGGTCAAACAATATATCAAAATAGATGTTTTTAAATATTTTGATATCAATGGAATAGGTTTCAAGTCCAAATTCCATCGTATGAAGAAGTTATGCTCAAATCAATTTATTTCAAATTGATTTCAATTTAATTGATTTCTAGGCGTTACGAACCCGTACGATCAGACGACAAGTCTGATCGCTATGAAAATTGAAATCCTACAGTAATTCACCGTTTCAGATCCGATGAAATTGGTTTCATCAAAATCCAAGTCAGTGGCCAAAATGGTTGTTTTTTAGTTAATTAATTAAACAAATATTAAATCAATTACATCAAAATTTTCAAATTCCAATTCCATAATTAACAAATCTTATCATTTTTGATTTCCAGAACAATTTCAATAATTTAAAAAAAATTAGATGTCAATTTAAAGTTGATTAATCCATCAATTTCAGTATTTAATTTCAATTTCATTAAATTCAGATATTATAAATTAAAATTCCAAAATCCATTTATTAAATTTTAAGCCTTGTTATTCGAGTCTTTCATTACAATAAGGTTATAACTAATATTGGATTACCTCTTAGTATACTAATGTTTCCCAATTTCATCTTAATTTCCATTAACGTAATATTTAAATATTTAATTTTATTTAATAGGCCAAATAGATAGATAGCCCATACTAATTATCAACATTAACTATTAATCATATCTATTGGTTTATTATTTACAACCAATTGTTACCATTAGTTTCCTAACACTAATTTCATTCTGTTACTACTAATCAATATATTATTTCATTGGTTAATTTAATGCTTGCATTCATTTATACAACACTTACCCTTATTTACTTATATTCAATTTTATACCCAAGTGCAACAATTTACACCATTTCATTATTGCGATTTCACTTCAATTGTCAAAAATTAGTTTTAATAACCATTGCTACATTTCATTCTTAACATTCACCTCATTTTAAATTATAGAGTTTTTTATTTCTTTCTGAATTTAATTACAAAAATCTTATTAAATTATCCAATTTAATAATCGGAATTTACGGGTCGTTACAGTTTGAATAGTGAGGGGAAAATCCATTCCGTGCTCTAGTGGCGTGGTCTCACTTTTTGTTTGTGTGCTTATAGTAAAGTATTACTGATAGCAGGCTTTATGTTTGACCCGTGTTTTTATTATTCTCTATAAACTCGCATGTTCTGATTTGAGTTAGCTGAGTTTATAGTATATATAGTTAGCATTTTAAAAAGACGAATAAAGATTCCAAAGACAAAGCAGAAGTCTTATTTTTTCAATTAAAAGTTATTTTGAAATTACGTTACACAATACGATATTCTACAACTGGTTAAGTGTCCATGACAGCATCGTCATATGTTGGGCATGACACCCTATTTATATCATATTATATATTCACCCCTACATGGAAATGGGATGGGTTTAAATGATGTACTCACTTTCATATAACATTTTGATGTTATAAAATCTTAGCATATCTTCTTATTTAATGTTGTGGAAATAAAATTTATATTATCCCACATTGTTGCTTGGAAATAGTTTTGGTGATGATTGCAATATCATCCGCATTAATTTTTAGGTCTTGAAGTGGGAGACGTTACAACGGGCGATGTTTGTTTATTGAAAAAATGATTGGGATGGCCCAAATTTATAGCCAAAGTCGTTATCAGCGAGGTTCAAGGAGGCAAATTGCAGATTTGCAATTTCGATGGTAAGACTTGAAATTAAAGGCTAGAATAGATAGCATTGGTCATCTGGAGTTGATTGGCCGCCGTGTTGCCGGCCAGTTTGGTCTATGGCGGCAAAAATTAGCAAAATAGGGTTTCAGTTGTGCTATTGGATAGGAGCGATTTAAAGATGCGAAGGCGCAATGAAAGGTAGCTTCAGATAGCGGTTGAGGTGAGGAACATGTGATGGCCGACGTTTGCTCTGTCGTGGCTGGGGTAGAATGAACCTGGTAGTCAAAGGCGAGACACGGTGGTTGTGCGAATTTGTGAAAGAAGGTTAATTTTTCAATTTAGTCCCTATAATTTTCAACTTTACAAATTAGCCACCGAAACTTCTAACATCCATAACTCGTGCATACGAAATCTGATTCACGAGCGGTTTCTTCAATTGGACTTATGACAAAATTTCAGATATTTTGGCATTGTTTTTGCTGAGTTTGGAGATTATTGGAAAAGGCACGTTGGTATAAATTTCAGTCAAGTTAAGTGATTTGAACTATAAAACCCATAATTATTGGTGAAAAATCATATTCACTGATGCATGTTATATTCTATGGAAGGTTGTTCAATTATTACAATAATTTGAATGTATTGTGCTTTAGTTGAGTAATTATTGTTGACTGTGGTATTTTTTTGGCATTTAATTACAATTAATTAATGATTTGAGTTGGAAAGTGATTGTTGAAATAAAATGAATAATGAAAAAATTAAATAAAAAATAAAGATAGTTATGGTAATTTACATATTTTAGGCGGTTTCTATAAATAACGATGATTTAATAAATTTTCCCAAAACTAAAGTATGGAATTAAATAAGGATATTATCTATATATTTCTAGGGAAATTCATAAATAATAACAAGAATTATATTTAATTGATATTTTGGAATTTTATTATTTTTAATAAGGTTTTAAATAATAATACAGTTTTAAAAAGTGATTTGGTGAAGGTTATTATTTTTGATTTAAAAGACGATATTTCAGGGTATTCGACAAATGAAGGACTATAAGGAAAATGATAGTCTGTCATAGCTTTTAAAGAACTGTTATTGTTTTGATATGCAATAAATAAATGAAAGCCTAGCAATAAATAATAATGAAACGATTTCATACTTAAAAGGATAATTGATGCAAATATATTATTTGGATGGTTGTTGAATTTGCGATTGATTATCAATTGTTAATTTTCAAAAATACTTAATTGTTTGAGGATGGTAACGCATTATAATCTGGATATGATACTTTATCATTATTTCTATTAGATGATGGGTAATTAATTATGGTTACTCGATGATTGATGTCGTGCCATTAATGGTGATTGGACTAGTACACATTTGATGGATTATATTTACATTAATGATGATATATGTAAGTATATCTGCGCATTGTGATTTTCTTATATGATGGATTTGGGTTGTCATCTGATATTTTTGTTGTTTAATGACTATGTACTATTATTGTTGTAGTTCTCCATATGATGATTTGTTGAGACGGATGAGTAGTAATACCATTTTCTACTTTTACAGTTTTCATTGGTTGCATTAGTTGCAAAGGTTGCAATGGTTACATTAGTTGCACTGATTGCATTGATTATGATAGTTGCAACGGTTTCATAGATGATTGTAACGATCCCAGTTTTAAGTCGAACTTAAATTGGTAATTAATATAAAATTTTGGATTGAACTGTGAATTAATTTGAATTTTTCCAAATTAAATAAGATATTTTTTATTTGTATATTGATTTTAAATTGAATTGTGGATTTGAAATTCAAAACTAAATATCTTATAAATAAAAAAAATGGATTTGAAAACTCTATAATTTAATACTAATAGATAAAAAATTCTAATTATAAGAGAAATATGTAATATATATTTTGAAAGTTATATTTTGAATTAGATATAAATAATTTTCAAAAGATGTTTAATGCTAAATTCTATATTTTATATATACATGCGTCTTTTTATTTATTAAAATATAATTAGATTTTAAAATCAATTTCTTTAAAGTTATAAATATATATAAAGGAAATGCGTTAATTTAAATAGAAATATATATATATATATATATATATTGAAATCAATAAGAAGGATGTAAAACATATATCAATATTTAAAACTAAATTGAAATTATGAAACAAAACATATTTAAAAACATTAAAGGACAAGTGTAAAAGAAATAGATGCCTGCATAAACAAGTATAGTCATTTTATCATATGAATTAACAAGTGGTACCTTAGATTTTTTTTTTAAAAATTGAACTACAAATAACATATATTAGAGAAAATCTGGTTAATTAGTTCAGTTCAAAACTTTCTCTCATCTTCCCTAAAACCTAGAAATGAAAAATTAAACGGTGCAAAAGAAAATCAAAAACCTGAGCAATTCAAAGTTTTTCAACATCAAACAACTTCAATTTCTTCAAAGCTTCAACAGGAATCAAGTTCAGGTTTAAAGTAGCAGATCAAAATCAAGTAATAGATCAACAATTCAAAGTTTCAAGCTTAAAAGCAAGATCAGTTTCAAATCTTAAAACCTGAGTAGAATTCCAAATCAAACAACAAAGCAAATATAAGAATTCAAATTCAAACTGAAGAAATCAAAAGCAAGCAAAAGATCAAGTAAAGGTGCAAAGATTCAACTCAACACAATCAAGTTCCAGATCAATATAAATTTCCAAAAACAATTCCATATTTCTCAAAAGCCTGCGTTCTCTGTCCAGTTGAGCAAATTTTTGAACCTATATCTATATTGGTTTGCATGTGATCAGTATTGGATGTATGTTTGTGAAATATGTTTGCATGTGTGTAAATATGCATGTGTGTGTGTATAACTGTGTATATATGTCTGTGTGCAGACATGTATCTCTATTATAAGTTACAGGTTTTAAAACCTAATTCAAAATTTTCTATTCAACAAATAAAATGATTTTTAGGCTACAACCTCTGAATGAAAAATGTTTGAATATATGTGACATCATTTCAAAATTTAATTTCAAGTGTTTAAAATTAAGTATTAATTTAAAAAATGATATATAACAGTGATGATCAAATTTATGTCCAACATCAAATGTCTGGATTTCGAGTTTAAATCATAGGAATGAATTCATATTGAAAAAACATGATTTTTGTTAATCGTTTTAGATTTTTTAAGTTTATATTTGATGAGAAAAATCGAGTTGAACGGAATTGACATTTTCATCAAATTTTGACGATCGACGAAGCTATGAAGGTCGTGGTTGATACTGGAGATGGCTGGAGGGTTGTATAACTCGGGAAAAATACTCGCTTGAATTCTAGTTCGTCGTTGTGGTTTGTCCGAGTCAATTTAGGATTTAGAAAGCTGATATGGCCGTCGATGTTTTTCATGTTCGTACGTTAGCAAGGAAGCTTCGGAGGTGATCGCATATGGGGGAAAGGAAAGAGGGAAGTCTGGTGTGGCTTTGGACATGATGGTGTGGATTTCGATTGATAGAATCGGTGAGAGGAGGCGATTTGGTCGATCGAACTTTGAGTTCCAGTAATGTCGAGATGCTCGATTAGGATTGATGATGAAATTGAGTATGCTGGGTGGTCAGTTGGTTTGTCTTGTTGGTGGCAACGAGGGTGATCGGAGGTGGTCGGCTCAGGCGTACACGCGCATGCATGTATACGTGATGTCTGGGTAGTTTTGGATCGGGGAAGAAGAAGAAGATTCTCGGGGATGGTCTCGAGAAAACAAAGGTTGGACTTGAAGGAAAATGGAAACGCGAGTTGCTCGAAGTTGGGCTCGGGAAGTATACGGGTTGAGCTCGGGTCTGAGATTTGGTATAAAAATAGTTTTTAACTTTTAAAACAAAATCAAGTTTATTTAAAACAATTTTGTTAAAACCAGTTCTTTGGTAAATAATAAATGTTTATCCAAGGTTTAAATTGTTGAAAGGTTTTTAATAAAAATTATTTTAAATTAACTAAGTTTAAAAGTATGTAAGATACATATAACCATTGTTTTAAATTTTATTTTAAATAAACTTAGTAATGTAATTAAATGGTTAATTAAGATGGATAAAAAGTTTTAAAGGTTAATTACTTTAATGTAATTAAGGGTTGATTAATTAACATGAATAATTAAAGAATAGTTAATTTCTTAATGTTATAAGATCAAGATGATTAGATTGATTAATGTGATTGATTAATTAATGTGATTAGTTAAATGTTAATTACTTGATTTATTAAAGGATAATTATATGATTATTTAAAAGATAATTACTCAATGTAATTAATTTGTGATTTATTAATACAAGTGATTAGGATAATCACTTATTGTAATTAATTTGAGGATAATTAATTAATGATTAAAAATTGATTAATCAAGTGATTCAAGAATAATTAAGTAAAGGATAATTAATATATGTGAACAATCAATTATTGTAATTAATTAATTAAAGGTTAATTAATTAATGAAAATGATTAAGTACTAATAATTTATTAAGGATTAATTAATTAAGGATAATTAATTTAAGGATAATTAAATAATTAAAGGTTAATTATTTAATAATTAAAGGTTAATTGATTTATTATTAAGGTTGATTAATCTATAATAAAAAGATTAATTAATTTATTACTTAAGGCTAATTAATAAATGATTAAAGGATAATTAATTAAAATGGTTTGTAATTAATTAATGTTAATTAACCAGGATTAATAATTTATTCATAAGTAATTAATCTGATTTAAATTAATCGGGTGATTGATTGATCTTACTTACGAATATTTAGATTGTATTGAACATTTGAATTTGTTTGATATCCCTAATATGTGATACTCTATGATATGAATTATGCAAATTGAGCAGTGTATTATGATTTATTTATCTGTGATAAATTTATATTATTTATCTGTGAATGAAGGTAGGTGTTATAGGATTATACCTCTTATCGATATTGTTGTGCTTGGTGTTTGCACCAAAATTGTCACAACACTCTTCGGGAGTCTCTGAAGAGATAATAATGAAGAACGTAAGTTGAAAATGAGGATTATCTAACAAAAACTCCAAATAACGGTAATGTAAAGGCAAAGACAAGCGATTTATAGTGGTTCGGCGTGTTGCCTACGTCCACTGTGAAGTTTTTGCAATTTTATTGATTCTCTTTCAACGTTTACAAGTGATTACAGCGAGCAACCGCAAGTTACAACTGGAAATTCGAAATCAACAGCAAGAATATGATGTAGGATGATGGAGATCTCGATCCGGCAGAGTCTGGGTGCTTCAAAATCCCAAAAGATCCTTTTTCTGTTGGCTCTGGGGCTTTATTTATAGGCGTAGGAGGCTAAGATCGCGCTCAAATCTCGGGAGATTTTTTCTGGCACATGAGTGGGCCCACGTGACCAACATCAGAAAGTTTTAAGTCAATCTATGATCGATACGAAGTCATCTCGTACCGATCAAGATGATGTCCAATTGAGCTGAAATTTGGTGGAGACGTTCCTCAGCATGTGTACAATCTCCAATGAAAATTTCATTGCATTTGGATCAGTAGATCTCTAGATATCGTGGATACGAAATGGAATCCTTCGGTTGTTGTTCGGTTCGAATCGGTCATTTCGAATCGATCAACTTACGTGGACTTGTGATGGCGTGGAACGTACATTTCGCCTCGGTCCGGTCTTCACTCCGAGTTGACCGCATCGACTCCATATATTTCGCCCCATTCGTCTCGAGGGACGACACATCATCAAATTTGTTGATTCGGTGGATTCGAATGAAGCCTCACTGATGGATTCGAATAAGGCTTCACTGATGGAGTCGAACAACCGATGGTTGATGGATACGAACAAGCCTTTCTCTAAAGGATACGAGCCTTGTAGCTTCTCCATGGATACGAAGTCAATCGATGCGAACTTGAACCCTTCGATGGATACGAAGGATGGTGATCTGATGGATGCGAAGCAGATACTGGCTGATGGATACGAAGCGCTTCATCTGCTGATGGGTACGAAGTCCATCGATACGAACTCGATGGATTTGAACACGGCCAATCCTGATCAATACGAACTCATGGGAGTTGATCGACACGAAGTAGGTCATCTTCCGATGGATGCGAAGTGGGCTTTCTGCCGATGGATTCAAATGAGACCGAGTTGAACCGAGGCATGATGGATTCGAACCTGATCGATACGAATGGCGGCACTTCCATGGATACGAAGTTGATCGATACGAACTGCTGATGGATTCGAACCGGAGTTCGATGATGGACACGAAGTCAACGGCGGCAATGGATACGAACGCTGGGCCATTTCCTCTAGATCGAATTGATCATAACTCGAGCATATGAACTCGGATTGACTTGAAATTTGAGATGCTGATTTCTATGATCTTTCTTGTCATGTCCTATCAATTGTAGATCAATCTGGACTCGGACAAAATTCAGCGATATCCATAGTGAAGCAAAGTATGACCAATCTCTGAGACGAACTGTCCTTTGTTTTCGACCGATCTTTTGGTATCACGACTTTTCCAAAAAGTGGGATAACATTTGCCTTCCAAAGTACGTCTTGTGTAAACATGACGTGCTTTGAAAAGATGCAATTTCTCTCTGAACAATCATTTCTCTTTTGTCGAAGGTTGTAACCGTGCGTTGATATGATTGATTGTTGTATAATAGTACTTAGCTGTTGGTTGTTGTAATCGTAACAAGATGAGTATTCGATCCCTGTGAATGTTTAAAATCGAATATTGGTCCGACATATATGCACATATGTTAATTTGACTCTCGTTAACATTGTGTGTTCACGAGTCGTTGTCAGTTTTGTTTGTTACTGAATTTCGTATCGATTCTCTACTGAACCGATTTGAAATTCGAGTTGAAACAACGCTTGATGGTTGTTTTTGACTATCCTCTTGTATCGATCCTCTCCTGAATCGATGTAAAAGGTTGAAAAGTAGTTTTTCATATCAATGCGAGTCGAAAAGATGGATACGAAATGATAGTTCGTATCGATGAGCTTGGATGGATACGAAACATCCGTTCGTATCGATGAGAAATGATGGATACGAAATGATAGTTCGTATCAATGAGCTTGGATGGATACGAAACATCCGTTCGTATCGATGAGTTTGGATGGATACGAAATATCTGTTCGTATCAATAGGTTTTGATGGATACGAAATTGTTGTTCGTATCGATATGCAGTGGATGGAGTTGCGAACTTATTGATGTGAACGAGGGCTTTGAGCCGATGGAGTTCACAATCTTCAGCTGTCCTTGCTACTTGCTTCGTTTCGATGGATCCGTCGTCTATTTCGAATCGATAGAAATTTTCGGTGATGGATTCGAAACTACCGTTCGACTCGAACGCTAGGGTGACCGGTGGTGACTGGTCACATGGACCGAGAGGCGAATCGACCCGGTTCTTCTATGGCTTCGTATAAATACTTCGCACTTGGCCATTTTTTCACTTTTTTACTTTTACTGTTTCCTTTTTCTTTCGTATCGATAGAGAGTCCAAGAGAAAGAACTGTCTAGCCTTCGAATCGATTCAGTCCCTCATCCTTCAAAATTAAACATTAAAATCAGGTAATTAATGGATAGAATCATGTTTGGAACGATGAAACTCGAAATCTCAATCCATCCTTCTCGCTTTTATGACCGGTTTCGATGAATTTAAGATCTGGACGAGTGAGAGCAAGATTGGGGATGGAGCACGACCATGGAGTTGAGGCCTTTTTGGAGAAGAAGGAGTTGTGGAGGAACGATTCTGCCTTCGTTTTGTGTCGATCTGTAATAGGAGTTTTCGAATCGAAGGAGAATATGCGATTTCGTATCGATACGAGTACCAGAGCGGCGATCGATGCGAAGCCAATGTTCTCAGGTCGATGCGAAATGGTGTGTCCTTGATCGATACGAAACGCATCGTTTCGAACTGGATCGATACGAAACATATCGAGTCGAACCTGATCGATACGAAACATATCAAGTCGAACCTGATCGATACGAAACGTATCCATTCGAACATGATCGATACGAAACGTATCGATTCGAACATGATCGATGATATACCTTTGACTCGATATGAATTTGGACTGCAACGACCGATTCCAAGTTGAAATTAGACGAATTCAGAGAATTTTTGCACATTAGAATACTTGACCCCGAAGAGCTTCTGCCTTTCATGACTGAACTTGACCGTAGAACTGCATATTGGACTACCTTTCGAAGCTCGCCGATGGAACCGTAACTTAACAAAAATATAACGAACTTTAACTTGGATTGACTGCTTGCGTCTGGATGGCACGGTTGTGACGGTCAGCGATAACGGTCATTTCCGGTTTGATTTTCAGAGTTTTGTCGTTCATACATTTTAGTTTTTATTCTGTAGAATTTGCTCAAGTAATGCACAGCACTACACGACACATTCATGCACTTTACACTGGGGAATGCACAGGCTTTTTAGCATCTAATGATGATTTCTCGTGAGTTAGCTAGTTATGGAAACTTCAAGTTCACAGCCGCAAGAAACTCAGAGTTCAGAACCTCCCATGCTCGAAGTGCCGGAGATTGAGAATGAAGTTATCGGTCCAGCTCCGGACGAGTTACCTGATGCATCCTTCATTAGTAACCCATCAGACTCTGTCCCGTCCAACATTTCGGAAGACATGCTAGGAAGAATATGCCTAAGGCATGGTTTGTCGATGGACGACATATTACTGTCGAGGCCAAATGATAGGCCGCACAATCCACTGGAGGGATATACCGCATTCAATCGCCATGCGTGCGCAGCTGGGACACTCCCTCCGTTTAACCTGTATATAAGAGAAGTATTGTTTTGAGGATCGCCCTATCTCAGCTGCATCCGAACAGATATGCGTCACTCAATAGCTTGTTCATTGCATTTATGGAGTATATCTATCGACCGCCACTCCCGATTGAGATCAGATACTTGTTTAACTTCAAGAATCGAGCTGATAGTCCATCTTTTACATTCCTGGAGGCGGTAAGAAATTTCCAAGTGATCACAGGGGCTTAGACTAGATTAAGCTACTTTAGGACGGAGTGGTTTTATGTCAGATGCCCCCCAGGGTTTACTCGGCGATGGCTATTCAGACGTGAGTATTGCTATTTTTTCGAGTAGTTGATAAAACTGATGTATTCGAAGTCGAACTCACATCTCTTTTCCTTTTCAGTCGTAATTCAGCGACCCGAAGGAGATCATTTCAAAGAGATAGTTCGGGTTTTTCAACAAATCCCAAGTGAAGAGAGGAATATCGAGCTGTTATTGACAGATAGGAATCTTAGGATTCTTGGACTGATTGAACGAAGACAAAGCATAATGCTCGATGGTGTCTTAAGAACTGCCTCGAAAGAACGAGTTAAACGAAGAAAACCTAAAGTTGTCATAATTGAGGAGGCTGACTCTAAGAGAACTCATACCGATGAGGAAACGTTGGGCGAATCTGCGGATGTAACCCAAGATACCGAAGAGCAAAGAAAAGGCAAGGCAGCCGTTGTTAAGCCACCTAAAGAGGGAAGATGGAAATCGGTTGTCACGGCCCGACCTGCCTCCGGGATTAGAATTTCGGAGATGTCTCCCCCAAGAACTGAGAATCTTTATGATCGATATTCCAATTCCGGACGATGTGTCTTTGTAGCATGATACCGGATTGGACGAACTTTCAGAAGCCTTAGTTTTAAGCGAGTCTCTACCCACTAGTGCGGTTGACACAGCTGGTTGGTCGGGGGGTTGCACCTACATTCACACTTCACGGCACTACACGATTTCTAAGTGTAATACGTTCACTATGAGAGATTACTAATTTCGTTTTATGTTTTTTTGGTAAAGGCTCGATGCTTGGCAGTCTTCGCAAAAAACGCAAGTCTTCTTCATATTATGAAGCACATAGGAGGGAAGGAGATAGAGAGTATGACTATGGGCGCTCGAGTCATGAGCGCTCTGACAGAGACAAAGATTATAGGCGTCGGTCTCGATCTCGCACGCCACCTCCTAGAGCTCCTACACCGCCTCCGGCTCATGTTTCGAGGCCTCCAGAAACTTCACGGCCCAAGCCGTCTTCCCAACCATCGAGGTTTGATACTCATCGTAGAACGGAGATCGCGGCCTCCCCATCAACAGAGCAGAAATTGACGGAGCCTTCGGGAGAAGGAGCGGTTAGGCTTGCTCAGCTGAGGAAAGAATTTCCTGAAATTTGCTTCGATGGGTTTGTCTTTCCCCCGCATCTAAAAAGGATACCGTCGACAGTTGCACCTATGATGCATGATTACCTATCAGATGTATTCTTCCAGTATCAAGAATGGTCGAAAACCACAAAGAAAGCGTCAAAGGTGGCCTTTGATCGAGCGGCTACGATTGAGAAGTTGGAGAAAGAACTTGGTTAAAAGGACCGCATTATTCAGGCGCTCGGCAGTAAGGCCGAGTCCTCTCGAAAGTCGGAGATTGAAGCTCTTAGAAAAGCCGATGAAGCTCAGGCAGTAATGGATAGGATGAAGCGTGAGCATTACGCTACGGTGGAGGACATGGGCCACCGAAACACCATCGCAACTGCCGAGCGGGATGCGGCCTTGAAAGAGCTAAACGAGCTCAAGGCCAAAGTTTCATAGATTATGAAAGAGAGGGACACCGCTAACATTTCCGCACAGGAAGCATGTGATTAGGCGGTGGAATTTAGAAGGGAAAGAGATGCGGCCTTGGAAAAGGTCCGCGAGACGGAAGCCGAAGTCGATGAGAAAGTTCGTCAAGTAGAGATTAAACTAGAGACAGAGATAGAAGAACTTCTCATTACTTATAATGCTAATGTGCCGAGGCACAGAAATTTGACATGGCTTGACGATTATCCGACACATTTGTTCAACCTTGTTTAATTTATTAGTCGAAGAAGAGAAAGCATCACGGCCAGGAGAAGATTTTGATGAGTTCGAGTTGGAGAACCGTATATTGACTGATGATGAGAAGAAGGTTCTCCACGATTTCATGATCTCTCATGCTAGGGAGAGGCTAGGTACCCAACACTTGAAAGTTGGTGAGGGGTCTGGCGTTGCACATCCAGCTACAAGTTCAGAGATGATTACTTCATCTGGATCGGAGCCGACGCCAGCGACTGATCCGCAACTGGTCCCAGGCTATGACCCTGAGCAGCCATGCTTATCTCCCATAAGGGAGCATTCTTCTGAAGCTGTTCAGTCAGCCACGAGTCAAGTTAAGGAAGGTACTTTGCACAAATCTGCTGTGTGTCTGAACTGAAGTATTTGTGTTGAAGCGTGTTCTGACAACTTCTTTTCTTTCTTGTCTAGTGAGCAAAGTTACACTGACAGCGCCTCCTGCAGTCCAAGAGCCACATCAAGAACAAGAGGCCATTATTACTGAAGCGATCACCACGACGACAGCCGCGCCGACCGAGGTGACACAGGGGGGTTCAATCACTTTCGACGAACAGATGATGAACGAACTCTTGAACCAGCACAGACCCCTTTGTTGACATGCCATTTGTTCTTGGTGCGTTCCCACCTGTTTCTATTGTATCGTCACAGTCCACCGCTACCTATCGTGAATCTCGTGCTGCTCGTGAGGCTGAGATACTTGCTCAAATCGATGCAGAGATGGAAGCGGCAGCACACGGTGGTAATTCTAAAAGTGTTACGATGGCGGTTGGGCCCACTCCTCTTGTGGTGATATCTTCTGGGGACACGCTTGTCGGAACCAGCGTGCCCATTCCGCCCCCGGTGGTAGACCCGACTCCTCCATAAGAGAATATTCCTTTAAGTTCAAGTTCGAAGGAGTATATCGATATCATGCCTTCGCCAGAAGAAGATCCGCCAAAGGGTACAGGGTCGAAGCGGAAGACTGTTAGTGGTTCCAGTTGTTCCACGTTGAAGAGAAAACCGAAGAAGAAAAAGTAGACGATCCCTTCTGGTGCATTTTTGGCAGTTAGGAAGTCACTTTTATTTTTCTTTCGTAGGCTATGTATAGATGCAGGCTTGGCCCCCTGCTAGTAGGAATTTTTGGAATGACCTGTACATGAATCTTCACATACAGTTAATTGAAATAAAATTTAGTTTATTTGCTTCAATTCTCAATTCTTTTATGCTTAAGTATTTGCAGTGTTTGGCTTTCAGTCCGGTGTACTTGTGGTGTTTTTATCGTCAAGTAGAGTTCGTTTTATTTGCCAAGTTTGAAAATTTTGGTCACATGTTGTGATTGATGAATGAGTTGGACTTTGAACATTGTATCGCTTCGGTTAGTGATTAACACTTAAGCTTTTTGCCCCCCAGTTTCAGGGAACAACATTTGTATTTCGACGGTCGATCGCACTTATTGCAAATCTTAAGCACATGTCCACACTCTGGGGACTTAAGATAATTTGTGATCGATAATCTGGTTCGCACTCTGGGAATTTGAGAGTTATCGATGTTTGTAATACAGTTCGCACTTCCAGGAACTTTGACTTGGTATTTGCGCTCCAATTCACACTCTGGGAATTTGGAGATAGCATGTATGTTTGGGTTCGCACTCCGAGAACCTGGAATTTTATACTCCAATTCACGCTCCGGGAATTTGGAGTTAGCATTGATTTTTTGGTTCGCACTCCGGGAACCTGGGATTGATGTTCGCACTCCAATTCACGCTCTAGAAACTTGGAATTAGGATGGATGTTTCGGTTCGCGCTTCGAGAACCTGGAATTGATGTTTATACTCCAATTCACGCTCTGAGAAGTTGGAGTTGGCATTGATGTGTTGGTTCGCACTCCGGGAGCCTGGAATAGATGTTCATACTCCAATTCGTACTCTGGGAAGTTGGAGTCAGCCGATAGATGGTCAGTCACACCTATTTGGGCTTTTTAGGAATTCGTTCGCACTCTAGGAACAATGGATTTATACTCCGGTTCGCACTTTGGGAACCAAGAGTCTGTTCACACTCTGGGAACGATGGATTTGATGTTTATACTCCAATTCACACTTTGGGAATTTGGAGTCCGTTCGCACTCTGGGAACGATTTATTTGATGTTTATACTCCAATTCACACTCTGGGAATTTGGAGTCCGTTCGCACTCTGGGAATGATTTATTTGATGTTTATACTCCAATTCACACTCTGGGAATTTGGAGTCCGTTCGCACTCTGGGAACGATTTATTTGATGTTTATACTCCAATTCGCACTCTGGGAATTTGGCGTCCGTTCGCACTCTGGGAACGATTTATTTGATGTTTATACTCCAATTCGCACTCTGGGAATTTGGAGTCCGTTCGAACTCTGGGAACGATTTATTTGATGTTTATACTCCAATTCTCACTCTGGGAATTCGGAGTCCGTTCACTCTGGGAACGATTTATCTGATGTTTATACTCCAATTCACACTCTGGGAATTCGGAGTCCGTTCGCACTCTGGGAACGATTTATCTGATGTTTATACTCCAATTAACACTCTGGGAATTTGGAGTCCGTTCGCACTCTGGGAACGATTTATCTGATGTTTATACTCCAATTCACACTCTGGGAATTTGGAGTCCGTTCGCACTCTGGGAACAATTTTTCTTATGTTTATACTTCAATTCACACTCTGGGAATTTGGAGTTCGTTCACACTCTGGGAATGATTTATTTGATGTTTATACTCCAATACACTCTGGGAATTTGGAGTCCGTTCGCACTCTGGAAATGATTTATTTGATGTTTATACTCCAATTCGCACTCTGGGAATTTGGAGTTAGTTGTAGGACTGTCGTGCGTCGGTCCAGTTCAGCCTTTGATGTGATGGCTTGCCCCCGAGCTGAGGTTTCACTTAGGGAGTGGCCGGCCGTATCACAACCACTCGCTATTTGAATAAATTCCATTGTTCGATGGAACTTAGCTCTTCGTGTGTCGTGATTGTTGAATGTTGCATTTGGTGAATCACAGCTCTAGCTTAAAGAGATAGTAATTTATTGTTGGAATGGAAAAACATGGAAAAGCCAGTGCCTTATTACAAATTCAAACTTCAGAATGTAAAGGAAATTGCTAAGTATTCATAGATTGAATGAGCCTGTCATGTGTAACAGTGACGAAGATCTTCGTCGTTCCAGGCTCCTGACAAAGCCGGTCCGCCACTGACGGCGTTTATCACTAATCTTCCATGGGGACAAGTGGAGTCCTCCTGTCTCGGTCGATCGGGATTATTGTTTTGATTTGATGGGCCCGCTTCTCCAGGCTGTGGTACCCGCACAAACTGTTCTAGCTTCCTTTCTCTGGTCAATTTTTCTACGAGATCTTGTAAGTGACGACACTCGTTCGTATTGTGCCTGTAGCTTTCATGGAACCTGCAAAATTTTCCCGTCTGGATTTGCCTCCCTGACGACGGTTTTGGTGTAGGTTTTTGGTACTGAATTGTATTACAGGTTTGTAAATACAAGTTCTCCAGTGATGTATTCAAAGGAGTATAACTGTCAAACATAGGATTCTTGCGCTGTGGGCCGCGATTTTGATCTCGTTTTCTAGTTTGATTCACACTCTCTCTTCGCCGAGTTTGTTTGTTTTTAACGTTCAACTGAACTTTTCCGGAGCTCTCACCGGACTGTTTGATTGCGACATTGCTTTGGATTCCTTCCGTGTTTGGCCCTGCCTCATTCTGCTTCCTAGACTGTTTCGCATCTTCCCTTCTCAGGAATTGAGCCGCCTTGGCGTGGAAACAGTCCAATGATGCAGGTGGTTTTCCAGCCAACCAGTTGCCAAACTCAGAGTCGGGGTCAATCCCCTTAGTTAGCTCCATAAGGATGGAGTTATCGTTCGGATTGCTGATCTCCGCACATGCAGTATGAAATCTCTCTAAGTAGTGTCTGAGCGTCTCTCCAGGAGCTTGGGTGATGCTAGACAGAGTGTTGATGTTTTTCGGCCTTGTGATGTGCATGCGGAATTGTTCAACAAATTTTATGGCCAACTGATCGAATGAAGAGATGGATCGAGGTGGCAGTCGAGTGAACCACATGGTAGCGATGCCCCCCAAGGATATGGGAAAACTACGACACTTCATTGCATCGTCAGCTCTAGCAGCGCTTATTGACCATTCGTATTTCAGAATATGTTGGTTGGGATTGGAGTTTCCCTCGTACACGGGTAAAGTTGGCATCCTGAATCGCCGTGGGGGTTCAACAGTAAGAATATCATCCGTAAATGGAGTGTGACTTTGGAAAATTCCCCAATCGTCATTGGTGAGACCCTGGCTCTCACGGATCATCTGACGTATCATGGTCGGAAGATCCGGCATTTGTATGTTTTGTGCAGCTTGCACCGGAGTGTGATTGAATCCCACATCCTGGAGTTGGACCGGATGCTGTTGACGGTCCAAATCGTGCCTTCTTGGCTCGTAGTCCTCTGGAACGTATGGTTCGGGGGTACGCCCATGCTGATGACTGTCCGGGTTTGACTGACTTGAGGCATCGACCCTTGGTTCATCCGCGGCATTCGTGGCGCGGTATCCTGTGGTGCAGTGAGGAATGCACCTCCTCGGGAGGAGGGCCTGGTTTGGAAACTGGCTGATGGACCAACTCTCAGTCGTCCAACAGTCATTGCCGGTTGATTTCCAGTAGTTTGTATGTGACTCCCATCTAGCTGGGGTCGTGGATATTGATTATGATAATCAGAAGAGGAGGAACTTTCGTTGGAGGAGCGAGAAGCATGGTCTCTCTTGGATCTCTTTCGCTTCTGGCGATCCAGCTGGTTGATCAGCTCGGCGTTAGCGCGTAGCTGTTCTATTAGTTGTTGCTGACTCTGGGTCAGCTCTTGGAGTAGCAACTGGAACTCTTGCCTAGTAACCGGACCCCATGGTTCTGAGTGTCCAATGGCGTCTTGGTTAGAGGGAGGTAGTGGCGCAGGATTCTGTCTATCCCGTTTCTCCTGATTGATAGCATTAGAGGTGGTCCTTGTGCTAACCATCTTGAAAGTTGAATTCCTTTTCTAGACTTTATGCAAATCTGAATAGAAGGGAAGGAACTTGGATTTGTGATCTGGATCTCTCTCTTAGATTTATTCAATCTGGTATCGATGACAGATCCAAAGAGCAGGAGAAAATTTGGGTGCTCTCAATGAAAGCACCAAAGTGTTTGCACCAAAATTGGTCACAACACTCTTCGGGGGTCTTTGAAGAGATAATAATGAAAAATGTAAGTTGAAAATGAGGATTATCTAACAAAAACTCCAAATAACAGTAATGTAAAGGCAAAGACAAGCGCTTTATAGTGGTTCGGCGTGTTGCCTACGTCCACTATGAATTTTTTGCAATTTTATTGATTCTCTTTCAACGTTTACAAGTGATTACAGCGAGCAACAGCAAGTTACAACTGGAAATTCGAAATCAACAGCAAGAATATGATGTAGGATGATGAAGATCTCGATCCGGCAGAGTCTGGGCGGCTCAAAATCCCAAAAGATCCTTTTTCTGTTGGCTCTGGGGCTCTATTTATAGGCGTAGGAGGCTGAGATCGCGCTCAAATCTCGGGAGACTTTTTCTGGCACGTGAGTGGGCCCACACGACCAACCTCAGAAAGTTTCAAGTCGATCTGTGATTGATACGAAGTTATTTCATATCGATCAAGATGATGTCCAATTGAGCTGAAATTTGGTGGAGACGTTCCTCAGCATGTGTGCAATCTCTAGTGAAAATTTCATGGCATTTGGATCAGTATATCTCTAGATATCATGGATGCGAAATGGAATCCTTCGGTTGCTGTTCGGTTCGAATCGATTCCTTCGAATCGATCGTTTCGAAGCGATCAACTTACGTGGACTTGTGATGGCATGGCATGTACATTTCGCCTCGATCCGGTCTTCACTCCGAGTTGACCGCATCGACTCCATATATTTCGCCCCATTCGTATCGAGGGACGACACGTCATCAAATTTGTTGACTCGGTGGATTCGAATGAAGCCTCACTGATGGATTCGAACAAGGCTTCACTGATGGAGTCGAACAACCGATGGTTGATGGATACGAACAAGCCTTTCTCTAATGGATACGAGCCTTGTAGCTTCTCCATGGATACGAAGTCAATCGATGCGAACTTGAACCCTTCGATGGATACGAAGGATGGTGATCTGATGGATGCGAAGCAGATACTGGCTGATGGATATGAAGCGCTTCATCTGCTGATGGGTACGAAGTCCATCGATACGAACTCGATGGATTCGAACATGGCCAATCCTGATCGATAGGAACTCATGGGAGTTGATCGACACGAAGTAGGCCATCTTCCGATGGATGCGAAGTGGGCTTTCTACCGATGGATTCAAATGAGACCGAGTCGAACCGAGGCATGATGGATTCGAACCTGATCGATACGAATGGGGCACTTCGATGGATACGAAGTTGATCGATACGAATTGCTGATGGATTCGAACCGGAGTTCGATGATGGACACGAAGTCAACGGTGTCAATGGATACGAACGCTGGGCATTTCCTCTAGATCGAATCGATCATAACTCGAGCATATGAACTCGGATTAACTTGAAATTTGAGATGCTGATTTCTATGATCTTTCTTGTCATGTCCTATCAATTATAGCTCAATTTGGACTCGAACAAAATTCAGCGATATCCATAGTGAAACAAAGTATGACCAATCTCTGAGACGAACTATCCTTTGTTTTCGATCGATCTTTTGGTATCACGGCTTTGCCAAAAAGCGGGATAACACTTGGATTGTTATGATTGATGATATTGTATTGTTGTGTGTAAAACCCCTGGACTACACCACACACACACAAATATGGATTTTCACGAGGAATTGGTTAAGTCATTGATAATTTGAATGTAATATTATTTTATTCAAAATGATGAAATGGTTTTACAAGTTGTATTTTGAATCCAAATGGTTTGGAAATGGAGCTGGGTTGAATATGAAAAGTTTTTGGAAAGAAAGTTTTGAAATTAAAATTTATTTGAATATAGTATGTCTTGTTTAATTTTTGAAATTATTTTGGAAACATGGCTTGAAAGGGTAATACAAGTTATATAATGTCTATATATATATATATATATATGGATTTTTAACCGTTTTAAAAGTATTATTTTGGGAAATTGAATTTAACCCAAGTTTTTACTTTAAAGGCTATAACTTGTGCATATTTGATCGGATTTTTCCGAAACAAAAAGTATTTGTTCTCAAATAATAATGGCTTTCATATAACGAAAAGATTTCCAGTTCTTGTTAAAAGGATTTCAAGCTATGTGATTTGAATTGTAAATAGTTTTGAAAGCTATAAATGAATCTTTGTGAAAGATTGGTGAACTTTGTTTTCAAAGTGAAGTGAATCTTTTTGTTTAAAAGATTAACAGTGGAAATTTTTTTAAACCATTCAAAAGAAAGATTTTGGGCTTTAATTTGCGACTTAACTAAGATCCTACTATATCCATATGGTTTTTAAAATTAGCGCTCGTTATTCGGTTCAACCAGGAGAGGCTTTATGTCATATAACCCATTCCGAATAGTGATACGACGTAATGGATAGCATTTAAAGACCGGTGGTGAAGACCGGGTATTTTCGAGAGCGATAAGATTACCCATCGAATGTCTCTGCACCGAGTCGCACCGGTATAGAGATCTCCATATGTGATAGGGAGGCCGATCGGAATTGTGAATACCCATATTGCAAGGGCTTCTGTGAAGTGCCTTCGATTCTGTTCGAACCCGAAACAGACTTGTATGGATGTATGTCTGATATTACATTTTGAGATTAAAGCTGGTTTCTATCAAATACATTTCTATTTGGTGGCGGAGAATTTATTCTCTTAGCTTAACACCCTTCTCTGAGACATACGAGCTCAGAGGTTATGTAGCTGATATCTACCAGTGATACATTCCCAATTTGGTAATGTGGCATACTAAGTGTTGCTGGTCATTTGTTGATCAAAGCATGGATTTTGTGAAAAGCATAGCTTCATCAGGACCTCACAACCCAAAAATGGTCGAAACAGGAATGATGCGACAAGGTTACGAGGGTCACGCCCTTTAGGGTATGTCAATTTCCTTCTGGATAAAAGGTGGTATCATGGTATGGAGCCCAGATATTTAACCTATGTGGTTGTTGCTATTTGTTAGTGAATCCCGCGATAAAGGTCGGTAACGACCGGGGTATGGCATTGCTCATGTCAGTAGTTACCTAGTTACAGTGGTAACCCGGTCTTGTTTTGGCAGAGATCCGGTTAGGTTCTCTGGGTGTCCCTCCAGAGGCGTACCCATGTGGCATAGGAAGTTCCTTAGCCTAACCATTAGTTGAAAATCCAAAGAAACAATGCATGCCCTATACGGTTTTAGTTGTATAACCTGCCATGGAATTTGGTGGTAACCTGCTATTGAACATGGTAGTTGTAGAAGGTATACAATAATGGTTGTATACTGGCTAAGATTAATATTATACTTTCGAAATGTTTTCTGCACTATGCAATAATAATATCAAAAGGACTTTTGCATATCAAGCATGTTTGACTATCATAAGGAAAAATCTCCTCCAATTATGCGCTTGCATTGTGTGTGTGGTGGGAGGTCTTATGGTAGTTTCATTTTTCAAAAAGCATTAGGGATTTCTTTTTATTTGTTTTTGTTCAAGATAAAAACTGTTTTGTTGCTCATACCAGTCCCATGACTGACCTGGAGTTTATTGTTCCCTTTCTAAACTCTGGGTTCCCACAATTTTCCACACGGGCAGTCTAGAGTCAGATATACAGATAGTCAGATAATAGGTGTAGCTTTTGGCAATCTTCGAAGTCTTTGGATTTTGGCAATCGTGTTGCAGACCAGACTTGCTTAAGTTCAGCATTAATGGTGGTTCAAGCTTATTGGATTGGAGTCTTTGAAGCTTTTGGGTTGATCTATTTGGTTTTAAAGCATTGGAGACGGAATTGAAGTATTGGATTCTCAAGCTCTCTCTCTCTTTCTATTAAAGTTAATATTGGTGTTCTCTGTTGAAGTTTTCTACCGCTGTTGTTTATCTTTTGGCTCTGATTGTGTTGGGCTTCTGTGTTATCCATATTGTATCAGATATTGTATCCACAGTTGTATCTATAAAATTATTCATTTATGTTTTCGTTGTGTTGTTGTACTTAATGTGTTATAAGCTCCGGCGAACAAGATACGATGTTTGCATCTGTGACATTCGAATACGGGTGATGTATTTGGGTGTCGGTTTTTGAAGGTCGAGTCGGGATCGTTATAAGTGGTATCAAAGCTAAAGGTTGAGTAAGAACTTTACCTCAGGAGTATAACACATTAAGTGACTCATTAGAGATAGGGATATAAATGCCCTAGAATGAGTATATCCCTAAGATATCCATTCGTATACCTCAGTAAATTCTATTACTATTCACTTATAGTAAGTATGAGTGCAAGAAGAGAATGAGGTAGAGGACAGGGGAGTGCCACTATAAATGGTTGATACCCTATAACAACAAGGAACAATCTTTCTCTATCAACCTCTTTTGATCATCATCAGATTTCAATTCTTTGATTACTTCCTGGCAGCTGCAAGAAGAAGCTTTGGTGTGATGGTGGCTCTGCGAATCGTTGTAGAAAATTCCTAATTCGTATTTTCGTCATCAGTTTTCTATCATCTTTTCATTTTAATTTAAGTGAATTTGAAATGTTTAAAATAAATTGGCTAAAGAAATAGAAAATAAATTGTATCTTTTTGCCTATTCTTTGGGATCCAAATATTCTACGAATGGTTAGTTATCCCTTTGGACTAACCATTGCTCCTGAATATTTCGTAGATTAGATAACTCGAGTACTTCGTCAAATATTGAATAAGTTTGTTCTCATATTTTCTGATTTGGTAAGCCAAATATAGAACAAATATTTCAGCTTGATCTGATGAATCGATTCTCTATCTTTGTGTATCCATCTTTGGTTGTCTCCTTGTCTAGCAAATTTCGGGGACGAAATTTTCTTAAGGGGGAAATCTGTAACGATCCCGGTTTTAAGTCGAATATAAATTGGTAATTAATATAAAATTTTGGATTAAATTATGATTTAATTTGAATTTTTCCAAATTAAATAAGATATTTGCTTATTTGTATATTGATTTTAAATTGAATTGTGGATTTGAAATTCAAAATTATATATCTTATAAATAAAAAAATTGGATTTTGAAAACTTTATAATTTAATACTAATAGAAATTTGTTTTCTAATTATAAGAGACATATGTAATATATATTTTGAAAGTTATATTTTGAACTAGATATAAATAATTTTCAAAAGATGTTTAAAGCTAAATTCTATATTATATATATATATATACACGTGTGTTTATTTATTAAAGTATAATTAGATTTTAAAATCAATTTCTTTAATGTAATAAATATATATAAAGGAAATGCATTAATTTAAAAATAGAAATATGTGTGTGTGTGTGTGTGTCTTTTGAAATCAATAAGAAAGATATAAAACATATATCATTATTTAAAACTAAATTGAAATTATGAAATAAAACATATTTAAAAACATTAAAGGACAAGTGTAAAAGAAATAGATACATGCATAAACAAGTGTAGTTATTCTATCATATGAATTAACAAGTGGCATACTTAGATTTCTTTTAAAAAATTGAACTACAAATAACATATAGTAGAGAAAATCTGGTTAATTAGTTCAGATCAAAACTTTCTCTCACTTCTCTAAAACTTGGAAATGAAAAATCAAAACAATGCAAAAGAAAATCAAAAACCTGAGCAATTCAAGTTTTTCAACATCAAACAACTTCAATTTCTTCAAAGCTTTAACAGGAATCAAGTTCAGGTTTAAAGTAGCAAATCAAATTCAAGTAATAGATCAACAATTCAAAGATTCAAGCTTAAAAGCAAGATCAGTTTCAAATCTTAAAACCTGAGCAGAATTCAAAATCAAACAACAAAGCAAATATAAGAATTCAAATTCAAACTTAAGAAATCAAAAGCAAGCAAAAGATCAAGTAAAGATGCAAAGATTCAACTCAACACGATCAAGTTCCAGATCAATATAAATTTCCAAAAAGAATTCCTGATTTCTCAAAAGCCTGTGCTCTCTGTATCAACATTCCAGGTGAGCAAATTTTTGAACCTATATCTATATTGGTTTGCATATGATTAGTATTAGATGTATGTTTGTGAAATATGTTTGCATGTGTGTAAATTTTCCTATGTGTATATATATATATGACCATGTATATATGTCTGTGTGCAGACATGTATGTCTGTTATAAGTTATAGGTTTTAAAACCTGATTTAAAAATTTCAAATCAACTAATAAAATGATTTTTAGGCTATCACCTCTGAATGAAAAATGTTTGAATATATGCGACATCGTTTTTAAATTTAATTTCAAGTGTTCAAAATTAAGTATTAATTTCAAAATGATATATAGCAGTGATGATCAAATTTATGTCCAACATCAAATCTCTGGATTTCGACTTTTAAATCATAGGAATGAATTCATATTCCAAAATCATGATTTTTGATAATCATTTTAAAAATTTTAAGTTTATATTTGATGAGAAAAATTAAGTTGAACGGAATTGACATTTTCATCAAATTCCGACGATCTGCGAAGCTATGAAGGTCGTGGTTGATACTGGAGATGGCTGAAGGGTTGTATTACTCAGGAAAAATACTCGCTTGCTTTCAAGCTCGCTGTAGTGGTTTGTCCAAGTCAATTTAGGGTTCAGATAGCTGATATGGTCGTCAATGTTTTTCGTGTTCGTACGTCAGCAAGGAAGCTTCGAAGGTGATCGCATGTGGGGGGAAGGAAAGAGGGAAGTCTGTCGTGGCTTTGGACATGATGGTGTGGATTTCGGTGGATGGAATCGACGAGACAAGGCGATTTGGTCGATCGAACTTTGAGTTCCAGTAATGTCGAGATGCTTAATTAGGCTTGCCGATGAAATTGAGGATGCTGGGTGGTCAGTTGGTCTGAGTGGAGCATCGGTGTCTTGCTAGTGGCAACGAAGGTGATTGGAAGTTGTCGGCTCAGGCGTACACATGCATGTGTGTATAGGTAATGTCTGGGTAGGTTTGGATCGGAGAGAAGAAGATGATTCTTGGGGATGGTCTCGAGAAAAACGAAGGTTGGACTCGAAAGAAAATGTAAACGTGAGTTGCTCGAAGTTGGGCTCGAGAAGTATATGGGTTGAGCTTGGGTCTGAGATTTGGTATAAAAACAGCTTTTAACTTCTAAAACAAAATCAAGTTTATTTAAAACAATTTTGTTAAAACCAGTTCTTTTGTAAATAATAAATGTTTATCCAATTTTTAAATTGTTGAAAGGTTTTTAATAAAAGCTATTTTAAATTAACTAAGTTTAAAAGTATGTAAGATACATATAACCTTTGTTTTAAAGTTTATTTTAAATAAACTTAGAAATGTAATTAAATGGTTAATTATGAAGGATAAAAGGTTTTAAAGGTTAATTACTTTAATGTAATTAAGGGTTGATCAATTAATAGGAGTAATTAAATAATAGTTAATTTCTTAATGTTATAAATCAAGGTGATTAGATTAATTAATGTGATTAATCAATTAATGTGATTAGTTGAAGGTTAATTACTTGATTTATTAAAGGATAATTATATGATTATTTAAAAGATAATTACTCAATGTAATTAATTTGTGATTTATTAATATAAGTGATTAGGATAATCACTTATTGTAATTAATTTAAGGATAATTAATTAATGATTAAAAATTGATTAATCAAGTGATTCATGAATAATTAGTTAAAGGATAATTAATTTATGAGAATAATTAATTATTGTAATTAATTTAAGGATAATTAATTAATTAAAGGTTAATTAATTAATGAAAGTGATTAAGGAATAATAATTAATTAAGGATTAATTAATTAATGTAATTAATTAAGGATAATTAAATAATTAAAGGTTAATTATTTAATAATTAAAGGTTAATTGATTTATTAAGGTTGATTAATTTATAATAAAAAAATTAATTAATTTATTACTTAAGGCTAATTAATAAGTGATTAAAGGATAATTAATTAAAACGTTTTGTAATTAATTAATGTTAATTAACCAGGATTACTAATTTATTCATAAGTAATTAATCTGATTTAAATTAATCAGGTGATTGATTGATCTTACTTATGAATATTTGGACTGTATTGAATGTTTGAATTTGTCTGATATCCCTAATATGTGATACTCTGTGATATGAATTGTGTAAATTGAGCTTTTACTGTGATTTTTTTATCTGTAATAAATTTATATTATTTATCTGTGAATCTGTGAATGAAGATAAGCGTTATAGGATTATACCGCTTATCGATATTGATGTGCTTGGATTGTTATGATTGATGATATTGTATTGTTGTTCGTTAAACCCCTAAACTACACTGCACACACAAATATGGATTTTCACGAGGAATTGTTTAAGTCACAGATAATTTTAATGTAATATTATTTTATTCAAAATGATGAAATGGTTTTACAATTTGTATTTTGAATCCAAATGGTTTGGAAATGGAGTTAGGTTGAATATGAAAAGTTTTTAGAAAGAAAGTTTTGAAATTAAAATTTATTTGAATATAGTATCTCTTGTTTAAGTTTTAAAATTATTTTGGAAACATGGCTTGAAAGGTTTATACAAGTTATATAATGTATATATATGGATTTTTAACCATTTTAAAAGTATTATTTTGGGAATTTGAATGTAACCCAAGTTTTTACTTTAAAGGCTATAACTTGTGTATATTTGATCGGATTTTTCCAAAACGAAAAGTATTTGTTTTCAAATAATAATGGCTTTCATATAACGAAAAGATTTCCAGTTCTTGTTGAAAGGATTTCAAGTTGTGTTATTTGAACTGTAAATAGTTTTGAAAGATATGAATGAATCTTTGCGAAAGATTGGTGAACTTTGTTTTCGAAGTGAAGTGAATCATTTTGTTTAAAAGATTAAAAGTGAAAAAAAAATTAAACCATTCAAATGAAAGGTTTTGGGCTTTAAGTTCTGATTTAAATGAGATCCCACTATATCCATATGGTTTTTAAAATTAGCGCTCATTATTTGGTTTAGTCGGGAGAGATTTTATGTCATATAACCCATTTCGAATAGTGATATGACGTAATGGATAGCATTTGAAGACCGATGGTGAAGACCGGGTATTTTCGAGAATGATAGGATTACCCGTCGAATGTCTCTACACTGAGTCACGCCGGTATAAAGATCTTCATATGTGATGGAGAGTCCGATCAGGATTGTGAATACTCGGATTGCAAGGGCTTCATTGAAGTGCCTTCGATTCTGTTCGAACCCGGAACAGACTTGTATGGATGTATGTCTAACGTTACACTTTGAGATGTAAAGCTGGTTTCTATCAAATACATTTCTGATTGGTGGCGGAGAATTTATTCTCTTAGCTTAGCACCCTTCTCTGAGACATACGAGCTCAGAGGTTATGTAGTTGATATTTACCAGTGATACATTCCCAATTTGGTAATGTGGCATGCTAAACGTTGCTGATCATTTGTTGATCAAAACATGGCTTTTGTGAAAAGCATAACTTTGAGGACGAGACCTCACAACCCGAAAATGGTCGAAACAGAAATGATGTGGCAAGGTTATGAGGGTTACGCTCTTTAGGGTATGTCCATTTCCTTCTGGATAAAAGGTGGTATCATGGTATGGAGCCCAGATATTTAACCTATGTGGTTGTTGCTATTTGTTGGTGAATCCCGGGATAAAGGTCGGTAATGACCGGGGGTGGCATTACTCGTGTTAGTAGTTACCTCGTTACAGAGGTAACCCGGTCATGTGTTGGCAGAGATCCGGTTAGGTTCTTGGGACGTCCCTCCAGAAGCATACCCATATTGCATTAGAAGTTCCTTAGCCTGACTATTTGTTGGAAATCCAAAGAAACAATACGCGCCCTATACAGTTTTGGTTGTATAACCTGCCATGGAATGTGGTGGTAACCTGCTATTGACATAATAGCTATAGTGGGTATACAGTAATGGTTGCATGCTGGCTAAGATTAATATTATACTTTTGAAATGTTTTATGCACTATGCACTAATAATATATCAAAAGGATTTTTGCGTATCAAGCATGTTTGACTGTCATAAGGAGAAATCTCCTCCAATTGTGTGCTTGCATTGTGTGTATGGCGGAAGGCCTTATGGTAGTTTCATTTTCCAAAAAGCATTGTGGATTCCTTTTTATTTGTTTTTGTTCAAGATAAAAACTGTTTTCTTTACTCATACCAGTCTCATGACTGACCTGGAGTTTATTGTTTCGTTTCTAAACTCTGGGTGCCCATAATTTTCCACACGGGCAGCCTAGAGTTAGATTTTTATATAGTCAGATAATAGGTGTTGCTTTTGGCAATGTAACAATCCTGACTCGACCTTTGAAAATTGGCACCGAATACGATACTCGTATTCAAATGTCGTAGATCCAAGCGTCGTTCGTCGGAGCTTATAACACATTAAGTACAACACAGCGGAAGAAAATGAATGATACATTTGATATACAACATTTGATACAATATTCAGATACAATGATGATACAATGAATATCAATATACATCAGAGATATGATATAAGAACATAGCAGCGGAAAGACAATGTCTTCAATGCCAAACTCCAAAAACTCCATCTTTAATCCAAAGCTAGCTTGAACCCTCATCAAGTTTCACAAAGATAACCAAGGTCAGTCGTCCAAAGACTGAAGAAGATCTCCAAATGCTACCAAACCGAGGATTCCGAAAGCTATTGAATCTACACCTACTATGGGATTATCTGAAAAACCCAACTCTAGACTGTCCGTGTGGAAAATTATGGGCACCCAGAGTTTAGGAAAGGAACAATAAACTCCAGGTCAGTCATGGGACTAGTGTGAGCAAACAAAAAACAGTTTTATATTTTAAAACAAACAACAAAAGCTTTTAAAGTTCAAATCCACAATGCTTTTTGGAAAATGAAACTATCATAAGGCCTCCCGCCACACACACCATGTAAACGCAGAATTGGAGGAGATTTCTCCTTATGATCGTCAAAAATGCTTGATACGCGAAAACCATTTTGATATTATTATTAGTGCATAGTGGAAAATATCTCGAAAGTATAATATTAATCTTAGCCAGCATAAACATTTCGAACTATGCCTACTATAGCTACCATCCAAACAGTGGGGCGCCACCATAAGTAGATGGCAGGTTATACAACTAAAACCATACAAGGCGCGTATTGGGTGATTGGATTTCCAACAAATGGTCAGGCCAAGGAACTTCCTATAGCCACATGGGAACGCCTTTGGAGGAACGCCCCGAGAACCTACCCGGCTCTCTGCTAACACAAGGCCGGTGTCTTCCCTTCCCGAGATTAACACCTATGATATGCCACCCCCGGTCGTTTGCGACCTTCATCCGAGGGCCCTCTATACCAACAACATCACACAGTAATAAATATACAGTGTCCACATGAGTAAGTACTTGGGCTCCATACAATGATACCACCCTTTTCCAAAAGGAATGGACATACCCTAGGGGTGGGACCCTTGAAATCTTGCCCCATCTTTCCTGTTTCGACCATTACCGGGTTGTGAGGCTCGATGAGGTCTCGTCCACAAAGCTACACTTTTTCACAAAGTCATGCTTTGATCAACAAATGATCAGCGGCACTTCGTACGCCACATTACCAAATTAGGAATGTATCACTAGTAACCATCAACTACATAACCTCTAAGCTCGTACGTCTCAGAGAAGGGTGTTAAGCTAAGAGAATGAATCTCCGCCACCAACAGAAATGTATTTGATAGAAACCAGCTTTACATCTCAAAGTGTAATGTCATACACACATCCATACAAGTCTGTTCCGGGTTCGAACAGAACCGAAGGCACTTCCGAAGAAGCCCTTGCAAATCCGGGTATTCATAATCCCGATCGGACTTCCTATCACTTAGGAAATCTCTATACCGGCGCGACTCGGTGCAGAGACAATCGGGTTATCCTTTCGTTCTTGAAAATACCCGGTCTTCACCACCAGTTTTCAAATGTTATCCATAACGACGTATCATTATTCAGAATGGGTTATATGACACAAGGTCCTCTCCTGGCTAAACCGAATAATGAGCGCAATATTTAAAAACGTATGGATATGGGATTTCAGTTAAGTCATAACTTATTATCCAAAACATTTCTTTAAATGGTTTAAAACAAATTACCATTCCAAATCTTTTAAACCAAAAGGTTCATTTCACAAAGTTCACCAATTTTCCACAAAAGGTTTATTCACGGCTTTTCAAAACAATTTCATTTCAAATTGGATTAACTTATCCAATCTTTAAATTAAAGATTTAATTCATAAATTTCAAACCATTTCCAATTCAAATCTTTTATATGAAAGATATACCATTTAAAACTTTCTTCGATATCAAAACAAGGTTTAATAATCTTTCACATAAGTTAAAGCCATTCAAGTATAAAACTTTGGTTTAAATTCAAATTCCCAAAACAATACTTTTTTTGAATGGTTAAAAACCCATATAAACACCTTTATAACTTGTATGATTTTTTAAACCATAATTTCCAAATCATTGAATTCAATTTCAAATATTAAATTCTAATTTAAATCAAATTATTTAAATTTCAAAATTTTATTAAGTTACTCAAAATAACTTTTGTCTTTAAAACTTCTTTTCAAAAGTTCTTCATATTAATTCCATTCCATTTCCAAAAATCATTTGAATTCAAAATTTAACTTTAAAATCATTTTAAAATATTTAATTCAAATATCTGTGACTTAACCGATTTCCAAGTGCGGTCCATATTTGTGTGTGTAAGGTGTAGTCCAGGGGTTTCACACAATAGTGCAACAACATCAATCGTCACAGATTTAATCATATCAATATCGATAAGCGGTATATTCCAGTAACGCTTATCTATGTACACAGATTCACAGATAAATAAGCTACATCACTAATGAATAAATTACATTACAGATGAATAAATTACATCACATAAGAATAAATTACATCACGGTTTACAGCACGAATCAGAATAATTCATATCACAAAGCATCACAAATGAGGAATATCATGTGACGCCCCACCTCTATGCTCGCAATAACAAAGGTGAATATAAGGAATAACGTCTGCTATTGCGAAGAATAAGGCTTGTTAGAAGCGACCATCCGTAAGATATGCCTTAGACGAGTATTGATTACATCGATAGGAGTTGTATAAATTACTCCCAAAGATATATTCAATCCAAATCTAAAACGAAATTACGGTGGCTAAAGAAAAATTCAGAACAACTCATAATAACAACAACACTGATAGATATAATCACATCAGCACAGAAATATCAGATATATAGCGGAAGACAAGTCTGGAATACATGCTACAACAATCGATAGTTCACATAAACCAAATGTACATTTACATGTCATAAACATACATGAGACGAGAGTCAATGCACCAAAAAGAAACACCTCGAAGTCTAGACGAAAGATGAAGTGAAATCCCAAAAGCTGAAGCTGCGACTGAATCAAAGATAGCAATTATCCTGAAATACTCGGTCTGACCTGAGTATTATTCAAAAGAAAATAATAAACGGATCGGTCTTATTTAAACTTCAAAAATAAGTGTATGATAAACAACAATTAAGCAAATAATTATAATCTCGAATAAGTTTATACAACATAGATAATCAACATAGTTCAAATAAAGAAATCGCAATTTAAACTAAATCAAAATCAATAACCTTGAATGAGGCTATTCACATAAATAATCACCTTAGTTTAAATGAAGAAATCTCAATTTAAACTCCATCAAAATCAGCTTTTAAATTCCCAATTGAATCAAAACAGCAATACGCAAATTTATAATCTCAGATGAGAGTATACACAAAGTTATAATCTCGGAAGAGACTATACACAAAATTAAAATCTCGGAAGAGACTATACACAAAATTATAATCTCGAAAGAGACTATACAACAGAGTAATCAGCATAGTTTAAAGGAAGAAATCCCATTAAACATCATTAAAATCCACTTCCAAATTCACAATTGAATTTAAAGCAGCAGTACACAAAAATTTAGAAATCAATTAAGATAACTGGACAAATCAACAGTCACAAAATCTAGAAATCAAAATAAGATAACTAGAAAATCAATATAAAAGATGGATCGATCCCAGCAGATGGTGAGTTTTAGCTACGCCGCACGTTCATCTCAGATGGTCGAAGCCTACCAAGTACTATAAATTTTGGAGCCCATCAAATGACCCGACGGTCCGCAGAGTGACCCGAAGGTCTAGTACTGGTATTTGACCCAAAGGTCCATCAGATGACCCGAAGGTCCAACAAATGACCCGAAGGTCCAGCAGAGTAGCTCGAAAGCCCAACAAAATCATCAAACAGCAAATGTTTCAATTAACGAGTCCGGAATTAACCGAAATAGTAAAAATGTGGTTCCATACTCCGCATTTTTGCTAAATCGTTTAAATCTCTTCATCGTTTCCTTGAAAGTGCAAAATTGTGTATTTTAAATAAATAACATTTACGTTCTCAAACAGACAAGTCCGGAACTAAGCGAACCAGTAAAAACGAGGGTTCATAGTCCTCAATTTTGCTGAACCGCTTAAATCGCTTCCTCAATCTTTTGAAAGCGCAAACTGTAAAAATTTTGGAAACAATTTTATTTTTAAAACGATTTTTAAAACACGTGATTAAAACAGAAACATCTGTTGCAATTTCGTCAAAGAAATTGCACATCACAAAACACCGTAAAAACGGATATCAAATCAGCGTTATGAGATAACCGCTTAAAAATTCACTTTAAAATTGACGGTTACTGAAGTCAAAATAGCAATAATTTTTATTCGTCAAAAGTGTCACCAAAATAATAAGCTTCAAAAATATAATTCCGACGTAAAAATTTCCGTTATAAAAATAACGGCGCAAATTACGTTTTAAAACTTAACACCGGTTCAACAAAATTTAAATAGTGGACTACACCACTATAATCAACAATTATTTCACTGTCACAACAAACTCCAAAACATATTTGCTCGAAATGAAATAAGTAACTTTTACATCAATCTGGGCACGGTCTATGCACCAATCTAGAGTAAAAATAAAGTGATTTTTCTCACTTTCGTGTGTAATTGAATACACATATAAATGGATTTTAAAAATGCAACATGGCATCACACTTCAGTATGCATGCAATTATGGTAACGTTTCTTTCTAAAGACAGAAAGGATTAAAGCAAAACGATAAAGAATGAGATACCTCTCAACTTTCTGAGTTAAGGGAAACAGTTTTTTTTTTAAAAAAAACATTAACAGCGTAATAACCATATCATCTTACTGGAACGTTGTTTTGTCTGTGCTGTGACACCAGGAGTTTAGATAACAATAAACGTGAATTTTGTTAGTACAAAAAGTGGCTACCCCTGGTAACATATTTACACACCTTATGTTTTTGATTTTTATAACCTATGCTCTTGTTTTATGAATTATGGTTACCATTTTTAATGACCTGGGCATAGAAACAAAGCAAGTATAAAACAATATCTCGCATGCACGCAAGAACGTATTTGGTAAAAAATGAAGTTTGGGAAAATAAAATAACAGGCACGCACGCATGCATGGAAATGTTTAACACTAGCATAATTAAAAGACTTCGACTACTGTATGCTATACACGTATAAAAAAAAACACAACGATATAAAAACACTCTGGACTGAAATGCAACTTTTTGGCACATACGTCCTAACTTATATGCACACGCATACTTCATGCAAGCACAAAATACATGCCTTGCCTGAACTTACTATATGTACATTGTACTAATGTTCATGCGCATGAAATATTTGGAGATAGATTCTGTGAGAGATTAGCTTACATGTGAAAATAATTCATGCAACTAAATAAGCTCACGTGTGAAATAGCCCTTGCAGGCATGTATAAAAATGTGAAAAGCACGTTGGCCTAGATTTACACATTCACGCACACTGAATGATGCTCTGGAATATTTTCAAATGCTACCTCTTTTTTGCACGAAATTGAGCTGACAATATAATCTAAACATACCTTTGTATATGAATTAAAACAATGGTTTGGAACTTGCTATATAAATGCACGAATATATGAAATTTGGAAATACACAAAATGCAGAAATGCATTGGTTTGGAAACAACTTCCTGGATGCACACAAAATAAAGTAGTATATAAATTAGAGATGTGAGTTTTGAACTCACCTAAAATTTGCTTCACAAATCAATAACAACTCAGATCCAAAAGTGAGCAACAACCCACTGCCATTAAAAGCTTTTGCAGTGCTACTTGAAAAGTGAAACGAAAGTTGAAGAAAAATGTTTACTTTTCTTCTCATTTTTATGAACTAGTCAATAGAGGAATGTGAGCTGGCCTTCCTATGGTGCAAAGCATTTAAGGTGACGTGCTTCAGAGTAAAATAGTACACGTCTTGGTATAAAGATGATGGGCTAAAAGAGTGTTCACACTAGCTTACTTCTCTGTTTATAATTTGCCTTATTACTTGAATGTGTCGGCTATGCCAATGTGTTTCCACTTTTATTTTTAGCAACTGTGGTGACTGCCAAGCAATTGTTCACATTATTTTTGCTTTAGAATTTTACCCATACTTTTGCATATATGTAGAAATGTGTTTACAGCAGGGCATAAACAATATTCCACTTTGTTCTAATATGAATCCATTCCTCACTTGAAGGCAAAAGCCCTTTTTATTTCAACAGGCTACTATTTTTTAGGCTACTAACTTTACAACATTTTTTTTCAAATTTTAATTTAAAATTTTCCATTTAAAATATTTTCTCCGACAGTAATCCAAAAATCACGGTCGTTACTGCTATTTAAAATATTTATTACGGTGGTAATAAAATCACGGTCGTTACATATCAAACCATTCAAACATTCAATAGAACCCAAATATTCATAAGTAAAATTTCATTAATCAACTGATTAATTTAAATCAGATTAATTACTTATGAATAATTTACTAATCCTGGTTAATTAATATTAATTAATTGCAAATCAATTTGATTAATTACTCTTTAATCATTTATTAATTAACCTTTAATTTATAATTAATTCTTTGATTAATTATCCTTAATTAATTACAAAAATTAATTAACTCTTAATTAACAATCATCCCTTAATCACTTTCATTAATTAATTAACCTTTACTTAATTAACTATTCTCAAGTTAATTACCATATTTAATTAATCACATTAATTAAATAAATCAATCTTTAAACACTTGATTAATCAATCTTTAATCATTAATTATTCATCCTTAATTCCTTACATTTATTAATCTTAATAAATCAATTATCCTTAAATGTAATTTCACAAAGTAATTACTTAACAATTAACTTTAAAACTTTTAATTTCTAAACCCTTATCTTTGAAACAAAATTTTGGTTAATCCATTCATTAACTTAGATTTTTAAGTTAATTCACAACTAAAACATTTTACTTTTGAAATTAACTATTTAATTTCATCTCTGATTTAAGATTTACAATAACTTACAAATTTAACTTAAAAAAATTTAAGTTTAAACAAATTACATAACTTCTGAATTAAACGTTAAAGAAAACGTTTAATCTTTAAAAATTTAACCTTTGAAACTTGTTTCCCACACTTGTTAACCATTTTTATTTTTTTTTGAAGGCTTGTTTATTTTCAATTGACTTTGAAAACTTAATTTCTTTCATTTTCTATTACTTATAAAATCTGCATTTCCTTTATTTCAAACTTATTGCCCGAGCCCAGGAAAAATTCTCCCAATCATTTACACGAGCCAAGTTTAACGACCCAACTTCCATAACTCTAAGAAGTCGTATCGCTAATAAGAAAGAAAGGGTTAGAAAAGAGAAAGAAAGAGAAGAAGAAGAAACAACACATCAGAATCTAAACAGCGGAATGAATAAATTATATTAAAAATATTACATAGTTTACAACCACTATCAGAGTACACAGATATACAACACATACTAGACAGTAATAAACACCTGTCTAGTATTTACAACATAATACAACTCAGAGACAACACAGAACACACAGCGGAATGCTGTATATCTAACGCAGAAGCCTCCTGCTCCATTGCTCCTCCAATATTCGTCAAAGCTAACCTGAATCCCTTGGCTACTCGTAAAAATTTGAGTACCCGAGAGTTTATGAAAACAAAAGATAAACTCCGGGCCAGACATGGGTCTGGTGTGAGTAACAGGTTAAAGTTGCTTAACTTTTAAAAACCTTTTGAAAAGAAAGGTATCACGTAAGACTTCCCACACATAAACATGGAAAAGTTTTTACCTTACGCTAACCAAAACATTTGATAGGAAATCCAGTGATATTATAATAGGTCTAGGGTTTTCAAGTAAATATGAAATAGCCGAAATTGTTACATTCATTAAATTCCAGCTACTAGCCACAAAAGTGGGTAATACAATCAAAACCGTTGGCACTTATTAGATTTTGGATTCCATACAATGGCAGGGCTACTGGGTACCGCCCGTCACAGTACATGGCCTAGATCAACGTATCAAGGAGTACGCCCGCTCCCCTACAACATAAGTCTGGACCCAATCCTTACTGAACAGTTCCGAACAAGACAACCCCGTAGTTGGTGCGCAATTCCAACTGCCCACTAAGCCGAACAAAAAGGGACCTCGAGACAGGGATCAATCTTGCTCTCCAATGGGGGCTACCCACGAAGCCTTGCTGCACCTTCCCTGTTTTAGCCATTCCCGGTTGATGAGGCTTGAGGCTACGATTACCTTTAAAGAACACATCTCTTAGAATGCTCATCGTCCACCTGACGATGAGCTGAAAGCATTCAATCCATACAAGTTCGTTCCGGGTTCGAACGAAACCGAAGGCATTATCTAGTTACACTCGTTTTGGAATCACGCTCAGAGTTAACGACGATAACCCTTGCACTCTGAATCTCCATCTCGAATCTATAAGTACCATTCCGTCAAACTCATTACGGAATCACCCACAGAGTTATACTGACGTATAGCCCTTACACCTCGAGTCTTCATCTTCACATAAGATTCACGACCTATCGTTAATTTGGATCGATGTGGTTTTCGGATATCCAAATATGGAAACCCGATCTCGGTCTCATCGAAATCCAAAGCGTGTCTTTTAGGTCCAAGTTGTTTTAGAGTTTAAAACAATTCAATTACATTATCTATATACACACAGATAGATAATTGATACATTCACACAGATAAATATCATTATCATAACCACAGATAATCCACATTATCACTATCAAAAGATATCCATATCATCACCACAATGCAACCAATGCATCCATACCAATCAATATTATTAATCTCATAGCTGGGATTCAAAGCCATTCAAAGCAACCAATAACAACCATTCATAAGCAATGATCTATAATCATACTATCTATAATTAATTTAAAATGAATTAAATTAATTATTTACAAAATATAAATCTTGCTTACATTATCATTAATTAATTACAAATTAATTAATCGATTAACCTCAAATTTATCGTCTTAATTAATCAATCCTAATTAATTATACTTTAATTAATTTCACAAAATTAATTACTCTAAACCAAATACAGTAATTAACCTTTAATTACTTCATTAATTAACTATAATTAATTACATTTAACCTTAGTTAATTACAATTAATTAATTATCTTTAATCATTTATTATTGATTAATTAATCTTAATTAATCAATCTTAATTACTTCATTAATTATATTAATTAATGACTCTTCATTATATTCAATTAATTACTCTATTAAATTAATTACTTTTAGTAATTAATCTCACATAAACCATAATTATTAATCATTTTTGATTAATCTCATTCGGTAATTAACTACCCTTAATTACTTATCAATTTAATTACTCCTTAATTATTTCTTTAATTAATCTCTTGATTAATTATACAAAATAATTTAATCCAATTTACATTCACAATTCCAACATTATCCACTAATTACATCCTGTAATTATCTCTAATTACTTAATTGAGTAATTCCATTAATTACATTAAGTAATTATTATCAAATCAAATGTTTAAAATTAATTAAACTAAATTAATTAATTTAAACTAATCTCAATAAACTTCATTAATTACATTAAGTAATTAATGTCTTAATTACTTTCATTTAAGTAATTAAACTTAAATAAATTTCACAATTTATTAACATTAATTAATTAATCTAATTAATTATTAAAATTAATCATATTAATTTATTACTAAATAAACCTTAGTTAATGACCATCATTAACTATTATTAATTCTTTAATTACTTTTCTTAAATTACTTCTTAATTAATCTCTAATTAAAATTAATCCAAATTATTAATTTTAAATTAAATAAATAAGTCACTTCTTAATTATCTTATTTATTTAATTATTTTAATATCTTAATAATTTTTAAGATAAACCATTCCTTATTAATAATTATATAAATATTAAAGTGTACTTAGAATATTGCATTTAAAATTTAAATTCAAATTCCAAATTTGAATCTAAAATTCAATAATGATATTTATTAAAGCATTATCAAATTTTAAATTCCATTTATTCTTTCCAAAGTAAATGTAAATAACATTTATTACTTATAATAAAACTAATATAAGATAAGTCTTAATATACTTAATTCAATTAAAAATTAAGTTTAAAATACATTACTATTTAAATTTCAAACTCAAATTAAAAATCATTTAACCTTCTTTTATCAACCTTTATAAATGACTTCATTCAAAAAGGAAAATCAAATTAAAATATTTGTTTGAAAACAAATTTACTTCAAATAAACAATTTAAATTTAACTTGTTTGAAAAAAACATTCATATTTCAAAACTTATTCAAATATCCAGGTTTTAAATTCAATACATTTGAACCCATTCCTTATTTTAAATCATTTGAACTTAAACTTGCATTAAACTTTTGATTTGAATCTTGATTTTTAAAACTCTTTATTTAAAACACAAATTCATTTTTAAAACCTGAAGATTCAAAAATCTTAAGAAAACTGAACTTAAATTTAGATTCAAACTGCTGTTTTGAATCATGATTCAGATTTCAAATGAAACTTAAATTTACATAAAAACTGTCAGGTTTTCTTTATTTTATTTTTAAAATTGAAAACCACTTTTAAAAATTAAAAACCTATAAGATTTAAACCATTTGAAACTATAATACATTCTAGGTTTAAATTAGTTTTAAATCTTATCATTACAACTTTTTAATTCTTTTAAATGTAGTTTGAATTTAAAATTTACAGGCAGGTTACAGAAAAACTGTAACAATAAAATCAACCCGAGCCAAAAGAATTTTGCTTCGAGTCAGAGCGTAAAGTACTTCGAGCAAACCTACCAAAATCACGAGTCCTTCTCTACTACCACCCAGAAAACATCAGGATCCAAAAGTGCACGGTGCACGTGCACCGTGCCTCCGGCCCACTTCATCCACCGCTGGTGGCCTCCCCACATCGACGTCCAACTACTCGTTCCAACGCAACCATCAATCCACTCTTCTACAGTCCAAAATCAAATTCGAGTTCAACTCCAACCTGGAAACAACCAAACGCACCATCTCTAAACCTGTCATCGGCTCATCCACGGCCCTATGACCATCAGTATCTCAGCAACTCCATCCACAGCCTCATCATCCACCATGCCATTGTTTCCCAAATTCTTGTTGAACTCGATCGCTCTATAGGTCGAGCCAACCAAATCAATTTACCCAGCTAAAACTAGGGTTACAGGAGATAAATTGCTCCCACAGCCTCCTCGACGAAGTTCAACACCACTCACCATTTTTCCACACATCACCGATCACTCCTCTATCAACACCTAAGATCCCGACCCCTCCAAACTCATAGATCAACAGAAATTTCCAAAAACCCAAAAATAGTGCAAATCAGAATTGCACCTTCAATCCTAATTTAAAAATTGGGATTTTAGTGTTATAAATCATGGTTTGGATTATGTATTCACTTTATAATACTGAATTCATGGATTTTGCAGTTTGAAATTTCCATATCATTCAACATTCTCTGAATTTCTTGGTTTAACAAAGATACCAGATTTTGATTTAGCTATATTAAGTTTTTAATCCTTATTCTGCAATAATTTAAACATCCTTGGTTTGTAAATCAAGTACTAACAAACACTAGATCAGGTGGTAAGGAATTAAAAATAAAATCTTGAGTCTGGGAATCAATATAAGAACAGAGCAGAAAATCACTATACACACCAATACATCCATATAAATAATCAGAGATATACTTATAAATGCATTCACAAACATATTTATTTCAGTGATAAAACATGTAACATAGTTATACTTTAAACCTTTTAAATTATGATGTTACTCACCAGATTTAAAATGAAGGCAGAGCTTTCCAGATTTGAAAAACAGGTTGATGAAAAGCTTTAGAAAACTTTGAATCTCTAAAAATTGAAATCCATTTGCTTGAATTAAACTTTATACTTGAAAATGAAGTTGCTTGCTTTGATTAGAAACTGGAATGTTTTACTTAGACCCCAGGTTTGCTTTGCATGCAGCTACTACAGGATTTTCAGATTTTGAAATAAATGCAGGCTCAACAAAATTTGCTTTTTCAACTTGAAAATGTGCAGGCTATTGATGTTGGCTTCAGATTTTTGAAAAATGCAAGCATGCTTTGATTTGATTTGTAAAAAGATTTGCAAGCAGGCTTGTTCAGGTTTGTGAAGTTGGTTTTGGAGATGGTTTTCAAGATTTTGTTTTGATTTGAAAACAATTAGTTTGAGAAGTGGATTGAATATGTTTCAGATTTTGGGTTTTTCCATTGTTTCCTAGTTTTAGATTTCAAAAAGAAATAAGATGGAAGGGGTTTGTTTATAAAAACTGAAATAAAAATAAAAGAAACCAAAAACAAAAATGCCACATGTCCCTACATATTACATTTGTCAAGTAAGTATGTTAATTAATTAACACATGCTTATTTAATTTGTAAGATGTTTACATTTGTCACAAATGTTAATTAGTTATAACTAAATGTTAATTAGTTATTTATTTAAATGTTAATACATGATAAATGTAAACCTATGTTTATATAAATTAGTTAATCATGTATTTATTCATATGTATATAGATTTTAAAATGAATAAATCAAACTGTATTTATAAAATTAAACTTATACAAATATTTCAAAATCAAAACAAATTAAAAACATTTATAATTTAAATTTTAAAAACTTTGAATTCAAGTTCAAAATAAATTTTGAAATCCAGTTTATTTACAAATACAACTACAAATTTGAATTTTGAAAAACAATAATTTTTATTAAAAATTTATTTGTTGAAACAATGTATTATTATATTTTTAGAAATAGCAATATTTAATAACCATACATAACTATTAAAAGAAATTGACTTCTTTATTAATAAATTATTTATTATCACATGATATTTAAAAGAAACTCAAAATAACCTCATTGTTATTTTACTTAAATTTAAATTTGAGCTAAACATATTTTAAATTATTTTAATACTTATTTTATGTATTTAAAACCATATTTATTTATTAAATAGCTTTAAAAAGTTTAACTTTTAAATAAAATCATAATTTCCAATTTTTACTAAAGATGCATATTTTATAGAAAACTGGATTTATTTATTAATTGAATTTAAAACAATATCTATTCACAATATATACAATATTCAATATATATTATAATATAAACAATTTATTAGATTTAAAAAGATAAAATCTTATCAATTAACAACTTATTATATTGAATTATTAAATTAATTCAAATCTTATTACAAAGATCATCAAATTAATTTAATTTTTATTTCAAATTATTAAATTGATATTGCTTTCAAATTCCGGGTCATCACACCAAGCCTCTCTTTTTTCTTTTAAAACTTTGATTCTTTTTTTTAAATTCTAAAACTTGTTTTAAATCACCAGCCTTGAGTACGGCTTCGAGACAAGCAGCAAGGGTATGAGCACAAACTCGAGTCTTTCTTCTTCATTCCCAATCTAAACCCCTCAGATACATTGACACGCATGTGCGTGTGTTCGATCGCGTCGATCATCTCCGGTCACCATCACGACTACATGCAAGTCGTTAACGATTATCTCATATCTAATGACCACTCAGATCGACCGAAGCTAACTAGAAATTCAATTCGAGTTACTGAGCGCCAACCTGGAACAGAATCGATGATCGATCTTCACCTCGTACCAACGATTTAGTCAACCTGAAACCACGCCATTCTGACCAAATCAACGTCACATCCCCCACCCTCGATTCCTCTAGTCCGGCCCCGACCGATTAGCCATCGACGGGGAACTCTTTCTTCAAAGCTTGACGTCCCACTCTGTACTTAAAACCCTACATTGACGAAACCCCGCCGCCACAACCCACTATAAACTCAACCACCAATTTTCTTGCATTCGCCACCATCCAAACCTCCTTCCACCTGAACCTCGGCTTACCACTTCCCATTGATCATTGAAAATTGACTAAAAACAACTTTTCGTTCAATTCGAGAATTCACAATGTATATATACTTAAAAAATTTGAAACTATGATCAAAATTCATCGATTGTAAATACGAATCAAGTTGTAAAATCAAAACTTGAAATTATGAACATTGATTTCTGACTTGAAAAAAATGATTTTTACTGTTACATTTTTCAGAATATTATTAAATACTTCCATCCGAAATTATTTAAATAAAATGTTACATCCTTGTTTGCGTTCCATCTTCAAAGATTCTAGCCTATTTTTGATTATAGGAGGAGAATTTAATTTATTATTCTTTTAAAACAGATTTTGAAAACCTGTAGACAAGACTGTAAATAAGGCAGAGGCAATCTGCCTAATTCACAGACATGCACACACCCAATCAATGTATACATACAACATGCAGGTACATTCAAATCCATACCAAAACATTATCACAATTTTATCTTCAAATGCGAACAGATTTGAGGTTGAAAGTTTTGCTCACATGGAATGGTTGACAGAGGAGCAGCTTGAGTTTGAAATCTGGAATATGCAATTTTTAAACTGCTCTGCCTTTTTTATCTTTGTTTTGATCATCATTTCCTCAGGTCGAAAACACTAGAGTTAATTACAGTTTTAATTGCTTCAAATCTTAAATTTAAATTTTTACTTATGGGTTTTCTTGAATTTACCTGAGAGATGAAGCAGAGCCTGATACTTTGAACTGAGTTTTGCTGAGATGATTTGAAGTTGAAACAGATCTGGCCTTGATCTAAATTAATCTGCATGCTTTAAGATGCTACAGATTTAAGATGAATTCGAACTAGAACTTGAATTTGTTGCTTTGCTCTGGTTTGCTAAAAATTTCCAGATTTGATTTTCTTGCTCAATTACAGGTTGAAACTTTCTTCTGGTTTTTGTTTTGAAATGCTTTGAATGAACAGATTTTTTTTATATTTTGATTTTATTTTGTTTCCAGATTTGAAATCTGAGAATAGTTTAGTTTATTTTTTTACATATTCAAGTTTTGTATGAATTCAATTTAAAAGAATAAGATGCCACTTGTTCATTTGCATGCCAAAATCCTTACACTTATTTAATTTACTTATGCATGGCTTACACTTGTTCAAAACAACCCATTTTATGTTTATATCCTTGTACAAAATTTTATTTGTAACTATGGTTTAAACCTTAACTTTAATAAACTTACAAATCATGTTTTTATTGATTTATGAATTCTATCTTTAATGTTTAAAATATATATGTTTGCACCAAAAATTGGTCACAACACTCTTCGGGAGTCGTTGAAGAGATAATAGTGAAGAATGTAAATTCAAAACAGATATTATCTAACAAAAACTCCAATCAACAGTAAAATAAATGCGTAGACAAGCGATTTATAGTGGTTCGGCGTGTTGCCTACGTCCACTGTGTAGTTTTTTGATGTTTTGTTGATTCTCTTTCAATGTTTACAAGCGGTTACAGCAAGCAACAGCGGATTACAACTGAAAATTCGAAATCAACAGCTAGTATACGATGTAGAATGATGAAGATCTCAGTCCGGCAGAGTCTGGGCGCTTGAGAGTCGAAAGATCCCCTTTCAGTTGGCTCTGGGGCTCTATTTATAGGCGTAGGATGCTGATATTTCGCTGGAAACTCGGGAGACCAATTCTGGCACGTAAGGGGGCCCTCGCGCCCGGCCTCAGGAAATTTGGGCCCACTTTGGCATCGATTCGAACTCCATTCGAATCGATCATAAAATCATCCAATCGATGTGAAGTTTGGTGTGGACATTCTTCAACATGAATGCAAGCTTCTGTGAAAATTTCGTGGCATTTGGATCAGTGGATTGAGAGATATGATGGATTCGAGATGGGGTTCATTGCATGGCTGTTTGGTTCGAAACCATCCATTCGAACCGATGGTTTCGAACCGATGGTGGCACGCGCCTTCGTGGTGACGTGGAGCGCAAACCTCGAACCGATCCGGTCTTCACTCCGAGTTGACCGCTTCGACTCCATGTATCTCGGCGCATTCGAACCAATGGATGACACGTCATCGTGGCTAGTTGACCCAGTGGATTCGAATGAAGCTTCATAGATGGGTTTGAACAAGGCTCCAATAATGGGTTCGAACAACTGATGCTCGGTGGATTCGAACAAGGATTCTTTGGATGGATACGAACTTTGCAACCCCTCCATGGACACGAGGTCCATCGATACGAACTAGATGGGTTCGAGGTTGATGGATTCGAACCGAGGCATTCCGATGGGTTCGAAGTCCATCGATTCGAAGGTGATCGGTTCGAATGGCGTTTGACGATGGGTTCGAAGACACCTACCTTGATGGGTTCGAAACCAGTGCTTTCCCCTTCAAGTTGAATCGATCATAACTTGAGCGTATGAACTCGGATTGACTCGAAATTTGAGATGAAGGCTTCTATGGTCTTTCTTGTCTTGTCCTATCAATTGTAGCACAATTCGGACTCGTACAAAATTCAGCGATATCCATGGCGAAACGAAGCATGGCCAATCTCTGATACGAACTATCCTTTGTTTTCGATCGATCTTTTGGTATCACGGCTTTGCCAAAAAGCGGGATAACATTTTGCCCCCTAAAGTACGTCTTGTGGGAACATGACGTGCTTTGAATAGCTGCAATTTCTCTTTGAACAATTATTGCTCTCTTTTTTTGTTGAGACTCGTACTCTGTATTGCTATAACCTTGCGTTGATATGATTGGTTGCTGTATAATAGCGCTTTTTCCATTGGCTGTTGCATTTGTAACAAGATGAGTACTCGATCCCTGTAAATGTTTAAAATTGAATGTTAGTTTGACATATATGCACATATGTACGTTTGACCCTTGTTAACGTCGTGCGTCCGCGAGTCGTTGTCAGTTTGGTTTGCTATTGAATTTCGTATTGATTCTCTCCTGAACCGATTTGGAAATTCGATTTGAGACAACGCTTGATGGTTGTCTTGGAAGGTCCCTTCGTATCGATCCTCTCCTGAACCGATATAGAAAGTCGAAGGAAGCTACTTTGGGTTGCACGAACGAAATACTTTTGAACCGATGCGCTTGAGCATCGATGGATTCGAAGTCCACACTCGTATGGATGGAGTACGCCCATGTTACGATGGGTACGAATCTGACATTCGAACCGATGACTTGGGCGAGTATGAAACGTTCATTCGTACCGATAAGAAAGAATGGGTACGAAATAGCAGTTCGCATCGATAGGAAATGATGGATACGAAATAGTCGTTCGTATCGATAGGCTGTGGATGGAGTCGTGAATCTATTGATGTGAACAGGGGCTTCGAACCGATGTACTCATTGTTTGTTTCGCATCGGTGCAACTCGTCGCCCTGCTGTGTGTTTCGTACCGGTGAAGTGCGAGGGTAACTTCGAACCGACAGGGTCTTAGGCCGATGGGTTCGAATGTTGACCTCGAACCGATATGATGATGGACCAGTTGTGACCGGTTGAGTTAACTAGGATGCGAAACGACCCGGTCACTTCCTAGGCCTCATATAAATAGCAGGGGGTCTCACTTTTTCACTTTTTACTTTTTTCCTTGTGTTTTTGTGCTCTGCATCGTTTCGAAGCGTCAGAGAAGAAAACACTGTGTCGCGTCACTGAACCAACCAAGATTCAAGTCTTCAATTCCTCGAATCCATTATTCAAACTAGGTAATTAGCCTCGAATTCAAACGGCAAAGTCATTTCGAACCCATCTCTTCTTCATCGATTGCTCACTCCAGTGGTTGGCAAAACCAGATCTGGTTTGGGGGGACTTCGAATCGATTCATGGGCTCGAGTTCGAATCGATGATGGCGGCGTCATTTTCCCTTGGATTTCGCATCGATCCCTGGAATGACTTTATGGGGGTGACGCAGTTCGCACCGATAGACCGTCTTTGATGAGTCCATTCGAATCGATGGTTTCGAATCCATCAGCTATCGGTTCGAAGTTCTCAACTTTGCATCGATACGAAGGGTATCGATTCGAACGTGGTCGATGTTAAGTTGAGGGTTCCCTTATCGGTTCGAACCAGTTAACCAAGGAACGATTCGAACTTGACACCTGATCATCGATTCGAAGTGCGCCTTTCTGCATCGATTCGAAGCGATGTTAGTATGGGTTCGAATGAGTACCCTTTGTTCGGTTCGAACCCTCTATGATGGATACCAAAGTTTGACATTTTCTAAGCATAATTCCAGCGAGCTTCATCCTTGCATATTTGGACTTGATAATCACATTGTATACTTGACCACCTTTCGAAGCTCGCCGATGAAACCATAACAACTTCTATCCAAATCAAATTCCATCATGCAAATGGTTTAGTGATGACGGTCAGCGATGACGGTCATTATAACTGGGGAAATTAGCTTTGTCGTTTGCATATTTCCTTTAACTCTATGACACTTATTCAAGTAATGCATGGCACTGTACAACATACATTCATACACTTTACACTGGGGAACGCACGGGTCCTTTGTCGTCTAACGATGGTTTCTCATGAGTTAGCTAGTCATGGAACCTTCAAGTTCACAACAGCAGGAGGTTCAAAGCACAGCTGCTTCGAGACTAGAGGTTCCAGATATTGAACCTGAGATCATTGGTCCGGCCCCGGACGAACTTCCCAATGCGTCTTTCATTGCCAATCCGTCGGATTCCGTTCAATCCAATATTTCTGAAGATATGTTGGGGAGAATATGCTTGAGGCACGGCCTGTCACTGGATGACGTGTTATTGCCGGGGCCGAATGACAGACCACACAACCCGCCAGAGGGATATACAGCATTTAATCGCCACGCGTGCGCGGCTGGGACGCTTCCTCCGTTCAACGAGTACATAAGGGAAGTGTTGTATTTTTTGAGGATCGCTCCATCTCAACTACACCTGAACGGATATGCCTCCGTGAATAGTTAATTCATCATCTTCATGGAGTACCTTCATAGACCACCGATCCCGACCGAGATCAGATATCTATTTAATTTCAAAACTCGAGGTGACTACCCTTCCTTCACATTTTTGGAAGCGATGAGGAACTGCCAAGTGGTCACTGGGTCCTGGACCAGGTTGAGTTATTACAGGACGGAATGGTTCTATGTTAGGTGTCCTCCGGGGTTTGCCCGACGATGGTTATTCAGACGTGAGTGTAACTGAGTTATCAAGTAATTACTAAGGCAATTGCGGCCAAAGTGAAACTTATATTTTTTTTCTTTTTACAGCAACGATTCAGCGACCTGAGGGCGAACACTTTAAGGAGATGGTGCGAGTACTTCGAGAAGTCCCGAGTGAAGATAGGGATATCGAGTTGCTTTTGACCGATAGGAATCTCCGGACTTACGGGTTGATCGAACGGGGGCAGAGCATACAATTTGACGGGGCATTAAGGACTGTCTCGAAAAAGCGAGTCAAGCACAAGAAACCCCAAGTTATTATAGCCGAGGAGCTGATTCTGAAAGAACCCACACCGATGATGAGCCGCTAACCGAGCCTACGGATGTAGTTCAGGATGTCGCAGAGCAGAGAAAAGGCAAGGCAGCCTTCGTCACGTCAACTAAGAAGGGAAGATGGAAATCGGTTGTCACGGCCCGATCCTTTCCCGGAGTTAGAATTTTGGAGATGTCCCCTCCGAGAACTGAAAATCTTTACGAAGGGCTCGCCGATATTCCAATTCCGGACTATGTGTCCCTGCAACATGATGCCGGATTGGAAGAACTTTCAGAAACTTTAGTTTTGAGCGAGTCTTTTCCCACTGGTGTGGCAGACACAACCGGTTGGTCGCGGGGTTGCACATTCATACATATTTCACAACACTGCATAACCTTTGACTATAAACTACATGTTTCGAAAGGTGATTAATCCTATTTTATTTTGCTCTGCAGATACTATGTCTAGGCGAGGTTCGATGTTAGGGAGTCTCCGACAGGCCCGCAAGTCTTCATATTATGATTCGCGCAGACGGGAAGAGGACAGAGACTACGACCAGGGACGCTCTGGGTATTCTGGTCAAGAAAGATATGACACAGACAGAGGTTATAAGCGCGACCTCGATCGCGTACTCCTCCTCCTCCCAGAGATCCCATATAGCCTCCTGCTCATGTCTCTCGCCCTTCTGAATCTTCACATCATATGTTGGCCTCCCAATCTTCTAGGCATGAACCCCGCCGTTCCAGGAGCGAAACAATAACTACTACCGTTACGGAACAGCCCCCTGTGGAAATTTCAGGGGAAGGAGCAATCAAGCTTGCTCAGCTGAAGAGAGATTTCCCAAACATCTGCTTCGACAACTATATCTTTCCTCCACATTTAAAGAAAATCCTGATGGAGGCTGAGCAATTGGTACATGACTACGTACACGACTTTTATGCTCAGTACAAAGCGTGGTCGAAAGCAGCTGACAAAGCGTCAGCATTGGCCTTTGAGCGTGAGGCCACCATCGAGAGATTGCAGGCTAAGTTAGCTCAAAAGAGCCGTATTATTGGGGTGCTAAACACTGAAGCCGAATCTTCTCGGAAATCTGAAATGGAGGCTATCAAAAAGGCCGACGAAGCCCAAGCAACGATGGATAGGATGAAACATGAGCATTATGCCACGGTAGAGGACATGGGCCATCGAAACACCCTGGTTACTGTTGAGAGGGACGCAGCCCTGAAGGAGTTAAACGAGCTTAAGTCCAAATTCGCCGAAATTGCCAAGGATAGGGATGATGCGAATAATGCAGCCCAGGAGGCGTGTGAATAAGCTGTGATTCTCCGGACTGAACGGGATGCAGCAGTAGCCAAGGTCCAGGCGGCCGAGATGGAGGTTAAGGAGAGAGTTCATCAGGCGGAGGCCAGGCTGGAGGCCGATATTGAAGATTTGCTCATCACTTACAATGCCAATGTGTTGAGACACCGAAATTTGGCCTGGCTCCAAGATTACCCGGTACACCTCCGCAGCGCTTGGGGTCGATTGGTTGAGGAAGAAGAGGAAGCGCATCCAGATGAATCGGTCGACCGATTCGAACTCGAAAACCGGTTGCTGACAGATGATGAGAAGAAGATCCTCCATGACGCTATTATTGCTCATGAGAAGGAGATGGTTGGTGGCCGATCTCTGGATGTTGGAGAGGGATCAGGTGTTGAGCATCACTCTATTGTTACTGAAATCACCGCTCCACCTTCGGTAGTGCCTGTATCTGTGGTCGGTTCACAATCGGTTCCTGCTTATGACCCAGAACAGCCGCGGTTATCCCCCATTCGGGAGCACATCTCTGAGGCTGTCCAACCGTCAACGAGTCAAACTTAGGAAGGTACTTTGAACACATCTCAAGTGTGTTTCTATTAAAGCGTTTTTTTTGAAGTGATTGCTTATATCCCCTTCTCCTCTTTGTTCAGTAACCGAAACTACTCCGGCATCTTCGGCTCAGGAGTCTATTCAAGGGCAAAAAGCCATCACCACTGAAACAACTGCGGTGACGACGGCAGTGTCTACTAAGGTGGCACAGGGGAGATCCTTATCTCTTGACGAACAGATGGTGAGCGAGCTGCTTGGCCAACAGGGTGATCCTTTTATAGACTTGCCATTTATCATCAGTGATCTTCCGCCGACCTCTGGTTTTGTGATGCAGACCACCGCTGCCCCAGCCAGGCCCAATCAGTCCGGGACGAGGAAATATTTGCCGAGATCAACGCCGAAATAGAGGCTGCGGGGCAAAGTGGTAGTATTGGTGGCAGCACGGCGCCGCAGAGTCCAGCACCTGTAAGGGTAGTATCATCAGGTGGCACTATCCCACCTTTCGTTGCGGGTCCAGTCCCTTCAACTCCTCCGGCAGGAAGCCTTCATTTAAGTTCAAGTTCTGAGGAGGACGTGGACATTATGCCCCCGGCCGAAGAGAGGCCACCGGAGAGGAGACCCTCCAAACGAAGGATTTCTGTTCCTAGTGATTCCGACGACGAACCACTGATAAGAGGGTCGAAAAAGAAGAAATAGATCAGCCTCTCAAGCAGATGTTTTGGTAGATAGGAACTTTTTTTTGTTTTTTGTTAGTAGGCCGTGTATAGATGCAGGTTCGGCCCTTGCAAGTAGGAATTCTTTTTGGAAGAACTTATTTGCATGTAAGTCTTTGTCTCTAGTTAGTTGAAATAAAATTCAGTTTCTTTGTTTCAATTCTCGTATTATTTGTGCTTAAGTGTTTGTAGTGTTTTCAGTCTGGTGTACTTGTGGTGTTTTTACCGTCAAGTAGGGTTCGTTTCATTTGCCAAGCCTGAGAATCTTGGTCACAAGTTGTGATCGGTGAATAATTGAACTTCGGACATTGTATCACTTTGGTTAGCGATTAACACTTAGCTTTTTTGCCCCTAGTCTCGGGGAATAACATTTGTGTTCTGGTGGTTGAGTGTGTTTATTGCAAACCTTAAGCACATGTCCACATTCTGGGGACTAAAGATAATTTGAGATCGATAATCCGGTTCGCACTCCGAGAATTCGAGAGTTATCGATGTTTGTAACATGGATCGCACTCCGGGGACCTGGAATTGATGTTTATGCTCCACTTCGCGCTCTGGGAACTTGGAGTTAGTATTGATACTTCAGTTCACACTTCGGGAACTCTAACTTGGTATTTGTGCCCCAAATCACACTCCGGGAATTTGGAGATAGCATGTTTGTTTGGGTTCGCGCTTCGGGAACCTGTAATTTATGTATATACTCCATTCACGTTCTGCGAAGTTGGAGTTAGCCGCTGGATGGTCAGTCACATCTATGTGGGCTTTTTAGGAATCCGTTCACACTCTGGGAACGATGGATTCGACGTTTATACCCCAATTCACGCTCTGGGAAGTTGGAGTCCGTTCGCACTCCGGGAATGAATTGTTGAATGTTTATACTCCAATTCACACTCTGGGAAGTTGGAGTCCGTTCGCACTACGGGAACGAATTGTTGAATGTTTATACTCCAATTCACACTCTGGGAAGTTGGAGTCCGTTCGCGCTCTGGGAACGAATTATTGAATGTTTATACTCCAATTCACACTCTGGGAAGTTGGAGTCCGTTCGCACTCCGGGAACGAATTGTTGAATGTTTATACTCTAATTCACACTCTAGAAAGTTGGAGTCCATTCGCGCTCTGGGAACGAATTATTGAATGTTTATACTCCAATTCACGTTCTGGGAAGTTGGAGTCCGTTCGCACTCCGAGAACGAATTGTTGAACGTTTATACTCCAATTCACACTCTGGGAAGTTGGAGTCTGTTCGCACTCCGGGAATGAATTTTTGAATGTTTATACTCCAATTCACACTCTGGGAATTTGGTGTCCGTTCGCACTCCGGGAACGAATTGTTGAATGTTTATACTCTAGTTCACACTCAAGGAAGTTGGAGTCCGTTCGCGCTCTGGGAACGAATTATTGAATGTTTATACTCCAATTCACGCTCTAGGAAGTTGGAGTCCGTTCGCACTCTGGGAATGAATTGTTGAATGTTTATACTCCAATTCACGCTCTGGGAAGTTGGAGTCCGTTCGCGCTCTGGGAACGAATTATTGAATGTTTATACTCCAATTCACGCTCTGGGAAGTTGGAGTCCGTTCGCGCTCTGGGAACGAATTGTTGAATGTTTATACTCCAATTCAGGCTCTCGGAAGTTGGAGTCCGTTCGCGCTCTGGGAACGAATTATTGAATGTTTATACTCCAATTCACACTCTGGGAAGTTGGAGTCCGTTTGCGCTCTGGGAACGAGTTATTGGTAGGACTGTCGTGTGTTGGTCCAGTTCAGCCTTTGGTGCGTTGGCTTGCCCCTGAGCTGGGGTTTCGCTTAGTGAGTGGCCAGTCGTATCACAGTCACTCGCTATTTGAATAAATTCCATTGTTTGATGGAACTTAGCTCTTCGTGTGTCGTGATCGTTGAACGTTGTATTCGATGAATCACAGCTCTAGCTTGAAGAGATAGTATTTTATTGCTGAAATAAGAAAATATGGCAAAGTCAGTGCCTTATTACAAATTCAAATTTCAGAATGTAAAGGAAATTGCAAAGTATTCATAGATTGAATGAGTCTGTCATGTGTGACAGTGACGAAGGTCTTCGTCGTTCCAGGCTCCTGAGTAAGCTGGTCCGCCACTGATGGCGTTTATCACCAATCTTCCACGGGGACAAGTCGAGTCCTCCTGTCTCGGTCGATTGTGTTCATTGTTTTGATTTGATGAGCCCGCTTCTCTGGGCTGCGGCGTCCGCACAAACTGTTCTAGTTTCCTTTCTCTGATCAGTTTTTCAACGAGGTCCTGTAAGTGACTACACTCATTCGTATTGTGCCCGAAGCTTTCATGGAACCTGCAAAACTTCCCTGTCTGGATTTGTCTCTCTGACGACGGTCTTGGTGCAGGTTTTTGATATTGAATCGTATCACAGGTTTGTAAGTACAAGTCCTCCATTGATGTATTCAGAGGAGTGTAACTGTCAAACATTGGGTTCTTGCGCTGCGGGCTAGGATTTTGATCTCGTTTCCTGGTTTGATTCACGCTCTCTCTTCGTCGAGCTTGTTTGTTTCTGACATTCAACTGAACTTTTCCGGAGCTCTCACCGGACTGTTTGATTGCAACATTGCTTTGGATCCCTTCCGTACTTGGCCCGGTATCGGTTTGCTTCCTAGACTGTTTCGCATCTTCTCGACTCAGGAATTGAGCCGCTTTGGCATGGAAACGGTCCAACGATGCGGGTGGTTTTCCAGCTAACCAGTTGCCAAACTTAGAATCGGGGTCGATCCCTTTAGTCAACGCCATAAGGATGGAGTTATCGTTTGGATTGCTGATCTCCGCACGTGCGGTATGGAATCTCTCCAAGTATTTCCTGAGCGTCTCTCCAGGAGCTTGGGTGACGCTGGACAGAGTGTTGACATCTTTTGGCCTTGCGACGTGCATGCGGAATTGCTCAACGAATTTTGTGGCTAACTGGTCGAATGAAGAGATGGATCGAGGTGGCAGTCGGGTGAACCACATGGTAGCGATGCCCACCAAGGATATGGGAAAACTACGACATTTCACTGCATCGTCAGCCCTGGCAGCAGTCATCGACCATTCATATTTTAGAATATGTTGGTTGGGGTCGGAGTTTCCCTCGTACATGGGTAGAGTTGGCATTCGGAATCGCCGTGGGGGTTCGGCAGTAAGGATATCGTCCGTAAAAGGAGTGTGGCTTCAGGAGACCCCCCAATCGTCACTTGTGAATCCCTGGCTTTCACGGATCATCTGACGTATCATAGTTGAAAGATCCGGCATTTGCGCCGGAGTATGATCACGTTCCATACTTTGGGTTTGAACCGGATATCGTCGACGGTCCATGTCTTGCCTCCTTGGCTCATAGTCCTCCAGGACGTACGGTTCGGGAGTACATCCGCTATGACGACGGTCCAGGTCCGACTGATCTTGGGCGTCGACCCCTGGTTCAGCCACAACGTTAGTGGTGCAGTATTCTGTGGTGCGATGAGGAACGGCACCTCCTCGGGAGGAGGGTCCGGTTTGAAAACTGGCTGACAGACCAACTCTCAGTTGTCCGACGGTCAATGCCGGTTGATTTCCAGTGACTGGCATGCGACTCCCATATAGTTGGGGTCGTGGTGATCGACTGTGGTAATCAGAAGATGAAGAACTTTCGCTGGAGGAGCGAGAAGCATGATCTCTCGTGGATCTCTTTCGTTTCTGGCGATCCAGCTTGTTGATTAGCTCAGCGTTAGCGCGTAGCTGTTCTTCTAGTTGCTGCTGACTCTAGGTCAGCTCTTGGAGTAGCAACCGCAACTCTTGTCGGGTAACCGGACCTGATGGTTCAGAGTGCCCAGTAGCATCCTGATTAGATGGAGGTGGCGGCACAGGAATCTGTCGATCCTGCTCTTCTTGATTAACAGCATTTGAGGTGGTTCTTGTGCTAACCATCTCGAAGGTTGAATTCCTTTCCTAGACTTTATGCAAATCTGTATAGAAGGGAAGGGAGTTGGATTTAATGATTTGGATCTCTCTCTTAGATTTATTCAATCCGGTATCGATGACAGATCCAAAGAGCAGGAGAAAATCGGGGTTTTCTCGGCGAAAGCACCAAAGTGTTTGCACCAAAATTGGTCACAACACTCTTCGGGAGTCGTTGAAGAGATAATAGTGAAGAATGTAAATTCAAAACAGATATTATCTAACAAAAACTCCAATCAACAGTAAAGTAAATGCGTAGACAAGCGATTTATAGTGGTTCGGCGTGTTGCCAACGTCCACTGTGAAGTTTTTTGATGTTTTATTGATTCTCTTTCAATGTTTACAAGCGGTTACAGCAAGCAACAGCAGGTTACAACTGAAAACTCGAAATCAACAGCTAGTATACAATGTAGAATGATGAAGATCTCAGTCCGGCAGAGTCTGGGCGCTTGAGAGTCAAAAGATCCCCTTTTTGTTGGATCTGGGGCTCTATTTATAGGCGTAGGATGCTGATATTTCGCTGGAAACTCGGGAGACCAATTCTGGCACATGAGGGGGCCCACGCGCCCGGCCTCAGGAAATTTGAGCCCACTTTGGCATCGATTCGAACTCCATTCGAATCGATCATAAAATCATCCAATCGATGTGAAATTTGGTGTGGACATTCTTCAACATGAATGCAGGCTTCTGTGAAAATTTCGTGGCATTTGGATCAGTGGATTGAGAGATATGATGGATTCGAGATGGGGTTCATTGTGTGGCTGTTTGGTTCGAAACCATCCATTCGAACCGATGGTCTCGAACCAATGGTGGCACGCGCCTTCGTGGTGACGTGGAGCGCAAACCTCGAACCGATCCGGTCTTCACTCCGAGTTGACCGCTTTGACTCCATGTATCTCGGCGCATTCGAACCGATGGATGACACGTCATCATGGCTAGTTGACCCAGTGGATTCGAATGAAGCTTCATAGATGGGTTCGAACAAGGCTCCAATAACGGGTTCGAACAACTGATGCTCGGTGGATTTGAACAAGGATTCTTTGGATGGATACGAGCTTTGCAACCCCTCCATGGACACGAGGTCCATCGATACGAACTAGATGGGTTCGAGGTTGATGGATTCGAACCGAGGCATTCCGATGGGTTCAAATCCATCGATTCGAAGGTGATCGATTCGAATGGCGTTTGACGATGGGTTCGAAGACACCTACCTTGATGGGTTCGAAACCAGTGCTTTCCCCTTCAAGTTGAATCGATCATAACTTGAGCGTATGAACTCGGATTGACTCGAAATTTGAGATGAAGGCTTCTATGGTCTTTCTTGTCTTGTCCTATAAATTGTAGCATAATTCGGACTCGGACAAAATTCAGCGATATCCATAGCGAAACGAAGCATGGCCAATCTCTGATACGAACTATCCTTTGTTTTTGATCGTTCTTTTGGTATCACGGCTTTGCCAAAAAGCGGGATAACAATATAAATATACACACACAAATCAAATTTAACTCCTTAATTCGAATTATTTTGTAAAAAAAATTCAAAAGATATATATACATATAGGTGAGTTTTAAAACTTTTATTCTTGATTTCTATACATATATATATATATATATTTCTTGGTTTATAAAGCTTTTGTAAATTTATTTATTAAATCAATTTTTTTATTTCCAATATATAAATATATATTTTTAATTTCAAAATCACATTTTATTTATAATATATCTTATTAAATTTCAAAAGGTAAATATTTTATATTCATTCTTGTTTTAAATTTTAAATTCAAGTCGTTGTACAAATCATAACTTTTTAAAGAAATTAATTTCAAAGTTTAGTTGTATTTTAATAATAAACACATATATATATATTATATATGTATATAAGTCTTTAGAATAAAGGTTTAACTTCAAACAACTTTTTAAAAATCCATTTCGTAAAATTAAATCCAGATATCTTTATATTATTTTTTATTTATATTCCCTTTTATAACTATTTATACATCTTTAAGAAAAATAATTCTTATATTGATCTTAAATCCTATCTTCCCAATCACAACGTATATATTTACATACATGTATATATAATAGAAAAAAAATCTCTACTAGTTTATAAAATTCTTAAATCCAAATTATTTCTCAGAATATTTATTCTTGAATTTCAAATTCCAGATTCAATTTAAAAACCCATTAATATACATATATATAAATTTTAAAGCTTTTATTAATTCCTGTTTTCACAATCTATTTGTAAAACCCACATTTTAATTGTTTTTGGAGAAAATCAAATAAATTTTACCAATTAACCTCACAATTTAATTCAAATTTTTATATTAATTATCAATTGTTTAAAAGTTTAATTCCAATGATCAAATTAGTATTAAATTAGTTTGGCCTTAAAATCAGGAATGTTACAGGCAATCTTCGAAGTCTGTGGATTTTGGCAATCGCATTGCGGACCGGACTTGCTTAAGTTCAGTATTAATGGTGGTTCGAGCTTATTGGATTGGAGGCTTTGAAGCTTTTGGGTTGAGCTACTTGGTTTTAAAGCATTGGAGATGGAGTTGAAGTATTGGATTCTCAGTCTCTCTCTTTCTCTTTCTATTGAAGTTAATATCGGTGTTCCTCTGTTGAAGTTTTCTTCCATTGTTGTTTATCTTTTGGCTCTGATTGTGTTGGGCATCTATTGTATCAAATTGTATCAGATATTGTATCCATTGTTGTATCAATAAAATTATTAGTTTCTGTTTCCGCTATGTTGTTGTACTTAATGTGTTATAAGCTCCGGCGAACTAGATTCGACATTTGAATCTGTGGCATTCGAATACGGGTGATGTATTTGGGTATCGATTTTCGAAGGTCGAGTCAGGATCGTTATAATGATATGATTTCAATGTTCTAACAAGTATTTGAATGCAGGAGAAGAGAAGGAAATAAAACTACATGGGTTTGATCCCTCAAAAGGGGTACCATAAGAAGTCTTTTCCTTCGTAATAGCTACCGATCCTACGATCATAGCATACCGGATTAGGCATAGTTCAAACATAGTTGAAACCTTTTACCTTTTATTTTTTATATATTTGTACATTTAAGAAGTTGTGAGAAGGAGCAGAAAAGGAAATGGAAAAGACGATGTATGCTATATATGGGTAGCTGATTTGGTATATTCTTTTATATAATTATTACATTGTTCATAAGCTAATGATCATTGTATTATTGAAATGTAAAATTGATGTGATAATGTTGTATAATAATTATATAATTGAGATGATATTCATCTATATTGATGTTTTATTTCGCTATGAGCTTCTCCATTTTTGTTCGTTACTATAAAATTTTAATTTTCTGTATACACAATCCACTGTCCCTAATGTCTGAATTTATTACAAACTTATTTTGATGCTGTTTATAATTGAATTCAAATGTTAAAAATAGTGGGTCATCATAAGTAGTAGTCGGGGTTTATTAATTAAGAGAGTACAAGAGGAGAAGAGTTGGAATCTTATAGGACGTTCCAGATCAAGAAAGCCTGAAAACAACTAGAGAGGAAAGTCCAAAAATGAGAAGTGTCGCCATTTTAAGAAACAAGGTCATCATATGAGAGATTGTCTGGATATAAAGAGGAAGATTGAGGATGGATCTTTATTGATTTCCATGAAAATGACTATATCTAATGATATATTGACTGCAGCAACATCGGCTGTTTAAGCCCATTATATGCTTGATTCAGAGGCATCATTCCACATTACACTAAATATGGATTACTTCAGCTCTTTTGTTAGAAAGGAGAGAAGTGTAATTCTATGGAAAATGATGCTTGTTGTAGAGCCAAAGAAGAGGGTACAGTATGGATTCACACATTTGATGGAGTGATTCTCACATTGATAGATGCCCACTATGTTCAAGGCCTTTGGAAGTCTTTGATACCTGGCATTCATGGGATGGAAGGTGACTATAGATAATGAAACTCTAAAGGTTTCTAAAGTTTGCTAGTTTTGATGAAGAGTGATGTGTTAAGGAATCTATATCTATTAAAAGGAACCACTGTTTGTAGAGTGCCTTATGATGGAGTAGATTGTTCTCAAGATTTAGATGCCCTTGGATTTTGTAATCTTAGATTGGGTCATATTCGGAGAAGGACTTGGAGTTGCTTTGCAAATGGAAGATGATCAAAGAAGAAAGCTTTGATAAATTAGATTTTTACCAAAAGTGCATGTTGGAAAAGCAGAGAATGCATCTTTCGAAGTTGGACTTCGTTGATCAGAGAGAGTGATTGATAATGTGCATACAGATGTTTAGGGACCAGCAGCCACCGCTTCCATTGGGGGAGCGAAGTATTTTATTTCCTTCATTGACGACATTTCTCGAAATGTTGTATGTGATGAAGACCGAATCAGAAAGTTTTTATAAATTTAATACTAAGAAAACAATAGTTGAGAACCAATCAGGTTGCAAGTTGACAGTGTTTAGATTTAATAATGGCAGTGAAATCTCCAGGGAGTTCATCAATCTCTATAAGCAACATGGTATTCGTACACATTTCACTACACATAGTGACCTGCAATCCAATGTGGCTGGTGAGAGGATGAATCAAATTCTACTTGAGAAGGCATGTTACTTGAGATTAAAGGTAGGCTTATCTAGAGGCATTTGGGTTGAGGCTTTATCAATCATATATCGAATTCCTTGCTCAGCCATAGATGGAAAGACTCCTTAAGTAAAGTTGAGAGGTAAAGCATTGTATCTTGGTTATTTTCATTTTTTTGTCTTGTGTATGTGCACCATACGGATGATGATAAGTTGGAGAATAGAACATAAATATGATGTCATATTTGTGGATGCATAGATGGAGTTAAAAGGTATCACGTTTGGAACCTTGTTGATAGGAAGATTATGCATTCCAAGCATGTTAGATTTGGTGAGTCTGCAATGTCCTAATATAAAGAAGATTTACCCACCACATCAATTGATTCTGATAGGCTAAGGTGATGGAAGATTCCCTCATATTTCAACCTAATAGTAGAGTTGTAGTTGTTGTTGAAAGAGATGAAGATGCAGTTGATGAGACGTCATAGAGTAATTCACGTGTGCTTTCTAGTAGTGTTGGTGATGTGCATGAAACTATAGAAAGTTCAACTCAAGATGGACCTGAAAGAAGTTAGGCGATGTACCTACTCGGGCAATCATAGGACTATTAGGCCACCTAGTTGGTATATTGATTGTAGTATGCAAGCCTCGGTTTTGTTAATCTGTTTGACTATGCCCTATATGTGGTTTATGATGAGCCATTTGATATTGAAAAAGCTACAAGCAAAGTGTTTGCTAGAAGTGGATTTGCGCTACAAAAGAGGAGTTAGACTCATTGAAGAAGAACAAGACCTAGGAGTAGGTATTACCTCCTCAAGGAAGCCAAGTCATAGGTTGCAAGCGGGTGTTTAAGGTGGAGTATGATGGGAGATACAAGGCTAGATTAGTTGCAAGGAGTTTTCTTAAAGAAAAGAAATGGAGTATGATGATAATTTTACTCCTATAGTGGGACATGCCATCATCTAGATGTTGCCTTCCACAGTGGCTACACATGACTTGCATTTGGGGCAACTTGATGTGAGGACTGCTTTCTTGTATGGTGAGTAAGAGGAGACCATTTGAATGAAGCAGTCAGACGGCTTTGTTGTAAGTGGGAAATAGGATTGAGTTTGCAAGTTGAACAAGTTTGTTTATGGACTTAAATTGAATTTGGAGATATCTTAAACTGAGTTTATAAAGTTTATTTATTATTTAATTTAAAATGAGTTTCCATAAGCAATAATATGGTTTTTGTAAAAATTATAGTGTTTTGAGTAAGTAACAAAGTAATGCATTTTGAAGAGTTTATTGAAAAAATATTACTATTATTGTTTGAGCAATACAATAATTTTTTTGAAATAATAATAATAATAGGAAAGGTAAGTTTCCGAAAGTATTTTGGGTTCATTTATTACTGTGTTGAGGTAAATAGAAATAAAAAGAGTTTTGAAGTTTAATATTAATTATTGTTACTTTTGAGATAAATAGTTATCAAATTGATTTTGAGAAATACTAAAGAGGTTTAATATGTTATTATTTTGACTTAAAATAGTAATATCATTGACTTGAAAAGTAATTTGATGTAAAGTACTATTTTTGATTGGAAATACAATATTTTAAGGATTTTGAAGTATATGATCATTTTGGTAGAATATCGTTGTTTTAAGATAAATAAAGAAGACTTTTATAATAAATAATACTAAAAATGGTTTTATACTTAAGGGAAAACAATGGCTAAAAAAATACCATGTTTTGGGTGAAAGTTATATGCGATTGTTGGTTGATTTTATTTACCACATATGTTGTTTTATAACGATGAGATCGCATTTGGATGTGTGTGCAATATTTTTCCATTGTTACTACGTTCTGTGTAGTTAATATATTCTTATTGTGTTGCTGTTTTTTCGTGATTTAGTGCACATTTGGTGATTTAGTGCTTGTGTTACTAATATAGTGGGTTAGTACATATTTGATTGATCTCTACTTACGTTGATAGTGTATCACTAATAGTTGATTATTAGTGTAAGTGTGAGTATATATGTTATGATTTGTCTATTTCATGTTTGGAATTTATATTATGTGTTGTCAAATATTAGTAATGTTTAATGACTATGTGTGCTATTATTTTTGCTACCCTATTTAACAATGATTAATTGTACTAGTTAGTAGAAGTAGTTTTTCCTGCTTGCATTGGTTATAGTGGTAGCATGGATGTTGTGTTTGTTATGTGTTTATGACTATTTAGATATAGGAGAAGAGCAGGAAATAAAACTATGAGGACTTGATCCTCCAAAAGGTGTACGTAGGCAGATTTTTTCTATACAACAATCACCGGTTACCTTAAGGTGGGATGTATAGAAATTGGCACATCCCCTAAAATAGTTGATACCTTTTCTTTAAACACACACATACGCACAAAAATATGGAGTTACCACTGGGAATAGAAGAGGAAATAGAATTATGGATTATTAGATTATATCGCGAATAGTTGATTTGGTATATTATTTTATACTGTGCTTATATCATTATGAGTTAATGATGGACATAATCAAAAGTAAATTAATGTGATGATATTGTAAAATAATTATATTAAATGAATTAATGTTCATTTATATTGAAGATTTATTCCGCTGTGAGGTTTTTCTCCCCTTTCTTAGTTATATAAATTTTGATCTTTAAAACAAATGATCCATTGCTTTTAATATTAGAAATTAGTTGCAATTGCATTTTGTTGCATATGTAATTGATTCAAATGTTGAAAATAGTGGAGTGTTATAATCGATATATGCATAATTTTAAATCCTAATATCTACTTGTGTGTGTGTATTAACCATGCTATTATTTGTCATATCATTTAGTAATACTCTGTCCATCATTGTTACATGTGTGAATATATATTAGATAGCTTTACACATGTATACATTAAATACATATTTAATTGGTAAGAGTGATTTACATAAAACAAAATATTCAAACAAATTATGATTTTATTAATACTACTTGATTGAATCTAATCTTATTAGTTGATATCATAACCTAATGTTTTTAGTAGATCTTGTAGGCACATTAAGATTAAATTAAGGATATATTATAAAATTTACTCATTTCACTTACGGTGAATTTGGCCGTTCCAACAATGAAGCATTTGTATCTGCAGCTGATTAAATATTTTTTTAGAATAATTCTATTTGTATTAATCTATTGTATTTAAAACATAACTAATATCTAATATATATATATAACAAGAAAAAAATAAAAAGACCTAGTTTATTTTGAAAAAGATACATCAAAAGAGTTAAGTTATATAATTTAATTACATGTTACCCGTAGAGCACGACCTAATTACAGGTTTATCCATAGAGCACAATCTTTAACTATATCCAAAAGGAGAAAAACCGAAGGTGACAGAGGCTATACATGAGAGCAATATTAATCTCATGGATTTGAACAAATGGGAGCAAGTTTGGGCCGTTCTTTTACGCTTAAGTGCTCTATTAAATCATTAGTCTCAGAATAACACTTCAAATCCATCTCGAAAAGAAAAAGAGCACGGCACCGGATTTTAATATGTTTTCCAACATTAAATGTGGATGATTTGGCAAATCTTGGTGCAAGCACTACAAGAAGGCTGGCTATAGCGGCAGCCTTTTATGTCGGCTTGCGACAGCTAAAATAAGCGGCCGTCGCTAGCCATCGCAAGTCGACGCAAGCTACGAATATACAGCACAACCCGCAAACAACAAAATCATTATTTCCTACCAAAAGCTAAATCCCTAAAACAATGAATAATTACCCTCCCTAGCCGCCACAAGTCACCTTGAGTCACCTCGAGCCGCCCAAACCCACCAAAGCTCCCTGATAACTCCTTTCTCTCGAATTTCAGAATAATCTAGATACGATTAAAACCATGATTTCAAAAATTGGTTGATTACGTGTTGGAAATTGTTGATTATTCAGTATTAATTGATGATAAATAATGTATTAGTTGATTTGGAGATATAGTCAAAACCTAATTATGAAAATTAATTGTTTATTGTTTTGAAATTGATGATTATTGCATATTAGTTAATGATAATAGTGTTTTAGTTGATTTGGGGATATTAATTACTGGTTTGATTATTTAATCTGTAATTAAAAATTAAAGTTGATTTAAAATCCAACATTTAGTGTATTATTATTGATTAATATGCTTATTGATAAGTTTACATGAATGTTTGTTATAGTTTAGAACAATGTTTGTTACAGTTTATGCGAAAATTAGTGTATAATTATTGTTCAATAAGCTACTATATTGGTACGGTTAAACATAAGTAATATTTTTTAACTAAATAGTGTGTGTTAATTATAACTGTTAGTGGTTAGTATAAAAGAAATTAATTTTAATTTATTATAACTGCAAACTTCAAATTTTGGTTTACAAAATCGGTAAAGTAAAAAACTTAAACAGTTAACTGAATTTTAAAATATGTTCTAAAAATTCAAATTTAGTTAATAAAATATTACAATAGTTGAATGAATTATAAAATTAAGAAATGAAGTGAAATAATAAATTAATAAATAATAAATTTTGGTTTGAAATAATAAAAAAATTGAAACAAATATTATACTAAAATCGACGCTATCCTTTTGCATCGGCCAGCAACGGCTAGAATAAGCGGCCAACGCTAGCCGTCGGTCGTCAACGCTAGAATTTCTGCTATGTTTCTTTAATATAATGGAGCAATTAGCTATTTATCTTCTATCCGAAGCATTTCTTTGAGGTCTTGTGCAATATGAATGGGTGTATCCATTTGAGAGGTAATATTGAATATCCTTAATATTAATTTTAGTTTAAAATTATGATAAAATTCATATTTAAATAAGTAAATTTAAATTAAATTAATTTTGTGATAGGTACTTGAATCATCTAAAGAAAAAAGTTAGACGAAAAGCACGAGTTAAAGGTTCGTGTTCCAAATCATATCTTGAAGAAGAAGCTTCATTTTCTCCTCTCATTACTTCAGTGACCATATAAACTTATCATTTGTAAGTGTTCCTCGTAATGATGAAGCCGTTGAACAACTTTCTTCTCAAACAACGTTATATGTTTTTAGACAACATGGCCGACCTACTGAAAATGTGTGGAAATATGGTTAGATGATGGAGATTGCCATGTAACACACACATATGTTCTTCTTAACTGTGCGGAAGTTGCACCATTTGTGAGCTAGTAATAAACTCATATTTATTTCAAGTGTAAAGAACCAAATATTTAGCCCTCGAAAATCGACGCTAATGCATCCACTGTATTACATACCGAGAAATCAAATGTCGAAAAACTTGATTGTTAAGGAAAGAGAAAGAAGGAAGGAGATAAAAGGGAAACTAAACAACACAGAATCTCATAGCGGAAAAAATAATCTATAACATAAAACGAATCTTTGCACAAAATGAAAACTGCAATATGTGTCTATACAAACATCAATCAGAGTATATTAACAATTTCAGCTTGGATAGTTGAAATGACCCGCAAATCCGTACCCCTTGAGTCCACACTATTCTACCTAAATCAACTCAAGTTGTACAGAAATACGAACCATTTGGGTTAAAGAAGAAGAGGTAGAAGAAGGAAATTGAAAACAACAACAGAATCTGACCATCGCAGCGGAATAAAATATAATAGATAATAAATTATCTTTACTCAAATCAAATATCTCTGTTTATATATTACATCATTAGAATACATCAATCACAGCTCAACATCAATATCATACAATGGATACACAACAACTCAAACACAGCGGAATATATATATATAGGTAAACAAGTACGGAAGTAGGTATCGTCATCCTGCCCGTCTCCTGAGCTCCATAGCATCATATCCTGTATCCTATAATACTCGGTCTGACCCGAGCATTACAGTTAAATAACACCCGAGTCAGTCTGGATTACCAGCGTGAGAAACCACACTCAATTTATTATTAAAGTTTCAAAAAAATCCTTTGAAAAACAAAAGCATCTCGTAAGACCACGCCACAAATAAACATGTCGGGTTTTTACCTTACGATAGCTAAAACAATTTTTATAGAAATCCTCTGATATTATAATAGGGTCTATATACAAATACTTATAAAATAGCCGAAATTGTTACATGATTAAATTCCAGCTACTAGCCACAGAGTGGGTAATACAAACAAAACTCGTACAAGGCTCGTAGGGACAATGGATTTCCAACTAATGACTAGGCACTGGAGTACCATCTGTCACAGTATGGGGTCTAGATCACCGTACCGAGGAGTACGCCCGCTCCCCTGCAACACAAGGCCGGGACTACCCCTTACTGGATAATCCCGAGTGAGACCACCCCGCGGTTGGGATCAGCAACCGCCCACTAAGCCTAAATAAAAAGGGACATCTAGACTGGAATGACCTCACCCTGGATGCTACTCACCTAGCCTTGCTGCATATCCCCTGATTTTCAGTCATTCCCATTTGATGAGGCTTGAGGCAAAGCGTTACCTTTTTAGAACATATTCCTTAGAATGCCCATCGTACACCTGACGATGTTTCGCAAGCATTCATCCATACAAGTCCGTCCCGGGTTCGAACGGAACCGAAGGCACTGTTCCTACTACATCCATTTTGGAAATATCCTCAGGATTAGTAGCGACTAGCCCTTGCACTTCACTGCTCCATCTTCGAATCCAAAATCGTTTTCCACGAAACGTACAAACCGGATCGAAGTGGTTTTCGAGAAATAAATCTCGATCCCGGTCTCTTCGAAACGATCAACGCATTTGTCCAATATTGATAGTCGGTTATTTAACTATCAATTAATATTCACAAACAACCATCCAACAAAAAATAATTTCCCAAATTATTTATTTATCTCAAAATATCTTGACAAGATATATTTCTATTTTCAATCCTTTGAAAACAGTTTCAAAACTATCTTTTTTTCAGAATAAACTTTCCCAAATATTTCCTATCTCCGCTGAAATTACCAAGCACAAAACTAGATTTTAAAAATAATTTTTAAACACTTTACTGTGAAATATATACCTTTAAAACATTTAAGTTAAACTATTCCAATAACTTGTAAAAAATACCTTCTATATGAATATTTGAAAATAAAGTTACTTAATAAAATATACAACTAGATTTACACTTTTAAAACAAATACTAAATCACTCTTTAAATAGTTATTGTTATAATAGATTAAAAGGAAATACTTACTTTAGAAATCAAATATTAGAAATAATAAATTTTACAAAACTTGCTTTCTATAAAAACAACTTTAAACCATTAAATTAATTTTTAAAGATTTACTTTTTAAAACATGTACTTGGCTATCCAGAGAAAATCCCAACTTCAATCACTTAAATCAATTTCCCCAAATTGATTTCCAATTTATTTTATTTGAAATAAATTTCTTTAATTACCTAATTCATTTCAAAATTCATTAAGTATGGACTTAATTATTGTTGTTATTATTATTATTATTTTCCTTTTGATTTTAAAACTTTTAACTGAAATATACAAATTCTAGATTTTTCCCAACTTTTTCCTTTATTCTTTCAATAATTTAAATCTTAGCTTTTAAATAAATGTTTTGTTCTTTTAAATAATAACACTGAATTTTAAAATTCATCAACTTCCTGTTTATTCAAATTTTCCTTTCCATTCTCAAGATTCAATTATTAGAATTTTAAAGTTACTTTATTTCTTTTCCAAGTCATTCTTAAATTTATTCTATAATTAATTTACTTGTAATTTCGCTTCCTTTATTTTCATTCAAAAATCAAATTTATATTTTGGTAATTCATTATTCTCAATTATATCAACCAAGCCATAGCATTCCATACTTCCACATAATTCATCATAGAATATCCAATAACCAGAGCAGAGAATATTAAATAATTCAAATAAAAGTTCAGGGGTCCAGTTGGATCCCTCCAACCTGTTTTCCCTGCATCCACAGACATTAGCATCACAAAATATACCAACTTCAAATTATACTATACTATATCACATCAATCAATTCAACCATACAAGAAATTATTTAAATTTAAATTTAAACTGAGTGAGATTAACTCACCTTATTCCGTTTGCAACCCATTTCCAAACCAGCTTGTTTCGTCCCAATTCTTCACAATTAACCTTGTATAAACCATTTTACATTTTATTAATATTTGAGCTTATTGAACAATTTCTTCTCTCTGATAATTTTACTTAGCTAATTATTTATTTAAATTACTTTTCCTTTAATAAAATACCCTTTGGTAACAAAAACAAATAAATGAGCTTTATTAACAAATTAATTACCATTAAATAAATAACTCAACTAATAATTTAGTTAAACCAATTTTTCTTTTACAATTTCTTTTAGTAACTAAGTAATTTAAATAAGTTTATTAATCATCTAAATCACTAATATACATTATTAAGTAACCTTGCAGATTTCATTTCTAAACTGCATATAAATATATATTTTCCATTTTCCAAACTGCATATAAAAATAATTTATATGGGTTTTAAGCATATTATCTTTATATACCCTTATTTTTTTGTTTTTTGTTATATATATATTTTCCTAAATCTCATATATATATTTACTTCTTCTTCTTTTTTTTATAAATTGGTAAAATAAGAAATCCGGGTTTAACATCCGTTCTCTACGAATACACAGCATTATACTATCGTATTAAATTTAATAGAAAATAAATCGAGTTTACCTTGCCCTTATCCATCGAAATGGAGCTCGCTGTCACCATACCCCAACGCCCCGAGCTATTGTAAGCAACCACCGTCGTTCTCCCTCCACGCCACCACCTCCACGCTGCCATAGCCAAAACGAACTCAAGCCCTCTCGCGCGACACGCCCTAAATCCATCGCCAACTCACGCAAATTGCCGCAGCCCCAAAACGCGCAAACGAAACCATCTTAAACCCCTAGATACATCGAATCCCCCCCCCCCCTTGCCAGAGACGGCCTCCACCTTTGCTCTGAGATCGCGACTCGATTTGCAAAAAATCCGGACTTGAAAGGAACCGCGCGGCCATGGGTGATGGGAAGATGGCACGCGATTTTGTTTTTGATTTATGGACATTTTCGTTTTGAAAACGTGGGCTTCGGCCTGAACAAATTTAAATCAAAAATGTTTTTCTCTGAATGAATTTTGAAGAGGGAGTTGTAGATTCGGCCATTGAAATTTTATAAACAAACTGTCTTGTTTTTTTTTGTTTTTAAACATAAAGAAGGGCTTTGATAAAAAAAATGACGAGTGTTGAAGTACATGGGAAGATAAAGGAAGACTTGGCGTACACAAGAAGCTTAATTAATTAAATTAAATTTCATTAACTTATAATCAATTAAATTTTCCACGTTTATATATCGTACACTCACACACTAACTTCGATCAATACGAAATTTGAAATCCGATAATAATTCAATATTACGGACCCAATGGAACTGGTTTCGTCAAATTCCGAGACTGTGCCTCAGAAAGCTATTTTAAAATTCAATTTAAACGATACAAATTTCAAAACTTAACAAACCATTTTTAAATTTGATTTCATCACTCCTATTCTCTTCAGTATTATCAATATAAATTCTACAAGCCTTCAAATTATTTTTAATAGGCTTAGGATTCCAGATTCAGTATTTTACCCAACTTCAAATTGTTTAATTCAACAATTTAATTGTCAAATAAATTATGATATTCATAATTTAAGTTAATAATTAACCTTTAAATATTTAAAATCAATTAAATATTCTGATTACAAATGCTTAAAAATTTCGGGTCATCACATTCTTCCCTCCTTAAAAGAATTTCGTCCCCGAAATTACAAGTTAGGAAGAATGGTCCAATACTCATTTACTTTTCCCAAAACCAATCGGTTCTTAACAATTCAACATCTTACCAACTATCATTTTAATAGAAGGCCCATTACAATTCTTACTAACTTCCCAAACTTTTCCAAAACCTTCCATAGTTTTCAAATAACTTACTTGTTCAGCTACTCAAATTATAATTCAAAACTAAAATTTTGAATTATCAAAATTTTCTCAGAATTTTTCTAACTCCCTAAATTCCCGAAAATTTTTGCTAGTGTCTCCTTTGCGCGGCTAGCTAGGTACAACTACAAAATGGCTCTACGGCCTCCCAAATCCAAAAAGAAAACAAAAGGCCAAGTGGCTCAATCCAAATTCCCAATCAAATTCACACCAAATTTAAATTCATACCTTTTTTTCGAGCATTTCAAATTTTTATCTTTAGAAATCAATCCAATTCTCTTTTCCCTTTATATTACCTACATATCCTGCTTAGCACTAATATCCAATCACAATATTCAAAAACATTTTATCGACTTCTTTATCAGATGTCAATATCTATTCATCCAAATATTAACTTACGAATATATTTGTAATATCAGTTTTCGACCAAGAATTCACCATTCCTTTCTTAAATTTAGTATAAGCAATTTATATGCTTCTTATATTCCCTTTCATCTTACCACTTAAGTTTATATCTATTTCTATTCAATTTAGTTTTCACATTCCATATGAATTTAAATTATTTTCAACTTTGAACATTTAATTTTATCTTCCATTTATAACTAATTTATGTCGTTGTTTTAATTAGCTTCATTTACTAATTTATTTCAATTTCCAGTTTGAATACGTTTGTCATTAACAAAATTTTCCAAAAATTTCAAAAAAATTCTAACTCTCAAATTTTCTGAAATTTTTTGGCAGAGTCTCCTTTGTACGGAGGAGCTTTTGCAATTTGACAAAAGAGATAAATATATATACATCGACCCACCCGGTCGGAAAAACCAAAAACAGTTCATATTGCCTATTTTATTGCGTTGGCGTACCTTATTTAGCATTTTTAAGCAAGCGGCTTATTAATTTTAGCAAATAGCATAACCAAATCCAGCCACACGGCTCCCAGGTACCTGTACTTACTCAATTTAAACATGTAAGTGTCATATAAATAAAGTTTATTAACATTTCACTCTTTTCTAAACAATTACAACGCATGAATATGAAAAGCAATGTAACTAAACAACGTTTATAAGCAACTTATATGGTTTTTAACACTTACACAATTGTTTCAACCAATCCATACGCCATTTCATTTAATTTTAATGGTTTACAATACCATTTCTTACCTTCAATTTATTTTAACTCCAAACAAGCTCATATTCAATTCAATTGATTTCAAAATCAATTCTATTTCACTTTTATCAATTCATAGCATCTTAATTACTTCCATTTTCATCCAATGACAATTTCTTCCATGCAATTCGACGAGATTTATGTGAATAAATACGTATTTATGCTTATAATCAATTTAAATTGATTTCAACTCAATTTATACTTAATTCTATTCCATTTTCAATTTATTCACAATCCATATATTCTCATTTTCATTGCATTTCAGATTTGAATCCATTCACTTGCATTTCATTTTATTAACCAAACTAGTTTATTCAAAACCATTAACAATTTAGGTTCATCTTCATTGCCAATTAAATTTCCTTTTTATTTTAATTCATTCACGACCATTTATTTAGCTCGACCAATTCCAAGCTTGCACATTACTATCCATTCCCGAATTAATTCAAACCAAGCTTTAATTAATGGTCTTCCAATTTTACTCGTAGTCGAGCTTCTAATTATTCTCAACTTAAGTTGATTTACTCAATTTATTTCACTTCCAACTTAAGTCCACTTCCATTTGATTCTTATTTATCCCATCCATTTATTTATTTAATATAATTAGTTTATCCACTCAATCCATTTTGAATTTTCATTTCCTTAAATATTATTTATAACCCACCAAATTCTATTTCGATTCAAATTTATTTTCATTTGATTTAAATCCAACCCAACATCATTACACTTAGTTTTAAGTTGAATTTAATCTAACTCTTCCATTTGTTTAGCTTAAGTCAATTTACTTTATTTTATACTTAAGCTCATTTTAATTTTACAAGTAAATTTTTCTCTTTTCTATTCAACTAAATTCTCTTTCAATTAAATCTCATTTTAATTTTGCAATTTCATTTAATTGGTTATTATAGAATTTAACTTTCCAGATACAACTCATCCAATTTATTACATGGCCATATCCAATTTATCTTCACTTATTTGGATTTTATTCGCAATTCAAACCATCACTATTTTAACCAAATTTCATTTTTATTCTATACCTTTCCAATTATATTTAATTTGTTAACATTTCACATTAAATTTTAATTAATAACTCAAGTTCTGAATCCACTATCCATTTTCAATTTACCACCGAATTTCATGAACTCACAATTCAGTTACATTTACTATGCTGACAATTCAAGTCGAATTCAATTTATAACTTGAGTTTTATTTCCAAACTTCATCATAAACTCACAATTCAATTTCATTACCTAATTTATTATCTAATTAGTCTTTTCCTCCAACTTATAATCTAGAACTTGATTTTAATCTCAAAATCTCTTCATTTAAATTTTCTTAAGTTCAAATTTATTTTAAAATTCAAGTTTTGATCTTCATTTTATTTTTCAATTCATCAAAAATATTTATTTTGGGTTTTTATCCCACTTTTTTTCAAATTTTATAAGTCGCAACTTACTATTTACACAATTCCATCCATCATAGGCTTGAATATATTCTTCTTTTAAGTTTAACTCATGCCTTATGCTTATTTATAACCCCAGCATATTTTGTTCCATGCATTTTGAATTCTTTTACATGTCATTCTAATTTATTTATTTCAATCCAATCCTTATTCATCTTCTTTTCCATTTGTTTCCATTCAATAACTCAATTGAATTTTTTTTTATTCCAATTCAATTTTATTTGAACTCGGTTTATTTAACTCAATTCGATTTCAACTTGAATCGAATACAACTGGATATTATTTTCAGTTTATTCAATTTATTTCAATCCAGTTAATTTTTAATTTTTAATTTTTTTTCTCTTTTTCCTATCCAAGTTAATTTCATTTTTAACCTTTCACTTTAAATTTACATTCCATTATTCAAAGCTTAAATTTCTTCCTGATTTATAAATCATCTCAATTTATAAGCTTACAACTATCTTGTAACAACCCGCATATTTATCGAGTTTATATTTAAATATTAAATCGTTAATCGGATTTTGGTCCGAAAAACTACTTTTTGCAAACGGTCAAATTAGGACTCGAGACCACTTCCATTGAGTTCGAAATGCCGTTTATAACTTTTTTAAGTATAAACATCGATAGGTTTGGAGTTAGTGAAATTTCACTAACTTTTCCCGCTTTGGACTTTGGGTTAGTTTAGCCTATTAAGCCCAAGTTCCAACCCCCTTCTCCTCACTCTTCATAAATTTCCTAACTAACCCAAGCTTTGGCATTAATGGTGAAGAGAATGGTAAATTAAAACTCCAAGCTCAAATTCAATTGCAACTCCAACATTCAACTCCAAATTCAAGTAGAAGATATTGGATTCAAGCTTTGGATTGCTTCTCCTTGCTTTCAAGCTTCATCTTCATAAATTTTAGTGCAAAGGTGAGATTTTTATCTCACAAATAATGATTCCCTATCACTTTTGCATGCACATTTGCCTTTGGTTTGGATTGGATTGGCGAAAAACTCCAATTTTTAGCATTTTTGGAAATTTCCTGCACTTAGCTCGTTCTGGCCACCTGAATCGTTCGGTGATAGGTCGTAAGGTCGCTGGGTCGTAGGTCGCAGGGCTTTAGGTCATTCTGGAAATATTGGCACTTCGGAGTTAGGTCGCTCGCAAGTTAACTCGTTAGGTCACTCGCGAGTTAATACCGTAGGTCGTTTGGCTTTTAGGTCATAGGTCGTGGGGAGTTAGGTCGTAGGCCGCTCGCCTTTATCCTCTGGCCATTTCGTCCCTAGGTCGCTTGACCTCTAGGTCGCGGGTACCCTTAGGTCGCTCGACCTTGTTTAGTGCTAGGTCGTTGGACCATTTAGGTCGTTCGACCCTTAGGTCGCGGGTTTTTAGGTCGCATGACCTTAGGTCGTTGGACCTCCTTAAGTACCAATAGGTCGCTGGACCTTAGGTCGTCCCACATTAGGTCGTTGCTGGCCTTAGGTCGCGTCACCTTGTTCAGACCGTAGGTCGTTAGGTCGTAAGACCTTAGGTCGTATACCCCCTAGGTCACTCTTCTATTTTAAACCCTTAGGTCGTTGGACCGCGAACACCACTAGGTCGCTTGACCCTTTAGACCCCTAGGTCGCAACCATTAGGTCGCTCGACCCTATTCCCCTTAGGTCGTTAGACCTCATTTTGTCTTCACTGGGTCGTACCGTTTTGGACGGGGCGCTGCCCCCTGGACCCCCGCGACCTGACCGGGCAGGTCGAACCCCGTAGCAGTGGCGTTGCCCCCGCACCTCCACCTTGGGGGGTTGCCACCCCCCCCGGACCCCCCCTCCGTAGGGGATCTTAGATGAAAGGTGCATTTTGAGCTGATTTCCTTGGATTTCATTCACGTCTTTGAACGTGAAGTTTTTGTGATTTGTCACTTTAATAAAATAAAGGTTTCAATACTAGTAGTAAATATCAAAACTCTTTCATCAAAACAATTTTAACTCTATTATCAATACCAAAGCTCTTTTCTTAACCCGTTTTCCAATCTACTAGTATATACAAATCTTTACCTTACTCGGATGAGAAATCTAATTAAACGGCTTAGTAAAACAAGTGGTATGAAACGCTTGCGTTTGCTTCGTCGGTTAATTCATGGACTTGTTCGATTGAACCTCTTGTGATAATTTTCTAGTGAAGATTTACATTTTGTTCGTAAATATTTAAGTTAAGCAAGTGGTTATGGGACATGAAGCTAAACTTTTATATTTACTAGCTTAGTGTAATTGACACTTCTCGTTGATCATGACGATCATTCTTATGATTTAGACTAGCAATTGTGCGATGTCTCTTGTTTGCTTGGTTAGACTAGACACCACTTGTGTGATTTCATTCACACATACCTTTTTACCTTCTTGGTTAGTCTAGACACCACTTGTGTGATTTCACTCACACATACGTTTTTGTTTGCGAGGTTAGACTAGACACCACTTGTGTGATTTCACTCACACATACATTTTTGATTTTTGGTTAGTCTAGACCTCATCTGTGTGATTTCGACTCACACATATGGGGTAGCTCCCCATGGTCTTCGGACCGTCATGTGATAGGCCTCTTTCCCTTTTTCTGTGATTTCTGGATTTCTTGTGTTGATTTCTGGAATTTATGTCATTGACTTGTTATGAGTACAAGTTTAGGGTATGATGCCCTCTTTGGATCTTTGAGAAGATTCTTATGATATCGATTTATCTCTTTTTGATTGATCTTCTGTTGATCATCATTTGCATACTTATAGTAGTATGTCAGTATGGATATTTTATGTTTATGCCATATCTTTTAATTTATATCATGTCATCTGATATTTATAGCTAGACTGATCCGTTTATTATTTTCTTAAATAATACTCGGGTCAGACCGAGGTGTTACAGGTGCTTCTGCTTGACTTCTTCCCGGGATTTGCTACTCTGACTTTTGGCTAACTATTTAGATTAGCAGTTTTTGTTGTATACACATGAGATATAAACTCATAGTTGTATTCTTTTGTATAGCACGTGTTTATACTCTTTTGTATTATTGTGGATCTTTTTGACCACTACTCTGATGTACACTTTCATGTGTTAGTTATATATTCATATCTTCTTCCGCCTTTGTGATATGGATGTCTGTGACTGATTTGTGTTATGCTTATTTCTATGTTTGTTTCCGAAGCTTATTTATAGCCACCGTGTGATAAGCAATTACATGTATGGTTGCTCCTCAACAGCCTTATTCTCCGTGCTAGTTGACAACACTACACCGTAGTGTTCTTGGCTAGCGTGGGTATAGAAGTGGGGCGTCACATATCTCATTAGGATTTTTAAACCCCTGGCTTTGGTTTCAAATCATTTTGAAATCTCCAACATCTCAAATCACATTTCTCAAAAGTCAAACCACTCCTGGTTTCATTCCCAACAAATTTCTCTTGAGATTTTCAAAAACAGCTAGCTTTTCTGAACAAATCAAATTTTGGAAGCAATCCGTCACGTAGAAATTCGAAAATGAATACTGATGATGCGGCCGTCATCATCAGAATTATTTTCCAATGATCCAAGTGATTTCAATGCTATATCACTTCCCAAAATTCATTTAAAACAGATTTCCATTCAGAAATATCTTCAAAACAATAATACTATTATTTATCATTAAAACACTTCGACAAACACTTCCAAAATCTCCAGGATTTAAATTTTCAAATCCTACTTAAATCAATTTTATCTATAATTCATTTGCATAGCTTATGCTCATACAAATTCTTATTTGATTATATTTCAATTTATAATTCACATTTACAATTCATATTTATGAATTTCATTTATAATGAATTTATTCCTTCAAACTTTGGTTATATTTTCAATTTCTAGTTAAATTTTCACTTAACAATGATAATACTTTAATATTATCATTTCTAACATCCAAGCAACCATATATTAGCTAAATAGTTTACAAAAACTTCCTTTATATCGAAAATATATTTTTGGATAAAATTATTTCATTTACCCATATTTAAAACAATACTGTGTCGATTGTTCTATTCAAGTGTTTAGAAACCCCTTCAATACAGTTGCGCAGACTGTGTCGACGAAGGTTCATATGCCACTCAATAAACCAATCAACACAATATTAAAACAATTTATATTCACTAACAAATACGCGCTCATATCTATTAATACGCTCAGACTCATTCTAGAGTACCATAGACTCTATTTTATGAGTAATTCCCACCAGAGCCAAGGTTACCTCCAACCTAAGCTCTGACACCAAGTGAAACGACCCGCAAATCCGTACCCCTTGAGTCCACACTATTTTACCTAAATCAACTCAAGTTGTATAGAAATACGAACCATTTGGGTTAAAGAAGAAGAGGTAGAAGAAGAAAATTGAAAACAATAACAGAATCTGACCATTGCAGCGGAATAAAATATAATAGATAATAAATTATCTTTACTCAAATCAAATATCTATGTTTATATATTACATCATTAGAATACATCAATCACAGCTCAACATCAATATCATACAATGGATACACAACAACTCAAACACAGCGGAATATATATATAGGTAAACAAGTACGGAAGTACGTATCGTCATCCTGCCCGTCTCATGAGCTCCACAACATCATATCATGTATCCTATAATACTCGGTCTGACCCGAGCATTACAGTTAAATAACACCCGAGTCAGTCTGGATTACCAGCGTGAGAAACCACACTCAATTTATTATTAAAGTTTCAAATTGTAAGACCACGCCACAAATAAACATGTCGGGTTTTTACCTTACGATAGCTAAAACAATTTTTATAGAAATCCTCTGATATTATAATAGGGTCTATATACAAATACGTATAAAATAGCCGAAATTGTTACATGATTAAATTCCAGCTACTAGCCACAGAGTGGGTAATACAAACAAAACTCGTACAAGGCTCGTAGGGAGAATGGATTTCCAACTAATGACTAGGCACTGGGGTACCACCTGTCACGTACGGGGCCTAGATCACCGTACCGAGGAGTACGCCTGCTCCCCTGCAACACAAGGCCGGGACTACCCCTTACTGGATAATCCCGAGTGAGATCACCCCGCGGTTGGGATCAGCAACCGCCCACTAAGCCGAAATAAAAAGGGACATCTAGACTGGAATGACCTCACCCTGCTTGGGTGCTACCCACCTAGCCTTGCTGCATATCCCCTGATTTTCAGTCATTCCCATTTGATGAGGCTTGAGGATAAGCGTTACTTTTATAGAACATATTCCTTAGAATGCCCATCGTCCACCTGACGATGTTTCGTAAGCATTCATCCATACAAGTCCGTCCCGGGTTCGAACGGAACCGAAGGCACTGTTCCTACTACATCCATTTTGGAAATATCCTCAGGATTAGTAGCGATTAGCCCTTGCACTTCACTGCTCCATCTTCGAATCCAAAATCGTTTTCCACGAAACGTACAAACCGGATCGAAGTGGTTTTCGAGAAATAAATCTCGATCCCGGTCTCTTCGAAACGATCAACGCATTTGTGCAATATTGATAGTCGGTTATTTAACTATCAATTAATATTCACAGACAACCATCCAACAATAAATAATTTCCCAAATTATTTATTTATCTCAAAATATCTTTACAACATATATTTCTATTTTCAATCCTTTGAAAACAGTTTCAAAACTATCTTTTTTTCAGAATAAACTTTCCCAAATATTTTCTATCTCCTCTAAAATTACCAAGCACAAAACTAGATTTTAAAAATAATTTTTAAACACTTTTCTGTGAAATATATACCTTTAAAACATTTAAGTTAAACTATTCCAATAATTTGTAAAAAATACCTTCTATATGAATATTTGAAAATAAAGTTACTTAATAAAATATACAACTAGATTTACACTTTTAAAACAAATACTAAATCACTCTTTAAATAGTTATTGTTATAATAGATTAAAAGGAAATACTTACTTTAGAAATTAAATATCAGAAATAATAAATTTTACAAAACTTGCTTTCTATAAAAACAACTTTAAACCATTAAATTAATTTTTAAAGATTTACTTTTTAAAACATGTACTTGGCTATCCAGAGAAAATCCCAACTTTAATCACTTAAATCAATTTCCCCAAATTGATTTCCAATTTAATTTATTTGAAATAAATTTCTTTAATTACCTAATTCATTTCAAAATTCATTAAGTATGGACTTAATTATTGTTGTTGTTATTATTATTATTATTTTCCATTTGATTTTAAAACTTTTAACTGAAATATACAAATTCCAGATTTTTCTCAACTTTTTCCTTTATTCTTTCGATAATTTAAATCTTAGCTCTTAAATAAATGTTTTGTTCTTTTAAATAATAACACTGAATTTTAAATTTCATCAACTTTCTATTTATTCAAATTTTCCTTTCCATTCTCAAGATTCAATTATTAGAATTTTAAAGTTACTTTATTTCTTTTCCAAGTCATTCTTAAATTTATTATATAATTAATTTACTTGTAATTTCACTGTGACGACCCCGAAATTTTAACAAGTTAAATTGGAATAATTAATCGATTTTAAATATTTAAAAGTTAATTTTAACTTGAATTCCAGATATCAACATTTACTTGATAATTAAATCATTGAATTATATAGTTTAAATATTTAATTTAAGAATTAAAAATTGGGTAAATGGTTGAATCTGAAATTTTAAGCCTGTTAAAAATAATTTGAAGGCTTATAAAGTCTATAATGATAATACTTGAGATAATAATATGGTTGAAAATTAATTTAAAGATGATTTGTTCAGTTTTAATAATATACCGTTTAAATCGATATTTAAAAATAGCCTTCCGAGGCAAGGTCTCGGAATTCGACGAAACCAGTTCCATTGGATCCGTAATAGTTAGTTATTATCAGATTTCAATTTCCATAGCCATCGGAGTTCTCGTTTGACCCTGGCAGCTCGAAACGCTTAGATTTATTTTAATCGATTTAATTTAAAATTGATCGTTTTCTTCCGTAACTCGTGCATACATTTGAATTAGGTTCCGAAACATGATCCATTATGTAATATCCCAGAATTTCACACCGAATTTTAAATATGATAATCTATATAATAAATTGATTTAAATTGATAAATTTGTAAATTTTTCAACAACTAATAAATGAATGGTAAATATAAATTTATTTCAATTAAAAACTAATATAAGGAATTGAATGTGTTAAGATTTTATTCATACCAAATTTGACTTTTGAATTGGATTTTTAGAATTCAAATTTTGTTTGAATTGATATATTAAAAGATTTAAACTATGTTAATTTTTATTCTAAAATTTTACTTGGAGTACTAAGTCATATTCTCATAATTTTAATTATGTTATAACATTGGTTTTATATTTATTATTTAAAAGGGAAATTGATTTCTCTAAGGATTTAAATATAAACATATATAAGAAAATCAATTAAGTAAATATTTAAATTTCATTTTTGCATGAGATAAACACATGTTAACATCTAAGCTTATTAATAAAATATGTGTTAGGAATTTAACCATTAATTTGACAAGTGTCATAATGTAGTTTTCTTTTCTTTAAATTTTTATAAAACAAATTATTCATGCATACTTTCTCATTTTAGTAAAAAGAAATTTTACATCCTCCATTTTCAAAAATAAGAACTTCACCAAGCTCTACATCTTCAACTAATTTCTAAAAATCAAATCTATACTTCTTCAACCAAATTGAAACAAACATGCAAGCATCTTTTCAAAGCTAAAACCTGCAAATCTTAGCTCCTGCATCTTCAACCAAATTTCTGCAACAATCACAAAGTTTAGCATCAACTTATTCAAGATTAAAAGCATCAACAATCAAGTCATCTCAGTTTTTAGAAGTCTGCAGTTCACAAATTTGTCTCTGCAAATTTGAATCTTCATCAGAAAAAAATAAGGTGAGTAAATCTTTAAATTAAAATCTTAACTATAAAAGTTGTATGTTGAATGTTAGTAATGAATGCTTGCATGTTAACTGTTTTGTGAGATGTTGTTTACCGTTTCAATTATTTGACTGTGCATGTTAATGAAATTTTGATCCTCTGTTGCTTCAAGATCAAAGCAAATTATCTTAGCTAACTTTAAATTAAAATATGGTATGGTGATGTTGGATACATATCTTCAAATATATATATAAGTTAGAGTCAGTATGATTAAAAATATATATATTGATAATACTGTAAACTGCAGAAAGCAAGCATATGCAGTAAAACAAAAGAAAATCATAGCATGTAAATCATGTAAATTTTTGATGAATCAAATATATATGTTGAATATATAATGCATGTTATGAATTTTCAAATTGAAATCAGAATTTATAACTTGCAATTGAATTTGAATTTTAAAGATTACTGTATTTGGGGCTTTTGTAAAATTCTCGAGCCTGGATTAATTTTAGCTTTTGAAATTTAAATTGAAGCTTTGTTAGATGTTGTATAACACTAGAAAAATACAAATCGAATTTATTTTGCAACATAGAAATTGGAATTTGGGTTTGTAGGGTTTTGAGTACTGTTTTTGGGAGCTTCAGTATTTCGATCGCGAGATTTATAGAAGGGACCGAGCTTCGTATGGTTTGAGGAGGAGTGACGTGTGGTTGTTGTGCACGCGTGGCCGGAGTCTGGTGCCGGAACGAGATACGGTGGTCGTGGTTGATGGATTTCCTTCTAGCGTCTGCAATTCGAATTTTGGCTCGAACTCTCGATTTTGTTTGGGCTTGTATTGTTGATTTCTGGGTTGAGATTCTGGAACGAGGAGCGTAATGGAGTTGGCGCTTGTGGTCGGCGGTGGCGATGGTGGCACCGAGGGCTCGTGCATGTGCACGCGACAGTGATGCGTGTCAGTGAGGTTGGAAATTTGGTGACTCGGAGCTGGGACCGTGCATTGAGGGGTTTTGCTCGAGTTAGGGACCGAGTCGTTGTCGTTGTTGTTCACGAGGGAAGGGGAGTGTCTGTTGTTTCGTTCGAACGCGCGTGGGTTGACTCGATGGAAGGCTTGTGGTTGGTCGTGTGATTGTCGTGTGTGGCTCGGGTTGAGGGGTGAGTTGTTGCGTGGTTGGAGTGTTGGGTTCAGGGAAGTATGGTGAGAGGTAGGAAGGAGATGGAGTTGGGTCTGTGTAGTGATATTGGGCCGGGCTTTAAGCTAATTTATGAAGACAAGTTTAAACTTGTTTTTAGAACTTTAATTTTGTTTTAAGTTTAAGTCTATTTTGAATACTAAAATAGGTAAGGGTTTTAAAGAGGAATGAACATTAATTTGTTGAAGTTAATTAGATTTTGAAAATTTAAGTTTACTTAAATTAAATAGTAATTTAGTGATGGAATTAATTAGTTAATTTTGGTTAATTAATTGTTAAGATTAAATTAATCACTTATGAATTATTTAATGGATAATTAAGAATTAAATTTAATAACAATTAATTAATTTATTAATTAATTTAAGGTTAATTCTTAAGTAATTAATAATTGATTAATAAATTGATTAATGATTAATAATTTAGTGATTAAGAAATTAATTAATTAATGGATTAAGGGTTAATTAATTAAGTAATTAAACATTACTTAATTTATAATTAATAGTAAATTAATTAATGATTAAGTCTTAATTAATTAAATAATTAAGGTTAATTAAGGAATAATTAATCTAGTAATTAAGATAAATTAATTTGTAATTAATTAAGAATTAATTAAGGTTAATTAATTATAAATTAAGGATTAATTAATAACCAATTAAGGAATGATTAATTTTTAATCGAAGCTTAATTAATAAATAATTAAAGTAATTAATTGATAATTAAATAAAGATTATTAATTAGTTAAGTAGTAATTAACTAATAATGAGATAATTAAGAGGTGATTAATTAATTAAATGATTGTGATTAATTAATTAATGTTTGTTAAGCAAGATTAATTGATAAATTCTTAAGTAATTAATTTAATTTAAATTAATTAAATTAATTATGATATGAATTAAGTAGTGCTTGCTTGTGGATGATAGTTTGTATTGATATCTGTATATGGTTGATATATGTTGGATGATAGTTGAGTTATATTCTGTGATGAGATGTTATATATCAGTGATAGATATTGGTTATTATCTGTCGATAATGTTATGTGATGCTCTGTTTAAATTCTGAATTGAATTGTTTAAACCTTTAAAACAACTTGGACCTAAAAGACACGCTTTGGATTTCGATGAGACCGGATCGGATTTCCATATTTGGAATATCCGAAAACCACATCGATTCCAAATAACGTTAGGTCGTGAATGTTATGTGAAGAGCGAAGACTCGAGGTGTAAGGGCTATACGTCAGTATAACTCTGTGGGTGATTCCGTAATGAGTTTGACGGAATAGTACTTTTAGATTCGAGATGGAGAATCAGATTTCAAGGGTTATCGTCGTTAACTTTGAGGGTGATTCCAAAATGAGTGTAACGAGATAATGCCTTCGGTTTCGTTCGAACCCGGAACGAACTTGTATGGATTGAATGCTTCCAGATCATCGTCAGGTGGACGATGAGCATTCTAAGAGCTGTGTTCTTTATAAATGTAATCGTAACCTCAAGCCTCATCAACCGGGAATGGCTAAAACAGGGGAGGTGCAGCAAGGCTTTGTGGGTAGCCCCCACTTGAGAGTGAGATTTACCCCTGTCTAGAAGTCCCTTATTATTTATTCGGCTGTGTGGGCAGTTGTTGGCCACAACTGCGGGGTTGTCTTGTTCGGAACTATCCAGTAAGGGATGGGTCTGGCCTTGTGTTGCAGGGAAGTTAGGGTGGCTCCTCGGTACGGTGATCTAAGCCCCGTACTGTGACGGGCGGTACCCCAGTAGCCCTGCCATTGATGGATACCCATTTTCCCTATGAGACCCTACGGTTTTGATTGTATTACCCACTTTCGTGGCTAGTAGCTGGAATTTAATAGATGTAACAATTTCGGCTATTTTCTATTTACTTGAAAACCCTAGACCCTATTATAATATCACTGAATTTCCTATCAAATGGTTTGGTTAGCGTAAGATAAAAACTTACCCGTGTTTATTTGTGGGAAGTCTTACGTGATACCTTTTGTTTCAAATGATTTTAAAAGTTAAGCAACGTTAACTGATTTACTCACACCAGACCCATGTCTGACCCGGAGTTTATTTTGTTTTTCATAAACTCTTGGGTACTCAAATTTTTATGAGTAGCCAAGTGATTAGGTTTGGATTAGCATATATTTTGGAAGCTGGAGCTGGAGTCCAGACGTACTATCTATTTATATCCGCTGTAGGGGCATTTTGGTGTTATGTTTTGAGTTGTATGGGTTGGGAAACTCTTATGAATGGCTGATGTAATGGAATAGTATTATTTTGTGAACTCTGATATGTAAATTATGTAAGGGATATATGTAATATTATATTTTGTTCGTTTCCGCTGTGAGATTCTGATGATTGTTGTTTCTTTTCTTTCTATCTTTCTATTTCTATCTCTTTCTTTCCTTATTGATGATGTGTTATCTATGGAATGAAAGACGGGTCGTCACAATTGGTATCAGAGCAATGGTTGAGAAACACCTAGGCTCTGAAGTAGTATCTATCTTGAGAGTGCATATTTGTAATTTTCTTATATAACTATATCCCTATCTAAATTGATTGGATTACCTGTTCAGGTAGCCAATATGAGTTCAAGAGGCCGAAGGGGAAGAGTTGTTGGGAGTGGATCAACTAGTAACAGAAGAGAGCAGACTGATGATGAGACTGTTAATCCAGTTACGTCTTCAGCCAGTTTTGCCGCCTTATGCAAGGATTTTGTTCATCTAGGAGGGAAACCATTTCAAGGATCAGAAACTATAATAGAAGTTCAAGAATGGATTCGCTCCTGTGAGAAGATTTTTAAGAGCATGAGTTTATCAGATGAGCAGAAGAGAATAATGGTTGCGTGGCAATTGCAGAGTGGTGCTGCAGTATGGTGGAATTCAGTGATTGCTAATATCTCGGAGGATGGTATGTCTTGGGAAGAATTTAAGGAGAGGTTTGAGGAAAAGTATATGCCTGCTGCAGGAAGAACTCGGCTTTATCAACATTTTCTGAATCTGAAACAAGGGAATATGTCCATAGCTGAATACGAGACAAAGTTCAACGAGTTATCTTGCTACGGACCAGGACTTATAGACACACCTCTTAAGAAGAACGAGATGTTTGTCCAAGGGTTGAGGCCTGAGTATCATGAGAGAATGACTGCACATCTGAAAGGGTCTTTTGTGGAGCTTATTGATATGGCGTTAAGGTATGAAGACTTGATGAAGAAGAGGTCAGTGGCTCAAGTTGCTGCATCAGGAGGGAATTCTTCTAACCAGAATAAGAGGAAATTCAATCCTAACTGGAAGAAGCAAAACAAGAAGAAGTCTGGGAATAATAATGGACCCCGGAAATGCTATAATTGTAATCAAATGGGACATTTGGCAAATCACTGTCCTCAAGAAAGGAAGCAACAGCAGCAGCAACAGCAGTATAATGGACCAGGGTTGGCTTTAGTTCAGAAGTCGCTTTGCTTTAACTGTCACCAACCGGGACACATGATTAGAGACTGTCCGCTCCTTCATAAGGTTCAACAGAACAAAGTATTTGCTTTGGAAGGCGCACCATCAAACTCATCGAAGGGCAAGGGAGTTTTAAAGGTACTTTACTTTTAAATGGAAAGTACATTAAAGTCTTATTTGATTCTGGTGCTTCTTTAAGTTTTATTTCCCTGGGAACTGTAGAGAATTTCTTACTTGCTCCTAGTATCGTAGACAATCCCATTTGTGTATCAAATCCTATAGGAGGGGTAACCAAATTGGATAGGATTTGTAAAGATTTGAGAATCTCCTATCTATCCCATAGTTTTTCCTGTGATCCTTATGTATTGGATTTTCAAGGTTTCGACCTTATATTGGGAATGGATTGGCTTGACAAATATAAAGCTATCTTAAATTGTGATGAAAGAACAGTTTCGTTGGAAACTGATCTGGGTAGGATTGCCAGAGTAATGTGTGATAACTCTGGAATCCACTTGAGTAGTCTTTTACATGGAGTGGAGACTTCTCAAGAAGAGGTTGTAGATATTGAAGTAGTCCGAGATTTCTCTGACATATTTGAGGAAGTTAAATGTTTGCCTCCGCATCGGGAAATAGAGTTCCGTATAGATTCGGTTCCTGCAGCGGTACCTGTAATTCAACCTAGTAGGAGGATGGTTCCAAGAGAGAGGGAGGAATTAGTGAAGCAAACTCAAGATTTGTTGGAGAAGGGTTTGATTAGACCAAGTTTTTCCTGTTGGGGTTCTGCTGCAGTTTTTGTCACTAAATCAGATGGGTCACTAAGGTTCTGTGTAGACTACCGTGAATTGAACAAGGTGACCATTCGGAATAAGTATCCTCTTCCTCGCATTGATGATCTCTTCGACCAGCTTCATGGTGCATCTGTCTTTTCTCAGTTAGATCTAGCATCAGGTTTCCATCAGTTAAGGGTAGCTGAAGACAGTATTCCCTTAACCGCATTTAGGGGACCTAATTGTTTCTATGAGTGGTTGGTTATGCCTTTCGGGTTAACCAACGCTCCTGCTTATTTTGTTGATCTGATGAACCGAGTCTTTAGAGATGTTCTGAATAGGTTTGTTTTGGTCTTCATCGATGATATTTTGGTTTATTGGAAGAAGAGCACAAGCAGCACTTGAGGATAGTTTTGGAAACTTTGAGAAGGCATGTGCTGAAGGCGAAGTTCTCTAAAAGTGTCGTTTTTGGAAATCAGAAGTGAAATTTTTGGGCCACATTGTTTCTGGTGAGGGAATCTCTGTAGATCCAGCTAAAGTTGAGACTATTTTGGAATGGAAGCAGCCTCGGACTCCTACGGAAGTTCGCAGTTTTCTTGGATTGGCCGGTTACTACAGGAAGTTTATTAAGGATTATTCTAAGATCTCTTCTCATCTAACGAAGCTGACAAGGAAGGGAGCTAAATTCAAGTGGACACTGGAGTGTGAGGAAGCTTTCCAGAAACTAAAGGCAAAATTGACAAGTGCTCCTGTATTGGCTATTCCTGATGGTAAGAGCAAGTTTGAAGTGTATACTGATGCCTGTATTATTGGATTGGGAGCTGTGCTTATGCAGAATGGTAGAGTTATTGCGTATGCGAGTCGGCAGTTGAAGCCACATGAAAGAAACTACGCTACGCATGATCTAGAGCTGTTGGCTATTGTTTTTGCTCTTAAGATTTGGAGGCATTATCTTTTAGGAGAAAAGTTTGAGTTATTCACGGATCACAAACCGTTGAAACATCTTTTCTCTCAAAAAGATCTTAATCTAAGGCAGCAGCGATGGGTTGAATTCTTGGCATCATACGATTTGGATATTCTGTATACTCCAGGGAAGGGGAACGTTGTGGCAGACGCTCTTAGCAGAAATGCGGTTCTTTCTCTTTTGGAAGTGATTCCATCTCTTCTGGAAAGGATTTCAAGCAAGCAGGAATCTGATTTAATGTTGAAGAGAATTATCAGAAGAGTTAGGAAGGGGCAGTGTCCTAGTTTTAAGATTGATGATCAAGGAACGCTAAGGATTAACCGAAGGATCTATGTTCCATATGATAGAGATCTGCGTCAGGAAGTCTTATCTGAAAGTCATCGTTCCAGATTGAATATCCATCCAGGAATCTCGAAGATGTACAAAGATATGAAGAGAGTTTTCTGGTGGCCGAAGATGAAGAAGGATGTAATCAGATTCGTTAATAATTATGCAATCTGCCAGCAAGTGAAAGGAGATCAGCAAAAGCAAGCCGGTTTGTTACAACCTTTGGAGGTCCCGACATGGAAATGGGAGATGATTGCGATGGACTTCATCGACGGTCTGCCTAGAACTAAGAAGGGTAATGAAGGAATATGGATGATTGTGGATCGTCTTACCAAGAGCGCCCATTTTATTCCAGTTAAAGCAACCCGAACTGCAGTTTCTTTGGCTGAAATTTTCTTGAAGGAGATTGTGAGATTGCATGGCGTTCCAGTCAGCATTGTAAGTGATCGAGATCCGATTTTCACCAGCAAATTCTGGGAGGCATTGCAATCAGCTTTATGGACTAACTTGAGATTGAGCACAGCATATCATCCACAAACTGATGGACAAACAGAAAGGCTTAACCAAATTCTAGAAGATATGTTGAGAGCCTGTGTATTAGATTTTGGAGGATCGTGGGAGGATCATCTACATCTAGTGGAGTTCTCGTGTAATAACAGTTATCAAGCAAGTATCAAGATGGCTCCTTATGAAGCATTGTATGGAAGACCGTGTAGATCTCCAGTTTGTTGGATAGAATCGAAGGATCGTATTGTGCTTGGACCAGATTTGATCCGGGAAGCATCTGCTAAAGTCGAGCTGATCAAGAAAAGGATGAGAGCTGCTCAGGATCGACAAAAGAAATATGCTGATAAAAGACGAAGACAATTGGAATTCGAGATTGGTGATTTAGTCTTTGTCAAAGTTTCCCCTATTAAAAGAGTTGTAAGATTCGGGAAGACAGGGAAACTCGCTCCGAGATTCATTGGTCCATTCAGAGTTCTCGAGAGGATTGGTGCTGTAGCATACAGGATTGAATTGCCAGTCCGGATGGCTGGGATTCATAATGTTTTCCATGTATCTCATCTACGGAAATATGTGCACGATCCATCTCTTATTGTAGAGCCAGCTGTGCAGGAGGAATTGGAGGTTGAGCCGGACTTGTCAGTTGTCCGACATCCTATTCAAATTGTTGATCAAGATGAGAGACAGCTCAGAAGCAAGATTGTGAAGCGTGTTAAAGTCCAGTGGAGTGATGATCCCACAGATTGTACCTGGGAGACTCTGGATAGTATTAGGAAAGCTTATCCGGATATGTGCCCGGATAGCTAGTGGTGTTTGTATTGGATGTATGTTTGTTTGGATGTTTGTTTGATGGTTGCTTATGTATGGATGTTATGTATGTTTGAAGTGTTGAATAAAATGAAAAATTTTGGATTATCTTTTGTTTAAATTTCGGGGACGAAATTCTTTTAAGGGGGGAGGATTGTAATATCCCGGAATTTCACACCGAATTTTAAATATGATAATCTATATAATAAATTGATTTAAATTGATAAATTTGTAAATTTTTCAACAACTAATAAATGAATGGTAAATATAAATTTATTTCAATTAAAAACTAATATAAGGAATTGAATGTGTTAAGATTTTATTCATACCAAATTTGATTTTTGAATTGGATTTTTAGAATTCAAATTTTGTTTGAATTGATATATTAAAAGATTTAAACTATGTTAATTTTTATTCTAAAATTTTACTTGGAGTACTAAGTCATATTCTCATAATTTTAATTATGTTATAACATTGGTTTTATATTTATTATTTAAAAGGGAAATTGATTTCTCTAAGGATTTAAATATAAACAAATATAAGAAAATCAATTAAGTAAATATTTAAATTTCATTTTTGCATGAGATAAACACATGTTAACATCTAAGCTTATTAATAAAACATGTGTTAGGAATTTAACCATTAATTTGACAAGTGTCATAATGTAGTTTTCTTTTCTTTAAATTTTTATAAAACAAATTATTCATGCATACTTTCTCATTTTAGTAAAAAGAAATTTTACATCCTCCATTTTCAAAAATCAGAACTTCACCAAGCTCTACTTCTTCAACTAATTTCTGAAAATCAAATCTATACTTCTTCAACCAAATTGAAACAAACATGCAAGCATCTTTCCAAAGCTAAAACCTGCAAATCTTAGCTCCTGGATCTTCAACCAAATTTCTGCAACAATCACAAAGTTTAGCATCAACTTATTCAAGATTAAAAGCATCAACAATCAAGTCATCTCAGTTTTTAGAAGTATGCAGTTCACAAATTTGTCTCTGCAAATTTGAATCTTCATCAGAAAAAAATAAGGTGAGTAAATCTTTAAATTAAAATCTTAAGTATAAAAGTTGAATGTTGAATGTTAGTAATGAATGCTTGCATGTTAACTGTTTTGTGAGATGTTGTTTACAGTTTCAATTATTTGACTGTGCATGTTAATGAAATTTTGATCCTCTGTTGCTTCAAGATCAAAGCAAATTATCTTAGCTAACTTTAAATTAAAATATGGTATGGTGATGTTGGATACATATCTTCAAATATATATATAAGTTAGAGTCAGTATGATTTAAAAAAAATATTGATAATACTGTAAACTGCAGAAAGCAAGCATATGTAGTAAAACAAAAGAAAATCATAGCATGTAAATTATGTAAATTTTTGATGAATCAAATATATATGTTGAATATATAATGCATGTTATGAGTTTTCAAATTGAAATCAGAATTTATAACTTGCAATTGAATTTGAATTTTAAAGATTACTGTATTTGGGGCTTTTGTAAAATTCTCGAGCCTGGATTAATTTTAGCTTTTGAAATTTAAATTGAAGCTTTGTTAGATGTTGTATAACACTAGAAAAATACAAATCGAATTTATTTTGCAACATAGAAATTGGAATTTGGGTTTGTAGGGTTTTGAGTACTGTTTTTGGGAGCTTCAGTATTTCGATCGCGAGATTTATAGAAGGGACCGAGCTTCGTATGGTTTGAGGAGGAGTGACGTGTGGTTGTTGTGCACGCGTGGCCGGAGTCTGGTGCCGGAACGAGGTACGGTGGTCGTGGTTGATGGATTTCCTTCTAGCGTCTGCAGTTCGAATTTTGGCTCGAACTCTCGATTTTGTTTGGGCTCGTATTGTTGATTTCTGGGTTGAGATTCTGGAACGAGGAACGTAGTGGAGTTGGCGCTTGTGGTCGGCGGTGGCGATGGTGGCGCCGAGGGCTCGTGCATGTGCACGCGGCAGTGATGCGTGTCAGTGAGGTTGGAAATTTGGTGACTCGGAGCTGGGACCATGCAATGAGGGGTTTTGCTCGAGTTAGGGACCGAGTCGTTGTCGTTGTTGTGCACGAGGGAAGGGGAGTGTCTGTTGTTTCGTTCGAACGCGAGTGGGTTGACTCGATGGAAGGCTTATGCTTGGTCGCGTGATTGTCGTGTGTGGCTCGGGTTTAGGGGTGAGTTGTTGCGTGGTTGGAGTGTTGGGTTCAGGGAAGTATGGTGAGAGGTAGGAAGGAGATGGAGTTGGGTCTGTGTAGTGATATTGGGCCGGGCTTTAAGCTTATTTATGAAGACAAGTTTAAACTTGTTTTTAAAACTTTAATTTTTTGTTTTAAGTTTAAGTCTATTTTGAATACTAAAATAGGTAAGGGTTTTAAAGAGGAATGAACATTAATTTGTTGAAGTTAATTAGATTTTGAAAATTTAAGTTTACTTAAATTAAATAGTAATTTAGTGATGGAATTAATTAGTTAATTTTGGTTAATTAATTATTAAGATTAAATTAATCACTTATGAATTATTTAATGGATAATTAAGAATTAAATTTAATAACAATTAATTAATTTATTAATTAATTTAAGGTTAATTCTTAAGTAATTAATAATTGATTAATAAATTGATTAATGATTAATAATTTAGTGATTAAGAAATTAATTAATTAATGGATTAAGGGTTAATTAATTAAGTAATTAAACATTACTTAATTTATAATTAATAGTAAATTAATTAATGATTAAGTCTTAATTAATTAAATAATTAAGGTTAATTAAGGAATAATTAATCTAGTAATTAAGATAAATTAATCTGTAATTAATTAAGAATTAATTAAGGTAATTAAGAATTAATTAAGGTTAATTAATTATAAATTAAGGATTAATTAATAACCAATTAAGGAATGATTAATTTTTAATAGAAGTTTAATTAATAAATAATTAAAGTAATTAATTGATAATTAAATAAAGATTATTAATTAGTTAAGTAGTAATTAACTAATAATGAGATAATTAAGAGGTGATTAATTAATTAAATGATTGTGATTAATTAATTAATGTTTGTTAAGCAAGATTAATTGATAAATTCTTAAGTAATTAATTTAAATTAAATTAATTAAATTAATTATGATATGAACTAAGTAGTGCTTGCTTGTGGATGATAGTTTGTATTGATATCTGTATATGGTTGATATCTGTTGGATGATAGTTGAGTTATATTCTGTGATGAGATGTTATATATCAGTGATAGATATTGGTTATTATCTGTTGATAATGTTATGTGATGTTATGTTTAAATTCTGAATTGAATTGTTTAAACCTTTAAAACAACTTGGACCTAAAAGACACGCTTTGGATTTCGATGAGACCGAGATCGGATTTCCATATTTGGAATATTCGAAAACCACATCGATTCCAAATAACGTTAGGTCGTGAATGTTATGTGAAGAGTGAAGACTCGAGGTGTAAGGGCTATACGTCAGTATAACTCTGTGGGTGATTCCGTAATGAGTTTGACGGAATAGTACTTATAGATTCGAGATGAAGAATCAGATTGCAAGGGTTATCGTCGTTAACTTTGAGGGTGATTCCAAAATGAGTGTAAGGAGATAATGCCTTCGGTTTCGTTCGAACCCCGAATGAACTTGTATAGATTGAATGCTTCCAGATCATCGTCAGGTGGACGATGAGCATTCTAAGAGCTGTGTTCATTATAAAGGTAATCGTAACCTCAGGCCTCATCAACCGGGAGTGGCTAAAATAGGGGAGGTGCAGCAAGGCTTCGTGGGTAGCCCCCACTTGAGAGTGAGATTTACCCCTGTCTAGAAGTCCCTTATTATTTATTCAGCTGTGTGGGCAGTTGTTGGCCACAACTGCGGGGTTGTCTTGGTCGGAACTATCCAGTAAGGGATGAGTCCGGCCTTGTGTTGCAGGGGAGTTAGGGTGGCTCCTCGGTAAGGTGATCTAGGCCCCGTACTGTGACGGGCGGTACCCCAGTAGCCCTGCCATTGATGGATACCCATTTTCCCTACGAGACCCTACGGTTTCGATTGTATTACCCACTTTCGTGGCTAGTAGATGGAATTTAATAGATGTAACAATTTCGGCTATTTTCTATTTACTTGAAAACCCTAGACCCTATTATAGTATCACTGAATTTCCTATCAAATGTTTTGGTTAGCATAAGATAAAAACTTACCCGTGTTTATTTGTGGGAAGTCTTACGTGATACCTTTTGTTTCAATTGATTTTAAAAGTTAAGCAACTTTAAATGATTTACTCACACCAGACCCATGTCTGACCCGGAGTTTATTTTGTTTTTCATAAACTCTTGGGTACTCAAATTTTTATGAGTAGCCAAGTGATTAGGTTTGGATTAGCATATATTTTGGAAGCTGGAGTTGGAGTCCAGACGTACTATCTATCTATATCCGCTGTAGGGGCATTTTGGTGTTATGTTTTGAGTTGTATGGGTTGGGAAACTCTTATGAATGGCTGATGTAATGGAATAGTATTATTTTGTGAACTCTGATATGTAAATTATGTAAGGGATATATGTAATATTATATTTTGTTCGTTTCCGCTGTGAGATTCTGATGATTGTTGTTTCTTTTCTTTCTATCTTTCTATTTCTATCTCTTTCTTTCCTTATTGATGATGCGTTTTTCTGTGGAATGAAAGACGGGTCGTCACACATTGAGTTCGGAATGCGGGTAAAATTTTATAAACGACTGTCAGCATATTTGATTCGGTATTCGGGATTTCGCATTATGGAACACGAGATATTTCCAATATTCGATTTTATAAAATCAATTAAGAGTCTAAATTGCATCACCCTACTCACGTGATTTCACTCTAGCTTGCAACCGAAGCCACTTTAGGGAAATATCTTCCTCGTCTCCCTCTTTATTTGGATTAGAAATCAAACCGTAAAATTATAAAAAAGGGAAGAGGAAAAAGGGCTGCTACCACGAATTCATCAGTTTACAATCCTAAACCGATCTATTTGATCGAGATGAAGGCAATCTCGAGCAAGATGCGGTGGCGACGTTGCGACCGAAGTCAGGGTTTCGCGGAGGTTTGAAGGACGAGCCCGAGGTCGCAAATTTCTCGATGGTGATGGTTCGCGTACACGCGCGCGCAAAGTGGAGGTGGCGATCTGAGGCGCGTGGGTCGCGATGATGGTGGGAGGCCACGATAGTAGAGGGGTTCTCGACGAGATTCTCGAGAAGGGGGCGTGCGTGGCGACGGTTCCTTGGCAGCGCAGCTCGCGTGGAGTCTTGTAAGGCATTTTCAAGTTATTTGTTCAAGTTTGTTAGTGAATGCATTTATTCACAGATCTCAGTAAACAGAAAGGAGAAAATATAAAAATATATATATAAATAAAAGTAATATTCTTTTTTACAGTAAGTTATTAGGAATTTTGTTTATTTGAATTTAATGTTGAATTTGTACTGTAAAAAAAATAATTATAATAATAATGATAATCGTTAAGTTAGATCAAATCATTAATAAAATTATAAATGTTTATTTAAGGTTTGAAACTACGAAGAAGCAAGGCGTAATGGAAATGGATTGCTAATGAAAACCAAGGTGAGTAAATCTCACTCTGTTGGATTTTATTTAAATTGAAATGGTTAAATTTAATATTTGGATGAATGATTGGATTGATTTCATTTGCACTGTGAATTGATGATGTGACTTTGGTTTGGATGATTCTCAAGTTAATAATGGTTTGACTTGAAGTGTTGGGGCTTTAATTTGTTTTAAATTTAAATCATAAATAAGAAAAGGGTTTCAAGTTAAATTTAATAAGGGTTAATGAATTGTGATTCATTTAAATAAAGGAGTAATTAAAAGGATAAGTAATTAATCCAATTAATCAATGATTTAGATTAATTAATTCAGTAATTGAGGACTTGAATTAATTAATTAAAGTTTAAGTTAATTAATTAAGTCTTTGTGTTATTAATCAAGAAATTAATTGAAATAACAAATTAAGGAGTAATTTGATTTATTAATTAAGTAAATACGAAGATAGTAATTTACAAATTGAGGGTGATCGAGAATGAATAATACTGTGTCGAATTAAAGTAAAATAAAAATAGAAATCATTAATTTGTATAATTAACGATGTAATTAAAGATTGATTAATTATAATTGATTAATCCATGATAAGTGACTTGTGAGGGATTAATTTATATAAGTAATTAAGAATTAATATAGTTAATTAAGTTATGAAGTAATTAAGATTACTTATTGATTTTGGGTTAAGTGTAATTAATATCGTGAAATTAATCAAAGATAATTACTTAAATGTAATTGAAAGATAATTTATCCAGGGTGATTAATTACGATGGATGGATAGGAAATGGTTGATTGATTAAGTGATTTGGAATTAAATATTGAAGGAATCTAGGTAATTGAGGTTTGAAATTCAATTAGAATCAACTTAAATTGATTTATATGTGATTAAGTTCTGCTTATGGATGATTGAATTGGTATTGGATGTTTTGAATGAGTAATATCTCTGATATGAAACGTTGTGTTTCATTTGGATAACTTGGGATAGGGTAACATGAGTTTCGAAGAGACCGGGATCGGGTATTAGGAAATACCTGATACCCCTTTCGAATTTGTATAATTGATTTGTAATATTAATAAGTTGGAGTGAAACAATTTAAGTGAATTGGATTATTTTATCGAAGTTGGTACTTAGAAATTGGTATATGAAATAAGTATTGTTTATAGCAAAATTGTGAATTGAATAAAATGATATAAGATACCCCGGGTTTTATATAAGTTGTTTGATCTGTTATTCCATGTTAGTTGGGTTTACTCATGCTGGTTTCCAGCCTGACCCGGGTGTTACTTTGATGTGATGCTCGGGTCAGACCGAGTATTACAGATTTTCAGGTAGATATGTTCTGGTGCTCAGAAGGCGAGCTGGATGGCAATAGCGTATAGAGTATTTCCGCTGTAATTATATTATTGTTAATCTGAGACCTGAAAATTGTATATATTCTGTGACTGTATATATGTGAACTCTGATGTATATTAAATGTAATCGACGGATATAGTATTCTTCTGTTAACTACTATTATTATTTATTATTATATTTTATCTTCTACGAATGTGAGATGTTGTTATTGTTCTTCTTCTTCTTCTATCTCTTTCTTCTTTTTCATAACTATCTGGAATTTTCGGGTGTGAAAATTTTGGGTCGTTACATTTGGTATCAGAGCTGAAAGATTAAGCGAGAACCTTGGCTCTGGTGGGGATTACTCATTTAATAGAGTCCGAAGTACTCCATAATGAGTTGAGTGTGTGTGTGTGTGTGTGTGTGTGTGTGTGTGCGTGTGTGTGTATGAGAGCGTATTTGTTATTTGCTTATAAAGATTTTAAATGATTTTATATAAAATATATATTTTGATATATAAATTTATATTTCCTTCTAATAAATATTTAGGTGATTGGTTGTTAATTATTGGAATTAAAATTAAGGAATAATATAATACAACCAAACTAAAATTAAATAAAGATAAGTTCGAAATGGATTCAAACTGAAAGTCTTGATTTGGAATTAAACTGAGTAGAAATAAAAATACAACCAAAGTAAAATTTAATGGATTGAAATTAAAATTCTAAGTCTGGTCCCAGAATTCGAAAATTTTGTTCCAAAGTAATGAAAAATAATAAATAAGAATTATTTAGATAACTGGACTTGTTAAAAACAATGGGTTGCTTGAAGTTTGATTTGAATTTAAAACCAAAGGTGGTTTAAATTTTAAAATAAGGCTGGGAGGGTCAAGAAATAAATATGTATATATGTATGGATATAGATGATATCAAAGATAATTTAGAATAAACTCTAAGAGGTTGAGTTTTGATTTTTCCCAGAAATATGACATAAAAACTCAAAGTGATATAAGTTTTGAACTTATAAGAGGGAAAGAATTTTGAGGTTTGAAGCGAGAATTCAAATTGAGTAAGGTTGATTGGATTAGGTAAATTGGAATTTAACTTGGAAAGTTAAATGGTTGATTTGAATTGGGAATTGGTGTGATCTCAAAACGGGTTTGAGATTTAAAAATTGAAAATGAATGGACGTTTTAAAATAAATTGGATGTTATCATCCTATTGTTGATAAAATCTTTTAATTGGGAATGGTATTGTATAAATAAAATAAATTTGAATAATTGAATTGTAAAATAAACTTATTTAAGAACCGGCTTCAAACTGAAAGATAAAATTGTATAATAAATTAAAATTTTAAAATAAAATTGTATTGAACCTTGAAATACATAAGTAAAAATAATATAAAATGGAATTTTGAGAATTGAACTCAGGAATTAAATTGATTAAAAAAACTTTAAATAAAAGTTAATTTGGTTTAAAGAGTCAAACCACCTTTGAGAATTTAACTCGAATTTCTATAATTCGAGATAGTTTAAATTCAAGATTGAATTGAATTAGTTTAAAATTGAATTTGGTTTGAATTAATTGGATTGGTGCTTGAAGATGTATAAGTGTAAAATTTTAAATGGGAAAATAAATTGGATTATATCGAAATGATTTGAATTTGAAATGGGTTCAATTGATAATAATTCAAATTGATTGGAATAATATGAACTTATAATTAAAATTGAACAGGATTAAAATCAACTAGAATTTGATTTAAATTTGGGAAGGAATCAAGATTGATTCAACTTGAGTTGGGAATTAATCGAGTCCAATGGAATTTGAAGTTATTTGAATTGGAATTGGGTCAATTTAATGGAGATTTAAATTGAATTGTTGGGAAAGTGAACAGTGGACTCTTGACTATTTTTAATATAAATTGTTTTGATATAAATTTATTTTTTCTAAGCTATTAAATATATACAACCTTTCTTTTTAAAGCTGACTTATTTTATATTTCTTTTACCATTATTTTTTTGAGCTATTTAACCATCTTTCAATTGTTTTCTATACTAATTACTATTTTTTCAACTATTTTATAAATAAATTATTATCTTCCAACTATTTTGCAATTATCTAAAATTTCTGAAACTATTTAGCTATTTCTCAACTATTTTACAATTAGTTAACTATTTTATAGCTATTTTACAAACTAATAATTATTTTTCAACTACTTATCTATTTTTGAAATTTTCAAGCTATTTTCTAAATATAAACTGGTCGGAGTTCAAACTGTTATTGGTAAAACACTCAACTGAGATGAGAATTGAAATGATAATTCAAATGGGGACTAAGGTAAATGTGGATAAGTGAATGAAAATTTAAATGAATGTGAATAGAAATGAGATTGATTTGGCTAATAACCAATGAAAATAAATACGTAGGATGTACGTATACTATTCTATTCGCATAGTGATTTGATTCAGATTCGAGCATAGAATTTCGAGATAGTATATCGTTCCGAGTTGGGATTTTTCACTCGATTTTCGACGGCGAACCTGGATATGGATTGTTGATTGATTCTGGATGTTCTCTATCATAGTTATGGCTATGCAAGGAGAATGACGGTTTCTAATCAAGAAACCAGATCTGTGTCCGCACTAGGAAGTCGGGTGGACGATACTAGTTCGGAAGTGAAATTGTGTTATTGGGTGAGCGATCAGGTTGGTATAGCGTACGGATGATATGTGTACATCGTACGGACTTGAATAAAATTGATATTGGAAAGAGAAGTCAAATTTGAATATTTGATTTTGAATAAACAAAGTTGTATATATCTTTGTTATGTAAGATAAATCTCCCCTTGTTGAATCTATTGCTGGAAGAAAAGGATTTTTGAAGGTATTTGAAGTATAAAAAGGGGTTTTATACAAGTTTGAAAAGATCCAAAGTTTTTAAAATTATATATATCTGAATATATAAAAGATCTTATGAGGAATTTGGGAAAAAGTTTTGGGAACCTTTGAATTTGGAAAGGCTTTTGATTTTTGGGTAAAATCAAATATTGGAATTTGGAAAGCCTAGTTTGAGAATTATCGATTTTGGAATAATCGATTTTGTATAAATGAGCTTTGTATGAGATCATACTAGGTGTATGATTTGAAGATACTATATGTATATAGTATAAAATGTTTTGATGATGGCTCTGGGGAAAAAGGCGCTCCCTTGAAATGAACTTCTCAGGAGTGCCACCGGGTGGTGCTGCCTTGAGCCCAAGGGGGGTTTCTAAAGTTGATCATGTGAGTAATCCGGACAAAACTAGTTCCTAAGGATTACTGGGTAGCGTAAGTCGATGGCGTTGATGCCTACAGAGGCATTTGGGTTATGCTGTGACGACAGTGTAACTTGATGTTGCCGCGATCTACTTTGGGGGCCATAGCGAAATTCGTGTGGAGGATGAGTGCCAACAGTCTACACTTGATTTTGCCAAGAAGGCAACGCAACATCGGTAGACTGCGAACTATGGTCAAGTGGAGTGGAGAAGTTTCATTTTTGATAGCGAAATTCGATGGCGCTGATGCCTACAGTTATATGGGTTTTTGCTGTGATAGCTACGTAACCCCAGTTGTAGCTTCAATCTGTCGTGGGTTCCATGGTGTAATCGTGGGGCGCAGAGGCCTACAGTTATCTGTGGATTTTGTCGGGACGGCAACGTAACCATCGGGTTAACTGCGACCATGGATGGGGGTGATGATTCCTAGAGCATCCTCACCAAAGATATTTCCTCTATTTTCAAAAACTGTTTTCTATATTGTCAATAAAATTATTTCCCAAGTATTTTCACTGGGTGTTGAAAACGAGTTTACCAAGTACTTATAGATTTTTAGTCCTACGCCTGATCAACGTATGACTGAATTTCTGTGAGAACAAGGATGGACTGGTTGAGACATCGAGTTATAAGAAGTATTTTTTTATAAAGAGTTATTATAATAGTATGATGTGAATTTAAAAGCATTACTAAAATTTTTAAATAAAGATGTTGGAATTTTGGGGAAATAAAAAGGAAATCCAAACTGGAATTTTAATGAAGTGAATTTGTAATTAAAATCGAATATTGATTTAGAAGTTGAAAGTAAGATAATTGGCTAAATAATTATTTGATTGAGTATATTAATAAAATTTAACTTGGGAAAATAAATGGGTTGTAAGTTGATAATGGTTGGGATGAATTCGAATTTTAAATAGAATTCGACTCAGATTTGATAATGAATTAAATAAGAGGAGATATTGTAAAATAAAAATAAAATAGAATTGGATTGAAAAATGTGATGGTTTGGATTAAAAATAAAATCCAAGGGTGATTTGAATAATATTTAATGAAATTTGCAAGTGAATTGGATATAAGAGAAGTGATTATAATAGAAATGGTTTGAGTTGCAAAACAAAACCCATGTGGATAGAAATAAATTGAGAACGGACTTATATTAATAAAATAAATTCGATAACGAATTAAGTAAGTAAATTAAAAATGGGTTGATTGAGTTAAATAATAAATGGATGAAGTCTGATTAAATAAAAACTAAAACAAAGTTGTGATTGGAATTGGATTATCAGACTTAACTTAAGTTCAGTGGAACATTAATTAGAAGTATAAATGAGTTAAGTATGTGGTTGGATATTATTTTGATAAATTGAGAAGGTGAATTTAAATTTAAAATTTAAAATTGATGGGCTAAATGAATTTAATGGAAGTAAACTTAAGTTTGATGTTGGAATAAATCAAAGTAAATTAACTTAAGTTTAAAGTTTATGGAAGCTTGGCATTGAATAAGAATGGAAGCCCATTAAATAGAAACTTGGATTAAATTAATTTGGGAAATGGTTATTAATTTATAAGTATTGTATGTGCCAAGCTTAACAAATTGTTTTGAATGAACAATTGCAGAAATGAAATGAAATGCAATGAATGGTTGGTGAATAAATTAAAAATGAAGTGGAATTAATTACAGGATGGGTTGAAGAGTAATTTGAAATAGTTATAAACTAAATAAATACTCTATTAAACGAATATTGACGAATTGGTATAGAATGAATCGTCATATGGCGTAAATAAAAAGTAATTAAAATGCTATGAGTTAATAGAGATTAAATAAAATTTATTCTGAATCAATTAAAGTGAATATGAGCTTGTTTGGATTAAAAATCAATGAAATGTAAGCAATTGAGTTGTAAGCCATTAAAATTGAATGGAATGGCATATAATTTGGTTGAAAACAAATTGAATAAGCTTTAAAATCATACGAATCGCTTATGGGAAGCGTTTGGCACTTGTTGTGTATGTAATATATGAGTTTTGCTATTGAAAGTAAGTGAAATGCTAATAAATTTTCTATATATGGCACTTACATATTTAAATTGAGTAAGTACAGGTACCTGAAGGCAGTTTGGCTGGATTTGGATTGCACTAATTGCTAAAATAAATAAGCTGCTTGCTTAAAATGCTAAATAAGGTACGCCTACGCAATAAAAATAGGAAACATGAACTGTTTTTGCTTTTTCCGACCGTGTGGGTCGATGTATATATATTTATATCTCTTGTCAAATTGCAAAAGCTTCTCCGTACAAAGGAGACTCTGCCAAAAATTTTCGAAAATTTTGGGAGTTAGAAATTTTTTGAACATTTTTGTTAAGCAATTAAACGATTTTATATATGAGACTGAAATAGATTAGCAGATGAAACTAATAAGACTCAGTTATAAATGGAAAATAAAAATTTAATATTTAAAATTGAAATAAGTTGAATTCATATTAAAACGGGAAAAACGAATTTGAATAGACGTAAATATGAAAACCTATATAAGAGAATGTATAAAATGATTTGTAGAGTTTCGATTGAATATTGTTGTTAAACAAGATATGCAGGTATTAATGGGAAAAGAAAATTGGATGTGATTCCAAAAGATAAATTTGAATTGCCCGACAAAAGGTATGTATTTAAATTTTTGTATGAAATTGGATTGGGTTTTTAGATATAGCCACTTGGCTTTTGTTTTCTTTTGGAATTTGGGAGCCCGTAGAGGCCTTTTGTAGTTGTACCGAGCTAGCCGTGCAAAGGAGACGTTGGCAAAATTTTCCGGAAATTTAGAGAGTTAGAAAAATTTTGAGAAAATTTTGATAATTCAAATTTTGGTTTTAAATTGAAATTTAAACGATTGGGTTAAAAGGGATTGTTGGAAACCATGGAAGGTTTTGGAAGTTGGATGAGATAATAGTGAACCTTTAATAAAAAGATATTGTGGCAAGTTGATCAAACTGTTGGTTTTTGAAAAAAGGTAAACGGGTATTGGTCCATTCTTCCTAACTAGTAATTTCGGGGACGAAATCCTTTTAAGGGGGGAGGAATGTGACGACCCGGAAATAATTAATCGATTTTAAATATTTAAAAGTTAATTTTAACTTGAATTCCAGATATCAACATTTACTTGATAATTAAATCATTGAATTATATAGTTTAAATATTTAATTTAAGAATTGAAAATTGGGTAAATGGTTGAATCTGAAATTTTAAGCCTGTTAAAAATAATTTGAAGGCTTATAAAATCTATAATGATAATACTTGAGATAATAATATGGTTGAAATTTAATTTAAAGATGATTTGTTCAGTTTTAATAATATACCGTTTAAATCGATATTTAAAAATAGCCTTCCGAGGCACAGTCTCGGAATTCGACGAAACCAGTTCCATTGGATCCGTAATAGTTAGTTATTATCGGATTTCAATTTCCATAGCCATCGGAATTCTCGTTTGACCCTGGCAGCTTGAAACGCTTAGATTGATTTTAATCGATTTAATTTAAAATTGATCGTTTTCTTCCGTAACTCGTGCATACAATCGAATTAGGTTCCGAAACATGTTCCATTGAGTTCGGAATGCAGGTAAAACTTTATAAACGACTGTCGGCATATTTGATTCGGAGTTTGGGATTTCGCGTTATGGAACACGAGATATTTCCAATATTCGATTTTATAAAATCAATTAAGAGTCTAAATTGCATCACCCTACTCACGTGATTTCACTCTAGCTTGCAACCGAAGCCACTTTAGGGAAATATCTTCCTCGTCTCCCTCTTTATTTGGATTAGAAATCAAACCGTAAAATAAAAAAAAAGGAAGAGGAAAAAGGGCCGCTACCACGAATTCATCAGTTTACAATCCTAAACCGATCTATTTGATCGATATGAAGGCAATCTCGAGCAAGATGCGGTGGCGACGTTGCGACCGAAGCCTGGGTTTCGCGGTGGTTTGAAGGACGAGCCCGAGGTCGCAAATTTCTCGATGGTGATGGTTCGCGTACACGCGCGCGCGAAGTGGATGTTGCGATCTGAGGCACGTGGGTCGCGATGATGGTGGGAGGCCGCGATAGTAGAGGGGTTCTCGGCGAGGTTCTCGAGAAGGGGGCATGCGTGGCGACGGTTCCTTGGCAACGCAGCTCGCTTTGAGTCTCGTAAGGTATTTTCAAGTTATTTGTTCAAGTTTGTTAGTGAATGCATTTATTCACAGATCTCAGCAAACAGAAAGGAGAAAATATAAAAATATATATATAAATAAAAGTAATATTCTTTTTTACAGTAAGTTATTAGGAATTTTGTTTATTTGAATTTAATGTTGAATTTGTACTGTAAAAAAAATTATAATAATAATGATAATCGTTAAGTTAGATCAAATCATTAATAAAATTATAAATGTTTATTTAAGGTTTGAAACTATGAAGAAGCAAGGCGTAATGGAAATGGATTTCTAATGAAAACCAAGGTGAGTAAATCTCACTCTGTTGGATTTTATTTAAATTGAAATGGTTAAATTTAATATTTGGATGAATGATTGGATTGATTTCATTTGCACTGTGAATTGATGATGTGACTTTGGTTTTGATGATTCTCAAGTTAATAGTGGTTTGTCTCGAAGTGTTGGGGCTTTAATTTGTTTTAAATTTAAATCATAAATAAGAAAAGGGTTTCAAGTTAAATTTAATAAGGGTTAATGAATTGTGATTCATTTAAATAAAGAAGTAATTAAAAGGATAAGTAATTAATCCAATTAATCAATGATTTAGATTAATTAATTCAGTAATTGAGGACTTGAATTAATTAATTAAAGTTTAAGTTAATTAATTAAGTCTTTGTGTTATTAATCAAGAGATTAATTGAAATAACAAATTAAGGAGTAATTTGATTTATTAATTAAGTAAATACGAAGACAGTTATTTACAGGTTGAGGGTGATCGAGAATGAATAATACTGTGTCGAATTAAAGTAAAATAAAATTAGAAATCATTAATTTGTATAATTAACGATGTAATTAAAGATTGATTAATTATAATTGATTAATCCATGATGAGTGCTTGTGAGGGATTAATTTATATAAGTAATTAAGAATTAATATAGTTAATTAAGTTATGAAGTAATTAAGATTGCTTATTGATTTTGGGTTAAGTGTAATTAATATCGTGAAATTAATCAAAGATAATTACTTAAATGTAATTGAAAGATAATTTATCCAGGGTGATTACTTACGATGGATGGATAGGAAATGGTTGATTGATTAAGTGATTTGGAATTAATTATTGAAGGAATCTAGGTGATTGAGGTTTGAAATTCAATTAGAATCAACTTGAATTGATTTATATGCGATTAAGTTCTGCTTATGGATGATTGAATTGGTATTGGATGTTTTGAATGAGTAATATCTCTGATATGAAACGTTGTGTTTCATTTGGATAACTTGGGATAGGGTAACATGAGTTTCGAAGAGACCGGGATCGGGTATTAGGAAATACCCGATACCCCTTTCAAATTTGTATAAATTGATTTGTAATATTAATAAGCTGGAGTGCAACAATTTAAGTGAATTGGATTATTTTATCGAAGTTGGTACTTAGAAATTGGTATGTGAAATAAGTATTGCTTATAGCAAAATTGTGAATTGAATAAAATGATATAAGATACCCCGGGTTTTATATAAGTTGTTTGATCTGGTATTCCATGTTAGTTGGGTTTACTCACGTTGGTTTCCAGCCTGACCCGGGTGTTACTTTGATGTGATGCTCGAGTCAGACCGAGTATTACAGATTTTCAGGTAGATATGTTCTGGAGCTCAGAAGGCGAGCTGGATCGCAATAGCGTATAGAGTATTTCCGCTGTAATTATATTATTGTTAATCTGAGACTTGAAAATTGTATATATTCTGTGACTGTATATATGTGAACTCTGATGTATATTAAATGTAATCGACAGATATAGTATTCTTTTGTCAACTACTATTATTATTTATTATTATGTTTTATCCGCTGCGAATGTGAGATGTTGTTACTGTTCTTCTTCTTCTATCTCTTTCTTCTTTTTCATAACTATCTGGAATTTTCGGGTGTGAAAATTTCGGGTCGTTACATTCACTTCCTTTATTTTCATTCAAAAATCAAATTTATATTTTTGGTAATTCATTATTCTCAATTATATCAACCAAGCCACAGCATTCAATACTTTCACATAATTCATCATAGAATATCCGATAACCAGAGCAGAGAATATTAAATAATTCAAATAAAAGTTGAGGGGTCCAGTTGGATCCCTCCAACCTGTTTTCCCTGCATCCACAGACATTAGCATCACAAAATATACCAATTTCAAATTATACTATACTATATCACATCAATCAATTCAACCATACAAGCAATTATTTAAATTTAATCATTTTAAATTTAAATTTAAACCGAGTGAGATTAACTCACCTTATTCCGTTTGCAACCCATTTCCAAACCAGCTTGTTTCATCCCAATTCTTCACAATTAACCTTGTATAAACCATTTTACATTTTATTAATATTTGAGCTTATTGAACAATTTCTTCTCTTTGATAATTTTACTTAGCTAATTATTTATTTAAATTACTTTTCCTTTAATAAAATACCCTTTGGTAACTAAAACAAATAAATGAGCTTTATTAACAAATTAATTACCATTAAATAAATAACTCAACTAATAATTTAGTTAAACCAATTTTTCTTTTACAATTTCTTTTAGTAACTAAATAATTTAAATAAGTTTATTTATCATCTAAATCACTAATATACATTATTAAGTAACCTTGCAGATTTCATTTCTAAACTACATATAAATATATATTTTCCATTTTCCAAACTGCATATAAAAATAATTTATATGGGTTTTAAGCATGTTATCTTTATATACCCTTATTTTTTTGTTTTTTCTTACATTTATATTTTCCTAAAATCTCGTATATATATTTACTTCTTCTTCTTTTTTTTATAAATTGGTAAAATAAGAAATCCGGGTTTAACATCCGTTCTCTACGAATACACAGCATTATACTATCGTATTAAATTTAATAGAAAATAAATCGAGTTTACCTTGCCCTTATCCATCGAAATGGAGCTCGCTGTCACCATACCCCAACACTCCGAGCTACTGTAAGCAACCACTGCCGTTCTCCCTCCATGCCACCACCTCCACGCCGCCATAGCCAAAACGAACTCAAGCCCTCTCGCACGACACGCCCTAAATCCATCACCAACTCACGCAAATCGCCGCATCCCCAAAACGCGCAAACGAAACCGTCTTCAAACCCTAGATACATCGAACCCCCCCCCCCCGCCCCTTGCCAGAGACGGCCTCCACTTTTGCTCTGAGATTGCGACTCGATTTGCAAAAAATCCGGACTTGAAAGGAACCGCACGGCCATGGGTGATGGGAAGATGGCACGCGATTTTGTTTTTGATTTATGGAAATTTTCGTTTTGAAAACGTGGGCTTCGGCCTGAACAAATTTAAATAAAAAATGTTTTTCTCTGAATGAATTTTGAAGAGGGAGTTGTAGATTCGGCCATTGAAATTTTTATAAACAAACTATCTTGTTTTTTTTGTTTTTAAACATGAAGAAGGGCTTTGATTAAAAAAATGACGAGTGTTGAAGTACACGGGAAGATAAAGGAAGACTTGGCGTACACAAGAAGCTTAATTAATTAAATTAAATTTCATTAACTTATAATCAATTAAATTTTCTGCGTTTATATATCGTACACTCACACATTAACTTCGATCAATACGAAATTTGAAATTCGATAATAATTCAATATTACGGACCCAATGGAACTGGTTTCTTCAAATTCCGAGACTGTGCCTCGGAAAGCTATTTTAAAATTCAATTTAAACGATACAAATTTCAAAACTTAACAAACCATTTTTAAATTTGATTTCATCCCTCCTATTCTCTTCAGTATTATCAATATAAATTCTACAAGCCTTCAAATTATTTTTAATAGGCTTAGGATTTCAGATTCAGTATTTTACCCAACTTCAAATTATTTAATTCAACAATTTAATTGTCAAATAAATTATGATATTCATAATTTAAGTTAATAATTAACCTTTAAATATTTAAAATCAATTAAATATTCCGATTACAAATGCTTAAAAATTCCGGGTCGTCACAATAGTTATAATAGCATGTCCTTAAATTGCTGATAAATACAATAACAAATACAGCAGACAAATAACCATATACATGAATACGTCTCTGGGCCACCAACTCGTCTTCTGAAACTCCAAGCATCCAAACCAATCTGTAATATGCTCGTCTGACCCGAGCATTGCAATAAAATAACACCCGAGTCAGTTTGGATTACTAGCATGAGAAAACTTACTCAACTGTATTTTAAAGTTATATAAAAGTCATTGAAATCAAAAGGTATCACGTAAGACCACACCGCACATAAACACAAATGGATTTTTATATTACGATAACGAATACATTTTCTATTAAAATCCCTCTATATTCTAATAATGTTTAGAGGTCAAAGTAAAATATGAATATAGCTGAAATACTTGCATCTCACGTTTTAGCATAGTTGGGCACAACTATGTGAGAATGGATTCCATGCAGTGACTGGGTTACTGGGGTACCGCCCATCACGGTGCATCTCTAGATAAAATAACACCGAGGACATCGCCTGGATCCCCTACCAACATAGGACAGGCATATCCCTTGCTGGATAGTACCGAATATGATCACCCCTCCGTTAATGGGCCCCGAAGCATACAAATGAGAGATAATAGCGACTCTAGATAGGAATGATCATACCCTACTTGGGAGCGACCAACATAGCCCCTCTACATCTCCCCTGTTTTAGTCATTTCTAGTTGATGAGGTCTGAGGCTACGATTACCTTTCAAGAACATTTAAGCTTAGAATGCTCATTTTCCTCCAATGACAATATGCTGTTATCATTCATACAAGTCCGTTCTGGGTCTGAACGAAATCAAAGGCGCTAGTCCTACTACATTCATTTTGGAATCACCCTCAAGTTTGGTAGCGACTAGCCCTTGCACTTCACCTCTCTATCTTCGATTCCATACTTTTCCCGATGTCTTCAGTTCGCAACACTTGAGTTGGATCGAAGTGGTTTTCGGATAACATATCTGATCCCGGTCTCTTTGAAACAACTTTCGATAATTTTCGATAAACTCAACGTCGGTTCTTTAGGAAATGACAGTCAAAGATAAGATTGGAGATCACCTTCTAGTAGACGAATTTCCTTATAATTATCCTAGAAGAACGAAATGAGATTTATACGCACAGTACAGCATCAACGGAGATGACTGTTCCATAACTCACGTGTTTCTCCTAGAAATTTTCAAAATTATGTTGGGTCCATTTTCGATCGTCGGTTATTTAACCATCGAATAATAAACATTCAATCAAGATTTTATTTCATAGGGAAAAACCAATATTAGTTAAGCACATAAGCATTCACTAGCCTCCTTTTATAAATTTTTCATAAGTTAAACCATTTATAAAGTACTTGTATAAAAATACTTTTGCAAAGAGACATCCACCAATTACTATATTTTCAATACTTAGGAAATATACCCATACTTATATCGATGGTACAAATATATACACAAGATTGAAAAAGATGTTCTTTACATTCAATTCTCAAATCATTTATAAATTCCCTTACAATCCTCCAAAACATTTAGAAACCATTTTATAAATCTCCATAAATCATTTATAATCCCTTTATAAAAACTCAATCACCTATAAACTTCTTGTACATTTCAAAGATCACTAATAACCCTTTATGTATCCTTAAATCATTTATAAAACTTCTTTTATAAATCTATAACTCGTTTCTAAAATTCATTTATAAATATCTAAACATTTATAAACTCTTCACCTTGCAAATGACCTTTCCTTAACTCTTCAAATCATTTTATAACTCCTTTATAAAATCCAAGACTTTCAACTCTATCTATGGGTCTAAAAAATAATTAAAATATTTTACTTCAAAACACCATTATGTAATAATGATTATCAACAATAAACATTATAAATAAATAAAATTTATCAATTTTAAATCGTCTTAAAAATAATAATTAATAATTTGAAAATATTATTTAAGAACAATAATAATTACTCCTTACCATTTTTATAAATAATTATATTTTATTTTAAAACCTTATCTATAATCCTTATTATTAATTCCAAACCATAATTATTCTTAAACAATTAACCTTATCCCATTTTGATAATTCTTTAAATCCATATTACTATAAACAATTAACTTTAAAACAATACCAATATAATTAAATAACCTTAAATTAATATTACTATAATTAAGTCACTCTAAAACAATATTAGTATAATTAAATACTTTTTAAACAATACTAAATTCATTTAAATAACTTAAAAATAATATTATTATAATTAATTAGCTCTAAAAACAATATTAACTTAATTAAACACTTTAAAACTATATTACTATAATAAAATATCTTTAAAACAACATTAATATAATTAAGTAACCTTAATATAATATGATTAAAATAAAATAACTTTGAAACAATATTAATATAACTAAATAGATAGTCCTTAAAAATAAAATTTCGAAACCAAATTTTCAGATTTAAAAATCGTTTCTTGTCTCAAAAACCAATTTCAACTTGAATGGCAGTTTACAATGTTTTTAAAAATACTAATTTGAGGCCAATCGCCACCTAACACTTAACCAATATCGATATTGATTTTCTATCACTACCGGGTTTTATTTTCAAACATATAACGATGTTATAACCATAGTATCCACAATCATATTTATTATTCTATAATCCATGTAAAGGAAATATTATTGAAACGTTATAATTCAATAATAGCGAGGAATCTCGTTGGATTTCGCCAACCTATTTCCCCCCGCATCACAAATGTTATATAATCATGAAATATAAATCAACCGCTTCAAGGCGAGATTCGTATACAAAGAGTCATCCGCTCTTACACGAAACATAATAGGGTCTCATCCACTCTAATAGGAGGGAATATATCCAAACCAACAAATAAATATAGTAATTCATCCAAACAATCATTCAACAATTTTTATCAACTATATATTGTACCGGTTAACTAAAAAGGTGAGTTTAACTCCCTGAAATTATCTATATCGCTGAGGCATTTCGGTTAGGAACTAAAATCGAACGACTTCGATTTTAGCCCAACTTTCAACATTCTTCAAATTCCAGTTGCATATCGAATCTTTTGGTGTTATGAACCAATGCAAAAATCCACGCCTCAATTAGACCTCATATGCAAAAGTTATTCAATTTTTAAAATCATCGATTATTGAAGTAAATTAATTAACTAACCATTATCGATATTTAACCGTCTTAAAAGCTCCTCATCTCCTTCCCTCCCTCATTCCCTTGGTCGAATGCATGATGATACGCACCCAACTTGCTTGCACAAAATCAAGTGATACGGAGCTACGCACCACCAAATCCGTTGCCATCTTCTCCATTGATCTCCTCTCTGTGCGCTCGACGCGCTCGACCCGACCATTGCATGTTCAATCCCTCCATTCCAGACCGCCAGTATTTGCCCCAATCTACCTATCCCAAGTTGCGATCGTCGTTCGACCTCAAGTCATCCTCAAACCACCACCGACCAACTTCTTTTATCGCCACAGGCACATCCACATCACTGATTTTTCCTTCGATCCCCTGTGCCTTGCCACGACCTGGAAGCTTTCACATAGGACAATAAATGTCGCGATTTCAAAGCTGAAGCCGCACCACCTTTAAGCATCTCTACTTGCTCGCATACACTCTAGAAGTCCAAAAGACATCGGCGCCTCGGCCAACTCTACTTTCGTTTCCATATACTCCTAACCATAACTCGCGGCTGCACAAGTCGAGCACACCCAACCCTCATCGCACTCAAATCAAAGCCCACCATCGAGAAGCTCATGCTAGAACAAGACCAAAGATCCAAATTTCAAATCTTTTCATTAAGTATAAATTTTGTTTTAAATTTTTGAACGCGATGAGATTTTTCTTTCTTCGTTCTGGAGATGAATATATAATATGGGAGACACATGAAAGGTATATGAGCTTGTACAGGTTAAATGTGGGCTGTTGTTGATAGATCAAGGCAGTGTATGGTCAAATCCATGTAAATATGAATTATTTAAATTCAAAATATCGAACTATATAATTTCAAACCCCGATGGAGACGTGCCTCCTGGTGTTCGGAATGTTATACCCCTATTCTGAATGCAATGGAAATAGTTTCGAGGCCTAATTCGATCGTATGTAGAAGATAGCATTTTGAACCCAACTATTATGTTAAATTTTCAATATTAATTTCTACATGTTTTGATTTCGCATGGCCAAATGATACATCTGTTTGCCAAGAAGTTTGACGGTGTATTATAATTCATTATTACGGACCCAGTGACACTGGTTTCGTTGAAATCCGAGACAGTGCCTCGAAAGGCTATTTCTATATGTTAATTAGAATGAGTTATTTTCAAAATAAAGTAAATCACTTTTAAATCCAATTTAAAAGTCTTATTGTCTTCATTCTTATTAAATAGGAATTAAATAAGCCTTTAAATCATTTTTTATCCAACTTAACACTCAAGATTCAATTATTCAAACGATTTTCAATTATTGAATTCAACAATTAAATTATCTAATAAATCGCTATATTTGAAATTTAAGTTATTTAACCTATAAAATTAAATTTTCAATATTTAAAATTAGTTAAATATTCCAATTTCAAATAACTAAAACTCTGGGTCGTTACATTCTTCCGCCCTCAAAAGAATTTCTTCCTCGAAACTGTCAATGTAGGAAAATGCCCAAACCCATTACCTTTTTTAAAACAAATTAGTTGTGGTGGATTTTATTTTGGGTTTGCCTAGAACTCAAAGGGGAAATGATTCTATATTTGTTGTGGTGGACAGGTTTTCGAAAATGGCACATTTTATTGCTTGTAAGAAGACGGCGGATGTTGTTCGTGTTGCTCAGATGTTCTTTAAAGAAATCTATCGTTTACATGGGTTGCTGGAGTCTATTGTTTCAGATAGGGATACCAGATTTTTGAGTCATTTTTGGCTTAGTTTGTGGAGGATGGTGGGAACGAAGTTGAAATTTAGCAGTGCTTATCATCCGCAAACAGATGGTCAAACCGAAGTTGTTAACAGATCGTTGGTAAATTTGTTGCGATGTCTTGTGAAGGACAATCTGAAGAGTTGGGATATGAAGTTATGCCAGGCAGAGTTTGCTCATAACCATGCAGTAAATCGTAGTACGGGATTCACTCCATTTCAGATTGTATATTCAAGTTTGCCAAGGGGACCGTTGGATTTGGCGGTAGTACCACAACTGAAGGGGACAGTTAAACGAGCTGTTGATTTTGTTGATGAATTAACTGAATGTCATAAAATCATTCAGGAACGATTGGTGAAGGCAAATGAGAAGTATAAGCGAACTGCAGATTTGAAGCGACGAAATGTTGAATTTAAGGAAGGTAATTTGGTTTATGCTGTATTGACGAAGGATCGCTTTCCAGTGGGTGCATACAATAAGCTTAAAGCTCGAAAGATTGGCCCTGTAAAAATTGTGAAACGGATCAATGAAAATGCCTACAGGTTAGAGCTGCCGGAGGATGTATATACTTCTGATGTGTTCAATGTAAAACACTTAATTCCGTATCATGGAAATGAAGTTGTTGTGGAAGAAAATAGTGAAAATTCGAGGTCGAATTTCGATCAACCGGGGGAGGATGATGCAGCACGAGCTACAGAGTCACAAGGTTTAGGTCGTGCAGAATCACAAGAGTTAGGTCAGCCACAACCTAAAGGCTTAGGTCGGCCACGACCTAACAGGTCAGAAGAAGAAGAGCTACGGTCTAACATTACCATGTTAGGTCGTCCACGAGCTAACGAGATAACTATAAGTCGGTCACGACCTAACAGAGCAAGGGCTAAGGAGTTGCGACCTAATTCCTACGATGATGCAGTAGAAACTAAAGCCTTAGGTCGCGTGCGACCTAACAGGATAGGGGATAACGAGTTACAGGTTATGAAGTCTGAACGACCTAGTGATAAGCCGCTTCTGGAGATGGACTGTGTTAAGCCGTTGACGACCTAAGCTAGGTCGTAAGTCGCTATGAGGTGTAAGTCGCGTGAAGAATTCTGGATGCAGCTGCTTTAGGTCGCGAACGACCTAACTTCTGAAGGTCGCGAACGACCTAACTCATAAGTCGTTTGATGTTGTAATGTTTTAAGTTGATTGTTGATGTAAAGGTTAGGTCGTTAACGACCTATCTTGAGTCGCGTCTTGTAACGTTGTGCTGTGGTGTCGTGTCTGTTAAGTCGCGTGAGTTGTTTTTAGGTCGCGTGAAGGGATTGTGATGTACTTAGGTCGGTAACGACCTTGTCTAAGTCGTAAATCTTGTACAGATGGTTGTAAGTTGAGTCGTGTGATGTCTGTTAGGTCGGCAACGACCTAGTGTGGGTTGTAACGCCTATAAATAGGCATATGGGTCATTTGTAATGGGTTGTTGATTTTTGAATAAAATTTCTTGTTGATTGCTGTGTGCTTTCATCTTAAATTGGTAGTTGAGTGTAATCTCCTATCTCTACTTTCGGTTATTCGAGTGCGCTCGAATCAACGATTGTTGAAGCCGATTCGTGGAATCAAGTGCGCTTGATCAACGCTTGAAGAATTGAAGATCTTCTTTCACGGTATCATGCGCGATCAACGTGTTAGAGATAGCTAGAATTCGGTATCTTCGGATCAACGAATTTGGGCATTTTGGTATTCATCAATCCACCGATTGCTACACTTTCATCGTTATATCGATTTTCTGTTAATCCGCTGCGTCAGTTTTTGGTATCAGAGCTTGACTTAGCCAATCATAGCTAAGACGAGTCTTGGAGCCAAGGAATTTGAAGTTTGGTGTTCATCATGTTCATCGCGAAGTTGCAACAAGTTAGAAGCTTTCGATTCATTTCATTTTGGATCAAAGTTGGAAAGGCGTTTGAATTTGAGCCGAGGGTTTGAAGAGTAGGCCGTGTATACTTGTGAAAGTAGCCGAGCCTTGGTGAAGTTTATTTGAAGTTTGAGGCCGTGACTTGTTTGACTTGTGTTGAAACTTTGTGTTAAATTGTTGAAGTGTTGTGAAATCTAACCATGCCGCCAAGGAGAGCTAATCGTCATCAAAATGTTGAAGCGTTGTATAGAAGAGAAGAAGCCGAGCAAATGGAACAACGTATTAATGATAAATTTGATGAAGGCATTGGAAAGTTAGAGAAATTGATGAATGATTTGAATCAAACTCAAAGGAGGAGATCACCAAACTCGAACCATGGAGGAAACCGAGTTTCGCCATCGGTTACGGAAGCGAGGAGGGTATCACCGCAATCTTGTAAAGAGAGAAGAGAAACATCAATTTCGTCAAGAAGAGATCACCATGACTATGGACATGAAGAGAGAAGAACTCCACGTGAGTTTGAAGATGAGCCATATAGAGATGAAGAGAGACATAGCAGAAGAGACATGCGTGATCAAAGGGATGTTGATGGTCGAGATTGATATAGACACACATTTGATTTTGGTAAAGAGGGTGATAGATCTAGCATTCATTATCAAGATCGAGACCAAGTTCGAAATTCATATCGGGATGTAGATGATGATTGTCGCTGGGAATCGGGAATGAAGATGGAGATTCCAGAATTTAAAGGTGGGATGGTTGCTGAAGAATTCTTAGACTGGTTGTCAAATGTGGAGGAGATCTTTGATTTCAAGGAGGTTCCGGAGAATCGTCGAGTGAAGTTGGTTGCTACTAGGTTGAGGGGGAGAGCTTTGGCATGGTGGCAGCAAACTAAACTTACGAGAGAGAGAATGGGGAAGTCAAAGGTTGAGTCTTGGGATAAGATGAAGAGGTTGATGAGAGCTACATTTTTACCTTACAACTATCAATCACTTATGTACCAGAGATTGCAGAATCTAAGGCAAGGGACGAAGACTGTTAATGATTATGCTGACGAATTTTATCATCTGATTGCTCGAAATGACATTATGGAGACAGAGGAACAATTGACTGCTAGATTTGTTGGAGGGTTACGAATGCAGATCCAGGATATGGTTAATATGTTCGATCCAAGATCTGTGGCAGATGCACACCAGAAAGCGTTGGCTTGGGAGAAGCAAGGAAGGCGTGGAGGTGGTGTGTTTACTAATTCCAACAATCAAGTGAAAGGTGCTAGTGCGAGTTCCAGTGTTTCCAAAGCTGTTACAAAACCAGTTGTACAGGAGGTTACGAAGGCGAAGGTCAATAACAGTTTCAAGTGCTATAATTGCCAGGAAGTGGGTCACAAGAGTAATGAATGTCCGAAGCCGAAGAAATGAACTATGATTGCTGAAGTTGAAGATGAGGATGTTGGTGAAGATAGTCCAGTTGAGGAGAATGAACAGGATATCGCATCGAGAGACGAAGGGTGTAATTTGATGATGAGGAGAAGTTATTTGGCACCGAAGCAAGAAGAGGAAAACAGTTGGTTGAGGAATAATATATTTCAGTCCACATGCACTATTCTAGGAAAGGTTTGCAAGTTCGTCATTGATGTTGGGAGTTGTGACAATATTATCTCTACTGAAGCAGTAGGAAGTTGAACTTGAAAACTGAGAAGCATCCTAAACCGTACAAGCTAGCATGGTTAAGGAAAGGTGGTGAGGTAAAAGTTGGACGAAGAGCTTGTGTGTATCTTTCAATTGGGAAGAAGTACAAAGATGAAATCTGGTGTGATGTTGTGGACATGGATGTGTGTCATCTGTTGTTGAGCAGACCAGGCAGTTTGATAGAGCAGTACAACATGATGGTCGTGCTAATAGTTATAGTTTTATGTTTGAAGGTACTAAGATTATTTTAGTTCCTAAGAAGCAACAACAGAAGGAAAGCAAGTTGGAGGAGATTGAAGAACTGAAAACTTTGTTAACTTTGAAGGAGTTTGTTAAAGAAGTTGAAGAGGAGCCAGAAGTCTATTTGTTGATTGGACGAGAGAGTCATGAAGAGGTTGAGATTTGAGAAAGAGCGAAGCTAGTTTTGAAAGCATTTGAGGATGTATTTCCAGAAGAGTTGCCTAAGGAGTTACCGCCACTGAGAGACATTCAACATCAAATCGATCTTGTTCCGGGAGCAGTATTACCGCATAGACCGCATTATCGAATGAGTCCGAAGGAACATGAAGAATTGAGGAGGCAGGTGGAAGAGTTGTTAGCAGGGACGTGTTCAGGAAAGCTTGAGCCCTTGTGCAGTACCAGCTTTGTTGGTGCCAAAGAAGGATGGAACATGGAGAATGTGTACCGATAGTAGAGCTTTGAACAAGATTACTGTTCGCTACAGATTTCCTATGCCAAGATTGGATGACTTGCTAGATCAGTTGAGTGGGGCTACTATCTTTTCGAAGATTGATTTGAAGAGTGGATATCATCAGATTCGAATTAGACCGGGAGATGAATGGAAGACCGCATTCAAGACGAGGGAAGGATTATATGAATGGTTGGTTATGCCGTTTGGTCTATCGAATGCGTCGAGTATGTTCATGCGGGTGATGAATCAAATCTTTAGACCATTCATTAGGAAGTTCGTGGTGGTTTATTTCGATGATATTCTGATATATAGCAGGAGTACGGAGGAGCATGTTCAACATTTGAGAAAGGTGTTAATTATTCTTCGTGAGGAAAAATTTTATGCAGCTACGAAGAAATGTGTGTTCATGACTCGAAGTGTTTTATTCTTGGGATATGTTGTATCTGAGAAGGGAATCCAAGTGGACCAAAGTAAAGTTGAAGCTATTAGAAATTGGCCACAACCGAGAACTATCACTGAAGTTAGAAGTTTTCATGGATTGGCATCATTCTACCGAAGATTCATTCCACACTTCAGTAGCGTGATGGCACCAGTTACCAATTGTATGAAAGGAAAGCAGTTTTCTTGGACGGAGGAAGCAGGGTTTGCTTTTGAACGAATCAAAGGACTTTTGACGACAGCACCAATTCTTGTATTACCAGACTTTCAGTTGTTATTTGAGTTACACACTGATGCTTCTAAGGTTGGGATTGGATGGGTGTTGAGTCAGAAGGGACGTCCTATTGCATACTTTAGTGAGAAGTTATCAGGGGCAAAGATGAGTTATAGTACGTATGATGTCGAGTTTTATGCTGTGGTGCAAGCAGTGAAACATTGGAGACACTATCTGTTCCATAAGGAGTTTGTTCTTTACACAGACCATGAAGCTTTGAAGCATTTGCAAGGGCAGGATAAGATTTCAGCAAGACATGCATCATGGATTGCCTATTTGCAGCAGTTTACTTTTGTCGTGAAGCACAAATCAGGGGTAACGAATCGCGTGGCTGATGCTTTGAGTAGGAGGAGTCATTTATTAACGACAATGAAAATTGAGGTGATAGGGTTTGAATTATTGCCAGAGTTGATTGACGAAGATCCTTACTTTGCAAAGTTCGTTGAGAAAGTTAAGGATGGAGATACTGATGAATTTATGTTGGTTGATGGATTCTTGTTTAAAGGGAATCGATTATGTATACCAGAGAGCAGTTTGAGAATGAAGATTATCAAGGAGCTTCATGAGGAAGGACATGTGGGTAGAGACCGAACATTGCAGTTAATCTCTCAATCCTACTATTGGCCATCGATGAGGAAGGAAGTTGAAAGGTTTGTTCAGAGATGTCATATCTATCAGGTTTCGAAGGGAACAGCGACAAATGCAGGATTATATATGCCGTTACCAGTACCTAACAAACCATGGGTTGATATCGGCATGGATTTTGTTTTGGGTTTGCCTAGAACTCAAAGGGGGAATGATTCTATATTTGTTGTGGTGGACAGGTTTTCGAAAATGGCACATTTTATTGCTTGTAAGAAGACGGCGGATGCTGTTCGTGTTGCTCAGATGTTCTTTAAAGAAATCTATCGTTTACATGGGTTGCCAGAGTCTATTGTTTCAGATAGGGATACCAGATTTTTGAGTCATTTTTGGCTTAGTTTGTGGAGGATGGTGGGAACGAAGTTGAAATTTAGCAGTGCTTATCATCCGCAAACAGATGGTCAAACCGAAGTTGTAAACAGATCGTTGGGAAATTTGTTGTGATGTCTTGTGAAGGACAATCTGAAGAGTTGGGATATGAAGTTATGCCAGGCAGAGTTTTCTCATAACCATGCAGTAAATCGTAGTACGGGATTCACTCCATTTCAGATTGTATATTCAAGTTTGCCAAGGGGACCGTTGGATTTGGTGGTAGTACCACAACTGAAGGGGATAGTTAAACGAGCTGTTGATTTTGTTGATGAATTAACTAAATGTCATAAAATCGTTCAGGAACGATTGGTGAAGGCAAATGAGAAGCATAAGCGAACTGCAGATTTGAAGCGACGAAATGTTGAATTTAAGGAAGGTAATTTGGTTTATGTTGTATTGACGAAGGATCGCTTTCCAGTGGGTGCATACAATAAGCTTAAAGCTCGAAAGATTGGCCCTGTAAAAATTGTGAAACGGATCAATGAAAATGCCTACAGGTTAGAGCTGCCGGAGGATGTATATACTTCTGATGTGTTCAATGTAAAACACTTAATTCCGTATCATGGAAATGAAGTTGTTGTGGAAGAAAATAGTGAAAATTCGAGGTCGAATTTCGATCAACCGGGGGAGGATGATGCAGCACGAGCTACAGAGTCACAAGGTTTAGGTCGTGCAGAATCACAAGAGTTAGGTCGGCCAAGACCTAAAGGCTTAGGTCAGCCACGACCTAACAGGTCAGAAGAAGAAGAGCTACGGTCTAACATTACCATGTTAGGTCGTCCACGAGCTAACGAGATAACTATAAGTCGGTCACGACCTAACAGAGCAAGGGCTAAGGAGTTGCGGCCTAATTCCTACGATGATGCAGTAGAAACTAAAGCCTTAGGTCGCGTGCGACCTAACAGGATAGGGGATAACGAGTTACAGGTTATGAAGTCTGAACGACCTAGTGATAAGCCGCTTCTGGAGATGGACTGTGTTAAGCCGTTGACGACCTAAGCTAGGTCGTAAGTCGCTATGAGGTGTAAGTCGCGTGAAGAATTCTGGATGCAGCTGCTTTAGGTCGCGAACGACCTAACTTCTGAAGGTCGCGAACGACCTAACTCATAAGTCGTTTGATGTTGTAATGTTTTAAGTCGATTGTTGATGTAAAGGTTAGGTCGTTAACGACCTATCTTAAGTCGCGTCTTGTAACGTTGTGGTGTCGTGTCTGTTAAGTCGCGTGAGTTGTTTTTAGGTCGCGTGAAGGGATTGTGATGTACTTTGGTCGGTAACGACCTTGTCTAAGTCGTAAATCTTGTACAGATGGTTGTAAGTTGAGTCATGTGATGTCTATTAGGTCGGCAACGACCTAGTGTGGGTTGTAACGCCTATAAATAGGCATATGGGTCATTTGTAATGGGTTGTTGATTTTTGAATAAAATTTCTTGTTGATTGCTGTGTGCTTTCATCTTAAATTGGTAGTTGAGTGTAATCTCCTATCTCCACTTTCGGTTATTCGAGTGCGCTCGAATCAACGATTGTTGAAGCCGATTCGCGGAATCAAGTGCGCTTGATCAACGCTTGAAGAATTGAAGATCTTCTTTCACGGTATCGTGCACGATCAACGTGTTAGAGATAGCTAGAATTCGGTATCTTCGGATCAACGAATTTGGGCATTTTGGTATTCATCAATCCACCGATTGCTACACTTTCATCGTTATATCGATTTTCTGTTAATCCGCTGCGTCAGTATATAATCCTTTCAATACTAATTATCCCTTAAGAAAAATTCCATCAAATTTTTATGCTTAACAAATTTCACTCTATATTATACTTATTTATGAATTTTTTTCCATAAAATTCTACCTAAGTTTACAACAAACATCTTATACCACACTTCACATGTTTATTTCCACTCCATAACTTAAGTTCATATCTTTTTCTAACCAAATTCAATTTCAATTTACTCAATTCATTTTTCCAATTTTCAATATTCAATTCGAACCATCCTCAATTTTCTAAGTTATTTAGTTAGCGTTCATCAATTTATTTCAATCCCAACTAATTCTTTTTTCAAAAATCATTTCGTTTATCCTAACTTAGGTGAAATTTCCTTTCAAATTTCATCTCATTTATCTTATCTTAAGTTAAATTTCATTCCGAAGTTCAATTTCAAATTTTACCTTTCTTAACATTCATATTCATCAATTTAAAACATTGTTTTAACTTACTAATTCTTGAAATTTATAATTTGTCAAACTTATTTTCCCCTATTTTCATAAAACACTTAATTGAAAATTTCCAGAGTTTAAACACCTTATTCTTATTCATTTCAAGTTATTTTTGAAATCACATGTATTCATAATCCCCTTTGGCATATTAATCATCCTTTTGAATTTTATATTCAAAACTAGTTTTACCAAAACAAAACTCCAATGGTAGCAATTCCTCTCTTGGAAACTCGAAAATGAACATTGATGATGCTGTAGTCATCACCGAAATATTTTCCAACGACCGAAGTGAGTTCAGTGCTTTTAAATCCTTTCTAAATTTTCCATTCAAGAATATTTTCTAAATAATGTTATTATTATTTTCTAAAACTTTAAAAAACCATTTCGAAAACCAATGGAATTTAGTTCCCAAATTCCCAACTTTCAAACCCTTTTTGCTTGCAATGGTATTTGTAATATTTTTTAGGAATTTCATTTCCTTTCAATTTATAAATCACGCTTATAAACTATGTATTTATATAATCTCAATTTGGTTATATAAAATCATTTCTTTGTTGTAAACTTAGTTTTCCTTATAATAATGACAACTTTTATTAGAGCACCACAACAACAAATGATAATAATCAACATTATCATTCTCTAACAACCAGGCACACCATATAAACCATAATAATTTCTAAAAAACTATTCCTTTATATATAATAATAATAAAGATAAAATAAATTCATTTACCTAATTTCAAAACAATACCATGTCGAATTACTCCTTCAAGTGTTTAGGGATCCCTATCAATAACGTTAATTACTCGTATTGACCAGAATCCATAAGCCAATCAATAGATCAACCAACACAATATAAAACATTTTTTTATCACTAACAAATAAGTGCTCATATATATACAATCAAACTCATTCTAGGATGCTACTAACTCTATCTTTAATGAATACCTCACTAAAGCCAAGGTTTTTGCTTAACGTTCAGCTCTGATACCAAATATAACGAGCTGAATTTTGGGCCTTCGAAAATCAACACTAGTTCATCCATTGTATTACATACCAAGAAATCAAATGCCGGAAAACCCAATTATTAGGGAAAAAGAAAGAAGGAAGGAGATAAGAAGGGAAACTAAACAACACAGAATCTCACAGCAGAACGAATAATCTATAATATACAACGAATCTTTACAGAAAAGAAATACTGTAATATATGTATATACAAACATCAATCAGAGTATACTAACATATTTCAACCTGGACAGTTATAACAGCATGTCCTTACAATTGCTAATAAATACAATAACGAATATAATGGAAAAATAACCATCTACGTTAAAACGTCTCCGGGAATCCAACTCGTCTTCTGAAACTCCAAGCATCCAAATCAATCCATAATATGTTCGGTCTAATCCGAGCATTATAATAAACTAACATCCGAGTCAGTCTGGAAAACCAGCATGAGAAAACACACTCAACTAGATTTTAAAGTTGTATAAAGGTCCTTGAAATCAAAAGGTATCTCGTAAGACCACACCGCACATAAACATGGATGGGTTTTTATGCTACCATAATCAAAACATTTTCTATATAAAATCCCTTTATATTATAATAATGTCTAGAGGTCAAAGTAAAATATGAATATAGCTGAAATGCTTGCATCTCACGTTTCAGAATAGTTGGGCATAACTAAGTCCGTACGGTGCTTATTGGAGAATGGATTCCATACCATGACTGGGCTAGTGGAGTACCACCCATCTTGGTGCATCTCTCGATAAAATAACATCGAGGACCTCACCTGGATCCCCTGCCAACATAGGACTAGCCTACCCCTTGCTTGATAGTACCGAATATGATCATCCCTCCGTTAATGGCCCCCGAAGCATACAAATGAGATATAATAGCGACTCTAGATAGGAATGATCATACCCTACTTGGGAGAGACCTACTTAGCCCAACTATATCTCCCTCGTTTTAGTCATCCCGGTTGATGAGGCTTGAGGCTACGATTACTATCAAGAACATTTACACTTAAAATGCTCATTGCCCTCCAATGACAATGTGATGTTAGCATTCATCCATACAAGTCCGTTCTGGGTCTGAATGAAACCGAACGCACTATTCCTACTACATCCATTTTGGAATCACCCTCAAGATTAGTTGCGATTAGCCATTGCACTTCACCTCTCTATCTTCGATTCCATACTCTTCACGATGCCTTCAGATTGTAGTGCTTAAGTTGGATCGAAGTGGTTTTTGGATAACATATTCGATCCCGGTCTCTTCGAAACAAATTTTGATAATTTCTGGTAAACTCAACTTCGTTCTATAGGAAATAACAGTCAAAGACAAGATCGGAGATCACATCCTAACCATAGGTAGATGGATTTCCTTGTCATTGTCCTAGAAGAACGAAACTGTATTAATATCCATGGTACAACATCATCGAAGATGGCTGTGCCATATAACTCACGTGTTTCTTCCAGATATTTCCAAAGTTACGTTGGGTCCATTTTTGATAGTCAGTTATTTAACTATCAAATAACAAACAATCAATAGGATTCTATTTCATAGGGAAAAACCAATATTAGTTAAGCACATAAGCAATCACTGGCCCCCTTTTATAAATTTTTCATAAATAAAACCATTTATAAATTACTTGTATAAAAATATTTTTACAAAGACATATCCACTAATTCCTATATTTTCAATACTTAGGAAATATCCCATACCTATATCAACGGTGTAATATATACACAAGATTGAAAAAGATGTTCTTTTCATTCAATTCTCAAATCATTTATAAATTCCCTTACTATCCTCCAAAACATTTACAAACCATTTTATAAATCTCCATGAACCATTTATAATCCCTTTATAAAAATTCAATCACTTATAAACTTCTTATACATTTCAAAGATCACCGATTATGAATCCATGAATCATTTATAAACTTCTTTTATAAATCTATAACCCGTTTCTGAAATTCGTTCATAAATATCTAACCATTTGTAAACTCTTCATCTTGCAAATGGCCTTTCCTTAACTCTTCAAACAATTTTATAACTCCTTTATAAAATCTACGACTTTCAACTCTATTCATGGGTCTAAGAAATAATTATAAACAACTAAAAATATTTTACTTCAAAATACCATTATATCATAATGATTATTAACAATAAACATTATAAATAAATAAAATTTATTAATTTTAAATCATCTTAAAAATAAAATTAATAATTTCAAGATATTGTTTAAAAACAATAATAATTAATATTTACCATTTTTATAAATAATAATAAATCATTTTGAAAGCTTATTAATAATCCTTATTATTAATTCCAAATCATAATTATTCTTAAATAATTAACCTCATCCCATTTTGATAATTCTTTAAATCCATATTACTATAAACAACTAACTTTAAAACAATACCAATATAACTAAATAACCTTAAATTAATATTGCTATAATTAATTCACTTTTAGATAATGTTAATTTAATTTAAATAACCTAAAAATAATATTAATATAATTAATTAGCTTTATAAACTATATTAATTTGATTAAACACTTTAAAGAAATATTACTATAATAAAATATCTTTAAAACAACATTAATATAATTAAATAACTATAATATAATATTATTAAAATTAAATAACTTTAAAAGAATATTAATATAAATAAATAGATAATCCTTAAAACAAAATATTTTCAAAACCAAATTTTCGTATTTAGAAATCTTTTCTTGTCTAAAAAACCAATTTCAACTTGAACAGCAATTTACGATATTTTAAAAAATACTAATTTGAGGCCAATAGCCACCCAGCACTAAACCAATATTGATATTGATTTTCTATCACTACTGGGTTTTATTTTCAAACATATAATGATGTTATAACCTCGATATCCACAATCATATTTATTATTCAACAATCCATATTAAAAAATTATTGAAACAGTATAATTTAATAATAGCGAGGAATCCCGTTGGATCCCTCCAATGTATTTCCTTCTGCATCACAAATGTTATATAATCATAAAATATAAATCAACCACTTTGAGGTGGGATTCATATACAAAGGGTTATCCGCTCTTACACGTGAACGTAATAGGGTCTCATCCTCTCTAATAGGCGAGAATATATCCAAACCAACAAATAAATAGTAATTCATCCAAAAAATCATTCAACAATTTTTATCAACTATATATTATACCAATCAACCAAAAAGGTGTTTTTAACTCACCAAAAATATCTATAGTCGCCAAGGCATTTCAATTTGGAACTAAAATCTAACGACATCCAATTTTAGTCCAAATTTCAGCATTCCCTAAATCTGACCAAACCAGTTGCGTCTCGAAGCTTTTGGCATAATCAGCGCAATGCAAAAATCTATGCCTCAATTGGACCTCATATGCAAAAGTTATTCAATTTTTAAAATCATTAATTATTAAATTAAATTAATTAACTAATTACAACCATTGTTAATAATTAACCTTCTTAAAAGCTCCTCATCTCCTTCCCTCCATCATTCCCTTGATCGAATGCACGCTGATACGCACCTAACTTGCATGCACAAAATCAACTGATACAGAGCTACGCTCTGCCAAATCTGACACCGTCTTCTCCATTGATCGCGCTCAATGCGCTCGACCCGACCATTGCAAGTTCGATCCCTCCACACTAGATCGCCAGTATTTGCCCTAATCTGCCTAGCCCAAGTCACGATCGTTATTCGACCTCAAGTCATCCTCAAACCACCATCGATCAACTTCGTTTATCGCCACGAGCATACTCACATCACTGATTTTGCCTTCGATCCCCTATGCCTTGCCACGACCTGGAAGCTTCCATGTGCGACAGCTGATGACGTGATTTCAAAGGTAAAGCCGACCATCCATAAGTACCTCTACTTGCTCGCCTACACTCCAGAAGTCCAAAAGACGTCGACACCTTGGCCAACTCTACATCCATTTCCGACTACCCTTAACCATAACTCGTGGCTGCACAGGTCGAACACACCCAAACCTCATCGTACTCAAACTGAAGTCCACCATCGTGAAACTCACATCAAGACAAGACCAAAAATCCAAATTTTAAATCTTTTTCATTAAGTATAAAAAAAATTATGAATTTTTAAACGTGATGTGGTCTTTTCTTTCTTCATTTTGGAGATGATTATATAACATTGGAGACACGTGAAGGGCATGTGGGCTTGTACAGGTTAAACGTGGGCTGATATTGATAGGTTAAGGCAGCGTATGGTCAAATCCAAGTAAATATATATTATTTAAATTCAAAATACTGCCTATATAATTTTGAACCTCAATCAAGACATGCCGCCAGACGTTCTATATGGTATACCCCTATTCCAAAGGTAATGGAACTATTTTCGAGGCCTAATTCGATCGTATGTAGAAGATAGCTTTTTGAACCCAATTATTATATTTCAATATTAATTTCTACGCGTTTCGATCTTGCACGGCCAAACGATACATTTGATCTCATGAAATTTTACAGCATATTATAATTCATTATTATGGACTCAATGACACTGGTTTCATCGAAATCCGAGATAGTGCCTCGAAAGGCTATTTTTATCTGTTAACTAAAACGAGTTATTTTCAAAATCGAGTAAATCACTTTTAAATCCAATTTAAAGCTTTTTTTATCTTCATTCCTATTAAAAATAAATAAACAAGCCTTTAAATCATTTTTTTATCCAACTTAAAACCACAGATTCAATTATTTAAACAATTTCAATTATTAAATTCAATAATTAAATTATCCATTAAATCGCTATATTTGAAATTTCAGTTATTTAACCTATGAAATTAACTTGTCGATATTTAAAATTAATTAAATATTCCAATTTAAAATAACTAAAATTCTGGTTCGTTACATCAAGTATACCTACGTATTAATTATAATGGAACATATTATATATATTTGCAGTATTTACGAATCACAACATCCATCTGGCGATCTCAGTAAAGAATTTGCTAAATGGTTTTCGAACTGTGTTTATGATCAGAAAATTTGCGTCCTTGATGAAAGATTACAGTATCTTAGCCCGGACCAAAAAGAAATGTTAAGGCTTATTCAATATTCTTCATCAACGGGTTTAATTTCAACACTAATGATTATGGTGCTGAAAAATTAACATACAACAGTGGTGTATTTGTCAAAGGTAGCGATGATCTAGATGACCATATAAAAAAAATTCATAGCGCATTAACCGAATTTTAGAACTGACATATTATATACAGCCCGTAGAAAAAAAATTATTCAAATGCAATTGTGTCAGCAATGTTCCTGGTTCTGGAATCAACGTGCATAAAGATTATAAGGTTATTGAAATAAAGCATACCTCACGTTACTATAAGTATGATCCTTTCTATTAGCCAAGCAACCATTACAAGTTTATTTTGCTCCATATCCATCTTTAAAAAGAGATAAAGCGGATGGGTCAACTGTTTAAAACAAAAGCAAGATTTACGTTTGACGGAAATATTATTCCAAACAAAGCATCATATCAAGCGGATCTTGAGTCAAATAATGAAATAATAATAACTGATGATATTGATTTAGGGTCATTGAATGATGAATCAAATGTTTTTATAGAAGCATTTGAGAATACAAAATAAAATGACAACGAAGACTGATAATTCTGAAAATCTATACCGCTTGTTGTAAAATATATGTTCTGTGTTTTCACTATTATTAATAATGAAGACTATGTTGTGGGCTATATATTATTCTATTTTATTAAATCTATATATGTATTCAAGAGATCTTATGTCATTTATGATGTTTTAGTGGAAGTTTTATGTGGCGATTGATCAAACATGTTTTCTACTAATAAATTTATATGTTTTTACATTATATGAAATTATATGTTTGTCATAGACATATATGTCTTACAGGAGACATTTCCAACAGATCTCGGCCTTCTCCTTCTCCTGGCGCGGGTGCCAATGGAATGGTGCCGAATTTACGACTAGTAGTGGAGGTTGTTCCTATGATGCAGGGTAAGTCTTAAATTTATTGTATGTATATAATTTAAAATTTATTACTTGACTACATAAAAAATTATATAAGGGTTTCGAGGTGGAGCCTTCGGACTACATTCTTCAAGTCTCCAAGAAAGCATTCAAGAGTTGAATGTCGGGATATAGGGCTCATTGGGACGACATCCCTGACCATGTTATGAATGATATATAGGCCGACTTAATGGTAAGTATAAATTTATAATTCATTTAAAAGTTAATATATATATATATATATATAATTCAAATTAATTTCAGTATGCAGGCTACGGTCGATGTTGATCCGGAAGATATGGATATTTTTAGAAATCACTGAAATAAAATGATGCGGAAAAATTATAGGGACATTCTCTCAAAGGCAAAGAATGTGAATAAAAAACCTGCTTGAATGAGCACTGCTGTTTGGGCTGAATTTCTCCAGCTCTGGGATACTGCTGAATTTAAAGTAAGTTATTTAATTTTATATTGATATTATAATTTGTTTAAATTTTTTATATTAGTTGCATTACATTAGTTAATAATATATTTTAATTTATAGGAAATAACATCGAGGAACCATGCAAATAGTAATAAAAATCCTGTTGTGTAACGTGGTGGCTCTAAATCCTTCCAATAATATCAGAAGGAATTGGTAAATGTATAGGTTACGATTTTAAATATATTATTGATTATTAATCATATTGGTAATATTGTTTATTCATATATGCAATTTCAGTATAAGAAATATAATCGTAAGCCTACAATGGCTGAGGTCTTCACTCATACGATTGTCGTTGAGTAGACATATGAGGATGACAACGTTTCCTATGTATGGACAGACGATGAATCTCAATCCATAATGTTAAACATGATTAATTTTTTTAATTCACATTTCATAAGTTTTAAATTGAATATTTATTGTATCCAACTTCTACTCTTCATCGCATGAATGTTATGAAGTGAAGCAAGCTCGAGTGGTGTAGTCCACTGGCCGAGAGTTGACCTTGGAGGAGTCGAACCATATATAGGATGCTCTGATTGACCCTCCTTCATGAAATATGCGTTACAGTTACAGAAATTAGGAGGTAAATTGCTTTATTAACTAATATATAAATTTTATTTAATATTGATCATAAATTATAACTCGTTATTAACTATTTTACAGGCGATAATGACCCAAACGGCTTATAGGATATCTTAGGTAGAGGAGAAGATAGCTCAACTGAAATGGCAGATGGCATATTTCAACGATTGGCGGAAGAGCGAAGGATAGCGCAGTGCTAGATGAGCGGATTGCGGCATATTTAGTAGAGCATGGGAGAATGCCTTAGGAGGATGAGCCGGAAGATGACGATCAGTAGGCATGACAATGGGTTTAATGGATTTTGTTCCTTTTGTTTCGTATATATTTGACATGTGTTGATGGATTTGGTACTTGTTTGATGATTGTGTTGCTTGACTATTTTACAGTGTTTTGTTTGATGGACATGAGTATTGTCAATATGGTTGTGTTGTTTGAAGGATTTGTGGATGTGTTGTTTAACGGAATATAGACGTTTGAAGGAATGTTGATGTAGATACTAATTTTTGCATTATATACTTTCTTATGGATGATATGTGAAGATTGTGGTTGTGAAATTAGATTTATATGTTTTGTAGATGAGATGTATAGAAATATGATGATTATATGGTTGCATGGCTCAAAAAGAAGATGCAGGGTTAAAAAAATGTCCAGTTTTACGATGGCTTGCCAGGGCTAGCGACGGCCTATTTGTCCAGGTTTGCGTCGACCTGCAATGCTTTACGACAGCATATTTACCCAGTTTTACATCGGTTGGTGTCGGTAAGCGACACCCTGCCAACCCCTTGGATTTGCCACGTGTTTAATTTGACGAAGCTATCCGTCGCTAAATTTGCGACGAGGCCATAACTAAACCTGTTGGTGTCGGCAGTTTTTGCATCATCTTTTAGCAACGGCTTACGAAGGCCGACGATGGCTAGCTTCGCTTTTTAGCCATCGTTAATGGAAATGCCTTTTGTAGTGAAGCGTACGTTTACCTTAATGCACACACAAGGACGGGCTAGGAAAATAAATATGGTACGTATAGAAATAGTACGACATAGTATGTCAAGCATGGAGATCAAATTCTCTATCCCTAAATTCTCTGTTTCTGTGTGCCATTGATGATCTCATTCACAAATCACCATAATTTTATTATCATGTAAGACTCGCTGTATCATATGAAAGGTGAATGATATATTCATCAATGGGTGAAATTAAATGGGCACGTAGGACATGTAAGTTGAGAATAGAGGATTTGACCGAATAAGTATGAATGTATATGCACGTCCACGTGGACCTACATTAAGTCACTTGAATATTTGAACTTTATATCATAACATTTATACTATCATTTTCAAATAGCACATTGTTTAATTTCCTTCTTTATAGCTTGTTTCAAATTTACTTATTCTTTGTCATAATTTTCATTATTTATTTCATAATTAAGATTCAAATATTAATTTCTATTTAAATACTGCATGCATCATTTTCCAAATTCCAATTAGCTTAATAAAAAGCGCATTCCACACTCCAAGTCCACACAGGTACATTTCTACTTTGAGCATACAGTTCTAAAACTTGTTGTAAGTCTATTAGTATGAGTTAAATTTATCAACGTTCAAACTGCAATTGAGAGGGCTGGTTAGTCCATGTTGTAGATATATGACATTTACCCCTTTTATATGCGCAAAACTCAATACAAATTCTATCATACATATCATATAACCAAGCTTCGGTCTGAAATATAGTTGTCAAACTACATTGTATTGTACGGGTTCCCTCTGTACAATGATAATGTATGAATGTAACAATTTTAACATTTTAAGTAAAGTTATCCTGTTATTATATTACAGAACTTTGTTATTTGTAAACATCACTTTATATTTATTTGCCTAATTTTGTTTCCGTACATACATGACAAGAGCGGACATAAATGGTTAGGCAGCATTAAATCTAGTAGTAGAGAATAATTTTGAGCAAGCTGTTAAAAGGTATTATTGACATGCAGGGCAAATGGAGACACTACTGTTTGTGAATTGTGTGCAGCTACCAATAATCCTAAAAGAGCAATTAATAATTTTTATTCAGTAAGTGTGAATGTAATCCAAAAACTATTAACTATCAGACAAAAGAGGTACATCAAGCAGATTCCACTATACATGATATAAACTTCACGCATCGTAAACCATGAATATAAACTTTTGCATATGAACATGATATACTTTTATCAGAACAGACAATATCGAGTTCAGCAATAGTTACTTAATTATGAATCTAATAAAATTACTCTACTATAGCTGAACAATGAATTCGTGTAGCAGTTGAAGCTGAAAAGCGTAACCTATTTTCATAAATGTGCTTTTGGCAATAATAGAAATATTTTATGCAGGCGCAAATAATGTTAACATAGTAGCTACATATGAGAATTAAATTCTACATGGTAAGAACCACAGAACTTTCCAAATTTAAGAAATAAAAAACCAACATTTAAAAATTAAATTCTATGTGTTTATTAGTGAATATATTTTAAAATTTTCCTTAAAGGTTGAACTTTAATATAATACCAGTTTATATATATGCTGAATTGTTATTGTATACCAATACTATAAGATTAAGTAGTTCAAGGGCCAACGCAGGAGGAGAAAATATTAATTAATTTTGTATGGTTGGAACAAATAAATATTAACAAAATATCAATAATTTTGTACAGCTAAAACAAATGAATATTCAAGAGCAAAGAAATAACTAAATTTGCCCTAAAGTGAAAAAAACTGAAATTAAAGACAGGTAATAGAAACCTGTATGAAGCTAGGAAGGATGACAAATGGTACCCTTGAATAGGGATGGCAATGGGGCGAGTCTAGGGTCCAAACCCGGTCGACCCGCCTCTATTTTGGCTCGTCTAGACCCATCCCATTGGGTCATTGGGGCAGGTAGACCCGTGACCCGTTCTTAAGAGTTTCGGGTCTAGAGTCGGGTCGGGGCTCGGTTAACCCGTCCCAACCAGACCCGCACTACTAACATCTCATGAAACTGCTTTATTACTATAATGATTTATTAATCTTCTTAGATATAAGTGATTCAAGCATGGATATTAGAATGTTTCAATAAATAATCTATATAAAAAATTAGGGTATTAAGTTGCGTCACTGATAATTATACAATAACATATGTATATATTTTTTGAATTGTTACTGTACACATTATTTTTTACTAACTTTCCTTAGACACGTCGTTATTTGTATTTTATGTATTATTTGGTGATAACGAGTATAAACAAATAAATATATGTAAGTTGATACACAATTTTGAATAAATACATGAGACTCATCAGGTCTTGGGGAGGGTCGGGTCTACCTTGATCCGTACGGGTCCCGGGTACGGGGAAAAATTTCAGACCTGCACCGGGTCTACGGGGCGGGTCTGGGGCAAGGTCTAAAAAATCCGGGATGGGTATGGGGCACTAAAAACCCTCCCCATTGTCATTCCTACCCTTGAATTCTGACTTGAGCGAATTGAAGATAAGTTTCTACTATGTGTATATATATATGGGGTTTTCTAAGTCAACAAGACTTGTTGTAGCTTTTAATTTTTAGAGCCAACATGGATAATTTTATAAAATTAGACCTGCTATAAGGAAAGTTACTTAGATGCATATTTATTCGTTTATAGCAATGAAAATTTTTGGTAGAGCATTAATATATTTTTTAAAAATTCAGTCGCTTTTCTCTCATAAACTTGTGATGTAAAGTGTCAACTCCTCTTTCCTTCTCAGGAATTATCACTTATCATATATTTTCAACTATTCGTATATATCTTTCTCATTTATTCTATACAAAACATTCATCTCAATTAAATTACGTTTTAAAGTTTTCCTTTATTAAATAAAAGCCATTTATGCCAAGTATAACTGCCTTTTACATAAAATTCATTATCCCTTCATTAATTCTAAGTTTTCTCTGGTTCCTCCTTAATTCACGCTCATGGTTTAACATTCAAATACATATAATGAATAACATCAAGCTTCTCCCTTTCTTTTTACTATTTGCATCAAGTTCATATAATTTTTTCCTTTCAAAAGCTGATATTCACTTATTGTCAATGAATATATCGCCATATCAATTAGATCCATGAATTTATTGAATAATATTTAAACATTTGCATTTTCATTGCTCTTCAATTCTTCGACTATTTTACGGTTAAGTGCCTCAAAATTCAAAAACTTGTTATACATTATTTGATTCACATAAAATTTACAATTGCCAACATTTTTTCATGTAAAGTGCAACCTCTTTATATTGAATTAAAGAAACATAAAAATGTGCTTATTTTATAATATTTAGTAGTGTAGCTCTTACTTTCCTTCTAAAAATAACCAAGATACCTTTTCTGCTGCTAAATGATTCTATCTCTGTAAGATAACAATATTTGTTAGCTATAGACTCACAGCTTATTACATATTGTTTATTCTTGATTCCTTAATGGTTTTTCCTTAGCACTTAGGATTTTAGACTTAAGCAAATACTCTAAAATATTGACATAAATAAAGGATGCAAATACAAAAATAGATTACCTTATTATTGCTAAATTTTAATGCCTCTATAATTAATACACATACTGTAGCATGCCTTTGCTTTAATAATATACATACCCTCGTGTTATATGTTTATGCTTATGTCATGCTTAGATGTATCCCTACCTCATCATGTATTATTTTACCTATAGTTTCAAAGACTGAACCGTAAGTCAAAACGTGTTGGTGCAAGGTAAAAGGCTCTAGTGGTTCAACCGGTCAGACCGTGAGAACTGCGTTGATCGTTAATTTTTATTTTATAGATTTAAATGTAAATTATTTCAATTAATGTTAAAATTTATCCAATTATAATCAATATATTAATATTAAAACAATTACTTTTAAATAATTCATAACAAATATTAGTTGGAATAATTCTATAGCCCTTTTTAGCATAAAATTATAAATTTTCTTATTTTTTAAGATGAAAAAGGTTTAATTCAACAATAATTCATAAAATGTGTACTAACAATGTATTATGTTGCCTAAAAATTAATACGATAGTCCAATAATTTAATAGCTAATGTTATGAAATTATTTGTTAAATTAATTATGTGAAAAAATGAAGATTGAAGCAATAATTTTTTCTCAAATTTGAAGAGCTATAAGATTAAAAGAGGTCGGTCTAGAGGTTATTTCATGGTTTTGAGGTTAAACCATGAGTTCGTGCACATGCAAAGTTATTTCATTTCAAAGCCGTAACACTTCAAGGTCGAAGGTTAATCGGGTCGAACCGAGGTTGGGTTGGGTCTTAAAACACTGATTTTACCCATGCCTTGAACTATTTAAGGCCAAGTATATGTACTTTGTTTCTGAATCATGCATGTGAGCTTGCATGTATATTTTTGTTCAGTATTCATTCATATGTGCATGCTGCATGAGTCATGTATGTTTGGATATCTTTTGAGTCCTATTTATCCTTTATATTCCAAGTGCTTTATATATACATTTACAGCAGAACATAAAACGTGAGCTTTTCTTCTTCTTTTTTGCTTTTTTCTTTTTTTCTTTTGGTTTTTTCTGATTCACGTGTAAGTTTATTTGTGTGCCTTTATAATGGAGCTCTAGTGCTTCATGATCAATATGTTGGTTAGTTGTACAGCCATCGCATGATATATATACACACACATATAAATATACATACACACACACACACACATATATATATATATATGCATACACACACACATATATGTGTGTGTGTGTATGTGTATGCATATATCTAACACTATATTTATATTTCATGTACTACTATATTTATGCTGAAGCCTTCCTTTCGTATATCATTCTTAGCTTTCACGTACCTTGCAATTTCCACTATATTTGCATGCATGTGTTTATATATATATTTCATGTACTTTAAATTAACACTTATTTATTATTCGCATGTTGTATGTTATTGCCTTGAGTTATGCTTGGTCATCGCAAGCTACAATATGTCGTCCAAGATTAAGTCATTGCGTACAATCATCGCGTACAAATATATTACAGTAATTGCATACTATGATTTTATAAATGAAATGAGTATAAAGAGGCGAACATAACGAAAGGGTATGTTCGATAGTTTGAAAAGAAATGGTTGAAACCTATTCGTTGAAGTTTTATTATTAATAGAGATGTAACATACATACATACATATGTGTGTGTGTCTATATGTGTGTGTGTGTGTCTATGTGTGTGTGTGTATGTGTGTGTGTGTGTGTATACGTATATATATATATATATGTATGTATGTAAATAGTTGTATATATATGCGTATGGGTGTACATGTACCTTAACTTTCTAATACAAATTGACTAATAAATTGGTTAAAGCTTTTTCCATAGTTTATATAAAGCATTAACAAACAACTATGTATCTGCACTTACATGTGCGTGTGTATAAACATAGATAAATACAGAGAATACAAAGCGTTTTGACTTTAAGATTAAACGATAGACACCGATAAGTATAATTCGATGGATTTTTATACATACTTGTATAAATCCCCCTTTCTCCTAAATCGCCATAAATTTAATATACCTTTAATCTTATTTGTAATGGGTCATATAACCGTAGATGTGCATATACTTGCATATACACATATATATATATATATATATATATACACACACGCAATCCGGTGTTCCTTCTCTCTTTTTTCAGGCACATTAGAACGTCAACAATCACAAACCGAATTAACTCTCCACCACAGATACGTTATAGGCTTCACCATCCCTAGCTCACCAATCACAGCCCACAATCTCTAAAATGTTACAGGCTTGACCTCCCCTAGCTCACCAATTGCAGCTCACATACTCAGCCCAACAAACTGCAGTTTCATAAAACACCTCCTTGCATCACATTCTCCAACAAACAGTAACATGTATAAGAAGTGCATCCTACCATGAAACAACATGCAACCTCGCTGTGACTTTCATCAACTATTTGGTGGATCTCTTCATTGCTACTTGCAGTCCAACCTTACTCTGCCTAGTATCATTGCTACTGTTGGATTACAGTGCATCACATGATCGTTATTGTAGCTCAATATTCATCAACAACATCTCCTTGACTTGAAGCATCACCAGTGCCACTTCTTGCATGGCAGCAACCTATAAAGCTTCACTACTTGTCTCAACCACTTATTCACACACATCACCACTCATTGTTGTCATTTCATTGCTTGGCTCTAGCACATTACTCAATGGTCCTGATGCAATTCCTCAGATATCTCTACTCTCTATTATAGACTAGTATCATTCTGTAGCTAAGCCTGGCATTGCTATTAATTGTAATCATATTATCTTATTTATTTCTATCTTTCTCGTTTCGTTTATCATCATAGTGATGATGTGCATTCTTGTAATAGCTAAAATCCAACAAGCTTTTGTATGGTTTCTAATATTTGTTTAATAAAATAATGAATGCTCTCCTTATAAGAGGACCACTCTTTCATTGAAAAAAATATGGTATATACACTCAAAATCATCATGTCATACATTATGAAAAAATCTATAGGAAAGTTTTAAATTTTGTTCACATTCAATGGATGAATTTTGTACAAATTGTTAATTAAGAAAAAAAATCAAGCATAGTAATCAATAATTATGTGTGCATAAATAATTTGCAAGTAACATCTTTTGCTACTAATAAAATAAGAACCGATATCAAATATAAATATCCATAAAGTAGCAAATGTTGCTATTGTATGGTTAAAGTTTGTGAAGTGTAAAATATAGTAAGTTTACAACCATGAATATAAAGAAGCAACACCCATGTATATTAAAATTTTAAACACTCTTGGTGTGTTATGTCCAGTAAGAAAGAAGTTGATTTGCAAAAGTACTACTTTATAGAAAAACTATTTCTTATTTATATCGAAGCCAGAAAAACAACTATTGATTTCATCATGATAAATGATAACGAACTTGATCTCCTGGTGATGCATCTTGTAGAAAAAGCATCCATGAAAAATTAAGGATTGTTGCAACTACATAAACGACCTCATATTATGACTAACCAAGTAAAATATATTGAGTGCCAGTTAGAAAGTGTGAACATGATAAGGGAAAAATGTACTAAAAGCTTTTTATAGCAGGTCCTTTAATGAAAGGAATAACAATGTACTACTTTTCAACTATCTATGTTTTATGTAGGGAAACTGTTACAAAAGTAAAAGTAGGGCCATACCTGAAAATTATGGATGATAATCAAACAAGGTTGATTGTAGAAAAATAAATCTCAGGATGTATATTTCTTGTCATAAGCTTAATTCATGCATAGTAATAATCTTCTCGTAGGGTAGTGAAGTAGCACTCGAGTCCTGGTAATTTCAAAAATATTACAATATGAAACCTATGTATTGAAGTTATGTTATTTAACTTGAAAATATAACACAAAAGTTATGATAGTAATACATTGCTTCAAAACTTATGTCTCATATTTATTATATTTTAAGATAATTGTCAGTTGATATATTCGCAGGGTTTTGCATTTGTTATTCATAAACAAAATGAGCGGCACTAACCAAGAAATACAAAAATAATGCAACTCAAATAAATTTTTTATCCTCAATAGTTCACTAACATTATATTTGAATGCATAACAAGCAGGAAAAAATACATATATGTGATATCCTTTAAGAATTTGAGAACATAGTGAATTTAAAATAAAATATATTATTGAAGTTACTAATAAGCATATTCTAACATGTAAATTGAGACGCATGGTCAGAGCTAGAAGCTTTTAGAGCTAGCTTACACACACATGTGTGTGTCAATTAAAACTTTGTTTTTTCTTATAAGATCACAATTTCAGATAGATCCTACCACCATATTTCGGTGCCACAAATGGTTTTTCTGTAGTGTCTCGTCCAATTTAAGTTTTTGTTTTTTTTCGACAGGAGGCAACTCAGCAATTGAGGGGTTTTTCAATATTTTAAAATTCTACGAGGCAACTCGGCAATTGGCTCCTGTTAATGAAGTTAAAATAGCAATGGCTTAAAATATATTATATATATTTAAATATTTTGGAAACATATGTTTAGAGGATCTAATATAAGAAGCAATTAATGATAAAACTCAATAAGGACCCCATAAGAGTATCTGAAATAATGAAGATAAAACATTTTACTGTAATCATGAATGAACCTTTTACTGTAATCAAAAAGAAAATTTGATGACATGCGCAACTTCTCCATTGCATATATTATAGATTCAAAAGGCACAAAAAAATCCTAGAAGCCATGGAAATGTTTAAATGAAACTTCTCCATTGCATATACTATAGATTCACCTGTAGGTAGCATAGAAGAAGAGGTAAATATAACAAGGATGTACTTTGGCAAGATGATGATGTATGTAGATGAAGATCAAATTAAGTACATTTATTCCTAACTAGTAAGTAAAACATCTTTGTAGACAACATTTTTAGTGAAAGTTCTGATTCGTCCAACATGCCCTTTTTCTACCAACACCGAGGTATTAGCACTTCAAACTCCTCGTGAAAGTGCCACATATAGTTGTTCATGGCCAAATACATGATCAGGTTGAAAAATACCAGTATTTTTTATCGTTTTCCCTTGTGCCTTATTTATAGTGAAGGAAAAACACAAACGAATTGGAAATTGTTTCCGTATTAACACAAATGGTAAATTCAAATTTTCAGGTGGCTTTAGTGGGATTTTTGGAATGAAAACTCTAGTACCAACATAATGTCCAGTGATGATTTCAGCATCAATGCAATTCTTATTGAGTTGTTTACATATAAGCCTCATTCCATTGCGTAATCCAATTTTCAGATTCAAATTTCTTAATAACATTATTGGTGCTCCAAGCTTCAATTTTAGACAATGTGGAGGTAACCTGCCAGGAGTGGTTGAGTTTAGAACGTTGATTGTTTTAATGTGGAGGTAACCTTCAACCCCCATAAGAAGAGTTGATTGTTTTAAAAGTTTTGCTAATTTTGATTGTTTGCATATTGAGCATGTTGATGTTGCTTTTGGTTGTAATGAGGGTTTAAGCCATGAATGTGCAATTCTTCCACTAGGTAGTATAGTTGCAGCAATACTATATGTAGTTGTTGCAATCGCAATACCACCATCTTTTCTAACCATTGACAAAATAACACGTATAAATATGTTTTTCCCATCCCTCCAGGACCATCTATAAAAATCGAACTTTTTCTTTCTTTACAATTGCATCCATAATTGTATTGTAGGCCCTCAATTGATCTTCATTCAATATTTCAACCGCTAGTAAATCATCCTCAAAAATAGGAATCGCTGGCTCTTCTTCAATTAGCTCTAAAATATCATCACATGCATCACAATCATATTCTCTTGAGATATTTGGAAAATCATAATTAGTTGTACTTTTGTTGTGCTGGAGAAGTAACATGTTTAAATCTTTCAAAAGATGATTTGTTAGAAGCATTTGGTTAGAAGTACTTGAATTTCGGTAATCTTCTACCATATGATCGAAAAACCCATCCCATAACCTTCGCGCACGTGATGGATTGCAGAAAATCAAGATAGTAGCATATAATGCTCTTAAAGAAATTGACATCTTTGTACTTGAGGCTTCGGTCAAACAATCTTTAATACTATCATCATTTTCTAAAAGCCCTCTTTTCTCAGCGGCTTCTTTAAATGTTCGACTCCTAACTTCGTAAACTGTGAGTAAATCATTGGAAGAAGTCGGTTATCTAATATAATTCAAAAGTACTCTCAGTAAAAAACATTCTGCTTCCGTAGGTAGGACTGTGTATATTCTACCAATCACCCTTATATTAGATACTCTTCTTTTTCATTTTTTTCCCATGTTTAATCCAATGATAGTGCTCTGGAAATTCACGATATAAAAGTTATCTTGCATGTTCATCAATTGTATTTGTATAGAAGAACTCTATCAGCATTGAGTGTAGGTTGCTTTCATCGGCCAAACTTCATTAACGGTTTTATCATTGGAAAACATAACACTTTGTTTATTTGGAAGATGTATTTGAAGATGTTCAACTGATGGATATATCTTGCTAAGAGAGAACCTAAAAATCTTCCACGATGCTTTTGAAGCAAAAAATCCACATTGCATTTATGAATTGTTGTATCTCATCATAGTTAGGTCCAGGCCGAACTTGCATTGAAACACGATTTGGACCTTTATAGACATATTTGTAAAGATATTTAATGCTTCTTATACTGCTACATATCTCTACATTGATGTAACATTTTTATTTACGTAGTAACTAAGGATTGTAACGTACAACCCATCTGTTATCTACCATCAACTTTTCATTTCTATCAATATGAATAGATTTTCCAATGTCGCGTCTTCTGTAAATTGGGTATGAATCTGTGCCTTGAATAGTCACATTTGAAAATTATTTTGGATATTCACTTTTGCAACTACCATTTTGACAAGAAAAACTTCAATTTTGTGTAGCACATGGTCCATGAATTATTCACTTCATTGTTACTATATGAAACTCCGATTCTTCATTAGAATCTGGTATTTCTGCTCTCAATTTCATCATATTCATTTGGATTAGTCAATTTTTTTTCGTCTTCGAAGATAATTAGCATATGAACATGTGATAAACCTCTTTTTTGAAATTCAATCACATGGACATGTGCAGCTGCTTTTCCAAGTGCTCCTTCAGTAAAAATATCCTTTTTTTAACTCCTTGTATTTTGCACGAAATATCCCCGTCATCAAATCCGGTTTGTCTTGGGTGTCTTGACCAGGTATAATTCGCTAACAATTTCATCCCAAAGTGCATGTCATTGTAATGAATAAATTGGGTTTGTCATACTTATGCACTAAAGCCATTGAATTTAGGTATGACTATGGTGTTTGATGGATTTTGTTCATTTTGTTTTGTATATATTTAACATGTATTGATCGATTTGATACTTATTTGACAATTGTGTAGCTTGATGGTTTTGGTGATGTTTTGTTTGGTGGACATGAGTATTTGTCAATATGGTTGTGTTGTTTGAAGGATTTGTGGATGTGTTGTTTAATAGAATATAGACGTTTAATGGAATGTTGATGTAGATACTAATTTTTGCGTTATATACTTGCTTATGGGTGATATGTGATGGTTGTAATTGCGAAATTGGATTTATATGTGTTGTAGATGAGATGTATAGAGATATGATGATATTTGCATGGTTAGATGGCTCAAAACGAAGCTGCAGGGTAAAAAAATGGTCCAGTTTTACGACGGCTTACCACGGCTAGCGACAGCCTATTTGTTCAGGCTTGCGTCGGTTTGCGACGGCCTATTTACACAGTTTTGCGTCGGTTGGCGTCGATCAGCGACACCCTGCCAATGCCCTAGATTTACCATGTGTTTAATTTGATGACGCTAACTGTCGCTAAACTTGGACGAGACCGTCGCTAAATATTTTGGTGTCGACAGTTTTTGCATCGTCTTTTAGCAACTGCCGACAATGGCTAGCGTCGCTTTTCAGCCATCGCTAGTGGCAATGCATTTTATAGTGAAGCCCAAGTTTACCTTACTGCACACACAGGGACATGCTAGGAAAATAAATATGGTACATATAGGAATAGTACAGCCTAGTATGGAGATCAAATTTTCTATCCCTAAATTCCTCATTTCTGTATGTCATTGGTGATCTCATTTACTCATCACCATAATTTTATTATCACGTAAGACTCACTGTATCATATGATAGGTGAATGATTTATTCATCAATGATTGAAATTAAATGGACATATAGGTCAGATAAGTTGAGAACAGAGGATTTGATCTAATAATTATGGTACAAGAAGAGAATTTAGTGAGCCATAAGGACTACGGGATACCTGACCTAGCTCGTGCTCCTCATCCAATTTAACTCCAGCAGCTCAAAGAATACACCTTCAGTGGAAAAACATACTACACTCACTCTGTCCACGCATTCAGACCAAACATGTTCATTTCACCTAATCCACCTTTCAAATATGTCAAAGTTGCCAGCCCATTATCATGAAATATACATGGCGCTCACCATGTTATCATCCACAAGTTGCTCAGGACCAGTCATCGGTACCATCTCAGTCTCAAACAACATATTTATGCTTCCGTAAACTATCTAAGCAGTGCCGGGCAGAACCTAGTCGACATTGGACCACTCCATCAGCACGCAATGGCTAATTCCCTGATTACCACCTAAAACCAGGCTCGTGTCCTTACCAATTCAATTCTTGTAACTAACAGCCATCGGTTAATACGTCAACAGGATTGATTCAGTTGGTTTATAGTTTAGACTACGAGATTAAAAATCATGAGTTCCACTCTTCAAATCAACATTTATTGGCATTAATGAATCATATTTAAAAAAAAATACCACTTAATGTACTATTAACTTACTGTAACAAACTTAATTATATCCAATTAACCACATTGGTTAACACCCCAATTAAGCTCAGCTGATCAGATTGATTGACTCGGATGCTTCTACAGCATGATCCAAGAGACTGTTCACAATCCGTAATAGCTCCACCACTGAACCCAAACCACCCACGTTAGCATCGCATCCATCATGTCGGCCACATAATCCCTCTTTCTTCTATAAATATAATTCTTGGAAAAAGTGACTTTTTGACTTGTAGGCACTAAGATTATAATCGTTCAAACAACAAAATAGCACAGCCATCATGCTGAACGTCTTCGAAATCAAATCACTCTAAATCTTAGTATGATCTATTTATGCATTTTTTTACTTTCATTGTTCCGAATTGCTCCAGGTAAATTTCCTGTAATTCACATTGTGGTCGGAGATCTCCAAATCATTGTTATACTAAGGTTAACGAAGAAATTCAACAAGTTACACATGCACCCTAGTTACACGGTTTTAATTAATCATGCTCAACACTGTAAGACTGTACAAAACGAGGCAACAATTAGATGCACTATGTATTAGTAACATCTCCACTCAATACAGAATAAAACATATAATGGAATAATAAAATCTTCAAGGAAGAAACTATAGAACGATGGATGAAATAATTCTCCTACCATGATCCATCATGTTGCTAGATAGAACTAAGGACAGTCTTTCTTATGTAGAGTAGTACATGTCATTTCTGTTACTGGGTTCTAGTTCATAAGACTATCAAGTAAAGATCAAGAATTTATAAAAGAAAAAAATCAATGACAGCAGGGTGCATGAGCATACTAGATTCTTATGATGTCAGGAAATATAAGCTCTACGCATAGTATTAAAGGCTGAACCGTGAACTGAATCGTACCACTCTGCGGTTGGAGGTTTCGAATGTTGGGTAGGTTGGATCGTTAAAACCATGCGAATTTTAATCACTAAATTTTCTATTATAAGTGGAATTTAAAGTATAGCCTGTTAAAATTATTAATAATAGAAAGTTTACATTTCTGAAATTTGTTGAATAAACGTGTTTTCAAAAGATTGACAGTATGTATAAAACCAACGTTGTTTCATAACAACTGATAAAATATTTAAAAGTTTATAAACATTACTGATAAAAATACCACCTCTCCTGGAAATCCAAAACATACATTAGTTTTCCCCAGTAATAACATTGCCTTTGCAAGCCAAACAACATAAATGGATTCCCGTCCTAAACCTTCCAGCTGGGCTTCATAAATGTTGGCCTGGTTTTAACAAATCTTTTTAATTAGCTGTATTTTACTTGCCAAATAAAACCGGGTTTGGTTCGCTGAACCGTGGTTTTTTTAAGGTTTTGATGGTTTTGAAATGGGTCAATGTAATTAAAGGTTTACTTTCACTGGGCTGCTTCATCGGTTTTTTGCTTCGACTGTCGAGTTGGCTGGTTCATGGTAGTTCATGGCATTTTTTATTGGACCGTCTACCCCGTCCGGTATGTACAATCTATAAGCAAAAATCTGGAAACATAAGGTAAGAAATTGACTAGCTCTATTTTCTCCTGGTTTTTTTTTTTTCCTTTTTTCCCACATTGTTGCTTTGTTAGTTTTAAAATATATTAAAATTGCTTATATCTCCAATAAGTTCGCATTCAAGCGAAACAATCATAAAAATAAGCTTCAACGGAGCAAGATTCTTACAGAACCTCGTTTGTCCCGAGAGAGGTTCATGTAATAATCTCATTCTAATCGAGCGTGGTTTGTATAATAATCTCGCTCGGACGAGCATGGTTCGTATACCACATTATTATCTGAACGTGGTTTAAGAAGAGTGAAGACACTACACCAAAACAGACTATTCTCAATGAGTATAAGCGTTGTGAAAAAATTCAGTAACACTTATATGTATTGCTATAGATAGGGATGACAATGTGACGGGTCTAGGGTCCAAACCCGGTCGACCCGTCCTTATTTTGGCCCGTCCAGACCCGCCCCATTAGGTCATTGGGGCGGGTAGACCCGTGACCCCTTTTTGATTGCTCCGGCTCTAGGGTCGGGTCGGAGCTCGGTTGACCCGCCCCAACCCGACCTGCACTACTAACATCTCATAAAACTGCTTTATTACTATAATGATTTATTAATCTTCTTAGATATAAGTGATTCTAACATGGTTATTAAAATGTTTCAATAAATAATCTATATAAAAAATTAGAGTATTAAGTTGCGTCATTGATAATTATACAATAATATATATATATATATATATATATATATATATATTCTGAATTGTTACTGTACACATCATTGTTATTAACTTTTCTTAGACACGTTGTTATTTGTATTTCATGTATTATTTGGTGATAGCGAGTATAAACAAATAAATATATGTAAGTTGGTACATAATTTTGAATCAATACATCAGACTCATCGGGTCTTGGAGCGGGTCGGGTCTACCCTGACCCGTACGGATCCCGGGTACGGGGCAAAATTCCAGACCTGTACCGGGTCTACGGAGCGGGTCTGGGCGAGGTCTAAAAAATCTGGGACGGGTATGGGGCACTAAAAACCCACCCCAACCCGCCCCATTGTCATTCCTAGTTATAGAGACGTGGACATTTGTTTGCAACGCTTATAAGCGTTGAAACATATTTGTCCGCAACGCTTATAAGCGTTGAAACATATTTGTCCGCAACGCTTATAGGCGTTGCGTAAAAATATGTCACAAGGCTTATAAGCGTTGGGGAAAATAGCACCCAACGCTTATAGGCGTTGCAAAAAAATATCACCTAGTGCTTACAAGTGTTGGATTACATTTTTCCCCAACGCTTATAAACATTGGAACGTATTTTTCACCAACGCTTATAATGGTTGCAAACACTTATCGCTAATGTGAATGATATAAAGTGGATTGTATTTAATATGAAATATTATTTTAATTTAGAAAATTGTACCAAATCAATATCAATAAACAGTATTCATAATCATGGTAATAAAATAGAGCATCAATTAACAAGAGAGAAATTCAATACATAATTAAGTTACGAATACATAGTTTGCCATTTCCACAAAATAATAAATTGCAATAACAGAAGATAAGACATAGTTCGTAGTTAAAGTCTACAAATACCGAATACGAAACTCTGTCCATATAACGAAGCCTCCATCTGAAAATTCACATAGCTTGTACATTCTATTTTGAGGACCATGGTAAACAGGTGCATCCGGTTCAAGAACTCCAACCACCTAAATAACTTTCTCTACATTCAGTATCACCTTTCTAAAATGACAAGTTGTTTGTGTTCCAACATAACCTTTGGCTACATCCATCTCTAATTCTTATGACAATAACATTACATATTTTTCTCTATTATAGATGAATGAATATCATTACGTGAGACGGTTGGAGTGGCAATTAGATTATTGTTCATATGAGAATCTTCTAAATTAGAAGCACCTTCCATATGTGGAGTCGCCATAGGACGTGCAACATGCTTTTCTTGCAAATTATGTATAAAATTCATAAAAGTTGAAGTTTTAATGGCATCATTAACTTGATTAGCTATTTGTCTTTCTATCTCCAATTTCCAAATTGATAAATCCACAACTTGTTTTTTTTCAGCTATAGCTTTCACCGCTTGAGTCATTTTTACTTGTTTCATAGAAGAAGTAGAACTAATTGCTCGACAGTAATTTTTCTTTCTATCGAAACCAAAATCTTCCGCAATTGTATCATTTTCAAGATCTTCTACTTCACCATTCTCACTAGAATTACCATCCAATTTTCTCTTTTCTACTGCTTCTTCTATAAGTGCCTACATGCTTCAATATCATACTAAAATAATATTTATAATAAAAATAATAACAAATAGTGATTAAGATGATAACACATGATATAACAATAAAAGAACATTAAATAAAACAAACACTTATTGACAATAAAAGAACGATAAACAAGCAATTATGCCGCGATAAACTGCCGCAATGAACTGAGGCGGCATTGGCCTCATTTAATCTGAGGCAAATGAGCTCGGATTTTAACTAAGGCTACTGGCCTGGGCTCAGTTCTGAGGCCAGCGGTGAAACTAAGGCCACTGGCCTCGGTTTTGAAGTTGTGAAACTGAGGCCAATGGCCTCAATTATGAAACTAAGGCCACTGACCTCAATGAATTCTGAGGCAAGTGGCCTCGGTTTTTACAACCGAGGACCGTCTTAGTAGAACTGAGGCCATTGCGGTCTTAGTAAAACTTTTGCAAGCATCAAACTGTTGAATAACTAATTTCAAAAATAAAAATAGATTTTAATGTTGCAACCAAACCACTTACATATGCTTTCCTGGCACAATGGCATATGAGCAAACTTTGCAATCATTTGTCTTATCTCCAACATTCACCCAGTCGCAATAGAATGCTACATGTTGATAATTATAGTAATCAACCTCCATGATCTCTTTAATAACACCATACCAAGTAGTGTCATCATCCGTAGGATTTAGGTCTTTTGAACTTGCAACAAATGTAGTGAACGCATTCATGCAGACGTCGCTATCTTGTGTTGAAATTGTGTCGTCATAATGTTGAGGAGAGAATGTGTATCCATTCACTCTATACTTAAGATAAGTTTTGGCTTCTCACTGGACCACTGACATACATCCACAACATTGTGTCCCTGTATTTTTCTTCCACTAACTGTTACAAATTAAAAAAAAATTAATAAAATAACATCAGCTGAAGAAGAAACGTAAAATTTTTGAGTATAAGTAGCACACCTTTTTGTGTAACCAATCGATAAATTCAGGATTGAACTATTATTTCTGTCTTTGTGATAATTTTCCTTTTACCACGAGGACCATCCTCTAAAGATAAGCGGTATGCACTAAAAATTGAATATATGTATATATATACACACACACATACATACGCGCTTGACTAAATATGCTACGAGTACATGAAAAAAGTATTACATATAGTATTCATCTCGTTCTAGTATATTTATGTATTATATATTATCGCAGCGATTCCGATATTGTGTTCTCTGTTTATATATTGTATATTATGTATTGTTCTATAATGAAGGCACATGTGTTATTGTTTTGTGTCGATACTGTGTACCTATAAGTCAGTTATTTATTTGATGTTTTAATATGTACTAGTGTTAGCCTAAGAGAATATTCACGTATATACCACATTTCGCCTTATTTTTCGTATTATCAGACAGTATTACTTCGTAGTACTCTTGAATAGTATGGATATGATGTGGGGATGGTATATTATGGTATCAGAGTAGGTTAAGAATAATACATCATATATAAAAGACATGAGTCTTGACCTTAGAGAAACTTAAAGTCCCTATCCCAGTGGATGTGTATGGTAGATTTTAGTTTACAATTAAGTGATAATAGGAGTATACGATGATTACTCGGCTAATTATCTTGGGATGTACTTGTTATTTTCCCTACTATACACCCACACACGCACGCGCGCGCACACACACACACACACACACACACACACACATATATATATATATAATCTCTTCCTCTTTTGTATGTATTTTTTTTCGTGTGAAGCAGAAGTTGTTGTGGGAGGTAGTGAAGTAAGGAGTAGTTAGCCTGACTAGTAGTGTCTATATTGATGATGATGAATAAACCTCTATGTGAATTGAATATGAGTGAAGCGATTCAGTAGTGATCAAAGTTGCGCAACGGATATCGTTAGATATCTTTCCACTGAAGGCGTTTGTTTTCTTTGTTTGAGATTGTGTGTATGGTTGAATTGTGCTTGCTTGACTTTATTAATGATGCATGATGATTTATATTGTTATTATTGGTTGCTTAATTGAATGTATATAAGAAATTTTAAAAATAAGTATGTTTTTTTAAACAGATAAGTGATTGATAAAATATGAAAATTGTTTTCTAATGTGACTGAAAATATTTTATTAGTTTATTCTGATGTTAATTTGTTCGTCGAGTGTTTTAAAAATTCTAATCAATGAGCTTGGTCAACGTTATCGATAGAAATTCACTACAAGAAAATGGCAGATTTCTTACCTCAATTAGCGACGCCACAGTGACACGACGACACCGAGGCATCATTAAAGTTTCTACCGTCACCAAGACATTGCAAATGCATCGCTAATTAACTACGTCTGAAACACCCTACACCTTTTAATATACCAAAAAAGACACGTTAAAAGGCGTGGTGCGTTGTAGGTATAACTGAAACTAACAAAGACTGGGATTCATAAGATAAAAATAGGTAAAAACGGCGGAAACTAAAATAATAACTTATTCAAAACAAAATCTTCATAATTGCTTCATAAACCAAATAAGTCAAATACCAAATACAGCATACATGTCTCAAAACCCAATATGTCTTACGAAATAAAAACTCGTAGTCTCAACAAAAATCAGATTATAAATATCCCTCTCAAGTGCCAATATAAAGAAAGAAAACGAAAATAAAGTAGGGAAATACATAGCAGAATCTTCTCCAAGAAATCTCCGAGCAACTGCAATCTACTGCCCTCTCCCTTGATTGCCTATGTAGGAAAAAGGAGAAAATAGTGGAGTAGGTCATACTAAAAGTCTGGTGAATGATAGTAACTATTGGAATCTTTAAGCAAAGTAAAAGTAATAGATTTTACAACAGTTCTAGTATATATAAGGAAATAAAGGAAATAGAAAAGGGAGAAACTGAAAATAAATACGAATTAGCTAGTACTCAATTAATAAGATATGTCGACTTTGATTGTTTGCATTTGTCCTTAATAACTGCTTTGATTAGGCTGAATTCATGATTCTACCCTTTGATCGGCCTGCTACTCCATAGAGTCTACTGTGGACCGGACGTTTCCATACACAGTAGAATTTGGTGTCTATAAAGAACAGACTTATTAAGCACTTAAAACTCATAGAGATCACCGAGCACCGAAACGAAAATCGCACGCGTAACTGCCACCGTGTGCATGCTACATGTTGCTCCCTCTTTTGATATTTTATTTACCCTAGTCAGCATAAGCATGCCCCTCGTCTCACTTCAGGATTATGTGAAGCATCTCGTCTCACTTTAGGGTTATGTAAAACACCGTGACCATAGAAAATATTAGGAAAATGCTATTTGGTACAGGTCCTATTCATATCTTTGCTTATTAACTTAGATAAATTGTTTAAATAAGTCTTTATTTTTATCAATTACTATTATTGTTTATTAATTTATCCAAAGTCTTAAAATAAGCATCATAGTTTCCACAGTTTACTATAGTTTGTGTAGTTTATTAATTTATAACTTACGTTATAATCATGCTTATCACTTAACCCAAGGTATAAGTGTGAAAATAAGCTTATTTCTTCTTTTATTCTTTTTAGTTATAATTCTAAATTATAACTATGCCAATTTTCTTAATTTAGTCAATTAATATCATAATTAGGCATAATTTCAGTCATATTCCAGTTATATTACAGTCTTTGTGATTTATATCTCATAATAATCCAATTTCGCGTTAATTCTATTCTAATCCATTCGCGAAGAAGAAGAATGAGAAATAAAAGAAAACTGAAAATAGAAGGAAATCCAAGGTGTAGAAATAAGATGTAAATAATGCATAAATAACAGTAAATAAATTAAAATACTGTAAATAAACTGTAATTAAATGGGAAAAGCTATAATTAATAGGAATAAACTAAAATTATTTGAATAAGATGCAACCACGTCATGTGCTGAATAGGAGCCATCAGATGCAAGAATAGAAGGACCAAATCAGTTTAAACAATGCAAATTACGCATTCACTTTTGTGACGACCCGGAAATTTTAACGATTTAAAATGGAATAACAAATTGATTTTAACGTTTGAAAGGTTAATTTTAGCTCGAATTCCGAATATTAATATTTATTAGATAAGTAAAGTATTGAATTATATAATTGAAATTGGGTAAATTGTTGAATTTGATATTCTAAGCCTGCTTAAAATAATTTGAAGGCTTGTAAAATCTATAATGATTATACTGAAGATAATAGGACGGTTGAAATTTAAATTAAAGGTGACTTGTTCAATTTTAATAATATATCGTTTAAATCGATATTTAAAAATACCCTTCCGAGGCACAGTCTCGGAATTCGACGAAACCAGTTCTATTAGATCCGTAATAGTTAATTATTATCGGATTTCAATTTTCGTAGCAATCGGAGTTGTCATTTGACCGTGGCAGCTCAAAAAGTTTCGAACTATTTTAATCAGTCTAATTTTAAATTGATCGTTTTCTTTTGTAACTCACGCATATGATTGAATTAGCTCCCGCAATATGTTCCATCGTGTTCGGAACGCGGGTAAAACCTTGTAATCACCTAACGACATTGCTTAAAGAGGAGTTCGAAATTTTAAATGGCAATTAACGAGACGTTTTGGGGAGTTTTATAATATAATATAATAAATAACCAAAGATATTTTTACCCAAGCGTATTCAGGAATTGTGACGCCCCACCTCTATACCCACGCTAGCCAAGAACACTACGGTGTAGTGCTGTCAACTAGCACGGAGAATAAGGCTGTTGAGGAGCGACCATCCGTGTAATTGCGTTGTGCGAGCACCGATATGCCAGATAGTAAAAGCGTGCATTTCATTTCAGGAGGAAATCCGACATGCCGATGCAAACTCAAAGCTACTACACAGTGGCTATAATAGTCTAGGACAAAAATATAAAATAATAACACAGATAATATAAATGCGGAACACAGATGAAACAAAAAGTCTCATATATATATATATATATATATATATATATATATATATAATAACTGATGTCAGTTACAATACATTTGACACGGCACATGTGATACAACTACAACAGTCGACTCAGAAAGTTATATATATAAGTACATTAACGACTAACATACATGAATACATATCAACCTATACAATGACACGACAACTCCAAAAGATATGAAAAATCTTCATAGCTCAAGCAGCATCCCATAGAAGAACATCAACAACTTGAAAATACTCGGTCTGACCCGAGTATTAAATTTCAAAAGAAAATAATACTCGGGTCAGTCTAATTCAAACTCAGTTATTAATGCATAGAAGCAATAAATAATTAAATAATGAATAGATGACAGTCACAGAAATAAATTTACCTATCCGATTCTTAAATAAGAAATCGGATAACGGTAAATATAACGCGAACCAATTCAAAACAATTGGAACATCAATTAAAAGGTCAACACGAGTAGGGCTGCAGTATACGCACGCGTATACTGTCTCGCCACTACAACATATGGAATACGAAATAGATCCATAATCAAAAGCAAAAGAAATAATAAAAAAACCAATACCATGTGGCTGCAGTTTACGTTTGCGTGCACTGCCGTGCCACTACAGTGATGATGTACCCATTGAATACCGTGTGGCTGCAATTCACGCTTGCGTGCACTGCCGTGCCACTACAGTGAAGATGTACCCATTGAATACCGACAGCAATCAAAAACTGCAGAGGTCAAGTTTGGACGACATAAATGCGAACCTGAATGTACACAATGGACGTACACTACTGGTTGCACAAGGATAAAAAATGAAACTGAGATGCAACTTGGAGCTGCAGAAATATAAACCAACCAAGGTGACATCATACATAAGGTTAAGAACACACATATGCACACGTGCTCCCCTGTGAGATACAACAGAGAGAGGAGACTTATCACTTACCCAGTTATGTTTAGTGCAAATTAATAAAACCATGTAAACAATGCATTAATGTATGCATGATGTCTACGTACTTCACACTCATGTTAATGAACACTGAACCATATTTTTGTGGACACACCTATGTACAATAAATATAAAATGAGCTATCTGGCACATATACAAGTGTGCATCCCATTATTCACACAAGTTAATAGATGAAGTAAGCTACCCTGAGACTTATAATTATGTGCACAAAGATATGTACATAACTTAGTCTAAATTGAATAGCAAAACAAAGAACAATTATATGGCTAACGCACGCGGAGATGATTGAACATGCAGTGTATATCAAAGTCAAGGAAACAGACAGACCGCAAACTGCATAAGCATAGAGCGTGGCCACTTTCATACATAATAGTGGTACCAATCAGTCAGAGAAAGGCAAAACAATGCCAGACAGTGAAACCCATCATCACAATATCAAGTGGAGCCAGAAACGACAGGGAATTCAAAGAAGCAATTTCCAATTAGAATCGAAGTGGCCGAGACTATCAAGGGTGTAAATATGGACAGTAAAGCAATGTCAATATGGCAATGCTTCAATTTTATTTACAAAATCACGTGCCTCTAGACCACCAAGCAATCGGGTACAAGGCACGGTAAAATGCAGTGCCTAAGTGAAAATGAGAATATCATGTTTTAACAAAACAGTGAAAATCGAAGCAGTTCAGTATCACTGCTCACAACAGATGCAACATGAAGTGCCTAAGAAATTCAATGTCGTATAACTCCATGCTACAAGGTTGAATGAAATTCCATCAGTGCAGTGATGACCAAGTCGAACAGTATGCAAAGGGGTAGTGGACAGAGCATGCATATGAAGCAACCAGACAAATGCAGCTGGGTTCAAGAGGATGGCAACAAAGTGAATTCGATGCAGTGCAACTACATGATGGCCATACCTGACTGCAAGATGTACAATATGCAAGTGGCGATGACAAAGACCACAAGACTCATCCCAGTGTAAAGGAACAGTTTCAACTGAATGAAACTGGAAAGTGCAAACAACCCAACTGTGAGACCAGACAACTAAAACTGTCATTATCGAGGTACAGCAAGCACTTCGCAAAGTCAGAGGCTATAATCAAGCAACGACATTAATAGGTCAGTGAACAAAAGCAAGTGTAAGTCGAAGTCAATCAGAAATCAACCTCGTGGTGGCCACGAAGTTAATCCAACTCGATACACAAAAATTCATATGGCCGAAGTCATGTATGGAAGTGAAGTCGAGAGTCAACGTATCAAAGCCGTGAAATCATTGCCATAGGTATCAAATCACACAAATATACGAAATTGCCAAAACTAGAAATCATCTCCAACATCCATACAAAAATCGAAAACATCAACATCTCAACAAAACAGTGCCGAGACAACCAAGTAGAAATAGATGTGAGTAAAACTCACAAAAGTTCAAAATCGAAATCACTAAAATTCGAAGCAATAATCATCCAAGAATTCAAGCAACAAAACACACAAATAACTCGAGCCAAGAATTAGATGTGAGCAAACTCACCTTTGCCACGAACGGAAGCGAAGATGAACGAGCGCGAGGGCGAGCAGCCATTAATTGTTAAAGCTCTAATTCTCGAACAAAGGAGAACGAATGAAGACGAGCAGGGAGATGCCGCCATTATTTGCTCCTCTCGAATATTTTAGGTTAGGGTTGTGAACGAGAGTGAGAAAAAGGGAAGGCGGGTCATATGTCTATGTAACTTTTTCACGGCCCAAATAAAAACTCGTGGACCATTTATTTTTTAAAAAAAAAATCAAAGCCCCTCAAACTTAATAACCATTTGTAATTTAAATTTTAAAAACTTCAAAATGGCAATTGACGAAAATATAAATCGTTTTAACGTCGATTATAAATTGACGCGAATATCGGGTTGTTACAGACTCCCGTCCTTAAAGAAATTGCGTCCTCGCAATCTTAAGGAATAAATGGGCAAAAGGTAACAACCATAAGAATATATCAACACACGATGAAGAAATTTGAAATAGGAAGTTCACCATAAAGAGCATGAGAGAGAGAGAGAGCCTGAACGTGTTTGCTCGATGAATTCTCTGGATTCCTAAGTGAAATCCATAGGATTTGAGAACCAATAAACTTTCATGAGAAAAACATCTTTATTTCGAGGGTGCTGAACCCCCGAAGCATTGATGTGAATAGAATGTTGCTCAAAGTCAAATCTGGTGAAACTTCAATTTTTGCAATAATACCGGGCTCAAGAATAAAAATCGGAATCCCTAAGGCATTTCCGTAAAAGAAAGACGCGTGAAACACGTCATGAATAACAGAAAATTGAGCCGGTAATAAGAGGCGATAAGCCAAGAAACCAATACGTTCAGTGACAGGAAATGGCCCAATATATCGAGGCACTAACTTTCCCGACCGACTGAAACGCACAACACCTTTCATAGGTGAAACACGATTAATTTGGAACAATAGCGTAGTACAAAAACGGTACGTCCAATGAACCGATCAACATAAAAGAACATCAGACGTAAGTCCCTAAAAGGAATGAGACGAAGCTCAATAAAACGAAGTACATCGAAACGTCCGATGAACTTGGTAAAAAGATGATTCCATTCGGACATCATCAAAGAAACAACCACTTGTTTGCCTACGATAAGTGCATCGGCAACACGATTTCCCATCCGGGAGTGGTAAATAATATCAAGATCATAAGATGTAAGGAACCCGAGTCAACGTGGTTGACGCAAATCATGTTCCTTATGAGAAAATAAATATTCCCAAGATTCATGATCAGGGTAGAGAACAAATTTCTCACCCAAAATAATGATGCCAAATTTCTAAGTACGAAATCAATAGCCAAGAGCACTAGATCATGAGTGACATATCTAGTCTCAATAGGCATTAATGATTTAGAAACACAAGAGACAGCACGTTCTCTTTTGCAAGAGAATGGCATGCAAACTAACACGATTAGCATTGGTACAAACGATAGAGTCTTGGTTCCCACGGGAATCACCAGAATAGAAGTGTCGGAAAAGAGTTGTTTTAAATAATATTCTTTCCCGAAAAGCTAAAACTTTCGAAATTTACAATTTACTTTATGTAATTATCTTTTCAGAAAATTTTAAAATTCAATTTATTGTGTCTGATTGTCTCATCAAAGCGTCTAGGAGATTCCTATCGATATCGTTGATCAAGCGCATCGACCAGAATTCTTAAAGCACTCAATGGGCAATACAATCACAAAACATTCTTTCAATTTTTATAAAAGGAATTTACAAATTTTCACCCTCAAACGGACAAGTCCGGAATTAAACAAATCAGTAAAAGAAAGGGGTCATAGTCCTCGATTTTGCTGAAACGTTTAAATCGCTTCCTCATTCTTTTGAAAGCGTAAAATATAAAAAATTTGAAAACGATTTTTATTTTGAAACAATTTTTAAAACACGTGATTAAAACAGCGATATCAGTAGCAACTTCGATAAGTGGATTTTCATTCATCCAAAGTGTCACAAGAATCTTCTCAAAGATAGAAAGGGATATCATACCCTAAACTTGTACTCATAACAAGTCAATGACACACGAATTCACCAATGCACAAGAATTGATAAAACTTATCAATAGAAATCATGAAAATTGGTGAAGCACAAATTCTAGAAATCATCACAAGAAATCCAGAAATCACAAGATGAAAGTATGAAAACTCAAACGGGAGTATGAAAACTCGAACAGAGTATGAAAACTCGAACGGAGTATGAAAACTCGAACGGAGTATGAAAACTCGAACGGAGTATGAAAACTCGAAGGGGAGTATGAAAACTCGAACGGAGTATGAAAACTCGAACGGAGTATAAAAGCTCGAACGGAGTATGAAAACTCGAACGGAGTATGAAAACTCGAAGTAGAGTATGAAAACTCAAACGGAGTACGAAAACTCGAACAGAGTATGAAAACTCGAACGGAGTATGAAAACTCGAAAGAGAGTATGAAAACTCAAACGGAGTATGAAAACTCGAAGGAGAGTATGAAAACTCACCTACACGCGAGCATGAAAATTCATCAACACATGTAACGCATAACGAGAACGGGAGCACGAAAACTCACCTACACGCGAGCATGAAAACTCATCAGCACATGTAACGCAAAGCGAGAACGGGAGCACGAAAACTCACCTACATGCGAGCATGAAAATTCATCAGCACGTGCAACGCATAACGAGAACGGGAGCACGAAAACTCACCTACATGCGAGCATGAAAACTCACCAACACGTGCAATGCAAAGCGAGAACGGGAGCACGGAATCTCACCTACACGTGAGCATGAAAATCACCAACACGTGCAACGCAAAGCGAGAACGGGAGCACGGAATCTCACCTACACGCGAGCATGAAAAATCATCAACACGTGCAACGCAAAGCGAGAACGGGAGCACGGAATCTCACCTACACATGAGCATGAAAATCACCAACACGTGCAACGCATAACGAGACGCTATCTCATGGTTGCAAGCCATTAATTTTGACACACGAATGGTCCGAAGACCGTGGGGCGCTACCCCACATGTGTGAGTCGGAATCACACAGATTGAGGTCAAGACTAACCTCGCAATCAAAAGAAAAGTATGTGTGAATGAAATCACACAAATGGTGTCTAGACAATCCTCAAAGCCCAAGAGATATGTGTGAGACGAAATCACACCGATGAGGCCTAGTCTAACCGAAAAGGTACGTGTGAACGAAATCACACAAATGGTGTCTAGACAATCCTCAAAGCCCAAGAGATATGTGTGAGTCAAAATCACACCGACGAGGCCTAAGCTATCCTCGCCGACAAAGAGACATCGCTCAATTGCTAGTCTAAATCATAAAAGTGATCGTCATGATCAATGAGAAGTGTCAATTACACTAAGCTAGTAAATGTAAAAGTTTAGCTTCATGTCCCATAACCACTTGCTTAACTTAAATATTTACGAACAAACTGCAAATCTTCACTAATAAAATTGTCACTAGAGGCTCAATCGAACAAGTCCAACAATTAACCGACGAAATAAACGCAAGCGTTTCATACCACTTGTTTTACTAAGCCGTTTAATTAGATTTCTCATACGAGTGAAATAAAGATTTGTATATACTAATAGATTGGAAAACGGTTTTAAAAACGAGTATGGTATTGAAAATAGAGTTGAAAACATTTTGATAAAAGAGTTTTGATATTTACTACTAGTATTGAAACCTTTATATTTTTAAAGTGACAAATCACAAAAATGATTGTAGAATCAATCAATCACAAGAATTCACATACGAAGACGTGAATAGAATCCAAAGAAATCGATACCGAATTCATCGAAAGGTATGTTCACAAAAATCCCGAAGAAAAGGTCATCAAAGTTGCTAATAAATGATAGCAACAAATCGGGAAATAATCAAGAATCGATTAAATTCGAAAACCAAATCAATTCACTAAGATTCACATTCGAAGACGTGAATAAAATCCAAAGAATTTGATTCCAAATCCATCAAAGTAGGAATACCCAAAAATTCCTAAAATAGAAGTTATCAAAGTCGACAAAGGTGATAACAACTAATCGGAAAAGAAGAATCAATCATCAATTGGAAAAACGAAGCAAAACGAGCATAAATGCATGAATGACTTTAACAAAAGTAAAAGTCAAGTCAACGTCGATATCGACAAGGCAAAGTCCAAGACAATTTCTTTTATACCAAAGAAATTTTAAAACTATCAGAGAGAGGCACATGAAAACCAAAAACCATGGATAAGCAGACAGAGTCGACAATTGAAATGCAATTTGTCTCAAAGATTGATACCCAAAAACCCAATTGTATGGAGACTGCATTAAGTACACGAATCAGAGACAAGAATGCATATATACAGCAGTTCGAATAAACAATGCGAGTTCAAATTGAAGTGGTACGAGTTGCAGCAATATGCAACTTGGTAAAGCATATACACAATGATACTTAGCAGTACATACAGAAATGAGCAAGTACAATAGAGAATAGCAGCAATGCTCATGAATAAGGGTTAGGAATTCATACCTAACAAATCAAAGATGATCTTAAGCAAAGATGAGAGAGAGAACATCGACAAATAGTTGTAACACATGTACTATCTAAGTTATGTTTTATATTTGTTCTAAACCCCAGGCTCTGATACCAAGCTGTGACGCCCCACCTCTATACCCACGCTAGCCAAGAACACTACGGTATAGTGCTGTCAACTAGCACGGAGAATAAGGCTGTTGAGGAGCGACCATCCGTGTAATTGCGTTGTGCGAGCACCGATATGCCAGATAGTAAAAGCGTGCATTTCATTTCAGGAGGAAATCCGACATGCCGATGCAAACTCAAAGCTACTACACAGTGGCTATAATAGTCTAGGACAAAAATATAAAATAATAACACAGATAATATAAATACGGAACACAGATGAAACAAAAAGTCTCATATATATATATATATATATATATATATATATATATATATATATATAATAACTGATGTCAGTTACAATACATTTGACACGGTACATGTGATACAACTACAACAGTCGACTCAGAAAGTTATATATATAAGTACATTAACGACTAACATACATGAATACATATCAACCTATACAATGACACGACAACTCCAAAAGATATGAAAAATCTTCATAGCTCAAGCAGCATCCCATAGAAGAACATCAACAACCTGAAAATACTCGGTCTGACCCGAGTATTAAATTTCAAAAGAAAATAATACTCGGGTCAGTCTAATTCAAACTCAGTTATTAATGCATAGAAGCAATAAATAATTAAATAATGAATAGATGACAGTCACAGAAATAAATTTACTTATCCGATTCTTAAATAAGAAATCGAATAACGGTAAATATAACGCGAACCAATTCAAAAAAATTGGAACATCAATTAAAAGGTCAACACGAGTAGGGCTGCAGTATATGCACGCGTATACTGCCTCGCCACTACAACATATGGAATACGAAATAGATCCATAATCAAAAGAAAAAGAAATAATAATAAAACCAATACCGTGTGGCTGCAGTTCACGCTTGCGTGCACTGCCGTGCCACTACAGTGATGATGTACCCATTGAATACCGTGTGGCTGCAGTTCACGCTTGCGTGCACTGCCGTGCCACTACAGTGAAGATGTACCCATTGAATACCGACAACAATCAAAAACTGCAGAGGTCAAGTTTGGACGACATAAATGCGAACCCAAATGCACACAATGGACGTACACTACTGGTTGCACAAGGATAAAAGTGAAACTGAGATGCAACTTGGAGCTGTAGAAATATAAACCAACCAAGGTGACATCATACATAAGGTTAAGAACACACATATGCACACGTGCTCCCCTGTGAGATACAACAGAGAGAGGAGACTTATCACTTACCCAGTTATGTTTAGTGCAAGTTAATAAAACCATGTAAACAATGCATTAATGTATGCATGATGTCTACGTACTTCACACACATGTTAATGAACACTGAACCATATTTTTGTAGACACACCTATGTACAATAAATATAAAATGAGCTATCTGGCACATATACAAGTGTGCATCCCATTATTCACACAAGTTAATAGATGAAGTAAGCTACCCTGAGACTTATAATTATGTGCACAAAGATATGTGCATAACTTAGTCTAAATTGAATAGCAAAACAAAGAACAATTATATGGCTAACGCACGCGGAGATGATTGAACATGCAGTGTATATCAAAGTCAAGGAAACAGACAGACCGCAAACTGCATAAGCATAGAGCGTGGCCACTTTCATACATAATAGTGGTACCAATCAGTCAGAGAAAGGCAAAACAATGCCAGACAGTGAAACCCATCATCACAATATCAAGTGGAGCCAGAAACGACAGGGAATTCAAAGAAGCAATTTCCAATTAGAATCGAAGTGACCGAGACTATCAAGGGTGTAAATATGGACAGTAAAGCAATGTCAATATGGCAATGCTTCAATTTTATTTACAAAATCACGTGCCTCTAGACCACCAAGCAATCAGGTACAAGGCACGGTAAAATGCAGTGCCTAAGTGAAAATGAGAATATCATGTTTTAACAAAACAGTGAAAACCGAAGCAGTTCAGTATCACTGCTCACAACAGATGCAACATGAAGTGCCTAAGAAATTCAATGTCGTATAACTCCATGCTACAAGGTTGAACGAAATTCCATCAGTGCAGTGATGACCAAGTCGAACAGTATGCAAAGGGGTAGTGGACAGAGAATGCATATGAAGCAACCAGACAAATGCAGCTGGGTTCAAGAGGATGGCAACAAAGTGAATTCGATGCAGTGCAACTACATGATGGCCATACCTGACTGCAAGATGTACAATATGCAAGTGGCGATGACAAAGACCACAAGACTCATCCCAGTGTAAAGGAACAGTTTCAACTGAATGAAACTGGAAAGTGCAAACAACCCAACTGTGAGACCAGACAACTAAAACTGTCATTATCAAGGTACAGCAAGCACTTCGCAAAGTCAGAGGCTATAATCAAGCAACGACATTAATAGGTCAGTGAACAAAAGCAAGTGTAAGTCGAAGTCAATCAGAAATCAACCTCGTGGTGGCCACGAAGTTAATCCAACTCGATACACAAAAATTCATATGGCCAAAGTCATTAATGTATATGGAAGTGAAGTCGAGAGTCAACGTATCAAAGCCGTGAAATCATTGCCGTAGATATCAAATCACACAAATATACGAAATTGCCAAAACTAGGAATCATCTCCAACATCCATACAAAAATCGAAAACATCAACATCTCAACAAAACAGTGCCGAGACAACCAAGTAGAAATAGATGTGAGTAAAACACACAAAAGTTCAAAATCGAAATCACTAAAATTCGAAGCAATAATCACCAAGAATTCAAGCAACAAAACACACAAATAACTCGAGCCAAGAATTAGATGTGAGCAAACTCACCTTTGCCACGAACGGAAGCGAAGATGAACGAGCGCGAGGGCGAGCAGCCATTAATTGATAAAGCCCTAATTCTCGAACAAAGGAGAACGAATGAAGACGAGCAGGGAGATGCCGCCATTATTTGTTCCTCTCGAATATTTTAGGTTAGGGTTGTGAACGAGAGTGAGAAAAAGGGAAGGCCGGTCATATGTCTATGTAACTTTTTCACGGCCCAAATAAAAACTCGTGGACCATTTATTTTTTTTAAAAAAATCAAAGCCCCTCAAACTTAATAACCATTTGTAATTTAAATTTTAATTTAAATTTTAAAAACTTCAAAATGGCAATTGACGAAAATATAAATCGTTTTAACGTCGATTATGAATTAACGCGAATATCGGGTTGTTACAGGAATCCTTCCATCAATTTCTATTTCTTTCTGTCCCCCTCCATTCTCATTAACAGTAAATCGAATGCATAAAAAAAAAGTGGAAGGGGCCGAAGCCTCTTCTAATCGAACTAGTCGACCTCGCCACCATCCTCGTACGATCGTAGGGGTTCATGGGGAAGTAAATCGCGAGCTAGGGTTTGTGATTTCGTGAGTTTTGAAGCCGTGTTCTTGGGTTGGAAGCTCAGATTCGATCGAATAGCATAGGGTAGCCATGAATTGACCCCACTCGATCGTGTATTGAAGGTCGCGACTTCCAAGAAGACGCTTGAAGCCTCCAGGTCGCGACGTCTTCGCGTGGTCAAACTGCTCTTGATGGTGATTTGGATTAAGGGATCTCGATCTTGGTTGGCACTCGCGTGAATGGGGCGGCTTCGTGTGAAGCAATGCGTCAATGGCAGAGGTGTTGTCTCGTGAGGTCGCGGGTTAGATCATTGGTGAGGATTTCTGTTTGGTTTTAAATTAAATTTAAATATATCTAGTTTAAATAAATCATATGTATCACAGTACTTGATTTAGTTGTAAGGCAGTTCTGTAGCATTTTTTTTTATCCTTCGTTTTCAACTTAAATTAGATAATGTATATACATATATATAAGTAACAAAAGCTACTATAGATTTTGAAAATATAAGGACTGAAAAAAAATGTATATATGTAGATGAGATTTTAAGTTTGCAGTAGGATTCAAACAAGTATATTTTGAAATTCAATATGTATATATCGGCTAGAAAGGAAATAATTACTTATATTTGGAAAAATTTGTTCGAACAAATTAATTGGTAAATCAAATTTTTATTAAACAGTAATTGATAATTTAATTATTCCAATTATTACTAAACCATATAAATGTTTATTCAAGATCAATAATCAAGGAATCAACTCGAGGTTGAAGTGGATTTGCAAATAAAAGGAAGGTGAGTAAATCTTACTCAGTTGAGTTGTTATTAAACTTCAATTGTCAAATTTAAATGACTATTTGAATGCTTGTATTGATTTGATGTGTGTTGAGAATTGATGATTTGATGGCTTTGGTTTATTGGATGGTTTTCGAGTAAATTGTTGCTTGACTCGAAGTATTGGGGTTTAAATTGTTTAAACTCAAAGAGGAAAAAAAAGGTTAATAGGGGTCGAATTAATTAATTAAGGATTAAGTCAATTAATGAAGTAATGAAATTAGAATAATCAGTGGATGGTTTAATAAGTAATTACTTAAAGTAATATAACTACTTTGTGAAATAACTTAAGAGATTAATTAAATAGTTGATTACAGGTTGAGATAAATCAAGAATGATTTATATTGTGAATTAATGTAATTAATTTAGGATAGGATAAATTAAAATATAATTGAAAAAAAATCATTAATTTACATAATCAATGACATAATTAAAGATGATTCATTTAAATGAATAACAAGTGACTTATGAGAAGATAATTGATAATGTAATTAATGTAGTTAGCTAAGTTATAAAGAAATTAAAGATTACTCATTGATTATGGTTAAGAATAATTAATATCGTGATAACTAATTAAAGAAAATTGCTTGAATGTAATTGTAAGATAATTAACTCAGGATGATTAATTAAGATGAAGAAACGAAGGGTTGATTAATTAATTGACTTGGAGCTAATTAATATTGAACGAAGGAATCTAAGTGAATGTGGTTCGAAATTTAATTAAAAATCAATTGGATTAATTTGTATGTGATTAAGTTTTGCTTATGGATGTTTGAAAGCTATTGGGTACTTCGAATGAGCTGTACCTCTGATATGAAATGTGGTGTATCTCATTTGAATAACTTGGGTAGGATAGCTTGAGTTTCAAGGAGAACAGGATCGGGTATTGGGAAATACCCGAAAACCACTTCGAATTTATATAAATTGATTTGTGAAATCAATGGGCAGGGATGAAATGATTTAAGTGGATTGGATTTTTTTATCTTAGTTTGGTACTTAGAAATTTATATGTGAAATAAGTCTTGTCTAAAGCAAATTGTGAATTGAAAAAAAAAATTGAGATAAGTTACCCCGGGTTTTATTTGAGTTGTATGCTTTTGTATTCCTTGTTAGTTGGGTTTACTCACGCTGGTTTCCAGCCTGACCCGGGTGTTACTTTGGTGTAATGCTCGGGTCAGACCGAGTATTACAGATTTTCAGGTTAGGACGTTCTGGAGCTCAGGAGGCGAGCTGGTGGCAATATCGTATAGAGTATATCCGCTGTATTTATATTATTGTAAATCTGAGACATGATAATTGTAAATATTCAGTGATTGTATATAATGTGAAACTCTGATGTATTAGAATGTAATCGACAGATATAGTATTCTTTGTCAACTGTTATTATTTATTATTATATTTTATCCGCTGCGCCTGTGAGAGGTTTGGTGTTTCTGTTCTTCTTCTTCTATCTCTTTCTTCTTTTTCATAACTATCTAGAATTTTCGGGTTAGAAAATTTTGGGTCGTTACTTTTGGTATCATAGCGAGGTTAAGCGAGAACCTTGGCTCTGGTGGGGATTACTCATTAAATAGAGTCAGTGGTACTCTAAAATGAGTTGAATGTATACTTATATGAGCGCGTTACTTGTTATTTTCTTATGTAAAGGTTTTAAATGATTATATATATATATAAAATATTTTGATATATATAAAGTAATATTTTCTTCAAATTAATATAAAGGTGATTGGTTGTTAAATTATTGGAATTAAAATTTAGAAGTCAAATACTACAACCAGATTGAAGTCTTGAATTAGAATTAAATGAAGTAAAAACGAAAATACAACCAAATCGAAATTTAATTAATTGAAGTTTAAATTTTAAATTTAGAATTCGGGAATTAAATTATTTAAAAAGCTTTAAAGAAATGTAAGTTTGAAATGGGATTCAAACTGAGATTTAATCTTGAATTTATAGAAATAAGAATAATATAAAAAGGAAATTGGACTTGTTGAAACAATGGGGTGTTTGAAATTGATTAGAATTTAAAACCAAAGGTGGTTTAAATTTTAAAATATGGCTGGAGGGTCAAGAAATAAATATGTATATATGTATGGATATACATGATAATTTAGAATAAACTCTAAGAGGTTGAGTTTTGATTTTTCCCCTAAAATGTGATGTGAAAACCCAAAGTGATATAAGTTTTGAACTTATACGAAGGAAAGAATTTTAAAGTTGGAAGCAGAAATTCAAATTGAGTAAGGTTGATTGGATTAAGTAAATTGGAATTTAACTTGGAAAGTTAAATGGTTGATTTGAATTGGGAATTTGTGTGATCTCAAACGGGTTTGAGATTTAAAATTTAAAATGGATGGGCGTTTTAAAATAAATTGGATGATATCGTCCTATTGTTAATAAAAATCTTTAAATTGAGAATGTATTGTACAAATAAAATGAATTTGAATAATTAAATTGTAAATTAAACTGTTTAAGAACTGGCTTCAAACTGGAAGATAAATTTGAATAATAAATTAAATTTTGAAAACAAATAAAATTTGCATTGAACTCTTATTTGAACCTTGAAATACATAAGTAAAGACAATATAAAATGGAATTTTGAGAATTGAACTCAGAAATTAAATAGATTAAAAACCTTAAAATAAAAGTTAATTTGGTTTAAAGAGTTAAACCAACCTTTGGGAATTTAACTCGAATTTATATAATTAGAGATAGTTTAAATTCAAGATTTAAATAGAATTAGTTAAAAATTGAAATTGGTTTGAATTAATTGAATTGGATTAAATTGAAGTGATTGGAATAATATGAAATTATAATTAAAATTTAACGGGATTAAAATCAACTAGAATTTGTTTAAATTGGGAAAGGAATCAAGATTTATTCAACTTGAATTGGGAATAAATCAAGTCCAATGGAATTTGGAGTTATTTGAATCGAAATTGGGTTAATTAAATAGAAGTGGAAAGTCTAGTTGAATTGTTGGGAAGTGAACAGTTTGACTCTTAGCTATTTTCAATATAAATTGTTTTCATATAAATTTATTTTCTTTCTTCAAGCCAAATTATTTTATATTTGTTTTACAATTATTTTTGAAGCTATTTAACTATTTTTCAACTGTTTTATAAACTAATTACTATTTTTCAACTATTTTACAAATAAATTACTATTTTTCAATAACCTAAAATTTCTGGAACTATTTAACTATTTTTCAATTATTTTACAATTAGTTAACTATTTCATAGCTATTTTGTAAGCTAATAATGATTTTTCAACTACTTATCTATTTATAAAATTTCCAAGCTATTTTCTAAAAAAAAAAAAAACTGGTCGGAGTTCAAACCGCTATTGATTTAAATACCCAACTGAGATGAGAATTGAAGTGATAATCCAAATAGGGATTAAGGCAAATGTGAATAAGTGAGTGGAAATTTAAGTGAATGTGAATGGAAAGGAAATTGATTTGGCTAATAATCAATGAAGTTAAATACGTAGGATGTACATATATTATTCTATTCGTATAGTGGTTTGATCCAGATTCGAGCATAGAATTTTGAGATAGTTTATCGATCCGAGTTGGGATTTTTCACTCGATTTTCGACAGCGAATCTGGATATGGATTATTGATTGGTTCTGGATATTCTCTATCATAGTTATGGCTATGCAAGGAGAATAGCGGTTTCTAATCAAGAAATCAGATCTGAGTCCGCAATAGAAAGTCGGGTGGATGATACTAGTTCGGAAGTGAAATTGTGTGATTGAGTGGGCGATCAGATTGGTATAGCGTACGGATGATATGTGTATATCGTACAAATGGAAAAGAAATTGGCATTGAAAAGAGTAATCGAATTGAGATATTTGGTTTTGAATAAACAAAGATGCATATCTTTGTTATATAAGATAAATCTTCCCTTGTTGAATTTATTGCTGGAAGAAAAATGTTTTGAAAGTGTTTGACGTATAAAAGGGAGTTTTATACGAAGGAATTTTATACGGGGTTGATATGATCCAAGTTTTTAAATTTTATATATCTGAATATACATAAAAAGATCTTATGAGGATTTTATAAAGGTTGTGGGAACCTTTGGATTTTGGAAAGGCTTTTGATTTTGGGTAAAATCAATATTGAATTTGGAAAGCCTGATTTGAGAATTATCGATTTTTGGATAATAGATTTTGTGTAAAGGAGATTTTTATGAGATTCATACTAGGTGTATGATTTGAAAGATACTGTATGTGTATAGTATAAAGTGTTTTGATGATGGCTCTGGGGAAAAAGGCGCTTCCTTGAAATGAACTTCTCAAGAGTGCCACCGGGTGGTGCTGCCTTGAGCCCCGGGGGGGTTCTAAAGTTGATCCTATGAGGAGTCCGGACAAAACTAGTTCCTGAGGATTATGAGTTGAGTATACCATAGCATAAGTCGTGTGTGCCGCTGAGAGCCAACAGTCTGCGTTTGATTTTATATCGGTAGACTTCGACACTATGGTATACCACATAGCGAAAGTCGTGTGTGCCGCTGAGAGCCAACAGTCTGCGTTTGAGTTTATCTCGGTAGACTGCGACCTATGTAGGAGTGGAGAGGTTTCATTTCGATAGCGAAATCGAGAGGCCGCGGAGAGCCTGCAGTTACATGGACTTTTGCTGCGACGGCAACGTAACCCTGGATGTAACTGTGATTTGTTGTGTGGCATCCATGGCGTAATCGAGAGGCCGCGGAGAGCCTGCAGTTGCATGGACTTTTGCTGCGACGGCAACGTAACCCTGGTATGTAACTGTGACCATGGATGGGGGTGGTGATTTTCAAAGTATTCTCACCAAAGATATTTCCTCTATTTTCAAAAACCGTTTTTCTATATTTTCAATAAAATTATTTTTCAAGTATTTTCACTGGGTGTTGAAAACGGGTCTACCAAGTACTTATAGATTTTCAGTCCTACGCTTGATCGACGTATAACTGAATTTCTGTGAGAACAAGGATGGACTGGTTGAGACATCGAGTTATAAGAAGTAATTTTTATAAGAAGCTATTTTATTAGCACGCTATGAATTTAAATACATTTCTAAAATTTGAAAATTAAAGTTTTGGAATTTTGAACGATGAAAGAAAATCTATACTGGAATTATAAAATAAAACTGAACTCAGGAAAATTTGATGAAGTAATTTTCTTTGTAATAAAAGTGGGAAGTAATCTAATTGGCTAGATAATTATTTGATTGAGTATATTAATAAAATTTAACTTGGGAAAAAAATAAATGGATTGTAAGTTGATAATGGGTTTGGGAATGATTTCGAATTTTAAATAGAATTCGACTTAGATTTGATAATGAATTGAATAAAAGGTGATGTTGTAGAATAAAAATAAAATAGAGTTGGACTGAAAAATGTGATGGTTTGAATTACAAATAAAACTCAAGGGTGATTTGAATAATATTTAATGAATTTACAAATATATTGGATATAAGAGAAGTGATTATAATAGAAATGGTTTGAGTTGCAAACAAAACCGCAGTGAATAGAAATAAATTGAGAATAGCCTTGTATTAATAAAACAAATTCGATAACGAATTAAGTAATTGAATAAAGAATTGATACGGGTTAATTGAGTTAAATAATAAATGGATGGAGTCTGATAGAATAAAAACTAAATCAAAATTGTGATTGGAATTAGGTTATCAGACTGAACTTTAATTTGGTGGTATATTAACTTGAAGTATAAATGAGATTAGTATGTGGATGGATATTATTTTGATAAATTGAGAAGGTGAATTTAAAAGTGAAAATTTAAATAGACGGGCTAATTGAATTTAACGGGATTTGATTTAATGAGAATCAAATAGAGGTAAACTTAAGTTTGATGTTGGATTAAGTTAAAGTAAATTAACTTAAGTTTAAAATTTATGGAAGCTTGGCTTCGAATAAGGATGAAATCCCATTAAATAAAAGCTTGGATTAAATTAATTTGGAAACGGTTATTAATTTATAAGTATTGAATGTGCCAAGTGAAATAAGTTGTTTTAAATGAATCCAATGCTGAGATAAAATGAAATGCAATGAATGGTTGGTAAATAGATTAGCAATGAAGTGGAATTAAATATAGAATGAGTAGAAAAATTTATTTAAAGTGGTTATAAACTAAAATAGACACTCTATTAAATGAATATCGTCGAAATTGCATAAAATGGTTGTCGTTCGGCGTAAATAAAAGTAATTAAAATTCTATGAATTGATAGAGATTTAAATAAAATTGATTCTGGATCATCTGAAGTAAATATGAGCTTGTTTGGATTAAAATCAATTGAATATAAGAAATTGAGTTCCAAGTCATTAAAATTGAATGAGATGGCATATGAATTGGTTTAAAGCAATTGAATCAGCTTTTAAGTTATATAAATCGTTTATGGAAAGCGTTTTGGTGCTTGTTGCTTATGATATACATGTGTTTAACTATTGAATATAAGTGAAATGCTTGTGATTTGCTATTAAAGTAAATGAAATGCTGATAAATACTCTATATATGGCACTTACATATTTAAATTGAGTAAGTACAGGTACCTGAAGACTATTTGGTTGGTTTGGATTGCACTAATTGCTAAATAAATAAGCTGCATGCTTAAAACGCTAAATAAGGTACGTCTATGCAATAAAATTAGGAAATATGAACTGTTTTTGCTTTTTCCGACCGGGTGGGTCGATGTATATATATTTATATCTCTTGTCAAATTACAAAAGCTCCTCCGTACAAATGAGACTCTACCAAAAAATTTCCAAAATTTTGGGAGTTAGAAAATTTTTGAAAAATTTGGGAAAAATTTGGTTAACGACAAAACGATTTCAAATTAAAGACTAATGTAAATTAGAAGATGAGATTAATTTGAATCAGTTATAAATGGGAGATAAATTCAATAATTCAGAATTGAAAGTAAATAGAATTCATATGGAAATGGAAAAAAAAAACTAAATTGAATAGAAGTTGATGTGAAAACTTCTGTAAGAAATGTATAAAATGATTGGAAAATCGTGATTAGATATGATTGCTAGGAAAGATATGCATGTATTATAAAGGGAAAAGAAAATTTGATTTGATTCCAAAAGATAAATGTGAAGTGCCCGACAAAAGGTATGTATTTTAATTTCTGTATGAATTGGATTGGGTTTTTGATGTAGCCACTTGGCTTTTGTTTTCTTTTGGATTTGGGAGCCCGTAGAGGCCTTTTGTAGTAGTACCGAGCTAGCCGCGCAAAGGAGACGCTGGCAAAAATTTTCGGAAATTTAGAGAGTTAGAAAAATTTTGAGAAAATTTTGATAATTCAAAATTTGGTTTTAAATTGAAATTTAAACGATTGAGTGAGGGGTGTTGTTTGAAACCACAGAAGGTTGTAGGAAGTTGGTTAAGGTGATAGTGGGTCTTTAATAAAGGATAGTTGGTAAGACTGTTGAAGTGTGGGTTTTGGGAAAAAGTAAACGGGTATTGGTCCATTCTTCCTAACTAGTAATTTCGGAGACGAAATTCTTTTAAGGGGGAAGGAATGTGACCACCCGGAAATTTTAACGATTTGAAATGGAATAACAAATTGATTTTAACATTTGAAAGGTTAATTTTAGCTTGAATTCCGAATATTAATATTTATTAGATAAGTAAAGTATTGAATTATATAATTGAAATTGGGTAAATTGTTGAATTTGAGATTCTAAGCCTGCTTAAAATAATTTGAAGGCTTGTAAAATCTATAATGATGATACTGAAGATAATAGGATGGTTGAAATTTAAATTAAAGGTGACTTGTTCAATTTTAATAAAATATCGTTTAAATCGATATTTAAAAATACCCTCCCGAGGCACAGTCTCGGAATTCGACGAAACCAGTTCTATTGGATCCGTAATAGTTAATTATTATCGGATTTCAATTTTCGTAGCAATCGGAGTTGTCATTTGACCGTGGCAGCTCAAAAAGTTTCGAACTATTTTAATCAGTCTAATTTTAAATTGATCGTTTTCTTTTGTAACTCACGCATATGATTGAATTAGCTCCCGCAATACGTTCCATCGTGTTCGGAACGCGGGTAAAACCTTGTAATCACCTAACGACATTGCTTAAAGAGGAGTTCGAAATTTTAAATGGCAATTAACGAGACGTTTTGGGGAGTTTTATAATATAATATAATAAATAACCAAAGATATTTTTACCCAAGCGTATTCAGGAATCCTTCCATCAATTTCTATTTCTTTCTGTCCCCCTCCATTCTCATTAACAGTAAATCGAATGCATAAAAAAAAAGTGGAAGGGGCCGAAGCCTCTTCTAATCGAACTAGTCGACCTCGCCACCATCCTCGTATGATCGTAGGGGTTCATGGGGAAGTAAATCGCGAGCTAGGGTTTGTGATTTCATGAGTTTTGAAGCCGTGTTCTTGGGTTGGAAGCTCAGATTCGATCGAATAGCATAGGGTAGCCATGAATTGACCCCACTCGATCGTGTATTGAAGGTCGCGACTTCCAAGAAGACGCTTGAAGCCTCCAGGTCGCGACATCTTCGCATGGTCAAGCTGCTCTTGATGGTGATTTGGATTAAGGGATCTCGATCTTGGTTGGCGCTCGCGTGAATGGGGCGGCTTCGTGTGAAGCAATGCGTCAATGGCAGAGGTGTTGTCTCGTGAGGTCGTGGGTTAGATCATTGGTGAGGATTTCTGTTTGGTTTTAAATTAAATTTAAATATATCTAGTTATATCTAGTTTAAATAAATCATATGTATCACAGTACTTGATTTAGTTGTAAGGCAGTTCTGTAGCATTTTTTTTATCCTTCGTTTTCAACTTAAATTAGATAATGTATATACATATATATAAGTAACAAAAGCTACTATAGATTTTGAAAATATAAGGACTGAAAAAAAATGTATATATGTAGATGAGATTTTAAGTTTGCAATAGGATTCAAACAATTATATTTTGAAATTCAATATGTATATATCGGCTAGAAAGGAAATAATTACTTATTTTTGGAAAAATTTGTTCGAACAAATTAATTGGTAAATCAAATTTTTATTAAACGGTAATTGATAATTTAATTATTCCAATTATTGCTAAACCATATAAATGTTTATTCAAGATCAATAATCAAGGAATCAACTCGAGGTTGAAGTGGATTTGCAAATAAAAGCGAAGGTGAGTAAATCTTACTCAGTTGAGTTGTTATTAAACTTCAATTGTCAAATTTAAATGATTATTTGAATGCTTGTATTGATTTGATGTGTGTTGAGAATTGATGATTTGATGGCTTTGGTTTATTGGATGGTTTCCAAGTAAATTGTTGCTTGACTCGAAGTATTGGGGTTTAAATTGTTTAAACTCAAAGAGGAAAAAAAAGGTTAATAGGGGTCGAATTAATTAATTAAGGATTAAGTCAATTAATGAAGTAATGAAATTAGAATAATCAGTGGATGGTTTAATAAGTAATTACTTAAAGTAATATAACTACTTTGTGAAATAACTTAAGAGATTAATTAAATAGTTGATTACAGGTTGAGATAAATCAAGAATGATTTATATTGTGAATTAATGTAATTAATTTAGGATAGGATAAATTAAAATATAATTGAAAAAAAAATCATTAATTTACATAATCAATGACATAATTAAAGATGATTCATTTAAATGAATAACAAGTGACTTATGAGAAGATAATTGATAATGTAATTAATGTAGTTAGCTAATTTATAAAGAAATTAAAGATTACTCATTGATTATGGTTAAGAATAATTAGTATCGTGATAACTAATTAAAGAAAATTGCTTGAATGTAATTGTAAGATAATTAACTCAGGATGATTAATTAAGATGAAGAAACGAAGGGTTGATTAATTAATTGACTTGGAGCTAATTAATATTGAACGAAGGAATCTAAGTGAACGTGGTTCGAAATTTAATTAAAAATCAATTGGATTAATTTGTATGTGATTAAGTTTTGCTTATGGATGTTTGAAAGCTATTGGGTACTTCGAATGAGCTGTACCTCTGATATGAAATGTGGTGTATCTCATTTGAATAACTTGGGTAGGATAGCTTGAGTTTCAAGGAGAACAGGATCGGGTATTGGGAAATACCCGAAAACCACTTCGAATTTATATAAATTGATTTGTGAAATCAATGGGCAGGGATGAAATGATTTAAGTGGATTGGATTTTTTTATCTAAGTTTGGTACTTAGAAATTTATATGTGAAATAAGTCTTGTCTAAAGCAAATTGTGAATTGAAAAAAAAAATTGAGACAAGTTACCCCGGGTTTTATTTGAGTTGTATGCTTTTGTATTCCTTGTTAGTTGGGTTTACTCACGCTGGTTTCCAGCCTGACCCGGGTGTATTTTGGTGTAATGCTCGGGTCAGACCGAGTATTACAGATTTTCAGGTTAGGACGTTCTGAAACTCAGGAGGCGAGCTGGTGGCAATATCGTATATAGTATATCCGCTGTATTTATATTATTGTAAATCTGAGACATGATAATTGTAAATATTCAGTGACTGTATATAATGTGAAACTCTGATGTATTAGAATGTAATCGACAGATATAGTATTCTTTGTCAACTGTTATTATTTATTATTATATTTTATCCGCTGCGTCTGTGAGAGGTTTGGTGTTTCTGTTCTTCTTCTTCTATCTCTTTCTTCTTTTTCATAACTATCTGGAATTTTCGGGTTAGAAATTTCGAGTCGTTACAACTTTCTAACGAACGAACGTTCGTTCGTCCAAATAGGCAGGCCGGTCGACCGCCCTCGTGACCTGGCCTATATATATATATATATATATATATATATATATTTCATTTCTTTGACTATTTTGTTCCTTGCTCATGCTAACTCGGATTTTGACGTTCTATGTATGAAAATTGACCAGAAAATTAGCACGGACACAATTATGCAACTTTCGTGGCTTAATTCTGATAATTTCACAAAGTTATTTTTTTAAATCAATTATTACGAATTAAATTTCGGATTGTTACAACGTCTTAGTGACGCCATATGATTATTACGATGTTTTCAAACAGACGTCGCAAATTCGTTGAAAATTACCTATGCTTTTGCGAAGACTTTTGCGACGGTCATTGGTTTTTAATTTTATAGGTGCTAAATAAATTTAGTGTCCCAATTCATGAACCATTCAGCAATCCGTGTTTTGTTAACATCTACCGGTGATTCACCCTCTAACCTATGGCTCGTAATTGCGATCCGTACCCAATTCATTTGCTCTCATCACTTTATCAAATTACTCGGTCTTAATCTCCCAAATAGAGAAAACCCTAATTTACCAATTTCTCGATGACACGTGCTACAAATCAAACCCTCCGCATCGACAAGAGGCCAAGCCCCAAGGAAGCCAGCCGGCAAGCCTGCTTCGGCCAGGAACAGTTGCGACCAGAGGCAGTCGATAGGAACAGTCGTGAGGTCCGCAAGGTTGCTTCAGCCATTGCAAGCCCGCTCTGGCCACTAGAGGCAAAGCCAATAAAGTGAATTCATTTCTCTTTAGCAATGTATAATTTTTACTGAATAGGTGGAGACCGCCTTAGCGTTAGGTGCAAGCGACAGTTGAACAGGTAAAAAGATCTCTGGTTATTTAAAAATGCAATCCACCCAAACGATTTGGATTTATACATAAATATACTGCATTATATGATTAATATGATATATTATACATAGATATACCACAATCTACCCAAATGCCGTTAATAATGATGTTTATTCAATTTAGATGGGTTTCTTGTGTATTGCATTTTAAGTGGTGGAAACCGTTTGATATATTATAATTTCTACTATTGCAATTGATTTTGCAATTGATTTGGGGGATTCGTATCCGCATTTAAGATCTAAAAATTGATTTTTATTATTTGTTGTATTTACAAGATCTTCAACGTACAGGATAGAAACCATTTTTTCAATACTACTTGAATTTTTAATAAGTAAACATCTTCTTGAAACATATACTAATTTGTTTTTGTGATATTCAAGAATTAAAGCTTCATTTGTTCTTGTGAAATTTGCAGGAGAGTAGTCAAGGCACCCAGGTTTTAAATATCGGATATCGGTCACGTTTCGTCTTAGCCATTTTAGTGACTCGGTATCGTATCGGGGAAGATCTCGGACGAGTGCATCTCGGATGCCAATATCAGATTTACAGATCGGACCTTAAAGTTCATCTCGGGACCATATCGACGTATATTTCAATGTTTCATGTTTAAAATTAATTTGATTATGCAATAATATTTACATACAATACTAAAATATGATAAAAAATATTAAAGAACCATATCCATGAAGTTTACACAATACTAAAAGTTTAAAACAAGTAAACAACACGTACATCTCTAATTAAACATTTAAAAAAATATTGAATGAACACTTCTTACACAATTAAAGTTTTAAACTGACATGAACCATTGTTACGTGAATACCAACCTAAAAGCAGAAAACGCTACCCATCGTGCTTGCATTACTTCCTACCACATAAACAATAAACAAGAAAATTCTACCATTCATGCTTGCATTACTTCCTGCTATAGAGCACTCACAACGCCACCAATATTCACAAAATAAATGTTTGAATAAACATATAATGTTTAAGCAAAGAAAGTAGTAGTCTTAACCATGAAATTATACTTGCAAATTAAATCCATTTATAAATCTACACTAAATTATACTGTAAATTCAATTTTTGAATTTCATTAAAATAGAAAAAACCCTAATTTACATACCTGTAAGAAGTAGAGAGATTGATCGAAGACGAAGCTGCAGAGTGTCAAAAACGATCGAGCAGTCGGAAATTGGAAGCAATCACGAGGCAATTGAAAGTTGGAAGAGGGAGTACAATTTTTTTAAGTAGAGGGTGTTCGATTTTTTTAGAAGAGGAAGTTCGATTTTTTTAGAAGAGAGTTGGATTTTTTCCTCTGAAGAAGAGGGAGTTCGATATTTTTGATGAGCAACGTGATTTTCGAGAAGTTTAATTGAACAATGAAGAAAAGGGCTGTCTGTTTTTTGAATTTGGGCTCTGATTGGCCTATATCTTAAAAAAAAACAATATACCGGGAAGATTTCGGAATATCGTTTCACTACAAATATCGGTCGATATTTGTAGATTTCGGCCGATATATTTGAAACGAGATATCAACCTGTTTCATTTCGCCCATGCCTTCAACCGAGATCTCGGCCGAGATACCCGAGATTTAAAACAGTGCAAGGCACAATAATGAATTTCTCATTAAATGGCAACACTACGAAGTAATATATTTTGTTATATCTCACTTTTGATGTGTATATAGTTAAAATTATCGCTGATATTTAAAAAATTCCATTCATTCTCAACAAATTTTGGATGTTACTTCACACTTCTATATTGTCATACAACACCAAGAAGTAAAATCATGGTATAATCCACTCCAATGCCATAGAATCCAAATCATGCATGTTTCCAAAACGAACACGTTTATTTTTGCATGTCCACTTTATGGATTATTAACGACACATCAAAAGGTTAATCGTGTAAAGAAACAAAAAAGTGCAATTAATTTTCATCACAGCATACCAATGGAGAAAATACGATTGCGAAATAATGCAAAGCATGGTGGCATTGCTTGTAATTAACAAATAAATAACAACAGTTACAATTACTTTTGTCTAACTTTTCTTTTTAGCGTCCCTTGTCTCATTTGTATCATGACTAACCCACTACTTTTACGTTAGGTTGCAGGTTCGAATTTAAGGCATAAACCAATATTTAAGTAGTATCGATCTTTTAACCAATTACTTTATTTATCTAAGTACTATGCATAGAAATATTCAATATCTAAGCTATAATATGAACAAATATTATTAACCTTAAATTTTTGATGCATATTCAAGAATTTGAATCAATATATATATATATATATATATATATATATATATATATATATATATATATATATATATATATATATATTGGGCGTAGTTGTACAGTATATTTTTTATTGATGGTCAGATGATACTTTCTAAATTGTATCTTGGGTTTTCTTGCCTTTTCTTATTATTGAGGCAATGAGACGGTGTATACGGGTGAGCATTAGTTGTGGCCATGCGTGACTAATTATTCAAGCAAACTTAAGTGTATTTATTTTCTTTGTCAATATTATTTGAGGGTCAATACATCAAAAGTGCATAACTGTAGATAGAAGTCTTTGCAAAATAATGTATAGAAATCGTATTTTTGTTATTTTGTTTAATACCCATACAAAGTTTTCTTGATGTCACTACTAGACCTTTCTAAGTTGAGCAGCTTTTGTAAATCATGGCTAAGGGTTCTTGGTTGCATGGAGAAGTTTATGAAAGCGAAGGTGCAACAAAAGTGGAACAATTTATTTGCTATGTCTGCGTTGAATTTCAACTAAAATTTGGATCATCCGTTGGATGCTTCTGTAGGCACTTGTTCATAATATTGACCGAGAATTAAACAAAATTAGTGATATGCATTCATGTTTGGAGGCGAGACCGGGAATTCTTCTTCTTATAGATTGAGACCACTAATTTCGTCACTCCTGCACCAACTTTTTTGTAGTTCATAACAGTTGCACCTGATCATGTACCAGTATTTTCATACCAGCAAACTATACTAAACTATCACGACCTAAGAGTTGCTACAACATTCTTTGACAAGCACCCATCACATTGTTATGCTAGTGACATCACCGATGCTATACATGAACCATGATAATTTATGCTTATACCTTTACCTTTCTTTTGTTCATTATCATGGATTAGATTCAAGTTGTATACTAAAAAATTATATCGAGGACGATAATTTCTATTGCTAGTTAAGTTATAATAGTACCATAACTAGGTTGGCATGCCGTTAGGCTTGCTATATAATTGTAAAACGTTGGTTGCATCATATTACAACTACTTCCAGTAAGTCCAGATAATTGGTCGACGTTTTAGGTTTTTGAAACATGTGCACGTATAATATGTATATGAGCTAGGGTCAGCGACATCTCAAACATAATGTTGTTTTCTTTTATTACTTAGTTTTCTTGTGTACAAATTGAAAAAGGTTGCACGGATTTGATGAAATAACTATTTAAAACTTAGTGTTAATAGCAGAAATAAATGTTAACAATATATAAAATAATGAGCCCTTTCTTTTTTTATCCTTCTTTTTGTGAAATTTGAACATGATTCCATTTGCCTTTAATATTAAGTACATTCAGATGGGCAGTTGACATTTTTCAATTTTTTATTATTAGGCCACTATCGTTAATAATCACCGTGCTTAATCAAATATATTAGATTGAGGTGCAACAAAGTTGTTACATTTTTGATGTGCTGGTGAACTTGGATGTGTACACATTGTTATTGATAAACTGTCCTTACCCCTAAAGTACTTAATGATGTGCAATCTAACCTGTTCTTTTATGAATAATAACAATGCTTAAACTTGAATCCTTGTCTTTTGTATTGGCCAGCACATGCAAATCATTTTTAAATAATAACTACAGTAAAATTTGTTTAGTATGTAGTACGTGCGATGCACTACTGAGTATAGTAACCTCAGACTTGCTGTCTTCAATTTCCATGCTATACACTATGTTCTTGCAGACTTCTGAAACCAACCCATTGATTTATGACGTGTGCAAGTGTAAGGAACAGATAAAAATATTGCTAATGGAGCTGTGTTAGTGGATTAGGAAATAGGAATGCAAATTATAGCACCTTCTTCTGTTCATAATGTCATTACTGCTACAACATAATCTGCCTTATGGCCATTGAATTCTACTGTACTTCAGGCCACTGCTCTAATTCAGGCAAAGCCAGTACCTCCTATTCCTTCAACTGTTGGTAATGCATCCCCTCCTACACACGATAGTACTGGCCAGCTCTAACATAGTAGTTTTAACCTGCACTGCTTCAGCTTCCCCTCCTTATTGTCCTGCACACTATTGTATTGCTTCAGCTTGCCACTATGATTTTATCTTTCAACTATTGTTTTGTGTGTGCTGACTGGCTTGCTTAATTAGTCTGGTATTAATGAATAAGATCATCAGTTGGATGCTAGAATAGCTAAAATCAAGAAAGATCTTGCAGAGACTGACTAATTTTATAATCCTGAAAAGCTAGCAGAGAGAATTGCAAAGTTTTCAAGCGGTGTGGCAGTCATTAAAGTCAGTGCTCCTATAGAAACATAGCTTGAGGACTGTGCGCTACGTACCGAGGATGCCAAAAATGCCACTTTTGCTGCAATAGAGGAAGGTATCGTACCTGGTGGTGGCGCTGCCTATGTTCATCTTTCTGCCTATGTTCCAGCTATTAAGGATAAGTTAGATGATGCTGATGAGCGACTTGGTGCAGACGTCATTCAAAAGGTTAGTTATTTCATTTGTATTTTTTTACTGTTATTCCTATACCCACATGTTCAGACGTGAGCACAGAATCATATAGCGGGTTATAAGATACGCATATTCGTAATGGAAAAGGATTTTAGACACACATTCACCCATTGCAACATGTGGTCATAAGGATTAAACAAGAGATCTGAATGTTGAATGTTGCTTACTTTGGTGGCTTATCTCAAGTTAAAACAAACAAAATCTTCTTAACTTATGCTAGGTGAAGAATGTGGATGATGTCTAAAACCTTTTTCATATTTACACAGCCCTTGGTGGCTCTTGCATCTTTGATTGCACGAAGTGCTGCAGCTGGAGAGGTAGTTGTGGGGAAGGTGAAAGAAATTGAATGGGAAGTTGGATACAATGCAATGGCGTGTAGCAATCTTAGATAATGTTAATTAGTTACGAGCATGGCGGATGTGATGGAGTTTAAGCAGGAATATACACAACATGAGGACGGTGTTGGGCGATGCATATTGGGTTATTAAGTGTATTATATATGTATTTGGACATGATTTGTGCATTATATGTATTTATGTTATTAAGTGTTATTTAGTCATAGTGGGATGGAATTGTAGTTGTCATGACTTTGTAATTTTTTTATTAATTAATTATGATTATGCTGTGTGTGTTTAGACTTAAATTGTATTTGCTTATCATAGTTTATTGGTTAAATATTAAACTTTGCATATATACGATTGTTTGTGATGATATATATTGATTATATACCTGTTTGGCACAGTTGGTTAGGCTTTGTATTATTTTATGTTTGGTTCGTGGTTGTAGGAAGAGAATGAAGAGAATTGTTGTTGAATTTCACAGAAGAGAATTGTTGTTGAATTTCACAGTAGTTAGGTGTTGCAAAAGCATCGCAATAGCATCGTCAAAACTTGACGATGACCATACGATGAATTTTCGACATTAGAACATTGGCATTGCAATGTTCTCATTAAAATTTAACGACGCCATTGTGATAAATTTTCTGTTTCAGAACATTGGCGTCACAATGACATCACTAAACTTTAGCAATGCCACCGCGACGCTACGTTTTTGTAATATAAATTAGGCAAAATTGCTTAAAACCGCTAAACAAGGTCTGTTTTTACTCGAAAGTTGTATATATTGTAAATTATATGTTGTGTAGTAAGTTTTTGATATATAAAATTGTTTTCAACCATATTTTAGTCGATGTACAACTATTTTGTCATATTATGATTTTTCGAAACGCACTCCGTTTAAAGGAGACTGTCGAATTTTTTCATAAAGTTCACACTTGGAAATTTTCATGAAATTTTTACCGTATGTGAAAAAATAAAAAAACGTGAATTGAATCTATTTAAATTGTAGCATATGATAAGAGATTTAGAACTAGAGCCACATAGAGGACTATGTAGTTTTAGTTTGATAGAAGATTGTTATATAATGGAACTTTAGGATTTGAGTTGTATAAGATGTTTTCCTATAAGAAATTGCAAGAACACAATTTTCATAAAGGGGAGTCTTTAGAAACCCTGCATTGTACGCCATAATTATACATAAATTTATTTAAAACAAAAAATTTTGAATTCGATTTGTGATAATTAAACATTTTAAACTTAAATTTTTAGTTAATTAAAATTTATTTAATGAAATGTTTTGATTTAATAAATTGAATTAAATTAAGAAATTCTTCTTGAACGATTTATTGAAATCAAAAACATTGTTTTAAATTGAATATAAAATATCTTAAAAAGTCTGAATTATTTTAATCGAATTAAAATATATTTAATAGTAAATATTGAGAATTAAAAGTTAAATTTGAATGGTAAATAAGTGGAAACTATGTTAAACTAAATTTTAGGGCTCAAAACCCGTATATTCTCTACCCGCTTCTAGAAAAAGCTTTCCATTTTCTATACAAAACCCGACCCTTCCATTTTCTGCCTCAAGCCCTAATTCCTAATACATACACACGCAATTGAAAAAAAGAATATATATATCGCGACATAAGGCGAAGATGATCAACGAAACAAAGGTGGCAGCATGGGAAGCGAGGCAAGACACTCGCGATTGAGATAGGTGGCGGCTCGATTTGATGGCTACATGTATGGAGGTCGCGAACCTTGTGACTGGGACGTTGATCGAAACAAGCAATGAGGGGAGAAATTACGATGTGTTATAGGGATGCAGGCAGGATTGGCCGTGTCGAGGATTGCGATGACATCGAGTAGTGAGGAAAATTGTCTGTAACTGGTTTCCTGCAACTTTCATCTGCATTAAGATGACCTGAGTAATAGCAAGGTGGAGAATCAACTTGGTGATGAAGCAGGTGCATTCATAGGGGTTGTTGGCTGATGAGTGATGGCGTGGGCTTGCGACTGGGTAACTCCGAAGCAATGGATGTATGGTTAAGGGCAGTCGTTGATTTGGAAATCAATAGTCGTTTCGGTGAGTTGAATCTCACAACTATATCTATAGTCTTAGCAAGTTAAATATATATATATATATTATACACACACACATATACATACATACATACATATGTATTCGAACATCGAATGAATTGCTTGTTGAATAGTTTGGTTTGGATATTGGATTGATTGATTCTTGGGTGTTGATTTTGTAATTAGTCGATATTGAGTTGGAAGTGTAAATTTACAAACAGAGTTCTGTCCATTTGCGAATTGAATTAAATATTTATATATATGTCAATATGTGTTAATTTTATATCTAACCGGAGTTCGATGGAACTCGACTCGAGTCTTGCGACATTTGTATCGTTGCTAGTTGTAACTTTCATTTTCAGTTTACACTAAAAAGTGTTCTTAAGAATAAAATACAAACTTGTTGTCCCTGTGACTAATTTTTTTTCCAACTTCTTCCTTGTGCCTATTTACCTGTTTAAAATGTTATTAAAATTATTTTATGAATATTTTATTAACTTATAAATAATCTTGATACATTTAAATTTGTAAATATTTTTGATTAAAAATACAAATATAAATTTCTTTTGGTTATAAAACTCTTTTTAAATCAATATTGTAATCTATTATAAATTTGAATTTGTTATAAAGGAAAAATGTAATATATAGCTTTTTATAAAATTTATCATGGAAATAATAATATCGTTTTAATAGATTTTAATTATAAGGGATATTTGATTTATAAATGATTTGAATGTTTGATTTGAATGTCTTATATGAATATTTGAATCAACTATTTAATGAAATACTTTATTGAACTTTATTATTATTTCATGTTTGAATTAAATTGGGATTTAAGTATGATTTCCGTATCTTTTGATTTCTCATTTCTTACACAAATTTCGATATTGAATGATTCACCGTTGATATCGATTCGAGTTATATTTTTAGATAATACAGTGATGACATCCTTCTATTCGATTTGTGAGATTTCATTTCTGCATGATGAGAAATTGGAATAAACAGATTAGTGATACCGTCTGATATGAGACTTTTTGTAACACTTTTCCGCTTATTCATCGGACTTGTCGTATAGAGATATTTAGTATGGATCGAGTGTAGTTTATGGATATCAAATAATTATTTGAATAACATGCGCTGGTTAAGGATGCCATTACATTATTTGTTTGATTATTCATTGTAAGTTGATGGCAATTAAACAGGGATTACACTCATGTGTATATGTGATACTCGGTGAGAAGCATTGAATTATTAAATGTTGCTTGTGAGATTCGTGCGTCCGCCTACTACTTGATCTATGAGTAACTATAGGGTATGATTACTATATGACCATCCACATTGTGTCCAACTTCTTTTATTTTTGAAAGTGAACCGAACCGACCAGTGTCCACCCTGGCGGTCTGACCGTACGGCGCATCCTAGAACCGCGACACTGCAACAGTCCATATATTTTACGATTGTATATTTAATTTTTTATATAAATATAGCATCGTTCGTCGGATTAAAGTCCGAAATGATATTTTTTTTGTAAACAGTTGAATTAGGACTCGAGACCATTTCCATTGAGTCTAAAATGGCGTTTGAGACCTCTTTGACTATAAACATCGATATGTTTGGAGTCGAGTAGAATTTTGATATTTTCATTTAGGGCTTTGGGTTTGGGTTTCAGCCCACTAACCTAACAAGGAACCCAACTCCTCTATCAAATACCCTAACTCCACTCATCTTCATTTATTCATTTCTAACTTCCTAACACTCTCAAGCTAAAAGGAAATGAGGGAAAAGAAAAGAAATCAAAATTCCTAAGCCCTAGATCCTTAGGAAATTCAAATTCAAGTTCTACAAATCAAGGAGAAGCATAGTAAGCATCCTCTTTATCTTCACCATCTCAATTCCTCTCCAATTTTCGAAAATTTCCTATAATCTAGTTTAGGAAATATTTGTCTATGATCATAGATTGGAGCTTCTAGAGTTGAAGTTGAAGAGAGGTTGATCTTTGCTTTGTTTTAGAGCTTCTCATTCGTTGTTTTTGGATTTAAAGATGAGTTCTTGAACTCAGATCTTTGTCTATACCTTTGATGGTTGTTAGGTATGAATTCCTAACATCTATTTCATATCCATTTGCTTTTAAATTGAATTGGTTTGGATAGTTTTTTTTTAAATTTTTTGGCATTAGGAAGTCAAAATCTACGAAAATACTTATATGGATGTTTGGACATGTTTTTTTAGAGTGTATTGATGAGTCTATAGGGCCGGGTTGTGACTTGGCATAAATCTCTAGCCATCGTCGTTCATTCGATCGCTTCCGGTATGATGGCCTTCAATATCCTAGGCTATATCTTGCCCTAAGCTTTAGCTCAGACGTTTAGTAAAGCACTCAGACATCTGGGTAGTCGGAATAAAAATTTCAGACTTACAGCTCAGACGTCTGAGCTTATTTCCCAGACATTTGGGCGATCTGAAAGAAAATTTCAGACCTTCAGCTCAGACGTTTGGGAAACCACCAGATGTCTAAAGCTATTCAATTCAGGGAAATTGCCTACTTCTATGTGGCTTTCCATTTTATATCGATTTTTGGTTGATCCGATTAGTTGTTATCACTTATCATCGACTTTGATGACTTCTTTTATGGGTTTTTGGAAATATCCATTTGATGGATTTGATATCGATTTTTATGGTTTTGATTCACTTCGTCAAATGTGAATTTTTGGTGGTAGATTGTTTCTACAATCATTTCTGTGATCTGTCACTTTAAAATACAGATGTTTCTATACTAGTAGTAAATATTCAAACTCTTCCACAAAAATGATTTCAAGGTTATTTTTAATACAAAGCTCGTTTTCAAAACCGTTTTTCAATCTATTAGTATATACAAACCTTTACCTCATTCCTATGAGAATTCTAATTAAAAGATTTAGCAAAACAAGCGGTATAAAAAGCTTGCGTTTTCTTTTTCGGTTAATTTTTGGACTTGTTCGATTGAAATCTTGTGACAATTTTCGAGTAGAAATCTACAATCAGTTCGTAAATAATTAAGTTAAGCTAGTGGTTATGGAACATGAAGGTAAACTCATTTATTTACTAGCTTGGTGTAATTCACACTTTTTATTGATCTATGATGATCATTCTGTGGTTTAGACTAGCGATATGCGATGTCTCTTAGTCCATGTGGGGACTGTACCCCATTCTGTTGAGCTTCGTCTCATTTTTATAGGTTAGCGACCTATGGGTTTTATGGAGTTCGGTTCATTGGGCGTACCATTGTACTACGTCATTGTTCCGAATTATTTGAGTTTCAGGTTCATTGAGCATACCATTGTACTACGTCATTGTTTTGAATTATTTGAGTTTCAAGTTCCTCGGGCGTACCGTTGTACTAAGTCGTTGCACCGACTCTATGGTTAGCGACCATGGGATGTCGTCCCATTTGTGATACATGTGTTGGTGAGTTTTCATGCTCCCGTTTGTGATAGGCCTCCTCCCTTTTGTGTTTTCTGGATTTCTAATTATTGATTTCTGAAATTTTTGTTTCACCAATTTTTACGATTGGCATTGATATGTTTTGTCAATATTTGTGGTTTAGTGAATAAGCTAAAGAATGTGATATTCTTTTTGGATATTTGAGGAGATTTTTAGATATTGTATGATTGTTGTTGTTATCAAATGTATGCTTATCGAAGTATGACATTATTGTTATCATATATTTTTGTCATATCTCTCATCCTATCTCATCTTCATGATATTTATAGCTAGACTGATCTGTTTATTATTTTTCTTTTTAAATAATACTCGGGTCAGACGGAGGTGTTTCAGGCGTTTCCATTTGACTTCTTATGAGGGATCGTCATTTGAATTTTGGCTAACTACTTTAGCTTAGTAGTTTTTGCTTTTATACATTCGAGATAGAGACTCCCTGATGTATAGATATTCTTTTGTCTAGCACTTGTGCCTATTCTTTTGTGATGTAGTGGATCTTATATGACCTCTACTTTGATGTACACTTCTATGTGTTATATTCGTATATGTTTCCACCTTAGTGATATGAATATCTGCGATTGATTTGTGTTATGCTTATTTTATATTTGTTTCTGAAGACCACATAGCCACTGTGTAGTAGCTTTGAGTTTGTATTGGTATGTCGGATTTTGATATACTATCTGACGTATCAGTACTCGTACAAAGAAATTCCACAGATGATTGCTCCTCAACAACCTTATTCTTCATATTAACTGACGACATTATCCGTAGTGTCCTTGGTTAGTGTGAGTATAGAAGTGGGGCGTCATAGCTTGGTATCAAAACCAAACTTTGGAACACTGTAGAATAATCTAGCAAGGATCATTGTCCTAAGTCTCTATTAGGAATCGTGCCTTAGGATTTAATCTGAGTCTTAGGACCCGTTCTAACCTATTTTCTTTTATGATGCCTTATTTTTATCAATCAAGTTTGTTTGATATTCATTCTGAGAATAACCTTTTTCCTCTTCTTTCTTTCTTAAAGAAGAGAAATGGTTAGACTTGGCCGTCCCAACACCAGTCAATCCAGTGCTACTCCTCAAGATGGCGTATTTATGTCTGCCCAACAGCTTTTGGATCTTGTAAAAAATGCCCAAGCCACCGGACCCATTTCTAAGCCTACTCATCCTAAATCCAAGTTTGCACGCTTATGCAGCGATTATACCAATTTAGGTGGAAGGCCATTCAAGAGTTCCGAAAGCGTTATAGAAGTCCAAGCTTGGCTTAGAACATGCGATCGCATCTTTTCTCCCATGAATTTTATAGATCTACATCGTGTCCAAGTGGATTCTAGCATGCTCCAGGAAAGAGCATTAGATTGTTATGAGCTTTTGGTTTCTGAGATTATCGAAGTGGATCTTACTTGGAAGCAATTCCAGAAAAGGTTCGAGTTGAAGTTTATGCTGGAAGCTAAAAATGTAACTTTAGCTTGGCTCTTTATTGACCTTGTTCAAGGTAAATCTTCTGTGATAGATTATGTCGTATCTTTTGAATCCCTCTCTAAATATGGGGTTGAGTATATTAATACCACATTGAAGAAAAATCAGAGGTTTATCTATGGGTTGAATAAGAACCTCAAGAAGGCTTTACTTCTTAAACTGGAAGTTTCTTTCGATCAGCTCGTTGATATCACTCTTCGACTTAAAGAGGCCGATAAAGAAAGTGATGTTGAAGTTATGGGTTCTAAATAGAACTTCAACATCAACAAGAAGATGCCTATTATGTTCAAAGGCCCTAATTCCAATAAGAAAGGGAAGCAAGCAACTTCGGTAGAAAAGACTCCTACCCCTAATCATGGAGAAAGCTACAATTGTGGTTCTAAGGACCATTATGCAAATAAGTGTCCAAAACCCCTTTATTGTCGCTATTGCAAAAGTTTGAGTCATCTTATTTCTTCATTCCCCAAACTTCAAAGCAAGAGAGAGGGAAAGGTAAATGGTGTGCAAGCCCCTAGTAACACTCCTCTTGATCAAGGTATTTCTCATTCTGTCCTTGATGGCATTATTATGTTTCGCGGTCATCCTATTTGAGTTCTTTTTGATACGGGTGCATCTCACTCTTTTATATCAAAAGAACTTGTTGATACTTTGTCTTTAAATGTTACGGGCTTGATGACTTCACTGAGAATTGCAAATCCGGTTGGTGGATCTACAACAGCCAGTTTTTTTATATAGATGTCGAGATTACTTTATGTGATTATGCTTTTCGAGTCGATTTGCATGTTATGCATTACTTAGGTTTTAGAATGATTTTGGGTATGGATTGGCTTAAACGTTATGAAGCCCATATCCTATGTCCCGAGAGGACTATCCATCTTCGACATCCCCAATCTGTTAAGCAGATTTCTATTGTTTTTAAAGATTCAGATTCCAATTCAATGACATCCTTATATTCTCTAAATGCTCATGATGACGATAATGATGATGAGGAAGATGTCATTTCCCTCATTCACGTTGTTCGTGAATTTTTCAATATATTTGAGCCTGTTTTAGGATTACCACCTAAGCGAGCAATTAAGTGCAGAATTAATCTAATTCCTGGAGCTCTACCTATCACTCGTCCTCCTTATCGTACGTCCAATAAGGAAAATGAGGAGATGCGTAAACAATTATCTGAATTGGAAGCAAAACAGTTTGTTCGTTTTAGTTCCGCTCCTAGGGGAGCTTTAGCTATTTTTGTGAAGAAATATGATGGTACACTTAGGTTTTGCGTTGACTACCGTAAGCTTAATGACCTCACTATCAAGAACAAATATCATTTACCTCGGATTGATGACCTATTCGATCAACTTAGCAGTGCTAGAGTCTTTTCACAATTAGACTTAGCAACCGGTTTTCATCAGCTTCGCATTGCAGAGGATAACATTCCTTTGACATCGTTCCGTACTCGTTATGGATCTTATGAATGGCTTGTTATGCCATTTGGTTTAACGAATGCTCCAGCTTATTTCATTGACCTTTTGAATCGAGTATCCAAAGACTTCCTCGATCGATTTGTCCTCATCTTTGTCGATGATATTCTTGTTTATTCTAAAACCGAGGAAGAGCATGAAAAACATTTTCAGATTGTGTCGGAAACTCTTAGGAGCAATCAATTGAAAGAAATTTTTTCTAAGTGTCATTTTTGGCAATCCCGTATGAAATTTTTAGGACATATTATCCCCGAATTCGGAATTTCCATGGATCCTTCAAAGATTGAAGCGATTCAAAATTGGAAGAGGCCGAAGAGTGTGATGGAAATTCCTAGCTTTCTTGGATTGGCGGGCTATTACCATCGTTTCATAAAAGACTTCTCTAAAATTTCCATACCTCTTACTAGTTTGACAAAGAAGGGAGTTAACTACATTTGGTCAGACAAATGTGAAGCTGCTTTTCAGAAATTAAAAGAACTCCTTTTCGATGCCCCTATTCTTGTGATTCCCGAAGGGAACCAAGACTTGATTGTTTATACCGATGCTAGTCGTGTTGGTTTGGATGCTATTCTCATGCAAAGGGAAAGTGTTATCGCTTATGCTTGTAGGTAATTAAAGCCTGCCGAGACTAGATATACCACTCATGATTTAGATCTCACGGCCATTGTTTTTGCCCTTAGAATTTGGGATGGTTATCTTTTGGGAGAGAAATGTGTTCTCTATACCGATCATAAATCGTTGAAGTATTTATTTTCTCAAAAGGAACTTAATTTGCATCAACAACATTGGCTCGAATTCCTTGCATCTTATGATGTTGATGTTCTCTATACTCCTGGAAAGGGAAATCGTGTTGCCGATGCCTTTAGTCGTAAGCAACAAGTGGTTGTTTTCATGATGATATCCGAATGGAATGATCTCGATACTTTATCCACTTGTGAGGTTCGAGATCGTGAATCCAGCTCATGTTCATCATTTCCTTTATGTAGCCTTATGGCTCATCCTTCTCTTTTAGATCGCATTTTTGAAGCTCAAAACGAGGATCCCGAATTGGCTCATCTTGGCCAAAGTTGTAGGGATAGAAATATTGATGGTTTGAAAGACTTTGAAATTGATGCTCGTGGGAACATTCGAAAATTTGGTAAACTTATTATGCCAAATATTGGTGATCTTCGTAAAGACATTTTAGAAGATTCTCATCGTTCTAAATTTACCATTCATTCCGATAGTAGTAAAATGTATGCGGACACGAAGCGACTTTAATATTGGGATGGAATGAAATCCGATATTGCTAACTATATTAAGCGTTGCATGACTTGCCAACTCGTAAAGGCCGAGCATCAAAGTCCCGGTGGGTTATTGTAACCTTTGGACATTCTAGTTTGAAAATGGGATCAAGTCTTCATGGACTTTATAGACGGTCTTCCCCGTTCTCGTTCAGTTCATGGTAGTTTATGGGTGATCGTAGATAGACTTACCAAATCTGCCCATTTTATTCCTGTCCGGTCCAATCAGACCGTACCTCTTTTGGCTGAACTTTATGTTAAAGACATTGTTAAATTGCATGGAGTTCCAAATTCTATTGTTAATGATTGTGATCCACTATTTACTAGTGGATTTTGGAAGAGTCTCCAAAAAGCTTTGAAAACGAAGTTTAATTTCCGCTTGTCATCCTCAGTCCAATGGACAAACAATGCGTGTGAAGCAAACTCTTAAAGATCTCTTTCGTGCATGTGTTCTTGATTTTGGTGGAAGTTGGGAAGATCATATCTCTCTTGTTGAGTTTTCCTATAATAATAGCTTCCAATCTAGTATTGGTATGGCACCTTTCGAGGCACTCTATGGAAGGCCATGCCGATCTCTTTCTTGTTAGCTTGACGCCGGTGAGAAGCTGTTTTTAGGTCCAGATTTTATTCGTGATTCCACAGAAAAGATTGACCTTATTCGTTATAGGATGATAGAAGCACAAAGTATAAAAAAATCCTATACAGATAACCGAAGAAAGAAATTAGAATTTTACGTAGGAGATTTGGTGTTCATTCGTGTTTCATATATGAAGGGTCTTGTGCGTTTCAGTAGATCAGGAAAACTAGCACCACGATATATTGGTCTATTTCCCATCACCGAACGTATTGGTTCCATGGCTTACCGTCTTTTATTACCGGCTCAATTTTCTACTATTCATGATGTATTCCACGTCTCTCAACTATAGAAATGCATTAGAGATTCCGATTCTATTCTTGAGCTCGGTGTTATTGAAGAAATCGAAGTTTCACCTAATTTGACTTATGAGAAACATCCCATTCGTATCATTGCTACGGAGGTTAGACGCCTCTGTAATAAAGATGTTTCACTTGTAAAGGTTCAGTGGTCCTCAAATCCTAAGGACTATTCTTGGGAATCCAGAGAATTCATCGAGCAAACACATCCGGACTTACCTTCTCGTGCTCTTTAAGGTGAACTTCTCGCTTCAGATTTTCTTTGGTATTGTTATGCATTAGTATAGTTTTTGCTCTTTGTTTTCTTCTTAAGTATTATGAGGACGCAATTTCTTTAAGTATGAAAGCCTGCAACAACCTGCATATTTTACGACTGTATATTTAATGTTTTATTTAAATATAGCATCGTTCGTCGGATTAAATTTCAAAATGCTACTTTTTGTAAACAGTCGAATTAGGACTTGAGACTATTTCCATTGAAACCAAAATGATGTTTGCGGCCTTTTTGAGTATAAACATTGATATGTTTGGAGTTGATTAGAATTTTAATATTTTCATTTGGGGCTTTGGGTTTGAGTTTCAACCCACTAATCTAACAAGGAACCCAACTCCTCTACCAAATACCCTAACTCCACTCATCTTTATTCATTTCATTTCTAATTTCTTAACACTCTCAAGCTAAAAGAAAATGTGGGAAAAGAAAAGAAATCAAAATTCCTAAGCCCTATATCCTTAGGAAATTCAAATTCAAGTTCTAGAAATCAAGGAGAAGCTTAGGCAAGCATCCTCTTCATCTTCTCCATTTCAATTCCTCTCCGATTTTCAAAAATTTTCTATAATCTAATTTAGGAAATATTTATCTATGATCATAGAATGGAGCTTCTAGAGTTGAAGTTGGAGATAGATTCATATGTTGTTTTTGGGTTTATTGGTGAGTTCTTGAACTCACATCTATGTCTATACCTCTGATAGTTGTTAGGTATGAATTTCTAACATCTATTTCATGTCCATTTGCTTTTGAATTGAATTGGTTTGGCGAATTTTTTTTCCAATTTTTGGCATTTTAAAGTCAAAATCTATGAAAATCCTTATATGGATGTTTGGACTTGCTGTTCGGAGTATATTGATGAGTCTATAAGTCTGGGTTGTCGCTTGGCATAAATCCCTAGACATCATTGCTCATTCGATCGCTTTCGATATGATTTGTCCATCAATAGCCTAGGCTAAATCTTTCCTTGAGCTTCAGCTTAGACGTCTGGTAAGCACTTAGACGTCTGGGTAGTTGGAATAAAAATTCCAAACTTACAGCTCTGACGTCTAAGCTTATTTCCCATACATTTGGGCGATTTGGAAGAAAATTTCAAACCTTCAGCTCAGGCATTTAGGGAAACCACCAGACGTCTAATACTGTTAAATTTAGGGAAATTTCCTATTTCTATGTGGCTTCCATTTTATATCGATTTTTGGTTGATCCGATTAGTTGCTATCACTTATCATCGACTTTGATGACTTCTTTTATAATATTTCGATTTTATCGGGATCTGAAAGTCGGCATTCTTACGTCCACTGTATTAAATGCCGCATAATCGAATGCCGAAAAATCGAACTGTTATGGTTAAAGAAGAAGAGGTAGAAGAAGGAAGAAAGAAAGAAGAACAACATAACTATATCAGAATCTCACAATCGCAGTGGAACAACATATAATAGATAAATGAATAATCTTTAAACAAAGAACTATCTCAGTTATTACATTACATTATCATCAGAGTGTACAACAACAATATACAACACAACTGGACAATGGACAGTTGTACAAACATGTCCTTACAAGTGAGTTTACAGCGGAAAGATAATATCATATACAAGTAATACGTCTCGCCATCCAGCTCGCCACTTGAGCTCCATGGCACTTCTGAATCTAGAATGACCTGATGACCTGACTCTAGGCTGTCCGTGTGGAAAATTATGGGCATCTTGAGTTTAGGGAGAGAAAAATAAACTCCAGGTCAGTCATGGGACTGGTGTGAGAACTCAAAACAGTTATTTATCTTTTAAAACAACAACAACAAGGGAAGTGAAAAATACCCGCAATGCTTTTGGAAAATGAAACTACCATAAGGCCTCCCCGCACACATACAATGCAAACGCAGAATTGGAGGAGATTTCTCCTTATGATAGTCAAAGATGCTTACTACGCAAAACAAATCATTTTTGATATTATTATTAGTGCATAGTGATGAAAACATTTCGAAAGTATAATATAAATCTTAGCCAGCATAGGTACCATTTGTAGGATCGATTTCACCCTAGAGGGGGGGTGAATAGGGCGATAGTGTAAATTATAAAAATTAATCGCGGAAGCTTATAAATTAATTTCAATTCTGATCACAGAATAGCAGCACAGATATCGCAGAATATAAATAACAGAATAAAACAGAACAACACAGAATTTACCCAGCTTCGGCAAAACCCTACCTACGTGCTGCCCCCAAGGTTTCTACTAGAAATTAGATAGTCCCTCACTTACACACGTAAACTCGCTATACACCGCTATTGACTAATCTAACTCTACGCTCAAAACCCTGCCACAACTCAATTACCGAGTTGTGAATTCTCAAGCTACACACCGTAGCCTGTCCCCTAGTCACACGACTAGAAAATTAAACGGTTTAAAGAGGAAAATACAAATTAAAAACAAATTAAAAAACAGATTTAAAATAAAATAGCCCTAATATAAACAAAACCCTTAATTCCTATTATTATTATTTAGCCGGCCCTATTCTTCCTTTTATTTTAGCCCGGTCTTCTTTGTGAAAAATAAATGGCGGCCTCGTTTTTGTTTGTTCCTCTTAACCAAATTAGGGTTTTGTCCTTGCGTTCGCTCCTGTGAGATTTGCTATGTCTTTGGACTTGCGTTCGCTCCTGTGAGATTTGCTATGTCTTTGGACTTGCGTTCGCTCCTGTGAGATATGCTAGTGCTTCGGCTTTTTGCAAATTAGGGCTTCGTTGATCGAACTCCGGTATGTAATTATGTGGTTTTTCTTTTCTGATTTATGCTTTCTGGAATTCGATACTTTGATTGCCGATGATGATTGGGTTATATATAGGATTTGATTTCCTATTTTTGCGTTCGTATATTTTTGATTGAATTCGTCTTCGGCCGTTTGATTTCACTTTGATGCTAAGATTGATCTTTGACTTGTTCATATTTACTTGAATAATACGGTTTTAAACTGCGACTTATTCAATTTGCTTGGTTATTACGGTGAACGCTTGATTGACTTTGACAATACTGATTTCGTGAATTTTTACTTTGTTGACTTGTTCAACATTGATTTTTGCTGGCATTTTTTGGTTCGAACTAGTTGCCTTGACTTGGGATTCTTCACTGCACTACTTCATCATGTTGCCTACACTCCATAATATTGTTGATACTTGGTTTACTGGTGCATGTTGCTGCTGTGTTGCCATATTGATGCCTCTGTTCGTTTTTGATAGTACTTTCCAGTTGAGCATTAGGTAGTTGTCACTGTTTTGCATTTAGCTCGGTTTACTGGTGCATACATGTTGCATTTCATGATTCATCTGATCACTGCTGTGTCTTGATTAATGGAGTCAGTGATAGTCATGTGCCACTGCATCACTGTTGCAAGTGTTCTTGCTTCTGCATATTGCTGTATCCATGTGCCACTGCTTGTACTTGATGGTTGCTGTGCACTTTTGTGCTTTGAGTCAGTTTCATTGTTTTAGTTTTTCTTCATCTTGTGGTTGCCACTGTGTATTCTGGTTCGTGTATTCATTTAAATGTTCATGTTGCATATATGCGTCTACTCTGGTTGCCTTGTACAACAATGTTCTCTTGTTCAATCACTTTCACCTGTTGACTACTCTTCATTCACTGCCTGTAGTTGTTGTGTCATTGCAGTTGACATGTTGTTGCATTCGCTTGAGTCTGTAGCTTGATGATTTTGTAGTTGTTTGTGTTCATTCCTTGTGTGAAGCTGGACTTGATCTTGTTACTGCCGTGTCTTTGATGTTGGGTCCATTGTTGCTGTAGCATGTACATTTACTCTGTCTTGTGTTGATCTTGAGCATTGCTCAGTCTTTTCATTTCCTTGTATTGTCCAGTAGAGTTGATTTGGGTTCATATGATGTTGAGCATTGGATTTTTGAAACTCTGATGTTCTTGCTTGCATTGTCATCATGTTGGTTTGGTTGTGATATTTGTATTTTTGATCTGTTGATCATGTTACTCCATTCTCTTCATGTTGTCTTGACAATCTGTTTCAACTTGATGTTGCTTTAACTGCCACTGTTGGTTTTGCTGTGGTCTTCAAGCATGTTGCTGCCTGGTCGATATATATACATGCATACTTTGATCATAGCATTCATGTGTGCATTTGAGTTGCACCTGAGTTGAATCCAGTTTTAAAAAAAAACTCTGGTTTGACCTTGTGCTCGTGTTGTGATATATTGCATGTGAGTTGAACCCGGTTTTTCATTTGGGTTTGACCTGTGCTCACCTGTCCCTGTAAATCAATCAAGTGTATATATCGGCGTGCACGGCCTTGTGGCATATACAGTGATACACTGTGTATGTCATAAGTTGTTCGTGTGTGATGAATTCAAATATAAATGAAGACGAACAACCCAAATAACTGAGGCAAATTATATTTTTAAAATTCACGTTTTATTTTATACTGCAAAAATATTTCTTTTTCAATTTTACTGCGTTAGTTTATATTTTTGCAGATCGCTCAGATGCTGGATTCAAACTGGAATGAAGTTGAAGATAATTACGAGTGTGAGTGATATGTAGTGAGGTGAATTGTAAATGTGAAATGTGATGTAATTGTAATAAAAGTTGTATAGTTATAGTGAGAGCTTGAAATTGTACTATTCAAAGATGTAATAAATATTTGTTTGAATAAAATATTCGTTTGAATTCAAATTTCGTGTTATTTATTTTATTCTGCAAATATTTATTTAATCTGTGAAAAAATAAAATAGTATATTATCAAATACATTTAAACGAATGTATATATGTTTATTATCATCAAAAAAAATCATATAAGCGCATATTCAACAATCTCCCCCTTTTGATGATAACAAACATATATTTAAGATTTTGAATATATTAAATGTATTTGATAATTTCAATTGCTCCCCCTATTTGAATGCTTCCTTTCTATATGATACTGCCCCTACATATATGACTCCCCCTACATATATGCATACAAATAAAATGTGTGAATGAGCCTATATGCAAATGAAAAATTGTTTGACCTTTGCTTGATTTTATTAGACAAAATCTTAACTTTTCTCTCCCCCTTTTGTTATCAGCAAAAGAATAATAGTGTTAGAGAAAATAGAGATAAAGTTATCAATATTAATTCAACATTAAAACTCAATTGAATATAAATATTAAATTTCGATAAAAAATAAAACAAAAATCATAAATATTTTGTTAGGCGCATATTCCACTTTTAGGATGATGGAAATGATGTCATCATATAAAACCATACAGTTGTGTCTATTTGTGGCATATTTATATCAGGAATTTGAATATCTACTAACCATGCATAACCGTTAGGACTTTTAAATGAGATTAGTAGTATTCCAATTTTATTTTTTAAAAAAATGAATTCAAGTATCTTCTAACCACGCATAACCGTGAGGACTTTTAAATGGGATTAGAATCAACTTGTTTATTTTAAAAGAAAGAAAAAAATCAACTTTTGATATGCGTTCCATACATGCATTACCGTGAGGACTTTTAAATGAGCATGGAAGCACATAACAAATTCCAAGTAATTCACCCATGCATAACCGTGAGGACTTTTAAATGAGAGTGAATACTTTGGTATTTATTTATTATTATTATTATTATTTTTTTTTTAAAAATGTGAAAATGAAAAACGAACGATTCCTGTTTAAAGTACCACATATCGACAAACTATATAGAATTTTGATGAATGATGGTTGATAGAAATATGATAGGTAAGGAGATGGTCATGGAATTTTTACCAACAAAAAGTTTTATAACTCTTGTTTACATTTCTAAAGAAATTTTCTAATTGTACTTTCTCGAGTTATAATATATAATTAATATCAACACTCATCACTTTTTTTAATCACTATTTTTCTTTTCGATAATTTGTAGGGAGAAAAAAAATGTTAAATATTCAGCAAATTTCTAAAACACCTAGACTGAGTCGTAGTTTACAAAAACTATTTTCTGGTAGGGGTTTTGTAAAGATGTCTGCCAATTGAGAATCAGTTGAAATAAAATTTATGCAGATATTTTCTTTGGAAATATGGTCTCTAATAAAATGATGTCTTACATCTATATGTTTTGTTCGCGAATGATGTACAGGATTATTTGTGAGATCAATTGCACTTTTGCTATCACACATTAGTGGTACACGTTTAAAATTTAGGCCATAGTCATGCAAAGTTTGTATCATCCATAAGATTTGAGCAGAGCAACCGCTCAAAGCAATATACTCTGCTTCTGTTGTGGATAATGCAATACAATTTTGTTTTCTACTCGACCATGCAACTAATGAATGTCCTAACATAAAACATGCTCCACTAGTACTTTTTCTATCAACCAAATTTCCAGCATAATCAGCATCTAAAAAACCTTTCAATTCAAAATTATCATTTGATGGATACCAAAGACCAAACCGTGGGGTGTGCAATAAATATCTTATAATTCTTTTAACAGCTTTTAAATGAGATTCTTTTGGGTTAGATTGAAAACGCGCACATAAGCAGACAGAAAACATGATGTCAGGTCTAGAGGCGGTAAGATAAAGGAGTGATCCAATCATACCTCTGTACAGCTTTTGATCAACTGTCTTACCCTTTTCATCTTTGTCAAGTTTAAGTGTTGTACTCATGGGAGTTCTTGCTGGTTTAGCATCTTTCAATCCAAATTTGTTGACAAGTTCCCTAATATATTTTGTTTGAGAAATGAATGTGCCTTTATTGCTTTGTTGGATTTGAAATCCTAAAAAGAATTTTAACTCTCCAACCAAGCTCATTTCAAACTTTTCCTGCATGACTTTTTCAAATTTCTCATACAATAACTTGTTAGTAGCACCATAAATGATGTCATCAACATATATTTGAACAATCAAAATATCATTGTTTTCATGCAACAGAAATAGTGTGGTATCTACACATCCCTTTTTGAACCCATTTTCAAGGAGATAAGAAGTAAGACATTCATACCAAGCTCTGGGAGCTTGTTTTAATCCATATAATGCCTTCTTTAGTTTGTATACATGGTTTGGATATTCATGACTTTCAAAACCTTCTGGTTGTTCAACAAACACATCTTCTTTTAAAACTCCGTTAAGAAAAGCACTCTTAATATCCATTTGTCTTAGTTTAAATCCTTTGTAGCAAGCAAAAGCTAACAATATTCTAATTGATTCTAGTCTAGCTACAGGCGCAAAGGTTTCATCAAAGTCAACTCCTTCAATTTGATTGTATCCTTTAGCAACTAGTCTAGCTTTATTTCTAATTATATTTCCAGATTCATCATATTTATTTTTAAAAATCCATTTTGTTCCTATAACTGGATAATCCTTAGGTCTAGGTGCTAGACTCCAAACATTATTTCGTTCAAACTGATTTAGTTTTTCTTGCATGGCCATGAACCAGTTTTCATCATTAAGGGCTGAATCTATGCTATTTGGTTCTATTTCTGAAATAAATCCACTATACAAGCACAGATCACATAGATTTTTAAAGGATGAACGAGTTTGTATACCTGCTATAGGGTTTCCAATTACCAATTCTGGTGGATGGTCTGTTTTGTATTTCAGCTTTTCTGGATCCAGATTTCTTCTGACTTCTTGAGTTGTGGTAGTTTCTCTAGCAGTTTCTTTTGGTTTTTCAAATTCATCTTTTTCTTTCTCCTCTTCAACGTTGCTTTTGGATGTATTCTGTTCGTCAATGCCTTCATCAAATTTCACATTGATTGACTCTACGATTGTTTTAGTCTTTTTGTTTTAGACTCTATAAGCTTTGCTTCTCGAAGAGTAACCCATGAAGATACCATCATCAGCCTTTGCTTCAAATTTTCCTAACTGATCACCTGTATTAAGAATATAGCAAGGACATCCAAACACTTTGAAGTAAGCGATGTTTGGTTTTTTGTTGAACCATAACTCATAGGGGGTTTTGTTAAGAATCGGTCTGATGATAACTCTATTCATTACATAACATGCTGTATTTACAGCTTCTGCCCAGAGATGCAGAGGTAGTTCATATTCATTTAACATAGACCTAGCCAATTCTTGTAAAGTACGATTCTTTCTCTCAACTACCCCATTTTGTTGTGGAGTACGTGGTGCAGAGAACTCATGTTTGATTCCGTTTTCATCACAGAAAGTTTCAAATTCATAATTTTCAAATTCTCCACCATGATCACTTCTTAACGAAACAATAGAGACTTCTTTTTCATTTTGCACGAATTTTGCGAATCTTGTGAAGTATGAAAAAGTTTCTGATTTTTTAGCTAAGAAGTATACCCATGTATATCTTGAGTAATCATCAACTAACACAAAGCAATATTTCTTGCCTCCTAAGCTAGCAATGTCATTAGGTCCAAATAGATCCATATGAATTAGTTCAAGAACTCTAGAAGTGCTTACATTGTTTTTGGCATGAAAAGATGATTTTCTAAGTTTTCCCAAAGTACATGCTTTACAGATGTTTTCAGTTTCAAACTCATGTGATGGCAACCCTCTTACCAAACTTTTCCTTTTTAATTTGTTTAATAAGTTCATACTAGCATGCCCTAAACGTCTATGCCATAAATTCACTTCTATATCCTTAGCTACCAAGCATTTAGAGAGGATGAGATCATCAAAAGATAGAGAATATATATTACCTTTCCTTTTTCCTGAAAATAAGATTTCTTTTGATGATTTGTCAACAATTTTGCACATGTCAGAATCAAAGATAACATTCATACCTTTATCACATAGCTGGCTGATTGATATCAAATTGTGGTGCAGATTTTCAACATATAAAACGTCATTTAAGGTAAATGTATTGTTACCTACTTTACCTTTACCGACAATTTTACACTTGTCATTGTTCCCCATTGTGACTCTGCCACCTTTGTACTTTTCTAGGCTAAGGAACTTCGATTTATCGCCTGTCATGTGCCTGGAACAGCCAGAATCCAAGTACCATTGCTGTTGTTCCTTAGCCTGCCAGCATACCTACACGAGAAGAGAGTTTAGTGACCTATTTGTTTTTATAGGTCCATGGTTGTTAGTGGCAGAAAATTTTGAAAAATGATTTTGTGTAGACCCAAAACTATTTATAATTGTTCCCTTTGGCACCCAAATTTGTTTAACTTTGAGAGATTTTATATTTGTGCCTTTTGAAACCCAAATCGGTATAGTTTTCACATGTTTGGGTCTATACCAACAATTATTGTGGCCGTGTCCAAATTTTCTACAAATTGTGCACATAGAATTAACTTGATTAATCTTGTTTTCAACAATTTTCGAATTATTATATCCAAGTCCTTGTCTAACCGTATTAACAGTTTGCTTTCCTAATAGCATATTCAACGATTTTTCACTTTTTGAAAATTTTTCTAAAGTCGTTGACAATTGTTGAACTTGTGATTTGAGAGATTCATTTTCGTTTAACAACTGTGTGCACTTTTTAATAGAATTCTCTCTCCTAGTATTTTCATTCTCTTTTAAAATCAGAATTTCATTTTCAAGTGATTTTATATTGATTTCCGATTTTTTAATTTCTTCTTCAAATGTTGGACACTTATCACACTTAGGAATTCTACATTGATAGTTCTTAACTAATTGATCAAGTTGTTTATTGCATTCTATCAAAGTATTCTTTTGAGATTCAAGTTTAGCATATTTTTCCCTAAGTCGTTCATAACGGCCATTTACTTCATGGAAATAAATTAGTAATTCAGAATGAGTGAGTTTTGATACCTCGCTTGGCTCGTCGTCATCACTGTCTGTAACTTCACCATGAAGACACATATTTGCTTTTTCACTCTCACTCTCGGTGTTATCACTTTCATCTTCGTCAGTTTCATCCCAAGTAGCCGCAAAGCTTTTCTTCTTTAGTTTCTTTCCTTGATTTGATCGTTTTTGAGGACATTGTGGCTTGATATGGCCGGGTTTGTTGCATTTGTAACAGATGATTTTCTGATCTTCTGGGTTGTCTAGTGCTTTGCCTATTCTGTTTTTCAATTCATGATTTCGAGCTGGATTTCCGTATTTGCGATTCCACTTTTTAAATTTCTTTATTAGTAGCGCTAGCTCTGCTGCTCCATCATCATCGTCATCATTTTCATCATCACTTTCAGTTGTTCCTTTGAGAGCTATTGATTTCTTTCGAGTATCTCCACCTTCACGCTCTTCCTTGAATTTCATTTCTAGCTCATAAGTGGTGAGATTTCCGATGAGTTCTTCGACTTTGAGTTGTTTTAAATCTTTCGATTCTTGAATGGCAGTTACTTTTGCTTCAAAGCTTCGTGGAAGGACTCTGAGGATTTTACGGACTATTTCCAATTCGGTGTATGTTTTTCCGAGAGCTTTTGATTTGTATACGATGTTGGAAAGTCGTCCGTACATCTCTTTGACATTTTCTTCTTTCGCCATTGTAAAGTTCTCGTATTCCCTGCTTAGCATGGCAAGGCGAGATTCTTTGACTTGAGATGTTCCTTCGTGAGTTACTTCTAATATGTGCCATATTTCCTGCGCAGTTAGACAATGTGAGACACGATTAAATTCAAATTGATCTAATGAACAGATAATAGAATTCATAGCTTTGGCATTAGTATTCTGTAATTTATTTTCTAGTTCTGTCCATTGTTCCTTTGGTTTCTCTATTTCCTGATCATCTACAGTTATAGTTGGTATTCTATAACCTGTCTCAACAATATCCCAAGCGTCAATGGTTTTCAAAAAAAATTTCATCCTATTTTTCCAAAAAGCATATTCACCATTGAACATTGGTGGTCTAACTATGGATTGACCTTCTGCAAAAGCATTATTAAAAGAAGCCATTTTAAAAATTCGAATTTTTAAACAAAAACTGATTTTTTTTTTCAAAAAAAATAGAATTTTTTAAAACAAATGTTGACTTCTATTCCTAGCTCTGATACCACTTGTAGGATCGATTTCACCCTAGAGGGGGGGTGAATAGGGTGATAGTGTAAATTATAAAAATTAATCGCGGAAGCTTATAAATTAATTTCAATTCTGATCACAGAATAGTAGCACAGATATCGCAGAATATAAATAACAGAATAAAACAGAACAACACAGAATTTACCCAGCTTCGGCAAAACCCTGCCTACGTGCTGCCCCCAAGGTTTCTACTAGAAATTAGATAGTCCCTCGCTTACACACGTAAACTCGCTATACACCGCTATTGACTAATCTAACTCTACGCTCAAAACCCTGCCACAACTCAATTACCGAGTTGTGAATTCTCAAGCTACACACCGTAGCCTGTCCCCTAGTCACACGACTAGAAAATTAAACGGTTTAAAGAGGAAAATACAAATTAAAAACAAATTAAAAAACAGATTTAAAATAAAATAGCCCTAATATAAACAAAACCCTTAATTCCTATTATTATTATTTAGCCGGCCCTATTCTTCCTTTTATTTTAGCCCGGTCTTCTTTGTGAAAAATAAATGGCGGCCTCGTTTTTGTTTGTTCCTCTTAACCAAATTAGGGTTTTGTCCTTGCGTTCGCTCCTGTGAGATTTGCTATGTCTTTGGACTTGCGTTCGCTCCTGTGAGATTTGCTATGTCTTTGGACTTGCGTTCGCTCCTGTGAGATATGCTAGTGCTTCGGCTTTTTGCAAATTAGGGCTTCGTTGATCGAACTCCGGTATGTAATTATGTGGTTTTTCTTTTCTGATTTATGCTTTCTGGAATTCGATACTTTGATTGCCGATGATGATTGGGTTATATATAGGATTTGATTTCCTATTTTTGCGTTCGTATATTTTTGATTGAATTCGTCTTCGGCCGTTTGATTTCACTTTGATGCTAAGATTGATCATTGACTTGTTCATATTTACTTGAATAATACGGTTTTAAACTGCGACTTATTCAATTTGCTTGGTTATTACGGTGAACGCTTGATTGACTTTGACAATACTGATTTCGTGAATTTTTACTTTGTTGACTTGTTCAACATTGATTTTTGCTGGCATTTTTTGGTTCGAACTAGTTGCCTTGACTTGGGATTCTTCACTGCACTACTTCATCATGTTGCCTACACTCCATAATATTGTTGATACTTGGTTTACTGGTGCATGTTGCTGCTGTGTTGCCATATTGATGCCTCTGTTCGTTTTTGATAGTACTTTCCAGTTGAGCATTAGGTAGTTGTCACTGTTTTGCATTTAGCTCGGTTTACTGGTGCATACATGTTGCATTTCATGATTCATCTGATCACTGCTGTGTCTTGATTAATGGAGTCAGTGATAGTCATGTGCCACTGCATCACTGTTGCAAGTGTTCTTGCTTCTGCATATTGCTGTATCCATGTGCCACTGCTTGTACTTGATGGTTGCTGTGCACTTTTGTGCTTTGAGTCAGTTTCATTGTTTTAGTTTTTCTTCATCTTGTGGTTGCCACTGTGTATTCTGGTTCGTGTATTCATTTAAATGTTCATGTTGCATATATGCGTCTACTCTGGTTGCCTTGTACAACAATGTTCTCTTGTTCAATCACTTTCACCTGTTGACTACTCTTCATTCACTGCCTGTAGTTGTTGTGTCATTGCAGTTGACATGTTGTTGCATTCGCTTGAGTCTGTAGCTTGATGATTTTGTAGTTGTTTGTGTTCATTCCTTGTGTGAAGCTGGACTTGATCTTGTTACTGCCGTGTCTTTGATGTTGGGTCCATTGTTGCTGTAGCATGTACATTTACTCTGTCTTGTGTTGATCTTGAGCATTGCTCAGTCTTTTCATTTCCTTGTATTGTCCAGTAGAGTTGATTTGGGTTCATATGATGTTGAGCATTGGATTTTTGAAACTCTGATGTTCTTGCTTGCATTGTCATCATGTTGGTTTGGTTGTGATATTTGTATTTTGGATCTGTTGATCATGTTACTCCATTCTCTTCATGTTGTCTTGACAATCTGTTTCAACTTGATGTTGCTTTAACTGCCACTGTTGGTTTTGCTGTGGTCTTCAAGCATGTTGCTGCCTGGTCGATATATATACATGCATACTTTGATCATAGCATTCATGTGTGCATTTGAGTTGCACCTGAGTTGAATCCAGTTTTAAAAAAAAACTCTGGTTTGACCTTGTGCTCGTGTTGTGATATATTGCATGTGAGTTGAACCCGGTTTTTCATTTGGGTTTGACCTGTGCTCACCTGTCCCTGTAACTCAATCAAGTGTATATATCGGCGTGCACGGCCTTGTGGCATATACAGTGATACACTGTGTATGTCATAAGTTGTTCGTGTGTGATGAATTCAAATATAAATGAAGACGAACAACCCAAATAACTGAGGCAAATTATATTTTTAAAATTCACGTTTTATTTTATACTGCAAAAATATTTCTTTTTCAATTTTACTGCGTTAGTTTATATTTTTGCAGATCGCTCAGATGCTGGATTCAAACTGGAATGAAGTTGAAGATAATTACGAGTGTGAGTGATATGTAGTGAGGTGAATTGTAAATGTGAAATGTGATGTAATTGTAATCAAAGTTGTATAGTTATAGTGAGAGCTTGAAATTGTACTATTCAAAGATGTAATAAATATTTGTTTGAATAAAATATTCGTTTGAATTCAAATTTCGTGTTATTTATTTTATTCTGCAAATATTTATTTAATCTGTGAAAAAATAAAATAGTATATTATCAAATACATTTAAACGAATGTATATATGTTTATTATCATCAAAAAAAATCATATAAGCGCATATTCAACACCATTATATTATGCCTGCTATAGCTACCTCCTGAGGAGGCAGGTTATACAATTGCAATCGTAAAGGGCTCGTATTGTTTCTTTGGATTTCCAACAAATGGTCAGGCTAAAGAACTTCGTACTGCCACATGGGTACGCCTCTGGCGGGACGTCCCGAGAACTTAACCGGCTCTCTGCCAACACAAAGCTGAGTTACTTTTGTAACTAGGTAACTACTACACGAATATGCCACCCCCCGGTACTTTGGGACCTTTATCCGAGGGCCCTCGATCACAAAGCAACAACCACACAGAAAATGAGATTGGAGCAACCATATAGGTTAAGCATCAGGGCTCCATACCTGACACCAACCTTTTCCAGAAGGAAATGACATACCCTAAAGGGCGCGGCCCTCATAACCTTGCCGCATATTCCTGTTTCGACCATTCCCGGGGTGTGAGGTCTGACGAAGTCTCGTCCACAAAGCTACGCTTTTTCACAAAGCCACGCTTTTTCACAAAGCCACGCTTTTTCACAAAGCCACGCTTTTTCACAAAGCCACGCTTTTTCACAAAGCCACGCTTTTTCACAAAGCCACGCTTTGATCAACAAATGATCAATAAATAATCATCACCCAGCAACATTCAGCATGCCACATTACCAAATTGGGAGTATATCGCTGATAACCTTCAACTACAAAACCTCTGAGCTCATACGTCTCAGAGAAGGGTGTTAAGCTAAGAGAATAAATTCTCCGCCACCAATAGAAATGTATTTGAAAGAAATCTGCTTTATATCTCAAAATGTAATGTCAGACACGTAACCATACAAGTCTGTTCCGGGTTCCAACATAACCGAAGACACTTCCAAAGAAGCCATTGCAATCCGGGTATTCACAATCCCGATCGAACTTCCCATCACAAGGGAAATCTCCATACCGTAGCTAACGGTGCAGAGACAATCGATAGGTCATGCTATCGTTTTCACAAATACCCGGTCTTCAACGCCGGTCTTCAATGCTATCCATTACGGCATATCACTATTCGGAATGGGTAGTCCGAATAACGAGCGCAATAATTTAAAAATAAGTGTAGCATTCAATTTCAACCAATTCACAACAAATAGCCATTTAAGGGTCAATATTGATAGTCGGTTATTTAACTATCAATCAATATTCACAACATAACCCGATTCCAAATAATCTTCCCAAATTATTTATTTTCAAAATATCTTTATAAGATACTTTTCCACACTTCAACCCTTTGAAAACAAATTTCAAATTATTTTTCACCTTTCAATCCTTGAAAATAAATTTCAAATCAATTTCCTTAAACGGAAAACACTTACAAATAGTTATTCATTTTCACTGGAAATCTACCGAGTTCAAATACTTTAAATTTTTTTTCCACACTTCAACCATTTGAAAACAAATTTCAAATTATTTTTCACCTTTCAATCTTTGAAAACAAATTTCAAATCAATTTCCTTAAACGGAAAACACTTACAAATAGTTATTCATTTTCACTGGAAATCTGCCGAGTTCAAATACTTTAAAAATAATTTTCCACACTTCAACCATTTGAAAAAAAAATTCAAATTATTTTTCACCTTTCAATCTTTGAAAACAAATTTCAAATCAATTTCCTTAAACGGAAAACACTTTCAAATAGTTATTCATTTTCACTGGAAATCTGCCGAGTTCAAATACTTTAAAAATAATTTTCCACACTTCAACCATTTGAAAACAAATTTCAAATTATTTTTCACCTTTCAATCTCTGAAAACAAATTTCAAATCAATTTCCTTAAACCGGAAACACTTACAAATAGTTATTCATTTTCACTGGAAATCTACCGAGTTCAAATACTTTAAAAATAATTTTCCACACTTCAACCATTTGAAAATAAATTTCAAATTATTTTTCACCTTTCAACCTTTGAAAACAAATTTCAAATCAATTTCCTTAAACGGAAAAACTTACAAACAGTTATTCATTTTCACTAGAAATCTGCCGAGTTCAAATACTTTAAAAATAATTTTCCACACTTCAACCATTTGAAAACAAATTTCCCTTATAAATTTCCGTTATGAATTTACATTTCCAAATATTCACTTTTTATACGATTTTTCAAATCGATTTCAATTATTCACTTTCAACACCAAATCAGTTTTCAATTGATTTCCAAAAACACCAAATCAAATTCCATATTGATTTTCCAAGAAATTAAACACTAAGTGAATTTCATTCAAGTTTCAAATTGAAATTAATTTCTACTAAACCTCAAAGTAATTTCCAAATTGATTCCAAATTCATTTCAAAACACCAAATAAATTTCCAAATGGATTTCCAAAAGATCTATTTTCAATTACCAAAATCAATTCCCAAATTGATTCCTAAATTTATTTCTTTTCAAAATAATTTCTTTTTAAAGAATACAAATTCTTTTATTTTCCATCTCTTTAAAATCCATATTTTGAATAAATTTTCAACCTTTGAATAATATTATCGAAAATCCATTTATTAAGCCTTTTTACCATATTTTGGAATTTTATTCAATAAGGTAAAAATAAAACTTTATCATTTTAAAAATTCCTTCATCTTAATTAATCCAAATCCCAAAAATAAATTTAATTATAAATTCTCAACTTAAATTTTCAAAAATCCATTTTTTCTCTATTTTCGGTATCCAACGATACCAAGAATATATTTGGGTAAATTTTTAGCCTTTAACGATTTCAATCACAAAGATAATCACACAGATTATAAATCAACCAACACACAACATATGAAATAAATTCAAATGTTTGAGGAATCCAGTTGGATCCCTCCAACCTGTTTACCTGCATCCAAAGATTTTAGCATAATACCAATTCCACTTCGAGGTGAAATATCACGGTATATGGGATTTATAAAATATTATCCGCTATTATGCGGCGCATAGGGTCTCATCCACTATATAATGCAGGAAATCAACTCCAAATACGTATATAATACCAATTCCATATCAAGTTGGAATTATCGCGGTATATGTGTTTAATAAATAACATCCGCTTAATATACGGCGTATAGGGTCTATTTCAATACAGCAGATAATAACTATCATCCAATCACACAATCAACCAATTTTAAACCTAACTATTTAAAATTTAAATCGAAACAATTCGATTGAGTGAGAAGTTTTCACCTTGAGTTTCCAATAACAGCTGTAGCGTTTTGTCTCGAATAAAATTAAACACGCGTTTAATTTTACCCGAAATTATCACTAGCTCCAAACGACTCCAAACCAGTTCCATTGCGTAGTGCTCGTCCATACGAACCCAACGCAAGTCGTTTCGTGCGTTTTTGACTCGTATGAAAAAGTTATGTTATTTAAAGTTTGAATGAATTTAAATACAAATTAATTTCAACTTTTATTTTATTTTTATACCCAAATGAACCAGGGATGCATGATCTACTATCTCAACATCACGACCATGACTTTAGCTTCTCCTTCCCCAGGTTAAACACGCACGAACTCAACCCATTGCTCACGTAAAAATCTCGATGCCTCACGCCACCACATCGAGCTATACGACGATCAACCATAGCCGTTGAACTCGCCTAAGCAAGCACCACCCTCGGCCGCCACCGTGCGCAGCTCGGCCTCGCGTATCTCGAGAAAAACGCATGTGAACTTCGAACGTTCAAGCTCGAATTGACGACGTTCCGTAGCATGAAAATCCATCATCACCGTTGAAGTCGTAGATCTCGAGACGATCTACAACATTGCAGTTGAAACTTTCTTGAATTGATATTTGGATTAGAAGAAATCGAGGGAGAAACAATAGAGTTTTTCGGCCTAATGGTGGCGGCTGAAACATTATTAGGGTTAGGGTTTGCAATTGTGAAGAGGATGGGTCATTTTATAGATATTTTCACAAAACACTATTCATCCGACTTTTCCGAGCTTCAAATCTCACGCGGTGACCGGCGTTCTACGGTTTACCCTGCGTTCCAGACACAATGGAATAGGTATCGAGAGCCAATTCGATCATCTATCCGGGTTACGGAAATAAACGATCGAATTTAAATTAAATCGATTAAACCAATTTCTATGCGTTTTGGCTTGCCCCGGACAAACCGTAAATCCGATTGACACGAAATTTAAAATCATATAGTAGTATAATATTACGAATCCGATAAACTGGTTTCGTCGAAATCCGAGACTGTTTGAAAAATGACTATTTTCATTAGTCGATTAAATATTAAAAATATTCAATTTTCACAATTCAACTTTTAATTCGATTTTAAAAGTTCTATAACACCATTCTAACTCCAATATGATTAAATAAAATTTTACAAATCAATTTTAATTATATTAAACCCAATTTCCAATTATTTCTGTAATTTCAAATATTAAATTATCGATTTAATTATCCAATTAAATTTAGATATTCGAAAAATAAATTATTCGACTTATAAATTTTACTTGTTAATATTTAAAATCAATTAAATATCTGAATTTCAAATGACAGAAATTCTGGGTCGTTACATCTTTTCTGAATTTTTGGGAATATCCGTTTGATGGATTTGATATCGATTTTTATGGTTTTGATTCACTTCGTCGAATGTGAATTTTTGGTGATAAATTGTTTCTAAAATCATTTCTATGATTTGTCACTTTAAAATACAAAGGTTTCTATACTAGTAGTATATATTGAAACTCTTTCAAAAAAATGATTTCAATGTTATTTTTAATACAAAAGCTTGTTTTTAAAACCGTTTTTCAATCTATTATTATATACAAACCTTTATCTCATTCGTATGAGAAATCTAATTAAGTGACTTAGCAGAACAAGTGGTATGAAACGCTTGCGTTTTCTTTGTCGGTTAATTCTTGGACTTGTTCGATTGAAAACTTGTACAATTTTCAAGTGGAAATCTACAATCAGTTCATAAATAATTATGTCAAGCTAGTGGTTATGCGACATGAAGCTAAACACATTTATTTACTAGCTTAGTGTAATTCACACTTTTTATTGATCTATGATGATCATTTTGTGGTTTAGACTAGCCATATGCGATGTCTCATAGTCTGTGTGGCGAGCTGTACCCCGTTCTGTTGAGCTTCGTCTCATTTTTATAGGCAGCGACCTGTGGGTTTTATGAAGTTCGATTCATCAGGCGTACCGTTGTACTACGTCGTTGTTTCAAATTATTTAAGTTTCAGGTTCATCGGGAGTACCATTGTACTACGTCATTGCTCCAAATTGTTTGAGATTCAGGTTCCTTGAGTGTACTGTTGTACTACGTCGTTGCACCAGCTCTATGGTTAGCGACCATGGAATAACGTCCCCTTTGTGATACACATGTTGGTGAGTTTTCATGCTCCCCTTTGTGACAGGCCTTCCCTTTTTGTATTTTTTGGATTTCTAATTATTGATTTCTGGAATTGGTGTTTCACCAATTTTGGCGATTGGCATTGATATGTTTTGTCAATATTTGAGGTTTAGTGAATAAGCTAAAGAATGTGATATTTTTTTGCATATTTGAGGATATTTGAGATTGTATGATTTTTGTTGTTATCAAATGTATGTTTGTCGAAGAATGACATTATTATTATCATATTTCTTTTTTCATTTCTCTCATCCCATCTCATCTTCATGATATTTATAACTAGACTGATCCGTTTATTATTTTTCTTTTTAAATAATACTTGGGTCAGACCAAGGTGTTTCAAGTGCTTCCATTTGACTTTTTATGAGGGATCCTTATCTGACTTTTGGCTAACTACTTTAGCTTAGTAGTTTTTTCTTTTATGCATTCGAGATAGAGACTCCCTGATGTATACATATTCTTTTATCTAGCACTTGTACCCTTTTTTGTGATGTAGTGGATCTTATACGATCTCTACTTTGATGTACACTTCTATGTGTTATATTCATCTCTGCTTTTGCCTTAGTGATATGAATATCTGTGACTGATTTGTGTTATGATTATTTTATATTTGTTTCCAAAGACCACATAGCCACTGTATAGTAGCTTTGAGTTTGTATTGGTATGTCGGATTTTGATATACTTTCTGACATATCGGTACTCGCACAAAGCAATTCCATAGATGGTCGCTCCACAACAGCCTTATTCTTTATACTAACTGACAACATTACCCAGTAGTGTCCTTGGTTAGTGTGATTATAGAGGTGGGGTGTCATATACACCATAGTTATATGTCCCTTTGATGCGCATCATAGTATTGGTAGTAGTAGATGGGTTGTTGCCCACAGCCCATTGTGTAGCTTAGCACATCAGTCTATTACGATTAGAGACAAAGCAGGGTCATGATAGAGGCTATGAGTATATGAGCCACTAGTAGATGGGGTCACGATATCTGTCGAGGTAACTAAAAACTATAGGAATATACGATACTTTACAGTTGGCGAGTAATCTTGAGTTCATGGAGCATGTTGAGTGCTACCAGTCTCCCTTTTTTGTTTAGGGTTGTGAATATGTAGTGGATCGGCATATATATCTCATTCCTACAATGAGTTGACTAGACTAGATACTGGTTAAGTATAAAGTATAGTTAGTCCCCTATATCCATACTCTTAGTTGATTTGATATTTTTAGGTTAGCCTCACTATATTGTTGGTGCTTTGGTTTGTGAATGATTTATATTTATAGTTTGTGATATGCTGGATATGATTTGAAGGATTTGATAGTCTATCCCACATTATATATATATATATATATATTTTGATGATTATTTCTGAATATGGATGATTCACCCATTCGTCGTTGATTTCATGATTTCTAAGTGGTATTCTTCATATGGGTGATGACACTTTATTATATGACATTATAGTGGTTGTTTCTAGAGATACTTAATGTCATTGTTGTTGTTATTATTATTATTATTATTATTATTATTATTATTATTATTATATCTTCCATTGATTTTACATATTTCATACTGAAAGTGAATAAGGATCGTAATTTGGAATATTAGCGTAGAATATTAATATAACAGTAAATAGTAAGTAAATGACACTAGGGATTTTATACTGGTTCGAACTTCTCATTCTACCAGTACCAAAATCCATCTGGAATTTAACTATCAACCCTCGCTTAACCTGGACGAACATGTATTACACCGCCTGAGCAACTGAATAGGACTTCAACTGCCCAAGCAGCAGAATAGGACTTCAACCGCTTGAGCAATTGAACAGGACTTTCAATACAAACAGTAAAATTGCTTCTGACTGAGTATGCTTTTGAATAGCACTGATAAGTCAATAACGTACACCCTTCCTATAATCTTCTCATTTGTGGTATATAGTTTAGTTTGTGAAGATATGAAGTTAATTTAATCACAAATGAAATTGCTCTTGATTGTGCAAGTGATTAGAACAAGAGTTTGAATGCAAAGAGTTTAGAAAACAAGAATATGAGACTGAATCAAAAAATATGGTGATTAAAACAAATGAATTTGAATGCTATATATAGCATTTAAGTGTTGCAACTTATCATGAAATGTAACGATCAAAAGATATGAAAATAACACTTGAATCAAGGGTTGTTTCTGCTCGATGAAGTGAAGTGTCTTTTCATAAATATAGCCGTTATGCAATTTCAGTCGACCGAGCAAAAGAATTCAGCCAGAAGAAATATTAAAAATTTGAATCAAAGAGGAATTAGTTTAAAAAACATGCTATTCAGTCGACTGCTGCTTCCTATTCCTTCCAATGGTTGCAAACCCTAATTCAATTTCAAATTCAAAATCAAAACCAAATCCAAAAACCAAACCGCTCCAAACTATAGAAAATTTTATATCGATTCGAAGCTCTCGATGAACACAACTTAAATATGCAATTTGTTTTTTCAATCGAATCATGATTCAGTCAGAAAATGGTGATTTATTCTCAGCCATCCGTTTGGGATTTGATTAACGACGACGGATCGTCGATTCGAGGACATAGTTTTGTGGAGAGGACTGCGGGGAGTGCATCGGTGAAATTTGCATGGCGAATCGATGGTTGGATTAGCAGAAATAATTGGAATAGGGTTGGAATTTATCGACGGCGACTGGAGCTGTTGACCGTCGCTCGGCGCTGATGGCTTTCGCGAGGCGTAGGCGGAAGGTGCCGAGCTTTTGGCGTGGATGGCGGCTCACCGGTGGTGGCGCGATGGGCCGCAATTGGCTGGGGCATGCGTAGGCATCTCGCATGCGTGTGGGTATCGGGTTGGACGGGCGACTAGGGTTCAGGGGAATGAGGATTAGCGGTGACGTGGCGCGTGGGGGTGAGTGATTTTTATTTGTTTTATATATTTTATATTTAAATAGTTTAATATTCTAACGACCATAACTTTTGCATATGAACTGGGACTTGGGCACGGTTTGTTCTGCTGGGATTGTATCGAAATTTCGAATGTTTTGACACTAGTTTGGATAAATTCTAAAACTGTTTGAATTTTGGGCCTAAATTGGAATTTAATTTGATTTAAAATCGAAGGTGAGTGTTTTGACCCGCTCATAACTTTTAAAATTTCTTATGTTAGTTGAATTAATTTATGATGTGATTAGAAATTTATTTATGGCTATTTGGTATATTTAAATCGTCATTCCAGTTAATTTGAATTTATTTTGAATTAAATTGTCATTTAATTTATTATTGAATTTAAATTGCTATTTAATTTCCTGTAAATGATAACTTGTTATTTGTTGTAATTTATGGGTCGATTTGGATGATGATTATGATAGATGTTTAATCGTTGATATTGGATGATTGGATGTTATGTTTGATTTATATACTGTTATCACTCTACAAGTTCCCTATGGGTTGAAATGATACAAACCCGAACGATCTATAAAATAAGGAAAAATCATTATGGGTTGAAATGATAGACTCAATCGATTTTATGGATTTTATTTAATTCGGGATTGCGGTTTGAAATGATATACAACCGTAAAATTTTAAATTGCAGATTGAAATATAAATATCCATATCACTTGACCCTAGGGTAGAAAATTATATACGGACACTGAATTTGGTTAAATTAAATGATTTTTGAATCTTTGAAATTTTGAATTCAATAAACTATTATTTTGAAATAGAAATTGATTTTTGTAAACTAAATTATTTTTGAAAATCCAAGTGTAAATGTTGAAATTGGAATTGGGTTATTGAATTGTTCAAAAATTGTAGATTGGAAATTCAAAGTTGAAGTATCAAATAAAATGAACTTATCGGAATTGGGTCATTGGAAATGTTTGGGTACTTTGAAGTCTATTTCAGACTAGTTTAAATTATTTTAATCCACTTAAAAATATTTTAATTTATTTGATCTATTATAACGTATTTAACATAGTTTAATCTATTTTTACCTATTTTAAACCAATTAAATTTATTTAATCTATTTTAAATCTATTTAATATAATTTAAATCTATTTAATCAATTTTAAATTTATTCAATCAAGTTAAAAATCTACTTAATATATTTGGTCTATAATTAATCTATTTAAAACCTTTAAAACCTAATAAAATCTATTTAATCTATTTTAAATCTATTTAAATCATTTTTAAATCTAACTACACCCAATTTAAATCTATTCAAAGCTATTTTACTATCTAAACTATATTAAATCTAATTCAAGCTATTTCAAAGCTATTAAAATTATTTTATGAATACCTAAATTATATTCAAAAAAAAATTCAAACTGTTTAGAGTTAAATATTTATATTCTTGATGATGCTACAAACTAAGTTGAAATTTAGAATTGATAACCTTTATGAAATGACATATTGAGTAAATATGATTTTTAAAGTGAATGTGATTTTGAAAGTGAATATGATTTGAAAATAATATGGCTTTGAGAATATGTTATTTTGATATTAAGTATGAGTTGACTTTTGAAATGTAAAAGAACCATTCGTTGTGAAATAAGCATTTGGTTGTTAAAGAGACCGGGATCGTATATTGTCATACTCTCTGCCAATACCAAAAACCACTTTAATAACTGTGTACGTGGTGGAGATTGCAGAAATAAAGTGGATGGTTTGGCGAATGATTTCTATATAAAGTATGACATGACCCTAACTCCCGTGAGTCATCATAGATGACTAAAACAGGAGCCATGCCGGGCCAAGTGAGGTTATTCCTCCTATTGGACATATTTCTTCGATACCATATCTATTGCTTTGTGATTGATTTGGTGTCCACCCCTTGATTTTGATTTGGGAGTGTGTTCCAAGGTGGACGGTAGTAGCTGCTATGCGTTACCACCATTCCGGATCCACAATTGGTATATCTACCCTGGCATTGCCTTGTGCCGTGTTCATATGCCCTAGAGCGCCTTCTACGAGTATTTTTTGTACCATACCTATGGAGTGCCCTCTGATAGCCTCCGGTTTACAGGGGAGTAAGGTACTATATAGACTATGGGAATATATAAAATGTGTTAAGGGGGATATGGGTAACGCCTTAACGCTATTTTAATACTTTTACTTTACTGTAGACATATTATAATAGTGTATTGTACTATATAGTAGATAGTTTAACGGATCCTTAGGAGATGTGAATCTCGAACATCTCTTAAGTTACTACACTCACGTTAGATACTGGATAGGAGATGTCGAACCCCATAGGAATCTCTGAAGCCGTCACACGCATATTTACCATTGATTTAACTTACCTAAATGTTTTAGTTCTAACTCGTGTGTTTTGTCTTTTCAATTCGCTCGGGTCAGCCTAAACATTTTAGGATTAAAGACCTTATTTATGGAGACGAAGAAAAATATTTGTACTACTATTATTTATTACGAGTGCTACGACACGCGCTTCACGCTTGACAATACTTCATCCTTCATGAATAAATTAACTTTTTTACAAATTATATATGCTTAACATATTAAGAAAATGATTTCGTACATATTTAGCCATGATTTTACGCTAGAATCATATGTATTCAGTATGAATTTTTATCTTTAATTCGCATTGTTTAATTTTTTTTATAAGTTTGAATATTTCTTATTGTTGCATCGTTTAATTTTTTTGTTTGTTGAATTTTTTTTCATAATCAATTAATAAAAACCAAAATTGTATAAAAAATTTATTTATTAGATCATATTTTTAAACGATATTAAGTTTAGTGATATATATGTAAAAGAGCGTTATTAATTTGCAAAAAAATATATTTGCACTATCCTACTTTTAAGTGATTAACATTTGTTAATATCTATAGAGAGACGTTTTTATAACTTGACGTTGGTACCAGACAAATATCATACTTTCACTTAAACTCAAGAACAAAATAATAATAATAATAATTTATTTACTCTCTATTTCAACCTGTTTTGAATCTAACGTATAATAAAAGATTGAGCTTCTTAATGCCACTCACCATAGTATGCAGTTGAAAATAATATTACACATAATAAAAGTGCGGTGCTATATGCATGAGTCTAGGATTACGTATGTAGATGCTATTTTTTAAGGACCAATTAATAGATGCACCGAGTTTAGAAACAGATATGCATATGCTATTTTTGAGGATAAATTAGTGGATTTTTTTTTAAATAATTGTATATAGAGGGTAATTTCGAAACTTCACGGTCGGACCAAAAGATTGCGCTTCCAAACCAACTATTAATAAAGATATTTATTCCACTGCATCATGTTGTTCCGCTGCATTGAATGGTTTATTCCTGTTTATGTAACTCCGATGTTTGTGTTGCAAAGAATAATCAAATGCATTTTTAAAACAGCTTTATGAACTGTTATTTGATTATTATATTTTATCTTTTCGCTGTGAGATTCCGTATTTATTTTATTTCTTTCTCTTTTTCTTATTTACCCCATAACAATATGCCCTTTTGAATGGTTTGAGTCCAGCATGTGTGTCTGCTTAAAACATCCAAAAAGGCAGATCGTTACAAATTCTTTTTGGAATTTAAACTAGCATCCCTTACTTACCCCGGAGAAATAGGTTTACACCACCTGAGCAATCGAACATGAATTGACTGCCTGAGCAACCGAATAGGACTTGACCTCCTGAGCAACAGAACAAGACTTGACCGCCTGAGCAACCGAACAAGACTTGATTGCAAAGTAGATTGTCTTGACATTGTGTGTTCTAATAACTTGGATTTGTCACTTGTTGTACACCCTTCCTATAATCTTTTCCTTAAGAATGATGTATATGATTGTGTGTATATGAAGAATATGAAGTTTATGATTGCTTGTAAAATTGGAAGTGTAATCATAAGCAATGAATGTATGAAATCAAGTAAGCAATAGATTCGAAGAATATTATTCAAGTTAGATCAAGAGAGAAGTAAATTAAGTGATTTGATCATTGAAACACAAGCATATATATAGTAGATAAGTAGTTGCAACTGCTAGTGAAGAGATCTCTACGAATAGCAATGGATGCAACTCTTCTCGAAGGAGAAGGCTATTCAAAAAAGAAAGCGTCTTTTCAAAACATGGCATTTATACTATTTTTAGTCGATTGACTAGGTGGCTTCAGTCGACTAAATACAAAAGGTGCACACGCATTTGAAAATGCACAGATTCAGTCGACTGAATGATGCCATCAGTCGACTGGTCCGTGTAAATTTAAAAAATATATATATACTGGTTCACTCGATTAAGGGCATCAGTTAAGTCGACTGAACTGTTTCTTTTCTAAAGCATGAGTGCAAGTGAGTTAAAAAATGATAATAGTCAAATCGAAAGCAATGCATGTGAATATATAAGAGATAGTGATGATTCTTGAGAAAAGATTTTGACAAAGCAACTAGACTTGACTCTAATTTATATTGTACTAGACTTTAGATTAAATACATAGTATATATGAACCATACATCGAGTCGTTGAGTCCGGTCTTCGTAGTTGTCTTAGATTCTTGAGTCATTGCGTCACTTGAAATTCTTATCAGCAATCAAAACTTAAGATCTAACATTCTCTCCCTTTTTGATGATGATAACTCCATTTGATATGAATGAATCAAGACAAGCCATGTTGATCTATACCTGCCCCTAAAAATATGCTAGCCTTAACATTGTTGTTTCTCCCCCCTAAATCTATGCTTCTATTTCCCTGTAAATAGTGATAGAACAATATCTTTCTCTCTCTTTATCATCGACAAAAAGCAGAGTTTCCAAATGATAATATTTATAATCTAAGAGCATTTGATAATTATAAGCATTAAAAACACAGAGTCAAATAAATCTCATAGCCACATTTCACACATATATTACATAGACAAAATAAAGAGAACACCTACCATTGTTTGCAAAATAACAACATACCAGTTTGCTAAATTATTGAAACTAGAAAGCAAAGCAACTTACTCATCACTGTCTCCTTGAGTGGTAATGCTCATGACTTATAAGTAAGTGACCAGAGTTCGAGTCTAGGAAACTCAATTTTTTTAAGAACTTATTTTTGGAGAAAAAATGTAAAAAAATAATTGTAAATCTTTTAATGATAAAATTCCTAATTCTCTTCTTAGTTTTATAAAAATATTTTCATTTACAGGTTTTGTAAATATAACAGCAAGCTGATTTTCAGAGGATACAAATTCTAATTTGACAATATCCTTTTCAATATTATCATGAAAGAAATGATGACGAATGTCAGTATGTTTAGTTTGTGAATGATTGACAGGATAGCACTTGTGTTATCACAAAAAATAGTTGATTTAGTTAAATTTATATTAAAATCTTGAAGTGTTTGTTGCATGTAAATGATTTGTGCACATCCTTCCGCTTCACACGTCGATAGTGAAACACAATTTTGTTTCTTGCTAAATAAGGAGATTAGAGATTGTCTAATGAAGTGACAAGTCCCGCTTGTATTTTTTCAATCCATCCGACATCCTAATGTCAGCATCACTATGTAATACTAACTCGAAAGGACATTCTTTCGGATAGAATAGTCCGAAGTCTTTGGTTTTGCTTAGATAACGTAATATTCGTTTTACTGCTTGCATATGTGATTCTTTAGGATTTTCTTGAAATCGAGCACATAAACAAACACTCATCATTTTGTTAGGTCTACTAGTAGTTAGATGGAGTAATGGTCCAATTATACTTCGATATATTTTTTGATTAACACTCTTGTTATCTTCATCTCTATCGAGATGTATTGTTGTACTCAATAGAGTTGGTTTGGTAGAAGTATTTTCTATACCAAAGAGTTTAATTGGATTATTACAATATTTTTCTTGATTAATAAAAATTCCATTATCTAATTGTTTAATTTGTAAACCAAGAGAATAAGATAATTCTTCCATATGTGACATTTAAAATTCTTTGGTCATTATATTAGAAAATTCCTGACATAATTTTTCTTTTGAAGAACCAAAAATAATATCATCTACATAAATTTGAATAATTAAAATATTCTTTTTAGTTCGTTTAATAAAAAGAGTTTGATCAACTTTTCCAATTTCAAAACTAGAATCTATAAGATAGCTTTTAAGACGTTCATACCAAGCACGGGGTGTTTTTTTAGACCGTATAAAGCTTTCTTAAGTTTATAAACATGATCTGTAAAAATTTTACGTGAGAAAAGAGAAGGTTGTTCAAAATAAATTTTTTTTTATATATCTATTTAAAGATGCACTTTTAACATCCATTTGGTAAAGTTTAAAATTATGGAAATATGCAAAGGCCAGTAAGATACGTATTGCTTCTAGTCGAGCGTCCGGAGCAAATATTTCTTCACAGTCAATTCCTTCTTCTTGATTATATTCTTGTGCAACTAATCTGGCTTTATTCCTAGTTATATTTTCTTGTTCATCTGCTTTATTTTTGAAGTCCCATTTAGTACCAATGACTGTTTGATCACTCGGTCTAGGAACTAATTCCCAAACTTCGTTTCGTTCGAATTGGTTTAGCTCTTCTTTATAGCTATAATCCGATGTTCATCAGTAGAGGCCTCTCTGGCATTTTTAGGTTTAATATTGGAAAGGAATGCTATATGGCCCATTTGATTAAATTGAATTCTAGTTCTAACATGTGAACCAATTTCTCCTATGACGTTTTCTATTGGATGATCTCGTAAAATCCTAGGTGGATCTTAATTCATTATCATTTTGAACAATATTTTCTTCAAAATTATGAACAATGTTGTCATCTTCTTCGAAATTATTTTGAGTAACCGTATTTGTGACCATCTTAGTTATTATCTTATCATCCTTAAAATTTTTATTAAACTTAAAGTTTACATCGAAGGAAACATGAAGTGTTTCTTCAACTTTTTTAGTTCTTGTATTAAAAATTCAATAAGCCTTGCTTCGTTCCGAATATCATTTGAAAATTCCTTCATCGGATTTTGGATTGAATTTTCCAAGCTGATCTTTTGTGTTTAAAATAAAACATTTTGTGCGAAAAAACTTTAAAATATGAAATATTTGGTTTTCTTCGATGAAATAGTTAATATGAAATATTTGGTTTTATTTGTAAAGTTTTATTTTTCCTTTCTACAGCTCCGTTTTGTTGTGGTGTTCTAAAAAAATAAAAATTATGGTAAATTCTCTTTTTACTACAAAAATATTCAAAAGCTTCATTTTCAAATTCACCTCCATGATCACTTCTAATAATTTTATTTCTTAAATTATTGAGATTTTGAAATTTTTTAGCAAAAATTTTGAAATTTTCAAAAAATCACTTTTACTTTTTAGAAAAATAGTCCATATATCTTGAAAATTCGTCTACTATAACAGACACATATTTACTACGGTTTATAGATTATACTTGAGTTGGACCAAAGAGATCCAAATGCAATAGTTCAAATGGTTGTACAGTAGGATTTTTTGTTTTGATTTAAAGGATGATTTTGATAATCTACTCAATTGATAAGCATCACAAACATTGTTTACTTTAAAATTCATTTTTGGTAAACCTTTTACTAATTCATTTTTAGATAATTTGTTTAGGCTTTGAAATTAATATGACAAAATCTTTTGTGGCATAACCAAGGATCATTTTCTTTGGCTACTAAGCACATATTAGTATTGTATTCATACTCGTATTTAAAACATATATATTTTCATCTCTAAAACCTTCAAAAATAAGATTTTTATTTTGATAAAAAATGCTACACTTATTTTCAGAAAAAGAAATATTAAATGTTTTGTCGCATAGTTGGCTGAAGCTTTGTTGTAAATTTCTAATCAAACATTTGTAATAAGAGGTAATTGGATATACCGTTATTGCTCACATTTCCTTTGCCGATGATATATCATTTAGAATTGTCTCCAAAAGCGACAGATCCTCCATCTGAGTGGGTAATGTTCGTTAGCATTTCTTTGTTTCCTGTCATGTGTTTTGAGCAACCATTGTCTAATATGCAATTTTCTCTCCTTTTAGTGGTACCTGCAGAATATAGAATTAACATTGGTACCCACCATTTTATTTGGGTCCTAAGAGTTAGATCTTAGGAAGCCAAACCCAAGAGGGTTCAAAATTCCTTTTAAAAATAAAATCGTTTTTTTATGAATAGTTTTTATAAAAGATTATATATATATATATATATAATTAAATAATTACTTGTTTTAGGAACGCAAATTTAATTGATTTAGAATAATTAGTAACTTTTGAAATTGGTTTTTTCAATTTTGTAATTATTCTTTTTAAATTGCTATATAATGAATTCTTTTTTTGGAATAACTTTGGAAACTTGCTTATATCCTAGTCCTCTTTTATTTTAAACAGTCTGAGAGTTTTCTATAATTTTATAAATATTTTCTCTACCTTTGTAAAAATTAGAGATATTTTTAGTAATATCTTTTAATTTTAGAAAGATTCCCCTTCTGTTGCTCTTTCTTCAGTCTCTCCTCTCCTCTCATGTCAACCCTATGGACTTCCTTGTTTAAGCATAAACCGAAAAATGCTGTACATCCCGGTTGACATTAATCCATTGCTCGATGATGGTACTTTGAAGCTCACTGTTGACATCATCCAGGCAGGCTCTAACATATGGGGAGAATGGTTAGTAGGTTTTTTCTTGCTAAACACTTTCCTTCACGACAGTGGTTCAAAGACTGAAGTTGAACTGGAGGTTGAAAGGATCTATTTAGGTATAACCTGATGGTGTTATTTTCCTTTTTCTTCTCTCTTGTCATGAGTATAAAGACAAAAATATTGCAAGGTGAACCAATTATTACGAAGAGCAAGTTGTTTATCATCAAACTATATGATTCTAAAGTCAGCAATGTTTGTGGTATTGTTTCTTCAGTTCTAATTTGGGTTCACATACATAATATTCCTTTGTTTGCTTGGTCACATCTTGGTATTAACTAGTTATCCAGTAGGATAGGAAAGCTTCTATGCATGGATGAAATGACGGAGAGACTTGACAGACTTAAATATGCTAAGTGCTTCATTAAGGTGAATCCTGAAAGTGATCTAGTTGATGGATTCATGATTAAATTGGTTGATGAAGGTTAGCATAAAATCATTGTCAAATATTTATGGAAGCCTGACATTTGTATAAATCGTAAAACTTTTGGTCATTCTACGGTTGAATGTTTTCTAACTTCAGAAAACAAAGAAAAGAAACAACAGATGCAGGAGAGAGTCATGGTAGCTGAAATGAAGCATGCAAAAGTTATTAAAAAGGCTAAGGAGGATAATGGTAAAATCACTCAAAAATGGCAGAGGGTAGGTAGATTCAAAAGGAAATTTCAGATGAAAAATAATAATAACAATGAGAAAAAAGAAGTAACAGGTGTTAGCCACTCACTGAATGATGATGGTTCAGAGGTTAAGAGAGAAAACAGCATTGAAGAAGGAGAAATATGTATTGTTAATGAGATGGAGAAAGAAAAGATAATTTAGATGATGTTTATATAAATGAGAAGATTAGAATTGAGAATGCATAACAAATTATAGGCAGTTCAGTTGTTCAAATGCTCAAAGTAACTGATGATATACAAATTAATGATAACTTTGTCGAAACAGAGAAAGAATTAGGAAATATATTGGTTTCAACTGAAAATAATAGTGATGGAAAAGGTGTTATAATTGATAAGAGTAGCCAAGCAAATCATACCATTATCAGTAATAGATTTGAAGTATTAATATTAGAAGATGAAAGTTTGAGGAACAAAGAAAAGGAAATGGTGAATGAATTGGAATTTGCTGAAGCAATAGGCAAAAATGCAGGGATTGTGGTGATACCGGGGGATAAATTTTATGGGGTTTTTAGGCTCAAGGAAAAAGCTAGAGAAAAGTTTAGTCTCAAGGACAAGAAGTTTTTTTTAGGCTGAAGGACACTTTTTAGTGTAAATCACAGAATGATAGTTGTAACTATCATTTTCAATTTACACTAAAAAATGTCCTTCAGACTAAAAAACAAACTTGTCGTCCCTGAGACTAATTTTTTTTGCAACTTCTTCCTTGTGCCTGTTTACCTGTAAATTTTATTATATGAACAAGAGCTAATAGCATGCAAATAATCAGTAGTCCTCAAAGCCATTAAAAAACCCTACACAATCAAGGTAATAGTATTCATGCTAAAAAACAGAAGCAGATTTTCAAGGCAAACAAGCAACACATGCAATAAGTAGAGATTATGAAGAGCAGCAAAACAAAGAGTAAAATGATAACCACAGTATTAACAACAGTGATGTGCACATGCACAACAGTAATGACACTTGCACAAGTCCTCCTTCTTCACCCCTCTCTTCCTCTAAAAGCCTGAAGCTCCTTCACCTCCTATTCCTCGCTCCTTTTCCTTCAAACATAAAGCATCCAACCCCCCTGTGACTTCTTTTTCTCCTTCTATTGCCTCCACCTCACATGTCATCAAAGAAAACCCAAGAAACACTGATGTGTTAATACCCTACTCCTACAACCACATCAAATCTCATGCTACTTTCATCCAACCACCTCAATCCCCCAACCTTGTAAACTCCAACTAAGTCCAGCAGGTTACCATTACTGCTTAAGGAGCAGTAACCCTGATTAAAGGATGCAAAAGCTTACCTGAAGGCATGGAAAATGCTATCATAGAGCCTCCACTTTCTAAAACATTTCCTAACTGCTTTAATTCAAATTGAGCAGTGACTAGGAAAATGAAATTAGACTTACTCAATGCCATTGAGTTTAATTAATGATGCAACAAATAGGAGCTTGGAATATCAGGGGTGCCCACCATGATATACAACTCAACCAATGTAAAACTCTAATAAAAAAAAAATAATCTTAGTATTTTTGCAATTCTTGAAACAAAATTAAGCCTTGTTCTGACTCAAAGGGCTGCTAGATATATTAATCCATCTTGGAATCTCATTCACAATCATGATTTGCTGTATATGGTAGGATCATGATTATCTATGACCCTAAACTTCACCTCTTAACCCCTATCACCTCCTTTAAGCAAATGATCCACTGTCACAATCTCTATATCCCAACCTCTACCTCCTATTATCTATCCTTCATATACGCTGAAAATTCTTCCAATGCTAAAGAAACTCCCTTTCATACCATCCCATTTCTTAGGCAACACTCTCATCCTTGGATAATTTGTAGGGATTTTAACTGCTCCTTGAGGATTACATACCGCATTGGTGGTAATCCCCTTTCCTTGAATGAAATCGATCAGCCTTTGAACATAACTGTTAACGATAAAAATGGCTTTTACGCTAACACCCGGTGTATCACGTGATGAAGTGAAAGCACCACCCGTTTATACAGGAAACAAAGTAAAAAGAAAAGTCGCAGAAAAGTAAAAGAGACAGAGATTTTTATAGTGGTTCGGCTTCTAGTAAGCCTACATCCACTTTACATTCTTCATTATCTTCTTTGTACATACTTTTACAAGATTACAACACTTTTACAGCATTATCTCTCGATTACAACACCTTTACAACACGATCTTACAATTACAACATGAACGGAGAAAGAAGTTAAAACGTTGATGGTGAATTGCTCTTCGAATCACTCTTGGATGAAGTAGATCTCTTGATGAAGAATCTTCGATGGTTGAGGTGCTCGGAGAGTCCAGAAATCAGCAAAGTGTAGGCGCCTTGAAATCCAGAAAAGTCCCCCCCCGAATGTGGAGTTGATGGAATATTTATAGGTGAAATCGGAGTTAGGTCGGCAGGGACGAGTTAAGGAGTTAGGTCGTCAGGGACGACTTAAGGAGTTAGATCGGCAGGGATGACTTAAGAAGTTAGGTCGTGTGGACGACCTAAGATAGGTCGTAGGTCGTGCCACATTGTTAAGTCGTTAGGCCGTGGACTCCTTTAAGCCGTGGACTCTGTTAGGTCGGACCTTCTGGTGAGTTGTTAACTCGTTTAGCCTTAGGTCGTTGAGCCACTTCTCCTGTTACCTCGTTAACTCGGTTGAGCCACTTTATGCCTTAAGTTGCCGACAGGTTAACCCGTTAAGTCGTTAACCCTTGGTCCAGCTTAGGTCGCTCCACGTGTTAAGCCGCTGGGTCGCTTAACTTGGTCACGTCTTAGGTCGCGAGGTCTTCTTAGGTTGTAGGCGCTGGCCTCGAGTAGAAGATAGGTCGAACACCGTAGCGGTGGCGTTGCCCCCGCACCCCCACCTTGGGGGGTTGGCACCCCCCTGGACCCCCCCTCTGTAGGGGATCTTAGAGGAAAAGTCATTTAACATAACTTGCTTTGTTGAGATGTTGAGTTGACCAATCTTTGAGACGAGCTATCTTGCTTTTCTCGGTCGATCTTTTGATATCACGGCCTTGCTAAAAAGGCGGGATAACACTTGCCCCCCAAAACATGCCTTGCGGTAGGAAGGTGTGTTTTGTAATGCCATAATCTGGACGTTCATATCCTGTCGATAACCTGTAAAGGAATTGACAGTTTTATATGGCCCCAAAATGACGACCGTTCGAGATCGAGCTATTTGGGATGAAGCGCGGCCGTTCATGGTCAAGCGCTTAACTTCAAGTGACGACCATTTGTGGTCGAGTCATTTGAGGTGAAGTGCGGCTCTGCGCGGTCAAGCGTCTAAATCCATGCGACGATCGTCCAGAATCGGGTCATTTGTAGTGAAATGTGATCATTCATGGTCAAGCGCTTTACTTCGAATGACGACCATTCGGGGGTCAAGCCACTCGTGGTAAAGTGCAGCCCTGCGTGATCAAAATGACAACCATTCATGGTCAAGCGCTTTACTTCAAATGACGATCATTCGAGGTCGAGCCATTTGTGGTAAAGTGCGGCCCTGTGTGGTCCAGTGGTAGAGCTCAACCGTTCATGATCAAGCGCCTTACTTCAAATGACGACCATTCGGGGTCGAGCCATTCGCAGTAAAGTGCGGCCCTGAGCGATCAAGTGGTAAAGCGCGGCCGCTCGCGGTCAAGCGCTTAACTTCAAATGACGTTCATCCGGGATCGAGCCATTTGAGGTATAGCACGGCCGTCCGTGGTCAAGCACTCAACTCTATATGATGGTCGGGATCGAGCCAAGTGAGCTGAAATGCAACCGTTCACAGTCAAGCGCTTCACTTCAAATGACGATCATTCAGGATCGAGCCATCCGAGGTGAAAGTGCGACTGTTGGCGGTGGGTGGCGCGGCCGTTCATGGTCAAGCGCTTAACTTCAAACGACGACCATTCGTGATCGAGTCATTTGAGGTCAAGTGCGGCCCTGCTCGGTCAAGCACTTAAATCTATGTGACAATCGCTTAGGATCGAGTTATGGATTGAAGCACAACCGACCATAGTCGAGCGACTGTTGGTGGTCAAGCACTTAAATCCATGAGTTTTTTGACTGTTCAAAGTCGGGTGCCTGTTCATAGGACTTAATCATTGAGACTGTTCGAAGTCGGGTGCCTGTTCGAAGGGCTTGATGATGCCTGTTCGTAGGGCTTACACATTTCAAAATCATGAAAAATCAAATATTCAACTGAAAAGTTGTCAAGTAGAAATGTCTGAAAAAGTCAAATCCAAACATTTGAAGCAAATCGTGAAAGTAATGTGGAATCAAATCCAATTATCGGAAGCAAATCATGAAAGCAAAGTAGAGTAAAACTTAATCATTAGAAACAAATCATGAAAGCAACGTCGAGCCAAATCCAAATATCAAAAGCAAAGTAATCAGTCCTTAGAAGTAAAATACGAAAGTAAAACAGTCAATCATCAGAAGTAAAATTCAAAAGCAAAGAATTGACGTCCCAGTGCAAACACCTACATCGATATGATGTATAGTTGTATCAGAGCATGCCTGGGGATCGATCATGGTCCCATACATGTGTGAACAACTTAATTGTGTCGATGTAGAGTTTTCCACTCATTCGTCACAACCTCAATTATTCGATAACAGGCCGACGCCTTGATCCCGAGGTGTCTCCAGTTGGTGCGGGTAGTCGTTCCTGTTCCACCACGGCAGTCTTCTTTTTTACATATTGTGATAGCAAACCATCCCGAATGTATCCCTCGATTTCATCTTTCAAGTTCCTGCAGTCATTCGTGCTATGACCGTTTAGCTCATGGAACAAACAGTACCTGTCCGACGTTTTCTCATTGTTGGTTGGATCCCTCTTCATTGCCTTTCGGTAAGGAACCTGTCCCTTTGTCTCTTGGTAAATCCGCTCCAGAGTCTCAGTTAACTCCGTGTACGAGGTGAACCTTGGTCCTTTTTGTTGTCGCGCTGATTTATCGTTGTTATCCTCAGCCTTACGTTTTCCTTTGTTAGTTTCTGCACCTCTCTCGGGAGGGTTCCCACTTTTGACTGCAAAAACATCAATTCCTTCTCCTTCCTCTGTTTCAACCTTTGCATCTTCTAACCGTAAGAACCCTTTGGCCTAATGGAAAAATTCCCCCAAATCCATAGGAGGATCTTTGGTCAATGAATTCTTGAACTCTGTGCCGTTAGCTATGCCTGAAACGGCTGCCATTAAAACCATGGATGGATCTGGTCGGTCCACCGATGCCGCGGCTGCATTGAATTGTGTTAAAAAACTTCTTAGAGATTCTCCAGTCCTTTGCTTTAGTGTTGTCAAACTCATAACATTCTTTGGCCTCGAGATGTGAACCCTGAATTGCCGCATAAACCTTTCGATCAAATCATTCCAAGTCTTGATCGATATATTCTCCAGTTGTCTGAACCATAGTGACGCAATATCTGTCAAGTATAGTGGAAAGCACCGGGCCATCACTTCTTCTGATGCCCCCAACACTTCCATATGCCTCATATGTTTCGTAAGATGAACTGTAGGGTCCGTCCTTCCATTATACATATCCAGCGATGGTAGCTTAAAGTCTGGTGGGTTTTTAGCTCACCTGATTGCTGTGGTAAAATGACTTCTATTGACATCCTCCAAGTCCTTGTTTACCAAACCACCTCTCATAGCCTTTTTGACCATCTCCGCTAATCTGTCGTTATCTCTTAGTGACAGTCCTCGCCCTTGGCTTTCGTATTGCCCCCCGAGTTCACGAGGGGACGGTTGAATCTGTTCTTCCGGTTGGGCTTCTGTTCCTCTTTGATTCTGTTCTCCAAGTTGTCCAATTTGATGGAACAAATTTTGGATCAAGTCCTCTTGCCTTTTCACCATTGCCTCCATCTCCTTTTTTGTAACAAAGGCTGAAGTTTGATTTGCTCTCAAAGAAGCCTCTTGACTTCCTTCATGCTGACTATTCTCTGGTCTTTGTAGTCTACTCGATCGCCTTACCATGGTTCTTCGGATTTCTCGTATCCAACTCTTGATTACTCGAATTCCTGAGTTCAACTCTCAATGAAAGCACCAAAATGTTAACGGTAAAAATGGCTTTTACGCTAACACCCGTTGTATCTCGTGATGAAGTGAAAGCACCACCCGTTTATACGGGAAACAAAGTAAAAAGAAAAGTCGCAGAAAAGTAAAAGAGACAGAGATTTTTGTAGTGGTTCGGCTTCTAGTAAGCCTACATCCACTTTACATTCTTAATTATCTTCTTTATACATACTTTTACAAGATTACAACACTTTTACAGCATGATCTCTCGACTACAACACCTTTACAACACGATCTTACAATTACGACATGAACGGAGAAAGAAGTTAAAACGTTGATGGTGAATTGCTCTTCTAATCACTCTTGGATGAAGTAGATCTCTTGATGAAGAATCTTCGATGGTTGAGGTGCTCGGAGAGTCCAGAAATCAGCAGAGTGTAGGCGCCTTGAAATCCAGAAAAGTCCCCCCCCGAATGTGGAGTTGATGGAATATTTATAGATGAAATCGGAGTTAGGTCGGCAGGGACGACTTAAGGAGTTAGGTCGGCAGGGACGACTTAAGGAGTTAGGTCGGCAGGGACGACTTAAGGAGTTAGGTCGGTAGGGACGACTTAAGGAGTTAGGTCGGCAGGGACGACTTAAGGAGTTAGGTCGGCAGGGACGACTTAAGGAGTTAGGTCGGCAGGGACGACTTAAGGAGTTAGGTCGGTAGGGATGACTTAAGAAGTTAGGTCGTGTGGACGACCTAAGATAGGTCGTAGGTCGTGCCACATAGTTAAGTCATTAGGCCATGGACTCCTTTAAGCCGTGGACTCTGTTAGGTCGGACCTTCTGGTAAGTTGTTAACTCGTTTAGCCTTAGGTCGTTAAGCCGCTTCTCCTGTTAGCTCGTTAAATCGGTTGAGCCGCTTTATGCCTTAAGTCGCTGACAGGTTAACCCGTTAAGTCGTTAACCCTTGGTCCAGCTTAGGTCGCTCCACGTGTTAAGCCGCTAGGTCGCTTAACTTGGTCACGTCTTAGGTCACGAGGTCTTCTTAGGTTGTAGGCGCTGGCCTCGAGTAGAAGATAAGTCGCTTCATTCTTTAAGTCGTATACCGTTTTGGACGGGGCACTGCCCCGCACCCCGCCGGGGGCGCTGCCCCCTGGACCCCTACGACCTGACCGGTCAGGTCGAACACCGTAGTGGTGGCGTTGCCCCCGCACCCCCACCTTGGGGGTTGGCACCCCCCTTGGACCCCCCTCCGTAGGGGATCTTAGAGGAAAAGTCATTTAACAGAACTTGCTTTGTTGAGATGTTGAGTTGACTAATCTTTGAGACGAGCTATCTTGCTTTTCTCGGTCGATCTTTTGATATCACGGCCTTGCTAAAAAGGCGGGATAACAATAACCATTCATGATTCTGACCTCGCTGAAATCAAAACGACTAGAGTTGCTTACTCTTGGAATAATAATAGGAGATAAGGCTATAGAACCTTCTCAAAAATCGACTATGCCTTCTGTAATCAAGCCACCTTTGACAAATGGCCATCCATTCTTTACTACCTTCCTCCCCCTTGCTTTCAGACCACTCACCTCAAATCCTCCTATTGGGAGGCTTGCCATGAGAGGAAAAATAAGTTTTAATTTTATTGACTCTTGGGCGAAAGAGCCCGACTTTCATAATATTGTTAATGAAGTGTGGAATAGACCTAATTATGGCAACCCACTGTTTGTTTTGCAGAAAAAACATAAAGCCACAAAAGATGTTCTTAGACAATGGGCTAGGAATAAATATGGCAATCGTAACGAGCTTTCAGATAATTTGAAGAATCAACTTGAAGATATTAAAAGGAAAATGCTTACTGATTGTCAACTAATGTTATGCAAACATGGAAACTATGTTGAATGTAATCCAAAAAAAAAACAGTCTAATTTTTAAAAGGCAAGATCAAATGAGAAGCTGAAGAAGCATAACTGAATGGATACGTCTCTTAGGAATCAAAGATCTTATTTAATTTTCTGTGCTCAGGTGTTGTTCAGTTTTCTATATAAATGTGTTTTTTGTTTTGCTGTAAGTAGCAAGAAGAATGAAATAAATAAAAGGGACAATTTTTTTTTAAAAAATCTGAGGATTCTCTTCTCTCTTCCCTGCAAAGTACTTCAAATTCTAACAAATTGGTATCAGAGCCATGATCGACACAGGCAGCAACGCCACCATCATCAATCAGACGATACCTCTGTTCAAGGGTGAGAATTATGTATTCTGGAGCATCAAGATGCAAACGATGATGAAATCCCATGGCTTATGGCAACTGGTAGAAGCAGGAGTACCGAATCCTGATCCGATACCAGCTGAAACAGCCAAGCGAGATGCAAAGGCACTCTTCTTCATTCAAGCAGGTGTACACGAATCGGTGTTTGCGAAGATTGCAGCAGCAAGCACATCAAAGGAAGCTTGGACTACTCTGAAAACAGCATTTTAGGGAAATTCCAAGGTAGTAGCTATAAAGCTGCAGGGCCTGAGACAGATGTTTGAGACACTGAACTTGAACCAAGGTGAGTCAGTTCAATCGTTTCGCACGCGAGTAACAACAATAGTCAACCAAATCCGAAGTTGTGGAGAAGATCTTTCTGAGAAGATAGTTGGGCTAAAGGTGCTGCGTAGCTTAACAACCAAGTTTGATCATGAGGTGGCAGCAATTGAAGAGTCCAAAGACCTGTCCACTTACACGTTTGATGAGTTGATGGGATCACTGCAGGTCCATGAAGTGCGTCTCAATCGGTCAGAAGTAAAGGATGACACCAAAGCCTTTTATACCAAGGGCGAGTCCTCAGGTAGACAACAGCAAGACAAAGGTAGAGGCCAAGGAAACGGAAGAGGTCAAGGTAGTCATGGCGCCAGAGGTAGAGGCAAGCCAAGTGACAACCGACAGTACTCTAATCAACTAAAGAAAGATGTTGAATGTTACTACTGTCACAAGAAAGGGCATATGCAAGCCGACTGCTACAAAAAACAAAGAGAAGAAGGTCAAGATGCGGAATGTAATTACCGCCACAAGTTTGGTCATGGACAAGCAAATTGTTACAAGAAGAAAAGAGAAGAAGGACATGCAAGTTTTGTTGAAGAAAAGAATAATCAAACGCGGTTGTTTATGGCCAAAACTGATGAAGAATCAGATGTGAGTCAAATCTGGTTTTTGGATAGTGGGTGTTTAAACCACATGACATGTTTTAAGCATTTGTTTGACGAATTGGACGAGTCATACAAGAAGTCAGTGAAACTTGGTGATGATAAAGAGATTCATGTTGAAGGAAAAGGGAGAGTAGCCGTATAGTCCAGCAGCCACAACACACGGATGCTACATGATGTGTACTACATCCCTCAACTGTCCCAGAACCTACTTAGCATTGGCCAAATGATGGACAATGGGCATACCATCAATTTTGAAGGTAACAATTGTAAAATTGTAGACGCAACCACTAATCAGACAATGGCAACAATCAAGAAGACACAAAACAACTTGTTCCCTTTGGAGATAACGGAGGTGAAAAGCTATGCACTTGTAGTCAAGGAGATTAGTTCCAGCAGCTTATGGCATTTAAGGTATGGCCACCTGAACATGAATGGTTTGAGATTGCTTAATCAAAAGAAAATGGTGATTGGGTTACCAGACATTGATAATATCGGGATATGCTAAGGATATGTGTTTGGCAAGCAATCAAAGCTGCCATTTCCAAAAGATCAGTCGATGCGTGCAGCCAAAGTGCTCGAGTTGGTGCATACTGATTTATGCGGACCAATGGAGGTTGAGTCAATGGGAGGGAGCAAGTATTTCATGTTGTTCATGGATGATTATAGCAAGATGACCTGGGTGTATTTTCTCAGTTAAAAAAGTGAAGCATTTGGACCGTTTAAAAGATTCAAAGCCATGACAGAAACACAAACAGGGGCTAAGCTAAAAGCTCTAAGGTCAGACCGTGGTGGTGAGTTTCAATCAAATGAATTCAAGCAGTTTTGTGAGAAAGAAGGAGTGCTGCAGCATCTAACTACCCCATATACACCTGAGCAAAATGGTGTGGCCGAACGCAAAAACCGTACTGTGGTAGAACTAGCAAGAAGCATGCTGAAGTCTAAAGGTATGCCTAATCAGTTTTGGGCTGAGGCGGTGGCAACATCGGTATACACTTTAAACATGTCACCAACCAAGGCAGTGATGAACAAGACGCCGTTTGAGGCATGGTTCGAAAGGAAGCCTAGTGTTGGGCATTTACGTGTATTTGGACGCATTGCATACACCCTTATAAGTACACAAAACCATAAAAAGTTGGACTCTAAATCAGAAAATTGTGTGTTCATTGGGTACTGCATACAATCTAAAGGCTATAGATTATACAATCCAATGACAAAGAATGTTACAGTTAGTAGAAACATCATGTTTGATGAGAATGCTAGTTGGAATTGTTCCATGGAGGGAGACAACACATCAGTAGTAATAGAAGAGGAAAAGGAAGAAGTCATCAGTGAACAACCACGAGCTAGCCCAAGCACAAATGGCACAAAAAATCAGATGGTCGATTCTAATACACCAGTGAGAAAGGTACGGTCCTTACGAGAACTATATGAAACAACTCAAGTTATGTATGTAGCAGACCCAGTATCTTTTGAAGAAGTAGCAGAAAAGAATGAATGGGTGCAAGCAATGAAAGAAGAGATGAGAGTAATCGAATATAATCAAACTTGGAAGTTGGTGGAATTACCGAAAGATCGCAGTGCAATTGGAGTTAAATGGGTTTACAAGGCTAAATTCGGAGCAGACGGTAGTGTTTTGAAATACAAATCAAGGCTAGTAGCAAAAGGATATGCACAAAAGCAAGGCATAGATTATGAAGAGACGTTTTCTCAGTAGCTAGATTTGACACGGTTCGACTGCTAATGGCAATTGCAGCCCAGTTGAGACAACCTATCTATCAATTTGATGTGAAATCAGCATTCCTCAATGGTGAACTGAAAGAAGAAGTTTATGTTAAACAGCCGAAAGGTTTTGAAGTGAAAGGAAAAGAACATTGGGTCTTTCGCCTGTTCAAGGCACTATATGGTTTAAAGCAGACCCCTCGTGCATGGTACAACAAGATTGATGATTTTTTCAGAAATTCGGATTTGAAAGAAGTAAGAATAAGCCTAATCTCTATGTCAAACGCAAAGGAATAGGAGGCTTTCTAGCAGTATGTCTTTATGTAGATGATATGATTTATTTTGGCACGGATGATGAAATGGTGAAGGAGTTCAAGGAGCAATGATGAATACGTTTGAGATGACAGATTTAGGAGAGATGCATTACTTTCTAGGTTTGGAGGTTGAACAAGAGAAAGGAAAATTCTTTGTATCCCAGCGCAAATATGCAAAAGATCTGACAGAAAAGTTTGAGTTAAAGAATTGCAATCCCGCACAAACTCCGATGAATGCAAATGAGAAGTTGACAGCATTAGATGGATCCGGAGCAGCAGAAGCAACTTTGTTTAGAAGTTTGGTAGGAGGACTGATGTATTTGACACATACAAGACCCGACATCACACATGCAGTTGGAATAATTGCAAGGTATATGGGAAACCCGACTAAACATCATATGGGAGCAGCAAAGAGAATTCTTCGATACATTGCAGGAACAACATGTTATGGTGTATGGTACAATGCAGTTGATGAACCTTGTTTGAAAGGTTACAATGACAGTGACTGGGCAGGCAGCGTAGATGATCGAATGAGCACAACAAGTCAGGTGTTTTTCTATGGCAACAGTGTAATCAGTTGGAGCTCGAAGAAGCAGTCAACAGCTGCACTATCAACTGCAGAGGTTGAGTACAATGCAGTAACAACAGCTGCATGCCAAGGAGTTTGGTTAAGGCGCTTGTTAGAGGAGTTAAGTTGTGAGCAGAAAGATGCAATAATTCTCTATTGTGATAATCAATCAACAATTGCAATTGCCAACAACCCAGTGCATCACAACAGGACAAAGCACATAGATACCCGACACCATTTCATTCGAGATCTGATTGAGAAAAGGGTGATAGAATTGAAGTATGTAAACACAAACCAACAAGTTGCAAATATGTTGACCAAGTCTCTTACTCTAGAGAAGTTCAGCTGGTGTCGTGACATGATGAATGTGCTGGATTTTGGATTAAGGGCAGTGTTGAATGTAATCCAAAAAAAAAAACAGTCTAATTTTTAAAAGGCATGATCAAATGAGAAGCTGAAGAAGCATAACTAAATAGATATGTCTCTTAGGAATCAAGGATCTTATTTAATTTTCTGTGCTCAGGTGTTGTTCAGTTTTCTATATAAATATGTTTTCTGTTTGCTGTAAATAGCAAGAAGAATGAAATAAATAAAAGGGGCAGTTTAAAAAAATATACGAGGATTCTCTTCTCTCTTCCCTGCAACGTACTTCAAATTCTAACAAACTATACTTACCGCTCGATACTCTGAGGCTCTCTTCACAGAAAGTAACATGATCAAACAAAAAGCAAGACTACACTGGAAAGAGGAAGGAGACAAGAACACTTCTTTCTTTTATGCCTCCCTGGAAGCAAAGCACACTAAAGATAACATTATTTCAGTGATAGACCATCAAGGACAAAATCAAGACAATCATGCTAACATTTTTCATGCATTCATCCAATACTATTCTGGATTGTGTGGTAATGAAACTAACTTTGTTCCTGCCATTGATGATATAGACCCTACTATCCTGCCTCAGCACAGTAATAGAGAATATAATTCCTTAAACATGGATATTAATGATGATGAAATCCAGCAAGCCATGTTTAAACTTAAGAAAAATCATGTGGGGAACAGGATGGCTTTAATGCTTTTTTTTACACTTCCTGGTAGACTATTGTTGGTGATACCATCTGCAAGGCTATAAAATGCTTCTTCAAACGTGCCAAAATGATGCAATCATTCAACACTACTAACATAGCTCTGATTCTCAAGGTCAAAGATGCTAATGATGTATGTGGCTACAGACCAATTGCTTGTTGCAACACTATATACAAATGTAAATCTAAGGTTCTTGCAACCATAATGAAGCTTGTTCTTCCATCCATCATTTCCACCAATCAAGCGGCCTTCCTCGCTGGTAGGGATATCCTTGACAATGCGATGCTATCTCATGAGCTTCTTCATGGATATAAAAGAAAAAATGCATCACCAAGAGCCATGTTGAAACTGGATATTGTAAAGGCCTTTAATACAATCAGTGGGATGCCATTGTCAGAATTATATTGTACATGAACTTCCCTTCTCATTTCATTTCTTGGGTGTATGAATGTATCTCCACTGTTAACTTCTTCATCATCATCAATGGATCTAGTACTGGTTATTTTGGCAGCAAGCAAGGAATCCGACAGGGTGATCCAATGTCTGCGTATATTTTTATCATGGTGATGGAACTATTAACTCGAATGCTAAGAAAATCAGTAACACTAAAGAGTTTTAAGCCTCACCCCAAATGTAAAGACCCCCAAGTTACATCCCTTCTTCTTGCTGATGACCTTGTCATTTTCCACACTCCTGATAACACCACCATTAGATCTATCACTGACACTCTTTCCATGTTCCACATCATGACTGGCCTCAAAATCAATCTGCAAAAATCAGAAATTATGTTAGCTGGAGTATGTGATGCTCAAACAAGTCCATTTATACAACAACAGGTTTAAAGCCTAATCATGGCACTATTACTCATCTAGGGTTACCTCTCACTACTTCCAGAATCACCTCACTGCAATGCTTGCTATTATATGATAATATCACTGCCAGGCTTGAGTGTTGGTTGAACAGAAAGTTAAGTCAAGCTGGTAGAGTCACTCTTATCAAATCTGTTATTTTCTCCATGCAAGTGTACTGGGTTAGAACTTTCATCCTCCCTCTTAAACTCCTTAGAATGAAGAACTGCTTCATGAAATATTTATGGTCTGGGTTTACTCATGGTCGATTCATTTCTCCCATCTCTTTCAAACATATTGAGAAACCCATAAATAAGAGTGGGCTTGGCATTCATAACATTCTTACCTAGAATAAGGCTGCTTTTGCAAAACATATTGATAAATTTCCAAACAAGAGAGATAGCTTATGGGTTAAATGGTCTCAAACTCATGTTTTGCATGGTAGAGACTTCTGGTCTACGCCAATTCCTCAGAACTCGAGCTGGACTTAGCGTAGTATATTTAAACTTTGTGAAACTATGCTTCCCCTTATCAAGTATGATATAACTTCAACAAATAAGGTTATATTTTAGGGTGATCCATGGTTATAACATGGTCTTATTCTTAAAAGACAACTCAGTCATGATGAAACTGTGCAGTCTAGAGTTAACATGATAGCTTATGTATCATCTGTGATACTTGGAAGGAGAATTGTCCTCCCTTATTCTTTTAATATGAGAATACGAGAGATATGGAGCAAAATTTCAACATTCATTTTATGATAAAGTTGAGGATCATATTAGTTGGTGTGAAAATGGAAAGAAGTTTAGGATTAGTTCATTGTACAGAATTCTAAATAAAGTTTATATAACATCAAATTGCAAATGGTATAAAAGGATATGGAAGACTGACAGTAGTGCTGCGGAAAATTTCACTCTTTGAATATCATCAATAATGCTATGCTAACTAAAGTTAAGCTATTCAATCGAGGAATGAACGTGAATATATATTGTGTATACTATAATACACTGCCAGAAACCCTATATCACTTATTCTTTGATTGCCCTGATATATGTACTTTGTGGTCTACGATCTTGAAGTGTTTGCATCTTAATACCGTGGTTCATGGAAATGATCAAGTATGGAAGCAAATTTATAAGCCGTCTGGAGTTAAGGAGGGAAAGGCACGGGTGGTTAACCGTGTTTTGAAGAAATTCGTCTCGATTGTATGGAAAGAAAGGAATACAAGGATATTTAACTCGAATAAGTGCAAAACAATGGTGCAGATGCATAGACATATTGTTCATGAAATAAAAGAAGGCCTCAAGATGATGAAATTCAGCTTCAACCCTAGCGTTCTGTGCACGTTGTATTGATTGCATCTAGCCTCTTTTGTTTCTTTGTTTGCTATTGCTTCCTGTCTGCTTTTCTTCCTTTTTTTTTTCCTTTTTCCTAGTTTTTGTACCTTTCTTCCTTTGTGGTTGATGCAACCTTGTTCTTATGTTTTCTTTGTGCATGCCCAATTTTGGCATGTTTTTATTGTTCTCACTCTGTTTGGTGCTTTAATAAAATGGTAGGGGTCCATTCAACTCCGTTGGCTATGCCAAAAAAAAAAAGAATTACCTAATTCCATTATTTTAATATTAGCTTTAGGATCATGATTTTCAATTAATAGAACATCATTCTTTTCTTCCTGAGTTTCTATCTCTTGACTTAACATAGAGAGTTGAGATGTCATATTAGAACAAGATTCTCGAGTAACTTCAAGTTCTTCTTCTCAAATTTATTTCTCGTCTCTTAACATATATCTACCTTAATTTTAGTCCTATTTAATTTTTCAAGAGCTTCTTTATATTTTCTTTTGATGTCTCTTAGGTTTTCAAGTAATTCAGAGTATATTCCCACTAAATCATCAAAAGTTAGATCACTCACCTCGTCATTTTTGGCCATAAAATATATGTTGGCTTGTTCCATATCACTGTCTAAGTCACTATCTAATGATGAAAGATGAATCGTCCCAAGTGATAGAGAAGGCTTTCTTTTTGAATCTGTCTTTCTTGTGCTTTTATATATATATATATATATATATATATATATATATATATATATATCTTTCTTTCGATCAAAATAGTCTTTCTTGATGAGGCCTTTCTTGCGACATTCATAACATTCTAGAATAGAACATGATGGTTTGTTGTTGTGCTGGAGGTGTTCTTGTTGTTTCTAAATTTGTTGCTCTTTTTGAATTTCAAAAACTTTTGAAATTTTTAGTAATGAACGCCATATCTTCCTCATTTGGATCTGATCATCCTTTTTGCTTGGAATACTATACTCTTCTTATCTTAAGCCTGTACCCGTTTTTCCAGGAGATTAACTTCATAAGACATTAGATTTTCCATCAACTCCTCTGGTGTAATGGTTGAAATGTCGTTAGCTTCTTCGATCGCTAAGACTTTTCGTTCTCACTCATCCATTAGAGAGTTGAGGATTTTTGAAATAATATCAAAGTCTCTATAAGTTTCTCCTAATGCTATAAGAGAATCATATATATCTTGGAATCTGGAGTACATTTCATTTATTGTTTCGTCTTGCTTCATTTTGAAATTCTATAACTGATTTTTGAGCATAGAAATTTTACCTTCTTTACTTTGTTAGTACATTCATGTGTAACTTCAAGCATACGCCAAATTTCATAAGCCATTTTATACATGCTTACTCTATTAAACTCATTCTTGTCTAATGCACAATATAACATATTCATGGCTATAGCATTTGCAGTAACATACAGTTTTTATGTGTTAGACCATTATGAATATTTTGTAGTAGGTATGTTATATTAAGTTCGAATAATATTCCAAGTTTCATAACTATTAGCTTGTATGTAAATTCTCATCCTAATAGCCCAAAAGTTATAGTTCATTCCATTAAATAGAGGTAGTTGTGCAGTAGTTGACCTTCAAGAATGCTAGTGTTAGTTACAGTGCTGGTGTTGTTTTCCATATTAAAATATCAGATAACTATGTTACGGTTATAAGATGACCTTGCTCTGGTACCAAATGAAAGTGACTGTGCTTGTAACAATCCGCATATTTTATCATTGTACATTTAAATGTTTTATTTAACTAACCGTTAGTCGGATTAAAGTCCAAAATGCTACTTTTTGTAAACTGTCGAATTAGGATTCTAGACCACTTCCATTGAGTCTAAAACGGCATTTGCGACCTTTTTGAGTATAAACATCGATATATTTTTATTTGGGGCTTTGGGTTTGGGTTTCAGCCCACTAACCCAATAAGAGAACCCGCTCCTCTACCTTATAACTCCCACTCCACTCCTCTTCATTCATTCATGACATTTCCTAACACTCTCAAGCCCTAGAAAGAATGGTGGGAAGAGGAAATTAAAATTCCTAAGCCCTAGTTTCTCTTAGAAATTCAAATTCAAGTTATAAATCAAAGAGAAGCTTAGGAAAGAATCCTCTTCGTCTTCTCCATCTCAATCTCTCTTCAATTTTCAGAAATTCCTATAACTTAACTTAGGAAACTCATTTCATTTGATAATAGATTGAAGATTCTAGAGGCGTTGTTGAAGAGAAAACAATCTTTGCTTGTTTTAGAGCTTCTCATTTCTACTTTTGGGTTTAAAGGCGAGTTCTTGAACTCACATCTATGTCTATACATTTCATTATTGTTAGGTATGAATTCCTAACATCTATTTTATGTTCAATGCTTTTGATTTGAATTGATTTGGTGAATTTTCCAATTTTTATTTTGACGTTAAAATCTTTAAAGATCCTATCTTGTATGTTTGGCCATGTTTTTGGTGGTGTGTCAAAGAGCCTATAGTGCTGGGTTATCGAATGGCATAAATCCCTAGCATCCATCGCTCGCTCGATCGCATTTCGATTTGGTTTTCCCTTTTTGAGCTAGGCTGACTTTTATGCTTAGCAGAAAAATTCAGACGTCTGGAACAAAATCTAGACGTCTGGAATGAAATCCAGACGCCTGGTTGAAAAATTCAAAACGTTTGAAAGGGTTCTGGAAATAAAAAAAGGGTAGAACTAAAATCAAAACGTCTAGAACAAAAATCCAGCCATCTGGAACCAAATCCAGACATCTGAAATAGTTTTGCAATTAAAAAGAGAAAGGAGAAAAAGCACATATTTTTCCAAAACCTAGGGCCAGACATATGGAAATACCTACCGGACGTCTGGAACTTTCAATTTTGCCTATTTTGGCTGTTTTTGAGTGGACTTCCAATTTTTATCGATTTTTGTTGATCCGATTGGTTGTTGTCATTTATTATCGACTTTGATGACTTATTTTTTTGGATTTTTGGGAATATCCATTTGATTGGATTTGATATCGATTTTTGGGTAATGTGAATTTTTGATGATCGATTGTTTTTACAATCGTCTTCTGTGATTTGTCACTTTAAAATATAAAGGTTTTTATACTAGTAGTAAATATCCAAATTCTTTCACAAAAATGGTTTTAACGTTACTTTTAATACAAAGCTCGTTTTTAAACCTATTTTCCAATCTATTAGTATATACTAACCTTTACCTCATTCGTATGAGAAATCTAATTAAACGATTTAGCAAAATAAGTGGTTGAAACGCTTGCGTTTACTTAGTCAGTTAATTCTTGGACTTGTTCGATTGAAATCTTGTGACAATTTTTGAGTGGAAATCTACAGTTTGTTCGTAAATATTTAAGTTAAGGAAGTGTTTTTGGAACATGAAGCTAAACTCATTTATTTACTAGCTTAGTATAATTTACATTTATCGATCAATGATGATCGTTTTAAGGTCTAGACTAGCGATATGCAACGTCTCTTTGTCCGCGTAAGGGACAGTACCTCGTTCTATAGAGCTTCAGCTCATTTTTATAAGCTAGTGACCCATGGTCTTTGGACCATTCGTGGAGCAATTGGCTCAACGAGTCAATGCATGGGGCGTATCTTTCTAGGTGCGTCGATGTTTGGCTAAATAAGTATGTGCATGAGGCGTATTTTTTAGGTGCGTCGATGTTCGACTATGCATGGGGCGTATCATTTTAGGTGCGTCAATGTTCGACTATGCATGTGGCATATCTTTTTAGGTGAATCGATGTTCGACTGTGATGGGGCATTTCTTTTAGGTGCATCGATGTTCGGTTTATGGGATAGCATCTCGTTTGTGATACATGTGTTGGTGAGTTTTTAAGCCTCTGTTTGTAATGGGCCTCTCCCTTTGTGTTTTCTGGATTTCTAATTGATGATTTCTAGAATTTGTTTTCACCAATTTTTGTGATTTACATTGATAAGTTTTATCAATATTTGTGCTTTAGAAAATATGTTAAAGAATATAACATTCTTTTTGGTGTTTGAGATGATTTGAGATATTGTATGATTTTTGTTGTTATTTAATGTATACTTGTCACAGTATGACATTATTGTTATCATACATTTTTATCATATCCCTTATCCTATCTCATTTTTATGATATTTGCAGCTAGACTGATCCGGTTTTTATTTTCTTCTTAAATAATACTTGGGTCAGACCGAGATATTTCAGGTGCTTCTACATGACTTCTTACCAGGATCCGTCATCTGACTATTGGCTAACTACTTAGCTTAGTAGTTTTTTTTTTATATATTCAAGACAGAGACACCTTGATGTATTCATATTCTTTTGTCTGGCACTTGTACCTATTCTTTTTTGGTGTAGTGGATCTTATATGACCACTACTTTGATGCACACTTTTAAATGTTGTATTCATATCTGTTTTCGCCTTAGTGGTATGAATATCTATAACTAATTTTGTGTTATGCTTATTTTATATTGTTTTCGAAGACCTCATATCCACTGTGTAGTAGCTTTGAGTTTGTATTGATATGTCGGATTTCCTCTTGAAACGAAATGCATGTAATACTATCTTGCACATCGGTGCTCACACAAAGCAATTACACAGATGGTCGCTACTCAACAACCTTATTCTTCGTGCTAATTGACGGCATTACTCCGTAGTGTCCTTGACTAGTGTGAATATAGAGGTTGGGCATCACATCTTGGTATCAGTGCCAAACTTCGGAACAATATAGAATTGTGATGACCCGAAATTTCTAACAATTTAAATTTGAATAGTAAATTGATTTTAAAATATTTAAAAGTTAATTTTAGCTTGAATTTCAGGATATCAATATTTACTTGATAATTAAATCATTGAATTGTATAGTTTAAGTATTGAATTTAATAATTGAAATTGGGTAAATTTTTGAATCCGAGATTCTAGGTCTGTTAAATTTTTTTTGAAGGTTTATATAATCTATAATGATGACACTGAAGATAATAGAATGGTTGAAACTTAATTTAATGGTAATTTGTTCAATTTTAAAAATATATCGTTTAAATTGGATTTAAAAATAGCCTTCCGAGGCACAGTCTCGGAATTCGACGAAACTAGTTCCATTGGATCCGTAATAGTTAGTTATTATCGGATTTCAATTTTCGTAGCACTCGGAATTGTCGTTTGACCCGGACGGATCAAAACGCTTAAAACTATTTTAATCGATTTAATTTAATACCAATCGTTTAATTCTGTAACTCGCACATACGTTCAAATTAGCCTTCGAAACACGTTCCATTGTGTTCGGAACGCGGGTTAAACCTTTTAATCGTCGGTCGACATGTCTGATTTGGGGTTCGGGATTTTGCGTTATGCAACTCAAGATATTTTCTATATTTAATTATTTTAATCAACGCGTACTCGAGACGCTTCCTTCCATCTTTAATTACTCCCGTCCTCTCTTGTCTTCTACAGCAAACATCAAACTTATCGTAAAAAAAAATTGAATTAATGGCCGAAGGCTTCAGGCTGTTGGATTTTGGGGCCATGATACGATTTCGCGTGCGCGCGCGCGGCAGAGGCTAGGAAATCACGATGCTCAGTGGGGTTTAAGGCGCGCGACTCGAAGATGGAGGAGGTCAGCACCGTGTGAGTTGGTCGTGGGTTAGGGAAGCCTGGATAATGGTCATGTGTGCTCGCGCGATAAGGAGAAGGCGCGTGTGGTTTCGAACGAGGGTTTCGGCATGTCGCGATTGGATGATGCTGTGCTCGTGGGTGATGTCGGATCGTTTTGCGGCAAGCTGGGAAGGCATCGGTTTGTGGTCGTGGAGGTTGGCAACGGCAGTGACGAGTTAAGGCTTTTGTGCAGTCGCGGCGATGAAGGCTCCAGGACGCAAGTCTTCAACGGAGATTCGAGTTTAGAGAAAGAATCATCTTCTTGGCAGTCAGGTCAAATCGAAGAAACCGAGGCCAATTTGATGTTGATTGCAAATAAAAGAAAAAGGTGAGTAAATCTCACTCAGCTGTGTTTTATTTAAATTTTAATGGTTAATCTAAATAATGGATGAAATGATTGAATTGATTTGATATACACTGTGAAATGATGTTTGGGTGACCTTGGTTTTGGATGATTCGTGAATTGATTATTGTTTGACTCGAAATATTCGGGTTTTGAATAATTTTAAACTCTAATCATTGAATTTAGTAATCAAAGGGTTGAATTAATTAATTTATGAAGTGTAAGTAATTCAAAATAATTATTGAATAGTTTGTTAAGTTAAGTAATTACTAAATGTAATCAATAAAAATATAATCACTTTGCGAAACTGATCAAGATATTGATTAAGAGGCTAATTAAGAAATAATTGATTTATTAAATGGAATAAATAAAAGATAGTTAATTATAGTTTTGGTTTAATCGAAATGGTAAATACGGTGGTTTAAATTAAAGTAATTTAATCTGATTAGGATAAATTAAAATATAATTGGAATCCTCAGTTTATATAATTAATGATGAGATCAAAGATCGATTATTCAGATTGATAAATCCATGATAAGTGACTTATGTAAAATGAATTAATAAGTAATTAAGGATAAATGAAATTAGCATTGTTAATTCAATTTATGAGGTAATTAAGATTTTTATTTAATTTTGATTACAGATAATTAATATTGTGAAGTTAATTAAAAATAATTACTTGAATGTAATTGGAGGATATTTAATCCATGGTAATTGATTAAGATGAACAAGCGAAGGATGATCGATTAATTGATTTGAAAATTTATCAATAACAAGAAAAGAATCTAAGAGATTGAGATTGGAAATTTAATTATAATTAATTAAATTAATTTTGGTAGCAAATCGAGTTTTGTGTATGAATGATTGGATGGTATTTGATGTTTTGATGAGTTGATACTTCTGACATGAAATGTCGTGTTTTTCATTTGGATATTTTGGGTCAGGATGGCGTGAGTTTTCGAAGAGACCAGGGTCGGGTATTTGGGAATATCCGAAACCACTTCGAATTTTCTATAGATTGATATGTGGAATCTATAGTCTGGAATGAAGTGATTTAAAGGAATTGGATTATTTTAATCTAAATCTTGGAACTTAGAAAATGGGTGAGTGGAATAAGTGTTGTCTATAGCAAATTTTGAATTGAATAAATTGATATATGTTACCCCGGGTTTATATAAGTTGATTTCTTTGGTATTCCATGTTAGTTGGGTTTACTCACGCTGGTTTCCAGCCTGACCCGGGTGTTACTTGGGTGTAATGCTCGGGTCAGGCCGAGTATTACAGATTTTTTTCAGGTAGGAACGTTTTGGAGCTCAAGAGGCGAGCTGGATGGCAATATAGTATAGAGTATTCCGCTGTATTTTATTATTGTTAAACTGAGACTTGATAATTGTGTATATTCAGTGACTGTATATATATGTGAAACTCTGATGTATATTAAATGTAATCGATAGATATAGTATTCTTTTGTAAACTGTTATTATTTATTATATTTTATCCGCTGCGAATGTGAGATGTTTGGTGTTTCTGTTCTTCTTCTTCTTCTATCTCTTTCTTCTTTTCATAGCTATCTGGAATTTTCGGCTTCGAAAATTTCGGGTCTTACATTTGGTATCAGAGCTGAAAGGTTAAGCGAGAACCTTGGCTCTGGTGGGAATTACATATTGAATAGAGTCCGTAGTACTCTAGAATGAGTTTAGTGTGTGTGTGTGTGTGTGTGTATATATATATGAGAACGTACTTGTTATTTGCTTATAAAGATTTTTAATGATTTTATATAAAAATATATTTTGATATATATAGCAACATTTCCTTCTAATGAATATTTAGGTGATTGGTTGTTAAATTATTGGAATTAAGTTAAGAAGTAATATAAAATACGACCAAATTGAAACTTAAAACCAAAGTTGAAGAATAAACTTATATAACGAAATGGAATTTGAAATATAGATTGTGAATGTAATTTATAAATTGAAATAAACTTCATAAATAAATGAGATTATAATTTGAAATAGAATTCCAGAGAATACTTGAAAATAAAGTAAGATGAAAATGCCAGAGTAATGTTTAAATAAGAATTGGATGGATTAGGAATTTGGAATTTTTGGGAAAATAATAGTATTATTTCAAAAAGAAAAAAAAATTGTGTTGAATTTGAAATCTGGGAGAATTGAAATTAAAAATATTTGGAAATGTTTTTAAAGAGATAAAAGCATTGAACTCTTTCGATCACTGGAAAATAACGTCGATGATGACTGCAGCATTATCGATATATATTTTTGAGTTTCTAGAAGAGAAATTGCTACGAAATTGTTTTACATTGGAATTGTTTGTGAACTGGGTTTGGTTTTGAAATTTAAATTGAAATGTTGGGGTAGTGAACAGTTTTGACTCTAGACTATTTTCAATATAAATTGTCTTAATATAAACTTATTTTTCTAAGCTATTAAATATATACAACTTTTCTTTCTTAAAGCCAAATTATTTTATACTTGTTTTATAATTATTTTAGAGCTATTTAACCATTTTCAGCTGTTTTCTAAACTCATTACTATATTTTAACTACGTTACAAATTAATTACTAATTTACAACTATTTTGCAATTATCTAAATTTTTTTTGAAACTATTTAACTATTTTACAGCTATTTTGCAAACTAATCATTATTTTTCAACTACTTATCTATTTTAAAATTTTCGAGCTATTTCCTAAATATAAACTGGTCGGAGTTCAAACTGTTATTGATTAAATATCCAACTGGGATAAGAATTGAGGTAATAATCCAAATGGGGATTAAGGCAAATGTGAATAAGTGAATGAAAATTTAAGTGAATGTGAATAGATAGGAAATTGATATTGGAAGAGTAATCAAATTTGAATATTTGATTTTGGGTAAACAAAGTTATATCTTTGTTATATATTCTCCCCTTGTTGAATCTACTGCTGGAAGAAAAAGGATTTTGGAAGTGTTTGAAGTATAAAAGGAATTTTATACAAGTTTAAAGTGATCCAAAGTTTTAAAAAGTATATATATATATATATATATATATATATATATATATATATATAAAGGATCTTATGAGGATTTTGGAAAGGGTTTTGGGAACCTTTGGATTTGGGAAAGGCTTTTGATTTTTGGGTAAAATCAATATATGGAATTTGGAAAGCCCATTTTGAGAATTATCGATTTGGGATAATCGATTTTGTGTAAAGGAGCTTTGTATGATATCATACTGGGTGTATGATTTGAAAGATACTATATATGTATAGTATAAAATGTTTTGATGATGGCTCTGGGGAAAAAGGCGCTCCCTTGTAATGAACTTCCCAGGAGTGCCACCGAGTGGTGCTGCCTTGAGCCCAGGGGGGGGTTCTAAAGTTGATCCTGTGAGGAGTCTGGACAAAACTAGTTTCTGAGGATTATGAGTAGTGTACACCATAACGGAAGTCATGTGTGCCACTGAGAGCCAACAATCTGCGTTTGATTTTATATCGGTAGACTGCGACCTATGTAGGATCGGAGAGGTTTCATTTCGACGGTGAAAATCAAAGGCCGCGGAGTTCCTGCAGTTGCATGGACTTTTGCTGTGACGGAAACGTAACCCTGGATGTAATCGTGATCTGTTGTGTGGGATCCATGGCGTAATCGAGAGGCCACGGAGAGCCTGCAATTGCATGGACTTTTGCTGCGATGGCAACGTAACCCTGGAATGTAACTGCGACCATGGATGGGGGTGATGATTTCCAGAGCATTTTCACCAAAAATATTTCCTCTATTTTCAAAAATCTGTTTTCTATATTTCAATAAAATTATTTTTCAAGTATTTTCACTAGGTGTTGAAAACAGGTTTACCAAGTACTTATAGATTTTCAGTTTTACGCCTGATCAACGTATAACTGAATTTCTATGAGAACAAGGATGGATTGGTTGAAACATCGAGTTATAAGAAGTATTTTCATAAAGAGCTATTTTATCAAGTATGATGTGAATTTAAAATCATTTCTAAAACTTTTAAATAAGGATGTTAGAATTTTTGGGAAATAAAAAGGAAATCCAAACTGGAATTTTAAATGAAGTGATTATGTAATTAAAATCGAATATTGATTTAGAAGTTGGAAATAAGCTAATTGGTTAAATAATTATTTGATTGAGTATATTAATAAAATTTAACTTAAGGAAATAAAATAAATGGTAAGTTAATAATGGAATTTGACAATGAATTCAAATTGTAAATAGAATTCGACTTGGATTTGATAATGAAATAAATAAGAAGAGATGTTGTAAAATAAAGATAAAATAGAGTTGGACTGAAAATGAGATAATTTGAATTACAAATAAAATTCAAGTGTGATTTGAATAATATCTAATGAAATTTGCCAGTAAATTGGAGATAAGAGAAGTGTTGTCATATGAAATGAAAGTGAAAAAAATAAAATAAAAATGGTTTGAATGCAAAACAAAACACAAGTGAATAGAAATAAATTGAGAATGGCCTTATATTAATAAGATAAATTCATAAATGAATTAAGTAAGTAAATGAAAATTTTAAAATGGGTTAATTAATAATAGTTCGAAGTCCGATTTAATAAAAACTAAATCAAAGTTGTGATTGGAATTGGGTTATCAGACTGAACTTAAGTTCGGTGGTATATTAATTTGAAGTATAAATGAGTTAAGTATGTGATTGGATATTATGTTAGAAATTGAAAAGGTGAATTAAAATTAAAATTTAAAATTAATGGACTAACTCAATTTAATGGAAGCTGATTAAATGAGAATCAAATAGAAGTAAACTTAAGTTTCATGTTGGATTAACTTAAAGTAAATTAACTTAAGTTTAAAAATTTATGGAAGAATAAGAGTGAAAATCCATTCAATAAAAACTTGGATTGAATTAATTTGGGAAATGGTTATTAATTTATAAGTACTGGATGTGCCAAGCTTAACAAATGTTTTGAATGGAACAATTGCGGAAATGAAATGAAATGCAATGTGTGGTTGGTGAATAAATTAGAAATGAAGTGGAATTAATTACAGAATGAGTTGAAAAGTAATTTGAAGTAGTTATAAACTAAATAAATACTCTGTTAAGCGAATATTGACGAATCGGTATAGAATGAATCATCGTATGACGTAAATAAAAGTAATTAAAATTCTATGGGCCGATGAGATTAAATAAATTGATTTTGAAATCGACTAAACTGAATATGAGCTTGTTTGGATTTAAAATCAATTGGATGTGAGAAATTGAGTTGCAAACCATTGAAACTGAATGGAATGGCTTATGAATTGATTGAAAGCAGTTGAATTAGCTTAAAGGTTATATAAATCGCTTATGGAAAGCGTTTTGGTGCTTGTTGCTTATGATATATATATGTGTTTAGCTATTGAATATAAGTGAAATGCTTGTGTTTAGCCATTAAGGGTGAGTGAGATGCTAATAAATTTTCTATATATGGCATTTACATATTTAAATTGAGTAAGTACAGGTACCGGAAGGCCGTTTGGCTGGATTTGGATGCGATATATGCTAAAATAAGTAAGCCGCATGCTTAAAATGCTAAATAAGGTACGCCTACGCAATAAAAATAGGAAATATGAACTGTTTTTGCTTTTCCGACCGTGTGGGTCGATGTATATATATTTATATCTCTTGTCAAATTGTAAAAGCTCCTCCGTACAAAGGAGACTCTGCCAAAAATTTTTGAAAATTTTTGGAATTTTTTTTATTAACGACAAAAACAATTTCAAATTGAAAATTTAAAGTAAATTTGTAGAGAACTAATATGAATCAGTTATACTTGAAAGATAAAATTTAATATTCAAAATTTAAAGTAAATTGAATTCGTATGGAAATGGGGAAAACAAGTTGAATAGAAATGGATATGAAAACTTCTGCAAGGGGAAAGTATGTAGAGATGTGAAAGGGCTATGATTGGATATTATTGCTAAGTATGTTATGCAGGTATTATAAAGGAAAAAGAGACTGGATTTGATATTAGAAAATAAATTTGAATTGCCCGACAAAAAGGTATGTATTTGAAATTTATGTATGAATTGGATTGGGTTTTTGATCTAGCCACTTGGCTTTTGTTTTCTTTTGGAATTTGGGAGCCCGTAGAGGCATTTTGTAGTAGTACCGAGTTAGCCGCGCAAAGAAGGCGCTGGCAAATTTTTTCGGGAATTCAAGGAGTTAGAAAAATTTCGAGAAAATTTTGATAATTCAAAATTTGGTTTTAAATTGAATTGTAAATGATGAAGCAAAAGGGTATTGTTTGAAACTATAGGAGGTTTTGGGAAGTTGGTTAAGGTGATAGTGGGTCTTAATAAAAGATAGCTGGTAGGATGTTGATAAAACTGTTGGTTTTGGAGAAAAGGTAAACGAGTATTGGTCCATTCTCCCTAATTAGTAATTTCGGGGACGAAATTCTTTTAAGGGGGGAGGAATGTGATGACCGGGAATTTCTAACAATTTAAATTTGAATAGTAAATTGATTTTAAAATATTTAAAAGTTAATTTTAGCTTGAATTTCAGGATATCAATATTTACTTGATAATTAAATCATTGAATTGTATAGTTTAAGTATTGAATTTAATAATTGAAATTGGGTAAATTTTTGAATCCGAGATTCTAGGTCTATTTAAAATTATTTGAAGGTTTATAAAACCTATAATGATGATACTGAAGATAATAGAATTGTTGAAACTTAATTTAATGGTAATTTGTTCAATTTTAAAAATATATCGTTTAAATTGGATTTAAAAATAGCCTTCCGAGGCACAGTCTCGGAATTCGACGAAACTAGTTCCATTGGATCCGTAATAGTTAGTTATTATCGGATTTCAATTTTCGTAGCAATCAAAATTGTCGTTTGACCCGGGCGGATCAAAACGCTTAGAACTATTTTAATCGATTTAATTTAATACCGATCGTTTAATTCCGTAACTCGCACATACGTTAAAATTAGCCTTCGAAACACATTCCATTGTGTTCGGAACGCGGGTAAAACCTTTTAATCGTCGGTCGACATGTCTGATTTGGTGTTCGGGATTTTGCGTTATGCAACTTGAGATATTTGCTATATTTAATTATTTTAATCAACGCGTACTAGAGACGCTTCCTTCCATCTTTAATTACCCCCGTCCTCTCTTGTCTTCTACAGAAAACATAAAACTTATCATAAAAAAAACGAATTAATGGCCGAAGGCTTCAGGCCGTTGGATTTTGGGGCCATGATTCGATTTCGCGTGCGCGTGCGGCAGAGGCTGGGAATTCGCGATGCTCAGTGGGGTTTAAGGCGCGCGACCCGAAGATGGAGGAGGTTAGCACCATGTGAGTTGGTCGTGGGTTAGGGAAGCACGACTAATGGTCATGTGTGCTCGCGTGATAAGGAGAAGGCGCACGTGGTTTCGATCGAGGGTTTCGACATGTCGCGATTGGATGATGCTGTGTTCGTGGGTGATGTCACGATCATTTTGCGGCAAGCTGGGAAGGCATCGGTTTGTGGTCGTGGAGGTTGGCAACGGCAGTGACGAGTTGAGACTTTGGTGCAGTCGCGGCGATGAAGGCTCCAGGACGCAAGTCTTCAACGGAGATTCGAGTTTGGAGAAAGAATCATCTTCTTGGCAGTCAGGTTAAATCGAAGAAACCGAGGCCAATTTGATGTGGATTGCAAATAAAAGAAAAAGGTGAGTAAATCTCACTCAGCTGTGTTTTATTTAAATTTTAATGGTTAATCTAAATAATGGATGAAATGATTGAATTGATTTGATATGTACTGTGAACTGATGTTCGGGTGACCTTGGTTTTGGATGATTCGTGAATTGATTGTCGTTTGACTCGAAATATTCGGGTTTTGAATAGTTTTAAACTCTAATCATTGAATTTAGTAATCAAAGGGTTGAATTAATTAATTTATGAAGTGTAAGTAATTCAGAATAATTATTGAATAGTTTGTTAAGTTAAGTAATTACTAAATGTAATTAATAAAAATATAATCACTTCGCGAAACTGATCAAGAGATTGATTAAGAGGACTAATTAAGGAATAATTGATTTATTTAATGGAATAAATAAACGATAGTTAATTATAGTTTGGGATTAATCGAAATGGTAAATACGGTGGTTTAAATTAAAGTAATTTAACCCAATTAGGATAAATTAAAATATAATTGGAATCCTCAGTTTATATAATTAATGATGAGATCAAAGATCGATTAATTCAGATTGATAAATCCATAATAAGTGACTTATGTGAAATGAATTAATACGTAATTAAGGATAAATGAAATTAGTATTGTTAATTCAATTTATGAGGTAATTAAGATTTTTATTTGATTTTGATTACAGATAATTAATATTGTGAAGTTAATTAAAAATAATTACTTGAATGTAATTGGAGGATATTTAATCCATGGTAATTGATTAAGATGAACAAGCGAAGGATGATCGATTAATTGATTTGAAAATTTATCAAATACAAGAAAAGAAATCTAAGAGATTGAGATTGGAAATTTAATTATAATTAATTAAATTAATTTTGGTAGCAAATCGAGTTTTGTGTATGAATGATTGGATGGTATTTGATGTTTTGATGAGTTGATACTTCTGACATGAAATGTCTTGTTTTTCATTTGGATATTTTGGGTCAGGATGGCGTGAGTTTTCGAAGAGACCGGGGTCGGGTATTTGGGAATATCCGAAACCACTTCGAATTTTCTATAGATTGATATGTGGAATCTATAGTCTGGAATGAAGTGATTTAAAGGAATTGGATTATTTTAATCTAAATCTTGGAACTTAGAAAATGGGTGAGTGGAATAAGTGTTGTCTATAGCAAATTTTGAATTGAATAAATTGATATATGTTACCCCGGGTTTATATAAGTTGATTGCTTTGGTATTCCATGTTAGTTGGGTTTACTCACGCTGGTTTCCAGCCTGACCCGGGTGTTACTTTGGTGTAATGCTCTGGTCAGACCGAATATTACAGATTTTTTTCAGGTAGGAACGTTTTGGAGCTCAGGGGGCGAGCTGGATGGCAATATAGTGTAGAGTATTCCGCTGTATTTTATTATTGTTAAACTAAGACTTGATAATTGTATATATTCAGTGACTGTATATATATGTGAAACTCTGATGTATATTAAATGTGATCGATAGATATAGTATTCTTTTGTAAACTGTTATTATTTATTATATTTTATCCGCTGCGAATGTGAGATGTTTGGTGTTTCTGTTCTTCTTCTTCTTCTATCTCTTTCTTCTTTTCATAACTATCTGGAATTTTCGTCTTCGAAAATTTCGGGTCGTTACAAGAATAGTCTAGCAAGGATCATTGTCCTAAGCGTCTTTAAGGAATCATCCTTATGATTTATCCGAGTCTTAGGACCTGTTCTATCCTAATTTCTTTTATGATGTCTTGTTTTATCAATCAAGTTTGTTTGATATTCATTTGAGAATAACCATTTTCCACTTCTTTCTTAAAGAAGAGAAATGGTTAGATCTGGCCGTCCCAGCACCGGTCATTCTAGTGCTACTCCTCAAGATGGAGTATTTATGTCTGCCCAGCAGCTTTTAGATCCCGTAAAGAATGCTCAAGCTGCCGGACCCATTTCAGAGCCTGCTCACCCTAAATCTGGGTTTGCACGTTTGTGCAGAGATTATACGGATTTAGATAGAAGGCCATTTAAGGGGTCCGAAAGCGTTATAGAAATCCAAGCTTGGCTTAGAACATACGACCACGTCTTTTCTCGTATGAATCTTGTGAATCTACATCGAGTCCAAGTGGCTTCTAGCATGCTCCATGAAAGAGCGTTAGATTGGTATGAACTTTTGATTTCGGAAATCATTGAAGCGGATCTTACTTGGAAGCAATTTCGAGAAAGGTTCGAGTTGAAATTTGTGTCAAAAGCTGAAAAAGTAACTTTGGCCCGGCACTTTATTGACCTTGTTCAAGGTGAATCTTCCATGACAGACTATGTCGCATCTTTTTAATCTCTCTATAAATATGGGGTCGAGTACAATAATACCTCATTGAAGAAAAATCAGAGGTTTGTCTATAGGTTGAGTAAGAACCTAAAGAAGCCATTACTTCTGAAACTAGAAGTTTCTTTTGATCATCTTGTTGATATCGCTCTTCGACTTGAAGAGGTCGATAAAAAAAAGTGATGTTGAAGTTGTGGGTGTTAAACAGAACTTAAACAATAACATGAAGAGGCCTATTATGTTCAAAGGCCCCAATCCCAACAAGAAATGGAAGCAAGAAACTACGGTAGTAAAGACTCCTACCTCTAGTCATGGACAATGCTACAATTGTGGTTCAATGGACCACTATGCAAATGAGTGTCCGAAACCTCTTTATTGTCGCTATTGCGAAAATTCGGGTTGCCATATATCTGCATGTCCCGTACTTCAAAGTAGGAAGGAGGGAAAGATGAATGTTGTGCAAGCCCCTAGTAACACTTCTCGTGGTTAAGGTATTTCTCATTCTATCCCTGATGGCATTATTATGTTTCATGATCAACCTATTCGAGTTCTTTTTGACATGGGTGCATCCCACTCTTTTATATCAAAAGAACTTGTTGATACCTTTTCTTTAAATGTTATGGTCTTGGTGACTACTTTGAGAAATGCGAATCAGGTTGGTGGATCTGCAACACTCAGTTTACTTTATAAAGATATCTAGAAAATTTTATATGATTATGCGTTCCGGGCTAATTTGCATGTTATGCGTTACTTAGGCTTCGAAATTGATTTTTGGGAAAGGATTGGCTTAATCATTGTGAAGCCATATCCTATGTCCTGAAAGGACTATCCATCTTCGACGTTCTTAATCTGTTAAGCAGGTTTTTAATTTTTCTTAATGATTTTGATTCCAATTCGGTGTCATCTTTTTATTCTTTAAACCCACATGATGAGGGAAATGTTATTTCTCTCATTCAAGTAGTTTGTGAATTTTTCGATGTTTTTGAGCTTGTCTTAGGATTATCACCTAAGCAATCTATTAAGTGGTGCTAAGGTCTTTTCAGTTCGACTTTGCCACCAGTTTTCATTAGCTATGAGTTGCAGACAATAGCGTTCTACTAACCGCATTATGCACTCATTATGATTCTTATGAATGGCTTGTTATGCCATTTGGTTTGACGAACCCTCCAGCTTATTTCATCCATCTTATGAATCGAGTATTCTGCGAGTTTCTCGATGACTCCATCCTTGTATTCATTGATTATGGGTGAAAACAGAAATTTAAAATTGCAAATCTTTCTAATAAGATATATTTATAAGTATAATTGGATTTTTTTCTTAAAATGAATAGAGAATATTCGTAAAAATTTAAGAGATATTTTTATCATATAGAAGATGATTTTGTGTTATATTGCCCATTGAGTGCTTTACGAATTCTGGTCGATGCGCTTGATCAACGTTATCAATGAGAATCTCTTAAATGCTATGATAAGATAGTCTGACACAGTAAATTGACTTATAATAAGTTAAATTCTCTAAAAAGATGGTTACATAAAGTTAAATATAATTTCGAATGTTTTAAGCTTTTCGGGAAAGAGGATCGTTTAAAAGAACTCCTTTCCGATGCTCCTATTCTTATGATTCCCGAAGGGAACTAAGACTTCACTATTTTTACCCATGCTAGTCATATTGGTTTGGGTGTCGTTCTCATGCAAAAAAAGGGAATGCGTTATTGCTTATACTTCTACATAATTAAAGCCTACCGAGACTGGATATGCAACTCATGATCTAGTGCTCGCGGCCATTGTTTTCGCTCTTAGAATTTTGGTGTTCATTCGTATTTCACCTATGAGGGGTGTTATGCGTTTCAGTCGATCGGAAAAATTTGCACCTCGATACATTGGCCCATTTCCCATCACTGAACGCATTGGTTCTGTGGCTTACCGCCTTTTATTACCGGCTCGATTTTCTGCTGTTCATGACATTTTCCACGTCTCTGAACTATAGAAATACCTTAGGGATTCTACTTCTATTCTTGAGCCCGATGTTATTGAAGGAATTGAAGTTTCGCCTAATTTGACTTATGAGAAACATCCTATTCGTATCATTGCTACGGAGGTTAAACGTCTTTGTAATAAAGATGTCCCACTTGTGAAAGTTCATTGGTCCTCAAATTCTAAGGATTGTTCTTGGAATCCAAATAATTCATCGAGAGAACACATACGAATTTACTCTCTCGAGCTCTTTGAGGTGAACTTCACATTTCAAAATTTCGTCTTTTGTGTCGATATGCATTTACGGTTGTTACTCTTTATTTTCTTCTTAAGTATTGCGAGGATGGAATTTCTTCAAGGAGTGGAGTCTATAACAACCTGCATATTTTACGATTGTATATTTAAATGTTTTATTTAAATATAGCATCTTTAGTTGGATTAAAGTCCGAAATGCTACTTTTTATAAACTATCGATTTAAGCTCGAGACCACTTCCATTGAGTCCAAAACGGCGTATGTGACCTTTTTGAGTATAATCATTGATATGTTTGGAGTTGACTAGAATTTTGGTATTTTTATTTAGGGGCTTTGGGTTGGGTTTCAGCCCATAATCCAACAAGAGAATCCAACTCCTGTACCTTATAACTCCCACTCCACTCCTCTTCATTCATTCATAACATTTTCTAACACTCTCAAGCCCTGGAAAGAATGGTGGGAAGAGAAAATTAAAATTCCTAAGCCCTGGTTTCTATTAGGAATTCAAATTCAAGTTATAAATCAAAGAGAAGCTTAGATAAAAATCCTTTTCATCTTCTCCATCTCAATCTCTCTTCAATTTTCAGAAATTTCTATAACCTAACTGAGAAAATTCATTTCATTTGATTATAGATTGAAGATTCTAGAGGTGTCGCTGAAGAGAAATCAATCTTTGCTTGTTTTAGAGCTTCTCATTTCTATATTTGGGTTTAAAGATGAGTTCTTGAACTCACATCTATGTCTATACATTTTATTGTTGTTAGATATGAATTCCTAATATCTATTTCATGTTCCATTGCTTTGATTTGGTGAATTTTTCAATTTTGGTGTTTTGAGTCAAAATCTTTAAAGCTTGGATGTTTGGCCATGTTTTTGGTGGTGTATCAAAGAGCCTATAGTGCTGGGTTGTCGATTGGCATAAATCCCTAGCATCCATCGCTCGTTCGATCACATTTTTGTTTGTATTTGCCATTTTTGGGCAAGGTTGATTTTTTTGCCTAGAAGAAAAATTCTGATGTTTGGACAAAATCCAGACGTCTGGAATGAAATTCAGACATTTGGTTGAAAAATCCAGAAGTTTGAAAGGGTTCTGGAAATAAATAAAAAACAGACAGGGCAAAAATCCAAATGTCTGGAACAAAAATCCAATCGTCTAGAACCAAATCCAGACGTCTGGTTGAAAAATCAAGATGACTGAAATGGTTTTGGAATTAAAAAGAGAAAGGAGAAAAACATATATTTTTCCAGAACCTAGGGCCAGACGTTTGGAAATACCTACCAGAGTCTAGAACTGTCAATTTTGCCTATTTTGGCTGTCTTTGAGTGGATTTCCAACTTTTATCGATTTTGGTTGGTCCGATTGGTTGTTGTCCTTTATTATTGACTTTGATAACCTCTTTTCTGGATTTTTGAGAATGTCCAATTTTTAATTCACGTCGTCTAATGTAAATTTTTGGTGATCGATTTTTTTACAATCTTCTTTTGGGATTTGTCACTTTAAAATACAAAGCTTTATATACTAATATAAATATCCAAACTCTTTCACAAAATGATTTTAATGTTAATTTTAATACAAAGCTTGTTTTTATACCCATTTTTCAATTTATTCGTATATACAAACCTTTACCTCATTCGTATGAGAAATATAATTAAACGGCTTAGAAAAACAAGTAGTATGAAACATTTGCATTTACTTAGTCGGTTAATTCTTGGACTAGTTCGATTGAAATCTTGTGACAATTTTCGAGTGGAAATCTACAATTTATTCGTAAATATTTAAGTTAAGGCAGTGGTTATGGGACATGAAGCTAAATTCATCTATCTACTAGCTTAGTGTAATTTACACTTATCGATCAATGATGATCATTTTATGGTTTAGATTAGCGACATGCAATGTCTCTTTGTTTGCGTGTGGGACTGTACCCCGTTCTATAGAGTTTCGGCTCATTTTTATGGGCTAGCGACCCATGGTCTTTGGACAATTCGTGGAGCAATTGGCTCAACGAGTCTATGCATAGGCGTATCTTTCTAGGTGCGTCGACGTTTGGCTCAATAAGTATGTGCACGAGGCGTATCTTTTTAGGTGCGTCGATGTTTGACTACGCATGGAGCGTATCTTTTTAGGTGCGTCGATGTTCGACTGTACATGGGGTGTATCTTTTAGGTGCGTCAATGTTCGGTTTATGGGATAGCGTCTCGTTTGTGATACACGTGTTGATGAGTTTTCAAGCTCCCGTTTGTGACTGGCCTCCACCTTTGTGTTTTCTGGATTTCTAACTGATGATTTCTACAATTTGTGTTTCACCAATTTTTGCGATTTACATTGATAAGTTTTATCAATATTTATGGTTTGGTGATTATATTAAAGAATATGACATTCTTTTTTATGTTTAAGAAGATTCGAGATATTGTATGATTTTAGTTGTTATTAAATTTACACTTGTCACAGTATGGCATTATTGTTATCATATCTCTTATCCTATCTCATTTTTATGATATTTATAGCTAGACTGATCCGTTTATTATTTTGTTCTTAAATAATACTTGGGTCGGACTGAGATATTTCAGGTGCTTCTACTTGACTTCTTATTAGGATCTGTCATCTGACTTTTGGCTAAATACTTAGCTTAGTAGTTTTTGTTTTATATATTCGAGATAAGGACTCCTTGATGTATTCATATTCTTTTGCCTAGCACTTGTACCTATTCTTTTGTGATGTAGTGGATCTCATATGACCACTACTTTGATGTACACTTTTATATGTTGTATTCATATCTGTTTCTGCCTTAGAGATATGAATATCTGTGATTGATTTTGCGTTATTCTTATTTTATATTTGTTTCCGAAGACCTCATAGCCACTGTGTAGTAGCTTTGAGTTTGTATTGATATATCAGATTTCCTCTTGAAACTAAATGCATGTAATACTATCTGGCATATCGATGCCCGTACAAAGCAATTACGTAGATGGTCGCTCCTCAACAACCTTATTCTTCGTGCTAGTTGACGGCATTACTCCGTAGTGTCCTTGGCTAGTGTGATGCCCCACCTCTATACCCACGCTTGCCAAGAACATTACGGTGAATGCTGTCGACTAGCACGGAGAATAAGGCTGTTGAGGAGCGACCATCCGTGTAATTGCTTTGTGCGAGCATCGATATGTCAGATAGTATAACATGCAATACTTTATCAAGAGGAAATCCGACATACCGACACAAACTCAAAGCTACTACACAGTGGCTATAATATCTTCAGAAACAAATACAGAAATAAACATAACATAAATCAGTCACAGATAATTCATATCACAAAGGCGGAAGAAGATATGAATATATAATTAACACATGGAAGTGTATATCAGAGTAGTGGTCAAAAAGATCCACAATAATACAAAAGAATAGCAACACGTGCTATACAAAAGAATACAACTATGAGTCTATGCCTCAAGTGTATACAACAAAATAAACTACTAATCTAAGTAGTTTGCCAAAAGTCAGAGTAATGAATCTCTGGGGAGAAGTCAAGCAGAAGCACCTGTAACATCTCGGTCTGACCCGAGTATTATTTGATAAGAAAATAATAAACGGATCAGTCTAACTATAAATATCAGATGAAACGATATAGAATAAGAGATATGACTAAACACATAATAATCACAATGCCAAGCTGTGATATATATAAGCAGTTGAAAATCATCAAGGGATTATTCAATGTCACAAAATCTACACAAGAATCACAGAAACGCCATACTCCTAATTTAGTTCACCAAACCATAAATATTGACGATAATATCAATGTCAATCACAAAAGTCAATGACACACAAATTCCAGAATTCAACACACGAAATCCAGAAATCACAAAAGTCAATGACGCACAAATTCACCAATGCACAAATATCGATAAAGCTTATCAATGGAAATCATGAAAATTGGTGAAGCACAAATTCTAGAAATCATCTCAAGAAATCCAGAAATCACAAAGGGGGAAAAGGCCTATCACAAACGGGAGCATAAAGCTCACCAACACGTGTATCACAAACGGAATGCTAATTCCATGGTTGCTAACCATCACAAATTGAGCCGAAGCTCCACAAACGGCCCGAAGACCATGGGTTGCTACCCCACCAATTTGAGTCGAAACTCCACAAAACGGGGTTTAGTCTCCCTCGCAGACAAAGAGACATCACACATTGCTAGTCTAAATCACAAAGATGATCGTCATGATCAACGAGAAGTGTCAATTACAGTAAGCTAGTAAATATATGAGCTTAGCTTCATGTCCCATAACCACTAGCTTAACTTAAATATTTACGAACAAATTGTAGATCTCCACTAGAAAATTATCACAAGAGATTCAATCGAACAAGTCCAAGAATTAACCGACAAAGTCAATGCAAGCGTTTCATACCACTCGTTTTACTAAGTCATTTAATTAGATTTCTCATACGAGTGAGGTAAAGGTTTGTATATACTAATATATTGGAAATCGGTTTAAGAAACGAGCTTTGTACTAAAATAGAGTTGAAATCATTTGAAGAAAGAGTTTTAATATTTACTACTAGTATAGAAACCTTTATATTTTTAAAGTGACAAATCACGAAGAAGATTGTAGGAACAATCAATCACTAAAATTCACATACGAAGATGTGAATAAAAATCCAACGAAATCGATAAAGAATCCATCAAAATGGATATTCAAAAATCCCTAAAAAGGATTCATCAAAGTCATAACAAATGATAACAACACATAGGAAACAACACGAATCGATTAAAGTTGGAAATTCAAATAACTAGGCGAAATAGGCAAAAATGCACCAGGTCGGTCGGCCGGCTACAGAGCTCGGTCGACCGTACCCAAAAACAGAACTGCTCGGGGTAGCAGGTCGGTCGGCCGAACCCTGTAGTCGGTTGACCGGACCCTAAAACAGAAAAGTGCTTATGCACTTGGCAGTAGGTCGGTCGGCCGGCAGCAGGGCTCGGTCGACCGGACCTGTTTCCAGTCCCCTCCCAGTCCATCCAATTGAGGTCCAACCTCGACCAAATTGCATTCTCTCGAGCAACGGCACTAAGGGATTATGCCAATCAACTACCCGGCCCTATATGCTCCTCGATGCATCACCAAACACATGTTCAAACATCAAAGTTAGGATTTTAACGAATTGAACTCAAAACACCAAAAATTGGAATATTCTCCAAATCAATCCAAACCAAAAGCAAATGCACATGAATAAGTGTTAGGAATTCATACCTAACATTCGAAGATAAATATAAGCATAGATGTGAGATAAAAATATTACCTTTGAACCCAAACGATTGAAGAAGAAGCTTGAAAGCAAAGGAGAATCAACCACTCTTCAAATTCAACTCAAGAAGCTTCAATCTAATCTTAAAAGAGAAACATTTCCTAAATTAGGTTTAGGAAATTTCTGAAATCAAAGAGAGAATGAGTTGGAGAAGAAGAAGAAAGAGCTTACCAATGGGTTCACGTGAGTTTGGAGCAAGAAGAGGGATTTGCTAATGGAAACTAGGGCTTAGGATTTCCTAATTATTTTTCTCTTCCCCCATTTTTGATGAAGCTAGAATGTCTTAGGAAATTATGAAGTAATGAAGAGGAGAGGAGATTGGAACTGAGCTAGTAAGTGGGGTTATTGGGCTCAGCCCAAACCAAAGCCCTAAGCAAAAAGTAGCAAAATTCAACTTTCTCCAAACATATCGAAGCTTATACTCAAAAAGGTCGCAAACGGTATTTTAAACTCAATGGGAGTGGTCCCGAGTCCTAATTCGACCGTATGCAAAAAGTAGCATTTCGGACTAAATTCCGAGTATCGATAAAATATTTAAATAATAATAAAAAAAAAATTGACAAATATGCGGGTTGTTACAGACTCCCCTCCTTAAAGAAATTGCGTCCTCGCAATATTTAAGAAGAAGATATATAGTAACAACCACAAAAGCATATTCAACACAAAAGAAGTTTGAAATAAGAAGTTCACCTTAAAGAGCACGAGAAAGTAAGTCCGGATGTGTTCGCTCGATGAACTCTCTAGACTCCCAAGAACAATCCTTAGGATTTGAAGACCACTGAACTTTCATAAGCGGAACATCTTTATTTCGAAGACGTTTGACCTCCAAAGCAATAATTCGAAAAGGATGCTGCTCATAAGTTAAATTAGGAGAAACTTCAATTTCTTCCACAACACCAGGCTCAAGAATAGAATCGGAATCTCGAAGACACTTCCGAAGTTGAGAAACGTGAAACACGTCATGGATAGCAGAAAATTGTGCCGGTAATAAAAGGCGATAAGCCACGGAACCAATACGTTCGGTGATAGAAAATGGCCCAATATATCGAGGCGCTAATTTTCTCGATAGACTGAAACGTACAACACCCTTCATAGGTGAAACACGAATGAACACAAGATCTCCCACAGAAAATTCTAACTTCCTTCTTCGGTTATCGGCATAGGATTTTTGTCTACTCAGGGCTTCTTTCATCCTATGTCGAATAAGTTCAATCTTTTCTGTGGAATCCCGAATAAAATCTGGACCTAAAACCAGTTTCTCACCGGCCTCGAACCAACAAGAAGGAGATCGGCATGGCCTTCCATAGAGTGCCTCGAAAGGTGCCATACCAATACTAGATTGGAAGCTATTATTATAGGAAAATTCAACAAGAGAAATATGATCTTCCCAACTTCCACCAAAATCGAGAACACATGCACGAAGAAGATCTTCAAGAGTTTGATTCACACGCTCGGTTTGTCCATCGGACTGATGATGATAAGCGGTGCTAAAATTAAGCTTCGTTCCCAAAGCTTTTTGAAGACTCTTCCAAAATCCACTAGTAAACAATGGATCACGGTCGCTAACAATAGAAGTAGGAACTCCATGCAATTTAACAATCTCCTTGATAAAGAGCTTGGCCAAAAGAGGAACGGTTCGGTTAGACCGAACAGGAATAAAATGGGCAGATTTAGTAAGCCTATCAACAATCACCCATAAGCTATCATGACCCGAACGAGAACGGGGAAGGCCATCTATAAAATCCATGGAAATTTGGTCCCACTTCCAAATTGGAATTTCTAAAGGTTCCAATAACCCACCGGGCCTTTGATGTTCGGCCTTAACGAGTTGGCAAGTCATGCAACGCTTAACGAAGTTAGCGATGTCAAGTTTCATTCCCTCCCAATAATAAAGTCGCTTCATATCCGCGTACATTTTGCTACTACCGGGATGAATGGTGAATTTGGAACGATGAGAATCTTCTAAAATATCTTTACGAAGATCACCAATATTTGGCACGATAAGTCTACCAAATTTCCAAATGCCGCCACGAGAATCAATATCAAAGTCTTTCAAACCTTCAATACCAATTTTATCCTTAACATTTTGGCCAAGACGAGCCAATTCGGGATCTAGCCTTTGAGCTTCAAGAATGCGGTCAAAAAGAGAAGGATGAGCCTCAAGGCTACATAAAACAAGAGATGAACATAAATCGGAAACACGGTCTCGAATTTCGCAAGTGGATAAAATCTCGAGATCGTTCCATTCGGATATCATCATAGAAACAACAGCTTGTTGTTTACGGCTAAGGGCATCGGCGACACGATTACCCTTACCGGGAGTATAAAGAATATCAAGATCATATGGTGCAAGAAATTCGAGCCAACGCTGTTGACGCAAATTAAGTTCCTTTTGAGAGAATAAATACTTCAAGGATTTATGATCGGTATAAAGAACAAATTTCTCTCCTAAAAGATAATGACGCCAAATCCGAAGAGCAAAAACAATAGCCGCGAGCTCTAAATCATGAGTGGCATATCTAGTCTTAGCAGGCTTCAATTGCCTGGAAGCATAAGCAATAACACGTTCTCTTTGCATAAGAAGGGCACCCAAACCAACGCGACTAGCATCGGTATAAACAACGAAATCTTGATTCCCCTCGGGAATAACAAGAATAGGAGCATCTGAAAGGAGTTCTTTTAGTTTCTGAAAAGAAGTTTCACATTTGTCTGACCAAATGTATTTAATACCTTTCTTCGTTAAGCTAGTGAGAGGCATGGCAATCTTAGAGAAGTCTTTAATAAAACGACGGTAATAGCCCGCCAATCCGAGAAAACTACGAATCTCTGTCACATTCTCCGATCTCTTCCAATCTTGAATCGCTTCAATCTTTGAAGGATCTACTGAAATTCCGGATTCGGATATAATATGACCGAGAAACTTCACACTAGATTGCCAAAAATGGCATTTTGAAAGTTTTTCATTCAATTGATTACTCCTAAGAGTTTCCAACATAATCCGAAGATGTTTTTCATGCTCCTCCTCGGTTTTAGAATACACAAGAATATCATCAATAAAGATGAGAACAAACCGGTCGAGAAAATCTTTGAAAACTCGATTCATAAGGTCAACGAAATAAGCCGGAGCATTCGTTAGACCAAATGGCATAACAAGCCATTCATAAGATCCATAACGAGTACGGAACGATGTCGAAGGAATGCTATCCTCTGCAATACGAAGCTGATGAAATCCAGTAGCTAAGTCTAATTGTGAAAAGACTCTAGCACCACAAAGCTGATCGAATAGATCATCAATCCGAGGTAAAGGATATTTATTTTTGATAGTAAGATCATTAAGCTTGCGGTAATCAACGCAAAGCCTAAGTGTACCATCGGATTTCTTCACAAAAATAGCTGAAGCTCCCCAAGGCGAGGAACTAGAGCGAATAAATTGCTTCGTTTCCAAATCGGATAATTGTTTACGCATCTCTTCGTTTTCTTTATTGGACATACGATACGGAGGACGAGTGATAGGTTGAGCTACAGGAATAAGATTAATTCTGAACTCAATTGGTCGCTTAGGTGGTAATCCTAAAACGGGCTCGAATATGTCGGAAAATTCACGAACGACGTGAATAAGAGAAATAATATCACCCTCATCATCATCATCGTCATCACGAGGATTTAAAGAATATAAAGATGCAACCAAGCTGGAATCCGAATCTTTAAGATTAATAGAAATCTGCTTAACAGATTGAGGATGTCGAAGATGAATAGTCCGCACATGACATAGGATATGAGCTTCATAACAGTTAAGCCAATTCATTCCCAAAATCATTCCAAAGCCTAAATAACGCATGACATGCAAATCGGCTCGGAAAGAAAAATCACACAAAATAATCTCGACATCTTTACACAATAAACTGATTCTCGCGGATCCACCAACCAGATTCGCAATTCTCAAAGAAGTCATTAAACACAAAACATCCAAAGAAAAAGTATCAACAAGTTCTTTTGATATAAAAGAATGGGATGCACCCGTATCAAAAAGAACTCGAATAGGATGATCACGAAATAAAATAATTCCATCCAGAATAGAATGAGAAATACCTTGGCCACGAGATGTGTTGCTAGGGGCTTGAGCAACATTAAGCTTTCCCTCCTTCCTGCCCTGAAGCTTGGGGCATGAAGATATAACATGACCGGGAACCTTGCAGTAGCGACAAGAGAGAGACTTTGGGCACTTGTTCGCATAATGGTCCTTTGAACCACAATTATAACATTCCCCACGACCAAAGGAAGAAGTCTTTGCCACAGGGGTTGCTTGCTTCCCTTTCTTATTGGGATAAGGGCCTTTGAATTTGTTTGGCCTTTTCTTGTTGTTGAAGTTTGGTTTGGAACCCACCACTTCAACATCATTCTCCCTATCCGCCTCTTCAAGGCGAAGAGCGATATCAATGAGTTGGTCGAGAGAAACTTCTAACTTTAGAAGTAATGGCTTCTTGAGATTTCTGTTTAAGCCATAGACGAACCTCTGGTTCTTCTTTAAAGGGGTGTTGATGTATTCAACCCCATATTTGGTAAGCGACTCGAAGGAGGCGACGTAATCAGTCACGGAGGACTCACCTTGAACAAGGTCTATAAATCGTCGAGCCAATGTCACTTTCTCTGCTTCTGGTACAAATTTCAACTCGAAGCGTTCCCGGAATTGCTCCCAGGTGAGATCCGCTTCATTAATCTCAGAAATAAGAAGCTCGTACCAGTACAATGCTCTTTCTCGGAGCATACTAGAGGCCACCTGAACTCGGTGAAGGTCAATAAGATTCATGCGAGAAAAGATTCGATCGCATGACCTTAGCCAAGCCTGTACTTCAATAATAGTTTCGGAACCTTTGAATGGCTCCCCACCCAAATTAGTGTAATCGCTGCACAAGCGTGCAAATCCCGACTTTGGGTAAGTAGGTTCCGGGTTAGCTCCAGCTGCTTGAGCATTCGTCACTAAATCAAGAAGCCGTTGAGCAGTCATAAAAACTCCATCTTGGGGTGGAACACTAGATGGTCCAGCTCTGGGACGGCCTGGTCTAGACATTTCTCTTCCTTTAGAAAGAAAGAAGAACAAGAAGAAGATTATTCACTAATGAATATCAAGCAACCTTGATAGATAAAACAAGGAATCATGAAAGAAAATAGGATGAATCGGTACGAAGACTCGAATAAAATCCTAAAGCACGACTCCTAAGAAAGACTTAGGACGATGATCCTTGTTATAATATTCCATATTGTTCCGAAGTTTGGCTCTGATACCAAGCTGTGACGCCCCACCTCTATACCCACGCTAGCCAAGAACATTACGGTGAATGCTGTCGACTAGCACGGAGAATAAGGCTGTTGAAGAGCGACCATCCGTGTAATTGCTTTGTGCGAGCATCGATATGTCAGATAGCATAACATGCAATACTTTATCAAGAGGAAATCCGACATACCGACACAAAATCAAAGCTACTACACAGTGGCTATAATATCTTCAGAAACAAATACAGAAATAAACATAACATAAATCAGTCACAGATAATTCATATCACAAAGGCGGAAGAAGATATGAATATATAATTAACACATGAAAGTGTATATCAGAGTAGTGGTCAAAAAAATCCACAATAATACAAAAGAATAGCAACACGTGCTATACAAAAGAATACAACCATGAGTCTATATCTCAAGTGTATACAACAAAATAAACTACTAATCTAAGTAGTTTGCCAAAAGTCAGAGTAATGAATCCCTGGGGAGAAGTCAAGCAGAAGCACCTGTAACATCTCGGTCTGACCCGAGTATTATTTGATAAGAAAATAATAAACGGATCAGTCTAACTATAAATATCAGATGAAACGATATAGAATAAGAGATATGACTAAACACATAATAATCACAATGCCAAGCTGTGATATATATAAGCAGTTGAAAATCATCAAGGGATTATTCAATGTCACAAAATCTACACAAGAATCACAGAAAAGCCATACTCCTAATTTAGTTCACCAAACCATAAATATTGACGATAATATCAATGTCAATCACAAAAGTCAATGACACACAAATTCCAGAATTCAACACACGAAATCCAGAAATCACAAAAGTCAATGACGCACAAATTCACCAATGCACAAATATCGATAAAGCTTATCAATGGAAATCATGAAAATTGGTGAAGCACAAATTCTAGAAATCATCTCAAGAAATCTAGAAATCACAAAGGGGGAAAAGGCCTATCACAAACGGGAGCATAAAGCTCACCGACACGTGTATCACAAACGGAATGCTAATTCCATGGTTGCTAACCATCACAAATTGAGCCGAAGCTCCACAAACGGCCCGAAGACCATGGGTTGCTACCCCACCAATTTGAGTCGAAACTCCACAAAACGGGGTTTAGTCTCCCTCGCAGACAAAGAGACATCGCACATTGCTAGTCTAAATCACAAAGATGATCGTCATGATCAACGAGAAGTGTCAATTACAGTAAGCTAGTAAATATATGAGCTTAGCGTCATGTCCCATAACCACTAGCTTAACTTAAATATTTACGAACAAATTGTAGATCTCCACTAGAAAATTGTCACAAGAGATTCAATCGAACAAGTCCAAGAATTAACCGACGAAGTAAACGTAAGCGTTTCATACCACTCGTTTTACTAAGTCGTTTAATTAGATTTCTCATACGAGTGAGGTAAAGGTTTGTATATACTAATAGATTAGAAATCGGTTTAAGAAACGAGCTTTGTACTAAAATAGAGTTGAAATCATTTGAAGAAAGAGTTTTGATATTTACTACTAGTATAGAAACCTTTATATTTTTAAAGTGACAAATCACGAAGAAGATTGTAGGAACAATCAATCACTAAAATTCACATACGAAGATGTGAATAAAAATCCAACGAAACCGATAAAGAATCCATCAAAATGGATATTCAAAAATCCCTAAAAAGGAGTCATCAAAGTCATAACAAATGATAACAACACATAGGAAACAACACGAATCGATTAAAGTTGGAAATTCAAACAACTAGGCGAAATAGGCAAAAATGCACCAGGTCGGTCGGCCGGCTACAGAGCTCGGTCGACCGGACCCAAAACAGAAATGCTCGGGGTAGCAGGTCGGTCGGCTGAACCCTATAGTCGGTCGACCGGACCCTAAAACAGAAAAGTGCTTATGCACTTGGCAGCAGGTCGGTCGGCCGACAGCAGGGCTCGGTCGACCGGACCTGTTGCCAGTCCCCTCCCAGTCCATCCAATTGAGGTCCAACCTCGACCAAATTGCATTCTCTCGAGCAACGGCACTAAGGGATTATGCCGATCAACTATCTGGCCCTATATGCTCCTCGATGCATCACCAAACACATGTTCAAACATCAAAGTTAGGATTTTTAACGAATTGAACTCAAAACACCAAAAATTGGAATATTCTCCAAATCAATCCAAACCAAAAGCAAATGCACGCGAATAAGTGTTAGGAATTCATACCCAACATTCGAAGATAAATATAAGCATAGATGTGAGATAAAAATCTCACCTTTGAACCCAAACGATTGAAGAAGAAGCTTGAAAGCAAAGGAGAATCAACCACTCTTCAAATTCAACTCAAGAAGCTTCAATCTAAGCTTAAAAGAGAAACATATCCTAAATTAGGTTTAGGAAATTTCTGAAATCAAAGAGAGAATGAGTTGGAGAAGAAGAAGAAAGAGCTTACTAATGGGTTCACGTGAGTTTGGAGCAAGAAGAGGGATTTGCTAATGGAAACTAGGGCTTAGGATTTCCTAATTCTTTTTCTCTTCCCCCATTTTTGATGAAGCTAGAATGTCTTAGAAAATTATGAAGTAATGAAGAGGAGAGGAGATTGGAACTGAGCTAGTAAGTGGGGTTATTGGGCTCAGCCCAAACCAAAGCCCTAAGCAAAAAGTAGCAAAATTCAACTTTCTCCAAACATATCGAAGCTTATACTCAAAAAGGTCGCAAACGGTATTTTAAACTCAATGGGAGTGGTCCCGAGTGCTAATTAGACCGTATGCAAAAAGTAGCTTTTCGGACTAAATTTCGAGTATCGATAAGATATTTAAATATAAAAATCGACAAATATGCGGGTTGTTACAGCTAGTGTGAGTATAGAGGTGGGGCATCACAGTGCTGTAGGATTGTGTGGAATTTAAATACTTATAATCTAGTGCGGAAAATAATTGTAATATAAAAATAGAAGTAAAGTAAAACGACACTAGAAATTTTTATACTGGTTCAAACGCCGTTCTACTTCTAGTCTTAAACTCTTTCTAGAATTTAAACTAGTAGCCCTCACTTAACCTGGAGGAATAGGTTTACATCGCCCTGAGCAACCGAATAGGGCTTGACCGCCTATGCAACCAAACAGGACTTGATCGTCTAAGCAACAGAATAGGACTTGACCGCTTGAGCAACCGAATGGGACTTGATTACGAAGTAGATTGCATTGACCTTGTGTGTTTTAATAACATGGATTTGTCACTTGTAGTACAACTTTCCTATAATCTTTTCCTCAAGAATGATGTGTATGATTGTGTGTATATGAAAAATGGGAAGTTTAGGATTGGTTGTAAAATATGGAAGTGTAATCATAAGCAATGAATGTATGAAATTAAGTAAGCAATAGATTCAAAGAATATTATTCAAGTTAGATCAAGAGAGAAGTAAATTAAGTGATTTGATCATTGAAACACAAGCATATATATAGTAGATAAGGAGCTACAACTGCTGGTAAAGAGATCTCTAGAATAGCAATACCTGCAACTCTTCGCGAAGGAGAAGGCTATTCAAAGAAGGAGATACCTTTTCAAAACATGATAGTTACACGGTTTTCAATCGATTGACTAGGTGGCTTCAGTCGACTGAATTTAAAAGGTGCAAATGCATTTGAAAATGCACAAATTCAGTTGAATGAATGATGTCGTCAGTCGACTAGTCCATTTAAATTTTTAAAAAATTATATACAAGTTCAGTCGACTGAGGGTATCAGTTCAGTCGATTAAACTGTGTCTTTTCTGAAGCCTGAGTGCAAGTGAGTTCAAAAATGGCAATATTCAAATCGAATGCAATGCATGTGAATATATGAGAGAGTGATGATTCTTGAGGAAAGATTTTGACAAAGCAAATAGACTTGACTCTAATTTATATAGTACTAGACTCTAGATTAAATACATAGTATATATGAACATACATCGAGTCGTTGAGTTCAGTCTTCGTATTGTCATAGATTCATGAGTCATTACGTTGCTTGAAATTCTTGTCAGCAATTAAAACTTAAGATCCAACGACTTCCCCCTTTTTGATGATGACAACTATGTAAGTTTGCAAATTTATAAAAGAGATTTATTTACTCCCACTGAATGAATATTCCCCCTTTCAAACAATTTCTCCCTCTTTGTCATCGACAAAATGGAAAAAATAGCTAATAAGAGAAAAATAGTCATACAAGCATGGTAATCAACATAGGGAAACAAATATACTTAGTATCATAGATAGAAAAAAAAAAACATGAACATGAACACGAACATTGTTACTTAACAACATAATAAACATATAGGAAAATATCTTGAAAAAATACCATAAGATATGCAAAGTAAAAAAAAAGTTCCTCACTATCTGAAGCTTTTTCTTCCCCTTCTTCTGCTTCGAAGGTCATTCATGCAAAAGGTGCGGGGTTTTCGACAATACTGGTGGAGGTAGAGCCTGTACATGATATTTTCTCCCAAATTTTATTTAAGAAACCTTTTATGGAATTAAGACTTCTTATTTTTTTTGATGACATTCTTATCGATGGTAGCCAAACGTCGTCCAAGCTTACTTTGATTGCGGGAGAGCGTAACAAGTGATTTCTAAGAGTAATGTCGCTATAGAGCTCATAAATCTCATCATCGTCTTCTTCTTCTTGTTGGGAAGGTTGAGATGGTGAAGACGCGACGTTTGTATCCCATGGTTGGGGAATCCCTTATTCGCGATTTGCGACCCGTTGTTGGAAGCTTATTATTTGTTGAGATTCCATGCGTTTTGGAAGACCCATTAGACTTAGAGTCTTTGAGTTAAGCTCGCCAATGGTCGTGTAATCCGCATCTCGTAAAGGAATTCCGAAGTTTTGAAGAATATGCATGATGTAAGCTCCGTAATGGATGGTTTTGTAGTTCTTTTGTGGTTAACAGTAAGAAACTCTTCCAAAATGATATTTTCCAAATTTACTCTTTGGGATGAGTAAATGGCATAGAGGGCTTGGAAATCCCTCTTGTAGACTTTCTCGTTGCTACCGGTACAAGGTTGAAGTGATCGAATGAGAGCTCGGTGAAGAGTATGTGCCTTTGGACGTAAGGCACCGGATTTCAAGATTGTCAAATCATCCAATAGAAAACGGTGAGAAACTTCATCTCGGTTATACATGTCTACTTCGACATTATCGAAAGCCAATCCTTTGGATGGACATCGCAATATGTGGCTAGGTTGTTGTAGAGGGGATAAATTTTTACTTCGCAAACCAAAGTCCAAATACAATCATCCTTATTGCACCGATCTTGTGGTCTAAATTCATGTTGGCGGATGAAAACTTAATCAAGAGAGGATAAAATTTGCATTATTTGAGTCATACCCAATAAGGTGGTCGAAGTAGACATGTATAACCAAGACGAAGTTTTTCACCGGTATTGTCAAAAACCCCGCCCCTTTTACACGGTCAAACTCCGAAAAAGAAGAGGAAGAAGAAGCTTCAGATGGACATTCAAGATTTGAAGCTAGTGGTTTATTGGTATTGTCTCTCCTGTTATTTTCGAATTTCTTGTTCTTTCTAAATTTCAAAAACTTTTGGAAATTCTTTACTATAAATGCCATGTCATCTTCGTCTGTGTCCGAGTCTTCTTGTTTAGCCTGAAAAGCTATATTATTTCTATCTTAGGCTTGACCTCGTTTTGCCTACAAATTAACTTCGTACGACATGAGATTTTTTAATAACTCTTCAGGTTTGATGGTAGAAATATCATTAGCTTCTTTAATAGCTTAGACTTTTCTCTCACATTCATCCATTAAAGAGTTTAGAATTTTCGAGACAATATCAAAATCAGAATATTTTTCTCCTAGTGCTAATAATGAATGATATATGTCTTGGAATCTAGAATACATGTCATATATAGTTTCATCACGTTTCATTCTGAAATTTTGGAACTAATTTTTAAGCATAGAAATCTTGCTTTGTTTTATTATGTTTGTTCCTTCATGTGTAATTTTAAGAGTTTGCCAGATTTCATAAGTAATTTTACACATACTAACTCTATTAAATTCATTCTTATCTAAATGACAAAATAACATACTCATGGCTTTTACATTTGAAGTAGCATCTTTTTTTCTGTTTGACCATTCTGCATATGGTGTGGTAGGTATAGTGTATTCATTCTAAGTGATATTCCACGTATCATATCCATTTGCTTGCATATAAATACTCATTCGAGTTGACCAATAGTTGTAATTCAAACCGTTAAATAATGGTGGTCGTGCAGTGGATTGACCTTCAACAAAACTTATGTTAGTGTTATTTTTCATATTAACTGAAAACCAAATAACTGCGTTGTGGTTAAATGATACCCTGCTCCGATATCAAGTGAAAATGAACAAGGATCGTAATGTGGAATATTATCTATGTTATCTATTAGTGCTTAATATTAAAATAACATTAAATAGTAAAGTAAATGACACTAGGGATTTTCATACTGGTTCGAACTTCCCATTCTACGTCCAGCCCCAAACTCCTTCTGGAATTTAACCACCAATCCTCTCTTAACCCAGAGGAACATGTATTACACTGCCTGAACAACCGAACAGGACTTCAAGTAAGAGAATAAGACTTCAACCGCCTAAGAAACCGAAAATACTTCTAATACAAATAGTAAAAATTGCTTCTGACTGAGTATGCTTTTGAATAGCACTGATAAGTCAATAATGTACACCCTTCCTATAATCTTCTCCTTTGTGGTATGTAGTGTAATTTGTGAAGATATGAAGTTAATTTAATTACAAATGAAATTTCTCTTGAATGTGCAGGTGATAAGAACAAGAGTTTGAATGCAAAGAGTTTATACAATAAGAATATGAGATAGAATCAGAAAATTAGGTGATTAAAAAAATGAATTTGAAGGCTATATATAATGTCTAAGTTTTGCTGCTTATTGTGAAAAGTAACGATCGAAAGATACGAAAACAACTCTTGAACTAAGGGTTTTTCTATTCGATGAAGTGATGTGTCTTTTAATAAATATAGCTGTTATGCAATTTCAATTGATTGAGCAAAAGAATCCAGCCAGCTGAAATATTAAAAATTCGAATCAAAGAGGAATTAGTTCAAAAAACATGCTATTCAACCGACTGAAATGGATACTTCAATCAGATGAATATTCATACCAGAATGTGCATGCGCACGGATATTCAGTCGACTTAACCTATTTCAGTCAGCTAAATATCATGTTTTCTGCCATATTGAAGTGTTTTCAAAAATTCTTTCGTGTGTAAACTTGTGTAGTAAAAATCTTGGCACGTTAAACATGATTAAAAATATTTTTAAGTACATGAGCGTGCATATATCACTTTGGAGAGATTTTAACAAAAATTAACTACAAGACCTATATCATAGACAAACCATAGACAATATTGAAGCTTCTATCCGAATTCTGGTCTGTGATCTATTGTGAAGTAGAAAAGTATATTCTCTTGCAAATATGGTTAGTTCACATAATATTTACTTATATAGTTGTCATAATCAAAACATCAAAGTACAAGGTTCTAACACATAACACTTATCATTGTAGACATAGTCTGACCCGTGTGCTATTTATAATACTCGAGCCAGTCTAAGACATTTCAGGTAGAGGGACAGTGAGATCGGTTTTGATATTGGGCATAGAGGAGACTAGGATGTGATATTTTTTATATCAGTCGTGTATTATATAATTTCATGTATATAAATTCTAGAGTTGTATATTGAACATACTATATATATTTATCTATTACATATTACCACTGCGATTCTAATTCTATGTTCTCTATTTACATGTTGTATATGTACTGTCCTATCCTAGAGGCATATGTGTTTATTGCTTTATGCAGATACTATGTACGTATAGGTGAGTTAATTATTTGATGTTTTAATACGTACCAGTGTTAGCCCAAGGGAATATTCATGTGTGTACCCCATTTGGCTTCATTCTCCATATTATCTGATAGTATTACTTTATAGTACTCTTGCATAGTATGGGTATGGAGGTGGGGTGTTACACATGATAAGGCTTAAGATGGTCAAGATCAAAACTTATGATTTTGATGACAACAGTACAATCAATTTTAATAATCACATAGCGATTAATCGAACATTAACTTAATAAAATGGATAAACTAAGAGCCCAATTCTGGATGGTTAGATAGTTAACTCGTTTGAAGGAGTTGGCATCCGAAACCAAAAAGGAATATGGCCTGAATGTCATCCAAAAACAAAAAAGGAGTAAGGCCTGTGTGGCATTTGCAACTAAAAATGTAAGAGCAAGGCCTAGTGGGTAGCTATTCGGACAGCGAAAGAGATAGGTGTAAGGTCTTAATGGAAACTAAGGGAATAGTGTAAGACATAAGGCTGGAAGGAGCAGTTTTCGCACCAAAGCAAAGTAGGAGTAAGGCTTTTCCGGCATCTAAAATATGAAAACATCGGTATAAGGCTTTTGCGGCAACCATAATACAAAACATTTATGTAAGTCCATTATGGAGTAAGGCTTATGCGGTACCTAAAGACCAGGATGGTTGCCTTGGTTGAAGTTAATTAACAACACATATGTATATATTATATAGTATATAAAGGTGTAAGGCTCGGGTGACAACTGAATGATAAAGCATGTAATGATACACATACATATACGTATATATGTATGCATATCTGGTGCAAAAATACATAAAGCCCTAGGGGTAGACAAGGGTAGAGTATTTTGGTATAATAGAATATTTTAGTTTCCTTTGGACATAAACCGATGGGTTACAGTATCAAGTAGTTCTTACAATTAGTAATGATCTTAAAATTTAAACTTCCCATACATTCCAATATTATAATTAGGAAAGTGAGGGGATAACCGATTTCGCTCTCTTATATGCTTTGGGACAATATGTTATGCACACCAGACTTTATTTCTGACCCATGTTTTTATTCTGGTTTTCCCTATAAATTCATGGGTACTCATTTGAGTAGACTGAGTTATGGGTTTAGATAGGTTGCTTTTGGGTATAGCTGAATAATGCAAGCCGAATACGAAGCAGAAGGCTTGTGTGTTACATTTACATTTATTTCCGTTGTATCCACTATCAATGTCTACATCATCATATGGGGGACATTAATAGCTATACTATGAAATATATTATAGACTCTACATGGACATGACTGTACGATGTAAAATTAATTATTAAGTTAAATCTATAGAGATGTTTTTCATTTTGTAATTTTTCTTTATGTACTTAAGAATGTATATTATAACCAATCTCATCTCTATTGTCGCAAGATAATTTCAAGGTAACCGTAGCACATTAGGGTTTCATATTTTGTTTCGGAATGAGGGATGTTACACAAAGGGTTAACAAGATAGGAAATATCCAATGCCTCATTGTTCTCGCATGGTGTTTTTACACCTGTTTATAGCCTCTAAATTTGTAGTGACATACAATTGATACTCTAATCAACAAAGTTTCATTTATGCCTTTATAATTAATCATACATTTATTAAGATGCTTAATTAGCTCTACGTTCATTCTAAGTTACATAATAACTTATTACCGAAAGCCGAGTTCCTTGCTTGAGGTATTCACTACTCTATTCAGAAATATGAGCATCCTCGCATCCATTTTCTACATAAATAATCCTCACTCGCTAGAAATCCTTGCTTCCATAACTCTTGTAAAAATTTGTCTAAACCTCATTGTTGTGCCCGTGCAGCAGATGTTTGACCGACGACAATGGGGTGGAATTGTCATGAATTAGGATGCTACCCCGACATTGGTTTACTAGGATGGATAATTAGTACATCTAGTATCTAACAATAATTATCGTATTTTAATTTTAATCATGCAATCCTCACTCATGGTAAATCCTATTGGTTAATGTTCCCATCTCAAATATCATTTATAAGCAACCAAAACATTTAACCAAAAAGTGATAAAATTACATAATCAATTTTAACATACAAGCATACAATATTCTATATGATAAGTCAAAGGAATAGTCGAAAAGATATTACCAAACGTCTCATATTGCTTGGTATTATTAATCTGTTCATTCGATATTCTCGTTATATAGAACTAATCATATAAATCGTCCATCATAACTAATAAACTTTTCTAAAAGTGTTGTTTATTATAAAAATCCTTTTTTTGAAAAAAAATATTTTCGAAACTTCGTTTCGGATTTTTCAAAATAATTTACATATATAAAATACCGGGATTTCAAGTTCTAAAATATAATTCTTTTCTTTAAAATCAATGTTTGGTTCACAACAAAATATTTAAAGGCACTTAGTTAAATTTCAATATTTATATGATCATAATAAATTCTTAAACGAATGAATCCTATTTATAAAACACCTTTCCTTTATAAGTATTATATATATATATATATATCAAATCTATTTGTCTAATTTAGTCCAATCCATTGAATAGTTAACTATACATAAATATTCTCTTTTTGAAATAATCTTTTCAAATCTTTTTCAAACTACAGAAATAATTAATTTAACTCTTTTTGTAAATCTATAATTTCTTTTTGTAAATCTCTATCACATTCCCAAAACCTTTAATTTAACCCACATAATTAATTAGCAAAGAATTACCATTTAAACCTTTTTAATTAATTAAAGAATGAAACATTTAAAGGAGTGCATAAAACATAAAGGTCCTTGTTGCAAAAAAAGGATATTTAGATTATTCTCCCTTATATTAATTAAATTATTTTCTTAACTTCATACATGAATTAAGAGGCATACTCCATAAGTAATCTTTCAAAATCACTATTGTTACTTCCAAATATACATTAAAACCTTATGTAAATCAATGATAAAATCGATAACTTACTTTTAAACCACCCACTTAAAAGCAACCATTAAAATCCTTTTATTTCTTCCCATGCCAAAAGATTTCTTTTACAAGTACTTCTTCACTTCAAATAAATATATTTGATAATATTACTTCAAAGCAAATAATATTTACTTCCTAAAGCATTGTTTGAACCCAGTTCCTAATTTAAGCCATTTCACATTTTAACTCAATTTTTAAATTTTGATTCATTTAATTTAAAAATAGAAATCATTTCATTTCAAAATCCTAAAGTAAATGGAATTATTTAAAAGTAAAAACATTAACGTTTAATAACAAACATATTTTTACATAAAAATCTATTCTAAAATTAAATTTTTAGTAAGTTTATTGAATAAAAAATAAATAATTAGTTGCCCCATTATGTAGCTTTATATGGCCTAGGTTTCACAACCAATCAATTGGTTGAAAGGCGGCCGTTTGACCAATTATGTGGTTCCTGCAGCTGTAACGCTCCAGGCCATTGTCGAAGCCAATCAATTCTACAATCATTCTTCTTTCCAACGTGATTTCTATCACTGACCAGACATTACAACAAAATGCATGCATTCAACAATAATTTCATTCACATCAACTAATAATTAAACACCTTTTGTTTAAAAAATGCAACATTAAAATATACTAAAAGCCTTTATCTAATTCTGTAACACCCTGCATTTTTATATAATTAAATATTCAAATAACGATGAAAAGTGAAAATAAATATTTTTGTAATCATCAGAATATGGCCTCAAAACTTATATCATTGTGTTAGTGATCAATTTACATATATAATATGTCTCGAACGGAGTCTGTATGAAAAAGTTATCGACGTTCAAAGTTTTGTGTTGAAAAATAATCATACACATAAATAAATATATGTGCGTAAGAAATTCTAGATATGACGTGCATTTGAATTTTAAATTAGATGCGCATCATAAAGGTAATTAACTAACATTGCTATCATAAAGAAAATTAATTTACATTAATTGGTCACTTGTGAAATTCAAAATAGAAAAATTTTTATATTGGAAAATTAATCAAGCAATTGATGGCGATTAATTAGAATAAACAAGCAAAATTAAAAAATTAAACGTCTATGATTTATAACGGTTAAAAGTTAACATTTATAAATATATGCATTTAAAAATTAAGAGGTTACATAGATATATGCAACCAATGAGTGTGCGATTAATTGACGCATCAATCAATTAAAAGAGGAATTAATTAGGAGACATAGAGACGTCGGTTAGTCAGAGAATATGTCACTTTTATAACATTAATTAATTAAGGGATCTTTTAATAATGGGAAATGTATATGGGGAATAAATTAAATAATAAAATACATCTATTAATATATAACTGACGCAATCAATTAATTAAGAAATTAATTAAAGACATTAAGTAAGAGTCTATCAATAAAAGAGGGAAACTAATATGTCAATTAATTGGGTAACGAATTGGCGGTTTAAATGCATACAAACATCAAATAGAGTAATGAGGTTTATGATGAAGGTATGTTAATAAGAATAAATTAAAAAATATAATTTTTATATGCATTCAATTAATGGTGGTATTAATTGACAAGTTGAAATATATAAGAAATTATAATGTATAAGAATCAATTAATATTAGATATACACATATATGTATGTTCTAATTAATTGGATAATTGATGGGAGAATCCTATTTAGAGGGAAATGTGAATTAATAGGGGCGTGTAACAAAGGATAAATGAATAACATTGGAGAATTATACGTTATAAGCTAATGTAAACAAATCAATAAATGATGGTAAGGATTGTTTTTAGGGTTAATCGGATGGTACTAAGTTATTCACTACACCTACAAATTGAACGTAACTTAACCCTGACCCACACTATTTTCTCTGAACCAGCTGCTATCGTTTACAACAAACTCCTCTTCTCCCTTTTCCATTCTCCTCTATTAATCAAATCTTTCACCAAATTAAAAGAATAAAATTAGGTAAGGAAATACATATAAGCAAATTAGAGAATTTCACAAACAAACCAGAGAATTTACAGCGAAAGGAAAAAGGAAAAAAACGGAGAAAAGAATAGAAAACTAAAAGGGATAGAGATTGAAGCTAAGGACGATATGTGAGTGGATTTATTTATATATCGTTTAAGTTTAAGATATATTATCATTAGATTCTCGTTTAGAAAATTTTATTCAGTAACTAATCATATTAATTAAATTATGCTGAACTATAAGAAAACTTGCAGTTTATTTACAGTATTAGTTTTTATATACTGTTTTCTATGCCTTATTTTCATCTTTTTCTACGTTTTCGATTTTATGCATGCGTCAGTTTTTCTTCTATCCTCTCCTTTTTCTTTACATACGGATTAGAATAGATTAAATGCGATATGGATTAAATAATTAAAAATACTGAAATGAAGATGTAAAATAACAAAAGTTTGAGGAATAGAATTACTGTAATAATTGCCTTAAAATGGAAAAAGTTAATTTGGGAGTAATTATTAGATTAATTGATCAGTTTAGAGAATAGGATACATTTCCATTACTTAACATGTAAAAGATAGCGATAAACGTAATTGTAAGAACAACAGATATAAAAAGGGGAGCTAGTGTAAAATAGAGAAACTGCCATATTTTATATTACTCCAAAATAGTAAAAGAAATATCTTACAGTTACGGATTATTATTTGTAGTATTATCCAATATTATGATATGGAAATGGATTATATAGTTTTCATAACCAATTAATAAAATAGAATCACTTCCTAAAACAGAAGACAATAAAGTATTGTATGAATTGAAACAAGAAAATTATTAATCAAGAATTTGAAGCTGTAAAAATTGATGAGCCTAAGTTTGCATTTACTGCACAAGCTATTTAATTAGGAAACTATTATGGTAAGTGAATTATTTAATATTAGAGAATTTAAGGAAATTCTATACCATAGTAAAAGAAGGCAGACTAGAATAGATAAGAAATGCTTGTAATTATATAACGGACTATAAAAGAAGAGAAAATAACAATTACTAGTATAATTATAACATATGCTATAATTATGAAATAAGAGCGGAAAAGCTTATCACGAGACTTATAATAAATTGGTAAGCAACGGTAATAGAGAATAATCGCAGAAGCTTATTTAAACAATTTATATTAAGTCAATAAGCAAATAAAATATAAATGGTAATTTAAGGATTTAAGATAAGCAATGTGGCTCATACTAACTTTCCCTATTAGATCTATAGTAATCTCACAATAATTAGAAGTGAGACGAGGGCAAGATTATGCTAATTAAGTTAAATAAGTAGCCAACAGAGTAAGAAAGCGACCTAAATGCAAATTAAAAGATTAGAATTAGGGTCTAATAAAAGAATAGAATTACATTTCGAGCAGTCCAAAGGATGAAGCGCCTAACGAAGCAGTTCATCATGGATTCCGACAATGGAGAAGCACGTCCAACTTAGAAATTTTGGGTTAGAAGGAAGTACGAGACTTCAAGGGGTATGAGGATACTCTAGGATGGCCCTCTGGGTATGCCTAACGAAGCTGCATCCCCGGCAGCAGGTCTATAGGTGTCCCATTAAGAGAGTATGCCTTGACTGCATTTGCATTATAGGCCTAATGAAGTGGACCTTTGTAGGCAGTCAGAAGAGCTTGGTATTCGGAGTAGGTTATTTGTATGTCCAGTGCTTGCAAGTAAGGTGAAGGATAGTCGCATGCGGATATCGGCCAGCATCAAGACCAAGAGCAATTCGTGAAAGACTAGAGTTAAACCAACATGCTAATGATTCTTTGACTATCGAAACATTGAATGGAGAGGCACTGCTAATTGGATGTTAAATTGTTTGCTGTAGGAAATGACCACTTAACTCTTTAGAAATCTTTCGATTAGTTGATGGGTGGCTACATGGGGCCATAGCCTGATGAGGAAAGAGATAGACCAACTAGAATATCTGTATTGTAGGCCTAACGAAGCTGTCCTTTACAAATATAGAAAATCCCTAACTGAGTTCTGTATAAGGTAGACCTTGTTGGCGGGATTCAGAGAGCAGACAGAACGATTACGTATAGTCCTCAATGTATACACTGGGTGGTACGTTGCGGATGTCCGAGCATTAGTATAGACTAGTGCGGATGCAATTTTATGTTTTCATAGTAGACAACGTAACATCTATTTTGTAGGCCTTACGAAGCTGTCCTTTATAGATGTAGTCACATAACGCTATAGGAGCAAGATGATGGAGTCCATTGCGAAAAGGATACAGGTGGCATGGGTAGTACCTAGGAGCAATATGGTCATTAGGCATATAGCTACTTATATGTATATATATTAGTTATTAGGTTTTTATCTACTATGAAGTAGATGGGCACGGTTTACGAACAAAGGTGAGAGTATTGTAACCTAATGAACCTAATATAAGAGGAAATGGAAATAAAATGATATATGTATAATTAAGCCTAGAAGTATATAATTTATTCATTCACAAGAACTTTTGTTTTGAGCCCCTCCTCGTAACATCCTACAGGTTAGGTAAATGGCAGAGACTTCCCACCTTTATGATACTTGCTTAAAAGGTGTTATTATTTAGGTGAGTATTTACTTACTATTATATTTTAATCAATTCCGCTGTGAGATAATTAATTGTGCTCTGATATATTTATCTTTGCCTATTTGCAGATGCCAGATACCCTACTCTGGCTTTAGTGGGCTTGGTTTTTAGCATTTTTGCTAAAAGTCTAGACCATTGGAATCCGGGTTGATATAAATTCAAACGAATTATAGACATGCATGAAAATAAACATAGACTTGTGAGTTATAGAAACTCAACTTAGCTTAGTAGCATTCCATTTCCTTAGGTATATCCTTGAATTCACCATATTTTTCCATTTTACCCCACTACCACCATTTTCTTCGTCGTTCCGACCAAAACACTATCCAAAAACCGACCAAAACTTAAAACTAATTATATTATCGGTGCAAAGCGGTGTTGAGAAGCTTGCTGCAGAGTTGAGAATTTTAGAAATTTATTAGATTTGACATGGGTTTTTGAAACCCTAGGTTCTGGTAGAGAAGAAGAGGAGGAGTTTGCAAATTTTCTTTTTAGATAGAATGCACAAGAAGTTTAAAGGAGGGAAAAATATCTTCACCCGTTCTATTCTAGGCCAAGTTGGGTAAAAGAAATTGCCTAATCCAATTCATTTTAATTTATATCCCTATTCCCTTTTCTTCTCTTCCTTTGTTATAATTTAATTTATAATATTTTAAATCCAGTAGAAATTTATTCTTTCATTTATAAAGTCCTAATCCCATTTTTTACACAACTATCTTTATTTTATATAAATTTTGATTTTTTGCAAAAATACGTTGTCATTTAATTTCCTTCAAATGAGTACATGACATTTAAATTAAAAATAAAATAATTTGTATTTTAGTGACCAAATATCACATTTTTAAATTCATCGAACTTCTCATTACTTACAGTAAATTTTCCATGCATCATTAATTCCGTTATTTATCAAACTAAAATTTATTACCTCCTTTTGGTCCATTTTCCAAACTCATTTCAAAAATTATAATTTCTATATCACTTCTAAAAATATCAAACTTATCATTAACAACCATTCGTTGCTTCAAATATGCTTTTAAATTCAAAACAATAGTTTTACTAACTTCCTAATTTACTTTAACTCTCCTAAATGCCATTTCAAAATCTGAAGGGCAATATTAATTTAGTAATAAGTAAATTTATCTATGCTAATGATTCTTATCTTCCAAATACCATTAAATAAAACTATACTTTAAGTAACTTATAATCATATTACACCACTTTTGTTCTTTCCTTTTAAATATTTCCAAACCCAACAAAAGATTACATTATTAAAATTTCCCAAACTTCATAGAAGTAATTTATTTTGTACTCTTTTCAAATTTCCAATTTAATTTTATATTAGATATTGAATTTGAATTTGAAAATTTAAACTAATTACTTCTCCAAACATGATTGTTAAGGACTCCACTGTGCGAAAATTGTGCCCTCGCGGATTCTTTTTAGGGAAAATCTATTACAAGATGATATACTCCTAGCTTGACTACATGCATCTAAAATTTAAATATGGGTGCTGAAATAAAACAATCATCAATAAATAGCAATCAAACAAACATAAAATATGCTCTTCAAATACTTTATTGGATCTTGCATGGAAAAAGGATTCTACATTGGTCCATTAAGTGTTCAATAGAGCGATCTAATACAATATTCGAAGAATATCCAATAATTGAGTCTTTGCCTCTACTTAGGAATATTCTACTTGTTGTATCAGTAAAGGTCAACTTCTATATCCTTTGTTTCATATGCCATAAATTTATTTAATTTAAATAAACTTAATTAAAGAACATTCTAACCTCGCATACAAAATAAATATTTTCTTAAGTGTTGGAAAATTTGAAAAACTTCGGCAAAGTCTCCACGAAGAGCATTTTGAAAATTTCACAACACATAGAAATATAATAATATACATCTCCGAAGAGGAATCCCATCAGGGGCATTCCGAACATGGGAACACAACATTATGTAAATTAGCATTCACCTGTACAACATACCTTCTTTTACATTTTTGAGAACATACTGGCATACCATTGCATGCACAAGCGAGTATATGCTTAACCTTCTTTTGATCTCCTCCATATACCTATGCACAATTAAAGCCATGCATATACTAATGCGTATGAATATATTCCTAACTACATTAATACATTAAACTACCATCAAGTATTCACTATTAATTTATTTTCCAAACTAAATTTAAGATTTCAAAACATAGTTACTTCTAAAAATAAGGTAATAAGATAACAAATATACCTTCAAAAGTGCTTCTCAGATTTTAAAACCAAGAGTGCACTTTAATACACACACATACTCACACATAAGACTCGGTACCATAAGCTTTGAAAGCATTTTCATTAAATAGATCCTTTGCATATATTCTCAGTTTTCATGTATTAAACTTCAAAATTTTGCAAAACTCTGAGAGACCATTCTGGAAGCGCTAGAATTCTAACCTAGTATCAAGACCTACGGGCCAAGAGATAGTCTCAGGTAGATAGTTCTATAGGGCATAGGCCTCCCAAAAGGTAATGGAGGTGGGCAAAGGTTTCCTCGGGCTGGAAAAAGATTGGCCCTCGAGTGCAACGGCATAAAGGAGTTTGATGTAAGACCCACCCGTCTAGCAGGTATGAAAGTCAGCCTTAGTGATCTGACCGTGCCGAGGGGAAGGGCCGTCGCTCAATGGATAAAGTCACACTAGGGATGACAGGTCGATCTTCCCTAGGAGTTCAAATTGATGGGAAGATTTGGCACCTCAAAATAGCCATTTAACTTCGGGAGAAAGGGTGCCTCCTCACAAAAGGGGTCATAGGTCGGGTGGCTATTTACCAAAAAATAGGTCTCCGCAAAGTTGTAAGACCACGTTGGGGGGCTGATGCCTGCCCAGTGCTAGAAGGTCAAGGAAGTTGGTGACTTAATGATAGGGGAGCCGGGGACCGAAGCCCCGGTGAACGGCAGCCATAACTATAATGGTTCTATGGTAGTGAAATTCCTTATCAAGTAAGTTCCGAATCGCATGAAAGGCATAACGATCTAGGTACTGTCTCAGAGAGAGGCTCGGTGAAATAGACATGTCTGTGAAGATGCGGACTACCTGCACTTGGATAGAAAGACCCTATGCAGCTTCACTATTTCCTAGGATTGGCTTTGGGCCTTTTGTGCACAGCTTATGTTTACATAAAATTTTTCCCTTATAGTCTTGGATTTCTGATAAGTATAAGATCATCGATAGAGAACTTGTATTTTAAAAGTTACAATCAAAATAAATAGAGGTTTAGTCTAAAAATTATTCTCGAGACATAGTTTATGGTCTTGTTCCAAATGTGTTTTACATAAGAAAACTATAAAATTTCAAAATTTGGTTAAAATAAAAGTTATTCCATGATGAAACATCTTTCCAACCAAAAATGAATCATCAAAATAAGTTTAAATAATCAAAAGGTGTTTTTTCACTAGAGTATTTGTTATACCCTAATTATGTTGGTTGTCATGGGTTAACTAGGTAGGAAGCTTTCATGAGGAAAGCATGGAAATCATCACGTAGAGTTGGTAAAGCATATTGAGGCAAATCCTAAAGTTATCGCAGAAAGTCCTTAAAAGCCATCGCTAGAAGTTAAATATAGTCATCACATGTATCTTCAAATGATAAACAAGAGTTGTCGTGGGAAGTTCAGTAAAGCAACTATGTGCCCTCATGGATTACTCATCGTAAAGTCATCGCAGAACAACTTAATAAAACGTTCAAGGTAATTTCAAACGTTACCATAAGAAAATATCACATTAGGTCCATCACAGAGCGTTATGGAGAAAAGCTACCGAGGAGAGCTCCTTGAATCTACCGTAAAGAGTTCCTTAACGCTGTTCTAATGAGTTCCATAAAGCCACCGTGAAAAGTTTTCTATAAACCATCATGAAGTGTTTATAGAAAAATTTACACGAAGCTTCTATGTAATAACTTTAAATATGAAAGAATGGAGCCATTGTGAAATGTTTATGGAAGCAGTCACTTGACAAAGTGAAAGAGCCATCATGAGAAGTCCTATGAAGCCTTCGTGTACCATTCATTAAGTGATAAATCAAGCCACCAAGAGGAGTTTCTTTATGATATCGCACGCAACCTTCAGATGATAAATTATACCTATCGTAAAGAGTTTAATAATTTCATCATGTGCAATTTTTGGAGTTTCAAGATGCCATCGAGAGCTTTTCTAAAATGGGAGGTTTGAGCTATCGTGGATGTTTTCTAAGACATTATCATACTTGGTTCACAAACTAAAATCCATCAAGAATCCATATTATCACAATGAATTAGAACCGTTGCTTGCTATTTTGTAGCAACAAGTTGGAGCCATCATGCAAAGTTTCAAGAGAGGTATTGCACCATAATTTCTACAAAGTACAAATTATGAGCATTCGAAAGAAAAGTTCTTTGGCTTATAATTCCAAGGCCCATTGTTTGGTTTCAAACAAGAGCATAAGAACAGAACTTAGTATCTGAGAACATGAATCAAAGCATCAAATGAGGTCAGCATCATTGTTTAGCTGAAGTGAAAACTTAACTAAGGGTAGCAGTTGCCGAAACCAAAAGTAATTAAGCATGTATAAAAAATCAACGGCTCAAATAGCCCAGGTCGATATCAACAGTCAGTATAGATGGAAAATATCCAAGAAGTCATATATAAACGTGTCACGTCAGCAATCCGCATCAAAATGCACTCAACCAAATGATGATAAGCATTCAAATCTAAACCGCACATAGCAAGCTAGGTCATCAATCCAAAAAGAAGGCTATCCACCAATCGTAGTATGGAATATTGGCTATAAATAGACGACAATCGCAAGGCACAAGGGATCTTCTGGCATGACAAGGACCTATATAAAATCACAATGTACTTTCCTTTATATGAGCTTTATTCAAAAACCCACTAATTGTGGAGATGCCTAGATCCAATGTAATAGGTCTCTCGGCTATATAAGAGTGACTAAATAAGGAAAGGACAGTGGATGTGGGTCTTACATTCTGCACCACTATAAAAGTCTCGATGTTATTTACTTTCTATACTTTACCTTCTCTGTGTGTGTTATTGTTATTCTATGGTTCGACATCTCATACTTAAGACTGATTACATCACGTCTTAGTAACCTCTTTGCTGGGTCCAATATTGCATTTGATTTTCGGAGATATATCATCAGATCTCGAATTGTTCGTGTAGGCTAAAATTTACAATAACATTTTTGGCGCTGGAAGGAGCGTCGAAACCTTCGAATCTTGTCTCCTCTTAGAAGTCAATAAAGAATCCCTCTCGGAATACTCCTTGACCTCTACATCTGGCTCATTAAAGAAATCAATGACGAGAGCTTGGCTACTTTCATCTTGAAAAAGGATCGAGACCAGAGCATTATCCCTTCTATGAATTTCAAGCTCTCTAGATTAGAAAGCTTTCGAAGCTCTTTAGGAGTCTCTCTAAGAGTCTGCTTGACTTCAAAGGATGGTTAAGCCTATGGAAACAAAATTAAGGACTTGAGTATCCTAATAATCACAAGTACAGAATCATCTCGCCCAAACAATAGAGCTTTCCCCGTTATATCTATTCTCCAATCTCGGAAGAAGATCAAACGAGACCAACTCTTTAATCCACTCAACCAAAGTCTTGCATCTTTTCGAAAACTCATGGAGAGCTCCATTATCCAAACGATCACCCATCCACCAAAGAAGATCCAAAAGGAAAGAACTATTTATCTACCATCAAGTGAATGGGCATGAGACCAACAAATGTCGAAGACTTTCTTAGGCTGTGGAAAACTTCATATAGAAAGAGGGATTGAAAGAATTCCTTAAATGATTAGTTTAAAATCTTATATATATATATACATCTAACTTATGTATTTTAAGAGAAATTCAAGTTATGTATGCCCGTTTAACCAAACACAAACACACGCACATACATGTGCATTATCCTTTAAAGCTTAGGAATATTATATATATATATATATATATATATTCTCCTTCAAATATTAGGAATACTACAAGGATCTCTACATTTAAAGAAGTCTCTTACCTTCCTGAAATGTTTCTTTCAGGTTTGACTCTTTCGTTTCTCGATGGATATAAGTTAGTCTCGACACACACAAAATTCTGTCCAGCATGTATCTCTTTAGTTATTTTCATTTACAGTGTCTGCATTTTGGGTCTAAGGGTAGAAACTCTTTTATTGATCTGACGAAGTCAATTAAGTGTTTCACTTATTCTAAAAAAAGAGAGAACGGGTAGAATTCCCAGTAATAACTCTCTTTCTCAAGCTTAAAACTAACAAGTTTTTCTATCGAACAACAAGGTTTGCCAATTATATGATTTCTAAAGTCTTTTACCAAATAGCTCGAAAACTCTCTTTTCAAAGAATTCATATTTCCATTTATTGAGTTATAACTAGCAATTCGTATGACCAATAACTTAGAATAGTTTTTGATGGCCGATACCTAAAAAAGTGGTTGTAGATGGACGACACCCACCAAAAGTCGTTGTAGATGGCATATGCCTGCTAAAAGTATCTATAGATTTGGACCTAACGATAAGTTGCTGGACCTCGCCATAAGAGCACCCATACAGTGATGCCTTACAAAGTGTAAGGCCATATCACCTAGGTTTAAAAAGACTTCGAAAGGTGGAATGCATGCTGATAGCGATTCATGGTCAATTAGTACCATGCACTGGATAGATTCCCAATTAGATTAGAATATTGGTCGATTTCCAATAATAGTGAGCCATGGTCAAATTGTACCATGCACTGGGTAGATTCACAATTAGATTAGAATATTAGGTAGATCTCCAATAATAGTGAGCCATGGTCAAATAGTACCATGCAATGGATAGATTCCTAATTAGATTATAATATTAGGTGGATTCCTAATAATAGTGAGCCATGGTCAAATAGAATCATGCACTGGGCAAATTCCTAGTTAGATTAAAATGTTGGGTAGATTTCCTATGATAGCGAGTCATGGTCAAGAAGTTCCATTCATTGGGTAGATTCCTAGTTAGATTAAAATGTTGGGTAAATTCCCAATGATAGTGAGCCATCGGCGAGGAGTGCCATGCATTAGGTAGATTTCTTGTTAGATTAGAATGTTGGGTAGATTCCCAATGATAGTGAGCCATGGACGAGAAGTCTCATGCATTGGGTAGATCCCCCGTTAAATTAGAATATTGGGTAGATTCCCAAAAATAGTGAACGAAAATCAAGAAGTATCATGCGTAAGTTCAAAATTGGATAGATTAGAGCCTTAGGAGGAAAGTTCCTAAGGAAGAATGAGCATTGGGTAAGAATTCCAATGAGGGTCATAAGGATGGCATTAAATCGATAAGAATGGACACTAAAGATTTTCATTCGGTAAGGCGCCAAGGTTAAGAAGTACCTCGAGACAGAATTAAAAGAACAAACAAGATGGTTCAAGTTGAAAGAATAAGTCAACGGAAAGGACAAAAGGTTCGAATATTACAAAGAGATTATCCAAGTGATCGTTAGTATACTCGAAATACAGAAGAAAAGAAAGGGGAGCAACATCTCATAAGCCTTCATACATATTTCTAACCCTAGTTTCGGCCTTCTTTACGACCCCATCCAGGAAAGATTTGAAATGCTCCTCAATTCTTTCATATGGCTTAGATATCCATTTCTTATTAAATTGCCTGAATGAATGTAACGACCTCTAAATTAATCGCTTTGTATATGAATATTTTTTTTAAATATTTAAATATTTAAATAATGGATTTTAATAACTAAATAAACACATTTTAAATATTAAGTAATGATATTGAAATCATTTTAATTTTTTACCAAAGTAATTACTTCAAATAAAAATAGAAAATGTGACCGAAAAATGTTTTTCGAAATTTCGACTTTTCGTCCTTGCAAAGTCATCGAAAGCATTATGCACATTTTTGTGTCGCTCATATACATATGCACACACATGTACACATGTCATGTGATAAGATAATCAATGTATTAAAGTTAATAATCAAGCTTAGTTTAAATATAAAACTTGATTTGACATAAAATGAACAAAATATATTAAACAACCTTAGAAAATTAATTAAATAACCTAACCATCACCTAAACTATCTAGGATAGGACCTAAAGCATGGTGTAGGTGGACCTAAGAGTGTGTAACATGTGTACTAAGGGTGGTGGAGAAGCATGGTTTCCATGTTGCATGATAACATTTATATTATTTGAATGTTTAAGTTAAATTAAATTAAATTAATACTCCACTTCTTTGCCTATAAATACCACCACACATACTCTTTTATCACTTTGCATCTTAATTTCAAAGTTCCTTACCACAAATTCATGTTCATGAAATGATCCATGGCTTCTATACACTCAAAATTCTAAAACAAGCTTGAAAAGCCAGCCCTTCATTTCTAAGCTCACTACATCCACTCCTTTCAAACAAATGCTCCTTCACTAAACCAAAATTCCACATCCCACTTGAACAACCTAGGCCAAGCCCCATAGGCCCTAGGTCGAACCCAAATTGCACCTCCTGTAAGTTCATAAATTCAAGTAAGGAAGTTTGCATAGCGTTTTGGCAAGTTCGATGGAAGTTAGACTTTTTTAGTGCGTTTTGGTAAGTGAAGCCTCCCCTTTGAACCATAAAGTTTGAACTATGTTATGCTCATATATGTAGCTATTATGCTTATTTTATAGTTGTGGTAATGGTTTGGTTGATGGATTGATTTGTTGCTTCGGAAAGTTAGTAAACAAACGTTAAATTATATAAAAATCTAGTAGTTAAATTAATGCTTTAAATAAATGCTTGATATATGTTGTATTATTGTAAACCATTATGTATGTGTGCTCATTCCCTTGCTTGTTTGGTTGCATTGCAAACGACATAAGCTTGAATTCAGAACCGCCCGTATAACGATAGTCACTATATCGACACTTTCGGAAAATCACCTTTTATCGAAAGCGTTTGGTTTCATTATCGTGGTTGGAATTATTTTCCAAGTTAAGATATTTTTTGATTAATGATGTTTTCAAAAAATATATTTTAATAATGATTATTTAATTTAGTTAATTAATTATTTAATTAATAAGGATTAAGGTTAACTAATTAACTTATTAATGATGTGTTTTAAAATTTAACTAATTACTTAGTTAATGATGTTTGTAATGTAATTAATAATTTTATTTAATTATTTTTAAGCCTAATTAATCTTTTGATAATGATGTATTAAGATTTAGTAATTTATTAGTTAATGATGTTTTGTAAGACTAATTAACCCTTTTTAATTAAGGACCTTTAAAGGTTAATAAATCTATTTAACCTTAATTAATCTTTCCTTAAATAAAGTTTTAAATTAAATAATCATTTTAAATAATTATTTAATCATTATTTACTTTATTTAATTAATTACACTATTAATTCATTAAATTAATGATGTTTTAAAGGAGATTTACTTTTTAATTAAGGGTTATTGAAGTTAATTAATTAACTAATTAACGAAGTTTTAAAGTTAATTAATCAATGTAATAAGGATGTTTTCAGTTGTTAAATCCTTTTTATAATGATGTTTCAAAGTTAGTGAACTCTTTTAACAAAGTTTTTTTAACCTAATACTTGTAATGTGAAGCCATGTACGGATTCGGGTTTTAAAAGAAAAGGTTTGAATTATTTATGAAAATGAATTAATTTTCATAAAGTGATTCACTTATATTGAAATGAATTATTTGTACAACTAGCACTAATAATCGAAGAAGTAGCTTGTCATTGATTCACAAGTCAAGAATAATCGTGAGACATGACTTTGAAGTAATACTACCTTGACTTGTCCAGTATTATTTTTAACCAAGAAATAACATAAATTTTAATTCGATAAGTGGTGGTAAGTATACAAGACTTAATTTCCATATACAATCGGTTTATATCTTCTACAGTTGGTTTCTCAGCTATTGGTTACTTCAGCTTCTTTATTATCGTCATCCTAAGATGATTTATCGCATCTTTGAGCATTAATATCCTTTGTCGAAAATGATCAAAACCAAAGCACGAGAGGAGGCCAAGCTATGTGGGGTTGCTCGCTTTAGGATACTTTCACATCTCATCTATATTGGATTTGGTAGCGCTATTTGATGTGAAATATTAGGATTCTCGGTAAGATTTGGGAGGGTCCAGTTTGGAGGAATCCAAGAAGTTTCAAAGAGTAAATCAGCTTCTCAAAATTATATTATCAGTGGTATACCTCAAGGGCGGCGCACCTTCCAAGTCATTTGTTAGAGATTTTCCTCTTTCTATTTGATTCGAACCTTCAAGTTATTCTCTTATTTGCATTAAGAAGAGTCAACCACTCTTCATGGTGTTTAATTATTTATCCATTAATTCTGTTTGGATGTTGATTTATGTGGAAGTAAACCCGTTCCTTATTTAGCGGCGTTATTTCACATTAATTTCACACAAATTGTTTGCCTTTACAAAAAAACATACAGCGGAAAAAGGGAAACTCTAAAAAACCATCTTCCTCCTGCACGCCTCCGAAAGCTTTATTCATTTAAGAAGAGAACCTGAAAACCCTGAACCTCAAACTACTCAAAATCAATTGAGTATCCAAGAGTTTAAGGGAAAAACAAAAACTTTGAATCAAACTCAAAGCCTGGTATGAATAATAATCTAACATCTCAATCCTTTTTACATATCTAGTGAGACCATGCCACTTAGAAGAACGATTTTTCCCCTCACTAGTATCCTAAAACCTTTTTAAAACCCTATACTATGCTCCTGCATCCACAATGGTTAAAACATACATTTTCAAAATATTATGATGATATGCATACTTGAAAACAATTAGGATTTCCCAACCCTCATTTAATATGACATTCTGTCTATCCATAGTTTTTATGGGATCATTGAGAACATATAGGCTCCTGCCAGTTAACTTAATTAATTATTGGGTTCCTCTGAACCTATTAGTCATTTCACCAACAATCACCTTATCCTAGCTTTCATGGGTTGACTAGGAACCTATGGATTTATCCAATAACTCACTTCACATCCTAGTTTTTATGGGTTGACTAGAAACCTAATGATACTTGTAACGGCCCGGAAATTTCGATCCAGAAATTCCACATAGTTAGTGAAAAGAAGAAAAGAGATAGAAGAAAAGAAGAATAGAAATACCAGCATCTCACAATCGCAGCGGATAAAATATAATATTAAATTGTAACGACCCGGAATTTTGACGATATATTTTAATAAATATTTAATCTAATTTAAATTAAATATAAACTTGTCAATATTTAAATTGACGAGATCTTGGATATTTAACAGTTATATATGTTTATAAAAGAAAGTTTGATTTGAAAAATTTAAAATTAAATACTTCAAAACCATTTAAAACAAAATCGGTTCTATTCAATAGAATCAAATCAAAGATTCATTATTTGATATCTGATAAAATACATATGAATACAATTTTAGTTTTTAAATTGATAAGTTTTAAAATAAACAAACATGAAATTATTTAACATAAATATGGAAGTGCAAAATTAGTATAAAACACAATCATATATTATAAATGTAATCAAAGTAACATAAATATACAAAATATAAATTATAATTTGCAATTTATAAATACAAGTATTTTTAGTCAAACAATGCTCTTCAACATTCACATTGTACAACACAACATCCTTAATAAAATGTTAAAAACATCATTTGAACAAGTATGAAATTTCATATAAAATATAACTAACAAAATAAATAAACAAAAATGTTAACAATAACTTTTAAGAAATCATATCAGGATGTTTGAAAAACATATAACCTGTATATGCAAGCTACTTAACCAATGAAACATTCAGGCATAAGAAACAAAGTCCATTTCAATATAAAACAAGTTCTCACTTCATAGATTAAAAAAAAAGAAAAATTTAAAACCTGTATCTTACAAAGCTTGTGGCCGAAGTGATAACATCTTGTACAACAAAGTTAATAACATAAATATCTATGTACTAATAGCAACTATCGGTAACAATTAATTTCTTGCTATCATAATTAATAACATAAGCATTAACTAGCCTAACTTTTTGTTCAACTAAGTACACAGCCGAAATCTCCTATATCATTTCATACTGCAGGTTATTAACTCTTAGCCAATTAAAAAGTATGGTCAAACAAATAAAACTTGTCCAGTAAATACCTATGTTGTTCAAAGTCTTTATATATATATATATATATCCATCGTGTTATTGTATTCGTTTATAAACTTAACTAAAACCTAAAAGCAAACCTACGAGAAGAGAAAAAGAAAAAAAAAAAGAGATTCAAACTGTAAACTATCAACCTGAGCAAAATACAAGCAAGCTGGAAGTCTGGGAAGCAAATTAACAAGTCTGTGTTTATCTGGGAACTAAAGAGCTCTGTTTAATTTGAATTAAAGTGAGTAAACTTACCTTACTTGAAATTTTATCATGATATTTAGATCCTGAAGTTTGTGTTGCTTTATATTGTTTATCAGAGGACCTGTATCTGTTTTTTTGTGTATTGAAAGCTTTGAGTTAAGCTTCTGAGCAAAGAGGTGCAAAGAATATTAATACTTATCCACCTAAATCATTTAAAACCTAGATATATAAGTTAATTAAGATTGTTTAACTTTAAACAAAGCTTGGGAATTTATATGAAGTAAAACATAGGAACTGTTATTCAAGTTACAGGCAACAAGAAATTAAAGCCAAAATTCGAATATTTTAATTTGTGAATTCGATCACATATCTTGATTATACACACAAAGTTAGGATTTTTAGTATAAAAATTGTGATTTTTAAGTGAGTGTTTAAGGTACAGTTTGAATATGAATAAAAATTACATTTGTGTCAATTTCTGTTGCTTCAATTAATTTTAACTGTTGAAATTTTTTATGAAACAAGCTTGAAGATAAATTAACTCAAGAAAAATGTTAAATTATTTTTCGAATGTAAGTGTTTTGTGTTTGAATCACAAGTAGGATTTAAACCCATTTTTTTTTCGAGGCTCTGTAAAAATTAGATTTCGGTTACAATAGGCAACCGAGTGTAGTACGATTATTGGAGGAGCTAGGTGGAGGTGTAGGCGACGTCCTGGTGAATTTTCATCACCTCCGGTGATGTGTGGTGGCTGCACGCGTGATTCGTTTATCAGTGATGTTTTCGTATGTTTGAGCTACAGGTCGAATTTTTCATTTCGGCTTGTAATTGAATTTTGGGCTTCGAATTCACTTAAGTGGATCATTTGTGGTGTGTGGGGACTGTAGAGAGTCGCCGCAGGCAAGGTGAGCCACCGTGCACGTGCACGGTGGCGAAGTGGAGTTCGAGGATCCGTGAGTGGTGCGCGTGCTCGAGACATTGGTGAGGTCGCTTCGAGTATTCCTGTGTTTCCTCCGAGTAGCGTGCGAGAGTAGCTACATCTAAACGTTCACAATTTTACTTTAAAAAAATGAAATGTGAATATAAACTAGGGAGAAGAAGAAAGGGGGAGGGAGAGAGACATGGGAAAAGTAGGGGGAGCACTCGTGTCAGTCACGAGTAAAAGGGGAGTTGACCCGGGTTCTTTGCAAAGTGAACATACAGTAAAAATTTGGTTTAGCATTTTATAACTAAGTTAGTCATTGATTAGTTAGATTGATATTAATCTATAGGTTTATTAAAGACAGGTGATTAATAGTAAGTAAGTAAGATGTTAATTAATTTATACTTGAAAATTTAAATTGATAACTTTAAATTTGTTAATTAAAATAAATTATATGTTAAAGAAATTTTAAATCTTAATAACGTTAACTTATTACTGGAAGTTAATTAATGAAAATTAACTTAAGTGTTTAATCAGGACTTATGCTATTAAATTGATAATTAAATTAATTTTTGATAATTAAATAATTAATTCATTTTAGTAAGTTAGTTATTAATTAATATTCATAATTAAGGATCAACTACTTAATTGAGTAATTGAGTAACAGTAAATGAATAAAAAGTTAATTAATTAAATAAGTAATTGAAGATTAGATAATTAATAAATTAATTATTAACGAATAATTAATTAATTGATCGTTAATAAGCTAATAAATCGGTAATTAAGCAAATTTAAATAGTTTATTCTTAAGCAAATAATTTAGTTAAGTAAAACCAAACTGTTTGGTATGCATTGATAATTATGTTGATTGACTTTGATATCTGTTGATGATTATTCTGTGTTATGTTGTGATATATTATGGATACCTGTGATAACTGTATATGATTTAGCTGCTATATCTGATATGTGAATTCTTAATATTTAATTGAACTGTTAAGTTACATAGACAACTTGGCCCTTAAAATGGCGTTTGGATCCGATGAGACCGGGATCGGAAGAATCAATTTTGATTCTCCGAAAACCACATCGATCCAAATTAAACGATTGGTCGTAACTTATCAAATAGAGATCGAGATGGAGTTTCATAACGCAAGGGTTATTGTCGTTAACTCTGAGGGTGATTCCAAAATGAGTGTAACGAGATAATGCCTTCGGTTTCGTTCGAACCCGGAATGAACTTGTATGGATTGAATGCTTTCAACACATCGTCAGGCGGACGATGAGCATTCTAAGGATAATGTTCAACAAAAGTAATCGTAGCCTCAAGCCTCATCAACCGGGAATGGCTAAAACAGGGGAGATGCAGCAAGGTTAGGTGGGTCATGCCCAAGCAGGACAAGATTTTTCCCTGTCTAGATGTCCCTTTTTATTTCGGCTTTGTGAGCAGTTGTTGGCCACAACTGCGGGGTTATCTTGTTCGGGACTGTTCAGTAAGGAATGGTTCCGGCCTTGTGTTGTAGGGGATGAACGGAGTAATCCTCGGTACGGTGATCTAGGCCCCGTACTGTGACGGGTGGTACCCTGGTAGCCCTGCAATTGTTGGAAATCCATTTACCCTACGAGACCCTACAGTTTTGATTTGTATTACCCACTTTCGTGGCTAGTAGCTGGAATTTAATCATGTAACAATTTCGGCTATTTTCTATTTACTTGAAAACCCTAGACACTATTATAATATCATAGAATTTCCTATAAAATGTTTTGGTTAGCGTAAGGTAAAAACTTACCCGTATTTATTTGTGGGGAGTCTTACGTGATACCTTTATTTTCAAATGATTTTTAAAGTTAAGCAATTTTAACCTGTTTACTCATACCAGACCCATGTCTGACCCGGAGTTTATATTTTGTGTTTTTCATAAACTCTTGGGTACTCAAATTTTTACGAGTAGCCAAGTGATAGGTATTGGAAGTGTTGATTCTGGAGGAGCTATTTTGGGGAGAAGACCAGACGTATGTATCTATATATGTAGTTCCGCTGTGTAGTTAGTGATGCTGTATTTTGGATGTATGTATGGTCATGTATGTATATAACAGTCCTGTTATATGATATTGTACGACTCTGATGTATGTATAACTATGTAATAGATATGTGATGTATTATATTTTGTTCCATTCCGCTGTGAGATTCTGATGTTGTTTTTCTTTCTTTCTATTCTTTTCTATTTCTATCCCTTTCTTTCTTAATGATGAAACGTCTTTCTGGGTTTGAGAAAGGCGGGTCGTCACAGTTGGTATCAGAGCACTAGGTGAAGCGAGTACCTAGGCTCTTGTGTATATTTATCTTGAGAGTGTGTATTTGTATTTTCAATATTATATATATATATATCTATCTAAATGGATGAGTTACCTGTTCAGGTGACCAACATGAGTTCAGGTGGAAGAGGCAGAGTTAGGGCCAGTACTTCTACAGATAATGGACGGAGTCAGAATTTTAGTGAGGCTGTCAATCCAGTACCGTCTCAAGTTAGCTTTGCAGCCTTATGCAAGGATTTCAAACATCTTGGAGGCCAACCATTCAAAGGTTCAGAGTCAATAATTGAAGTTCAGGACTGGCTATGCTCTTGCAAACGTATTTTCAAGAGCATGAGATTGACTGATGAGCGTAAGAGGCATATGGCATTGTGGCAACTGCAAGGTGGTGCAGCAGCGTGGTGGGATTCAACCATTTCAAATATTTCTGAGGATGACATTTCTTGGGATAGATTCAAGGAGTTGTTTGAAGAGAAGTATGTGCGGACGGCAGGGAGAACCCAATTGTATCAGGATTTTCTGTATTTGAAGCAGGGTAGTATGTCTATTTCAGAGTATGAAACTAGATTCAACGAACTCTCTTGTTATGGACTAGGACTCATCGATACTCCTCTGAAAAAGAATGAGAAATTTGTGCAGGGGTTGAGACCTGAATTCCATGGGAAATTGACAGTGCTTCTGAAGGGATCATTTTTTGATTTGATTGATATGGCATTGAGGTATGAAAGTTTGATGAGTAAGAAACCAGGGGCTCCAGATGCAACTTCAAGTGGGAATTTCACTAATCCGAATAAGAGAAAGTTAGATCCCAAATGGAGAAAACCAAATAAGAAGAAACCTGGGAATAACAACGGACCCCGAAAGTGCTACATTTGTCATCAGGAAGGGCATTTGGCAAATAAGTGTCCTAGGAAGGGATTCCAGCAGCAACAGCAGCAACCGCACCAGAGTGGCCCAGGATCAGCTATGGTTCAAAAAGCATTGTGCTTTAATTGTCATTAGCCAGGGCACATAATCAAGAACTGTCCACTTCTGCAGAGAGCACCTCAGAATAAAGTTTTTGCTTTGGAAGCCGGACCATCTTCTTCTTCGATGAGCAAAGGAGTATTAGAAGGTACTTTACTTTTAAATGGAAAATATATTAGAGTTTTGTTTGATTCGGGTGCTTCCTTGAGTTTTATTTCTTTGGACTCTTGAAAAGTTTTCTCTTACCCCTAGTTCAGTAGATAGTTCTATCTTGGTGTCTAATCCTATAGGAGGGGTGACTAAATTAGACTCTATTTGTAAGGACTTGAAGATCTCTTATATATCCCATAGTTTTTCTTGTGACCCGTATGTGTTGAATTTTAAGGGATTTGATCTTATTTTGGGTATGGATTGGCTGGATAAGTATAAAGCCGTCTTGAATTGTGATGAGAGAGCAGTTTCATTGGAAACTGATCTAGGTAGAATTGACAGAGTGTCGTGTGATAATTCTGGAATTCACTTGAGCAGTCTTCTGCATGGAATGGAGACATCTGAAGAGAGTGTTGAAGACATCGATGTGGTTTAGGATTTTGCTGATGTTTTTGAAGAAGTTAAGTGTTTGCCACCACATCGAGAAATAGAGTTCCGTATTTATTTGATTCCAAGAGTTGTGCCAGTAATTCAACCCAGTAGGAGAATGGCTCCCAGTGAAAGAGAAGAGTTGATTAAGCAGACGTAGGATCTTTTAGAGAAGGGATTGATTAGACCTAGTTTTTCTTGTTGGGGTTCAGCGGCGGTGTTTGTGACCAAATTAGATGGATCACTGAGGTTCTGTGTGGATTATAGAGAATTGAACAAAGTGACTATCCGTAATAAATATCCTCTTCCTCGCATCGATGATCTTTTTGACCAGTTGCATGGCGCTTCTATCTTTTCTCAATTGGATCTAGCTTTAGGTTTCCACCAGTTGAGGGTAGCTGAAGACAGTATTCCCTTGACTGCATTTAGAGGACCGAATTGTTTCTATGAGTGGTTGGTTATGCCGTTCGGATTAACCAACGCTCCTGCTTATTTCGTTGACCTCATGAACCGAGTCTTTAGAGATGTATTGAATAAGTTTGTGCTGGTATTCATTGATGATATCTTGGTCTATTCCAAATCCGAAGAAGAGCACAGGGAGCATTTGAGGATTGTATTGGAGACTCTGAGAAAGAATGTGTTGAAGGCGAAATTTTCGAAATGTCATTTTTGGAAATCAGAAGTTAAATTTTTAGGGCATATTGTTTCGGGTAAAGGCATTTCTGTAGACCCAGCGAAAGTTGAGACTATTCTGGAATGGAAACAGCCAGAGACACCGACGGAAGTTCGCAGTTTTCTAGGATTGGCTGGCTACTACAGGAGATTTATTAGAGATTATTCCAAGATTTCTTCGCATTTGACTAAGCTGACCAGAAAAAGAGCAAAATTCAAGTGGACACCTCAATGTGAAGAAGCTTTTCAGGAATTGAAGATAAGGCTTACTAGTGCACCAGTACTTGCTATTCCGGATGGGAAGAGCAAATTCGAGGTTTACACTGATGCTTGTATTGTTGGTTTGGGAGCAGTTCTGATGCAGAACGGAAGGGTTATTGCGTATGCTAGTCGACAGTTGAAGCCTCATGAGAAAAACTATGCTATGCATGATCTTGAATTGCTTGCCATTGTTTTTGCTCTGAAGATTTGGAGACATTATCTTTTAGGAGAGAAATTCGAATTGTTCACAGATCACAAACCGTTGAAATAACTATTCTCTCAAAAAGACCTTAATCTAAGACAGCAGCGGTGGGTTGAATTTCTTGCATCCTATGATTTGGATATTCTTTACACTCCGGGGAAAGCGAATGTCGTAGCTGATGCTCTCAGTAGGAATGCAGTTTTATCTCTTCTGGAAGTGGTTCCATCTCTTATTGAAAGGATCTCAAGCAGGCAAGAATCTGATAAGAAGTTGAGGAGGATTATCAAAAGAGTCAGGAGGGGTCAGTGTCCCAGTTTTGACATTGATGACCAAGGAACACTAAGGATCAACGGGAGAATTTGTGTTCCAAACGACAAGGATTTGAGGCAGGAAGTTTTATCAGAAAGTCATCGCTCCAAATTGAATATTCATCCTGGAATCTCGAAGATGTATAAAGACATGAGGAAAGCTTTCTGGTGGCCGGGTATGAAGAAGGATATTGCTAGATTTGTGAACAATTGTGCCATTTGTCAGCAAGTTAAAGGTGATCAACAGAAATCTGCCGGGTTATTGCAACCTCTGGAAATTCCGAATTGGAAATGGGAAATGATCTCGATGGATTTTATTGATGGTTTGCCTAGAACCAGGAAAGGAAATGACGGTATATGGGTTATTGTGGATCGTTTAACAAAGAGTGCCCATTTTATACCAGTTAAGGCAACCCGTACTGCAGTTTCTTTGGCGGAAATTTTCTTGAGGGAGATAGTTCGATTGCATGGTGTCCCAGTCAGCATAGTAAGTGACCGTGATCCTATTTTCACTAGCAAATTTTGGGAAGCTCTGCAATCAGCGATGGATACAGATTTGAGATTAAGTACAGCCTATCATCCTCAAACGGACAGACAGACAGAGAGGCTGAATCGTATTCTTGAGGATGTGCTACGGGCTTGTGTTTTAGATTTTGGAGGATCTTGGGAGGACCATCTTCATTTAGTGGAATTTTCTTATAATAACAGTTATCAAGCAAGTATTAAGATGGCTCCTTATGAAGCTTTATACGGAAGACCGTGTAGATCTCCATCTTGTTGGATTGAATCGAAGGATCGTCTTGTGCTCGGACCCGATCTTATTCGTGAAGCTTCTGCGAAGATTGAGCTTATCAAGAAAAGAGTGAAAGCTGATCAAGATCGACAGAAGAAATATGTAGATAGAAGACGAAGGCCATTGGAATTTGAGATCGGAGACTTGGTTCTTGTTAAAGTTTCCCCAATTAAAGGTGCTATAAGATTCGGAAAGACGGGAAAACTTGCTCCGAGATACATTGGACCATTCCGTGTGTTGGAAAGAATTGGAACTGTGGCCTACAGGATTGAATTACCAGAGCGGATGTCTGAGATTCACAATGTGTTTCATGTATCGCATTTGAGGAAATTTGTTCATGATCCCTCACTGGTTATAGAACCGGTAGTTCAAGAATATTTGGAAGTGGAACCCAATTTAACCGTGGTCAGAAATCCAGTTCAGATTGTGGACCGAGACGAGAAGCAACTCAGAAACAAAGTGGTGAAACTCGTTAAGGTGCAACGGAGTGAGGATCCCAGAGATTGTACCTGGGAAACTCTCAATAGTTTTAGGAGTGCTTATCCGGATTTTTGTTCGGATAATTAGTGATGTTTGTTAGCATAGACTGTTTGTTTGTTTGCTATTGTATGAATGATATGTATGTTTGGATGGTTAATATAAAAGCTTTTGAATTTACTATTGTTTAAATTTCGGGGACGAAATTCTTTTAAGGAGGGAGGAATGCAACGACCGGGAATTTTGACGATATATTTTAGTAAATATTTAATCTAATTTAAATTAAATATAAACTTTTCAATATTTAAATTGATGAGATCTTGGATATTTAACAGTTATATATGTTTATAAAAGAAAGTTTGATTTGAAAATTTTAAAATTAAATACTTCAAAACCATTTAAAACAAAATCGGTTCTATTCAATAGAATCAAATCAAAGATTCATTATTTGATATCTGATAAAATACATATGAATACAATTTTAGTTTTTAAATTGATAAGTTTTAAAATAAACAAACATGAAATTATTTAACATAAATATGGAAGTGCAAAATTAGTATAAAACACAATCATATATTATAAATGTAATCAAAGTAACATAAATATACAAAATATAAATTATAATTTGCAATTTATAAATACAAGTATTTTTAGTCAAACAATGCTCTTCAACATTCACATTGTACAACACAACATCCTTAATAAAATGTTAAAAAAATCATTTGAACAAGTATGAAATTTCATATAAAATATAACTAACAAAATAAATAAACAAAAATGTTAACAATAACTTTTAAGAAATCATATCAGGATGTTTGAAAAACATATAACCTGTATATGCAAGCTACTTAACCAATGAAACATTCAGGCATAAGAAACAAAGTCCATTTCAATATAAAACAAGTTCTCACTTCATAGATTAAAAAAAAAGAAAAATTTAAAACCTGTATCTTACAAAGCTTGTGGCCGAAGTGATAACATCTTGTACAACAAAGTTAATAACATAAATATCTATGTACTAATAGCAACTGTCAGTAACAATTAATTTCTTGCTATCATAATTAATAACATAAGCATTAACTAGCCTAACTTTTTGTTCAACTAAGTACACAGCCGAAATCTCCTATATCATTTCATACTGCAGGTTATTAACTCTTAGCCAATTAAAAAGTATGGTCAAACAAATAAAACTTGTCCAGTAAATACCTATGTTGTTCAAAGTCTTTATATATATATATATATCCATCGTGTTATTGTATTCGTTTATAAACTTAACTAAAACCTAAAAGCAAACCTGAGAGAAGAGGAAAAAAAAGAAAAAAAGAGATTCAAACTGTAAACTATCAACCTGAGCAAAATACAAGCAAGCTGGAAGTCTGGGAAGCAAATTAACAAGTCTGTGTTTATCTGGGAACTAAAGAGCTCTGTTTAATTTGAATTAAAGTGAGTAAACTTACCTTTCTTGAAATTTTATCATGATATTTAGATCCTGAAGTTTGTGTTGCTTTATATTGTTTATCAGAGGACCTGTATCTGTTTTTTTGTGTATTGAAAGCTTTGAGTTAAGCTTCTGAGCAAAGAGGTGCAAAGAATATTAATACTTATCCACCTAAATCATTTAAAACTTAGAGATATAAGTTAATTAAGATTGTTTAACTTTAAACAAAGCTTGGGAATTTATATGAAGTATAACAGTAAAACATAGGAACTGTTATTCAAGTTACGAACAACAAGAAATTAAAGCCAAAATTCGAATATTTTAATTTGCGAATTCGATCACATATCTTGATTATACACACAAAGTTAGGATTTTTAGTATAAAAATTATGATTTTTAAGTGAGTGTTTAAGGTACAGTTTGAATATGAATAAAAATTACATTTGTGTCAATTTCTGTTGCTTCAATTAATTTTAACTGTTGAAATTTTTTATGAAGCAAGCTTGAAGATAAATTAACTCAAGAAAAATGTTAAATTATTTTTCGAATGCAAGTGTTTTGTGTTTGAATCACAAGTAGGGTTTAAACCCATTTTTTTTCGAGGCTCTGTAAAAATTAGATTTCGGTTACAATAGGCAACCGAGTGTAGTACGATTTTTGGAGGAGCTAGGTGGAGGTGTAGGCGACGTCCTGGTGAATTTTCATCACCTCCGGTGATGTGTGGTGGCTGCACGCGTGATTCGTTCATCAGTGATGTTTTCGTATGTTTGAGCTACAGGTCGAATTTTTCATTTCGGCTTGTAATTGAATTTTGTGCTTCGAATTCACTTAAGTGGATCATTTGTGGTGTGTGGGGACTGTAGAGAGTCGCCGCAGGCAAGGTGAGCCACCGTGCACGTGCACGGTGGCGAAGTGGAGTTCGAGGATCCGTGAGTGGTGCGCGTGCTCGAGACATTGGTGAGGTCGCTTCGAGTATTCCTGTGTTTCCTCCGAGTAGCGTGCGAGAGTAGCTACAGCTAAACGTTTACAACTTAACTTAAAAAAAAATGAAATGTGAATATAAACTGGGGATAAGAAGAAAGGGGGAGGGAGAGAGACACGGGAAAAGTAGGGGGAGCACTCATGTCAGTCACGAGTAAAAGGGGAGTTGACCCGGGTTCTTTGCAAAGTGAACATACAGTAAAAATTTGGTTTAGCATTTTATAACTAAGTTAGTCATTGATTAGTTAGATTGATATTAATCTATAGGTTTATTAAAGACAGGTGATTAATAGTAAGTAAGTAAGATGTTAATTAATTTATACTTGAAAATTTAAATTGATAACTTTAAATTTGTTAATTAAAATAAATTATATGTTAAAGAAATTTTAAATCTTAATAACATTAACTTATTACTGGAAGTTAATTAATCAAAATTAACTTAAGTGTTTAATCAGGACTTATGCTATTAAATTGATAATTAAATTAATTTGTGATAATTAAATAATTAATTCATTTTAGTAAGTAAGTTATTAATTAATAATTCATAATAAAGAATCAACTAATTAATTGAGTAATTGAGTAACAGTAAATGAATAAAAAGTTAATTAATTAAATAAGTAATTGAAGACTAGATAATTAATAAATTAATTATTAACGAATAACTAATTAATTAATTGATCGTTAATAAGCTAATAAATCGGTAATTAAGCAAATTTAAATAGTTTATTCTTAAGCAAATAATTTAGTTAAGTAAAACCAAACTGTTTGGTATGCATTGATAATTATGTTGATTGACTTTGATATCTGTTGATGATTATTCTGTGTTATGTTGTGATATATTATGGATACCTGTGATAACTGTATATGATTTAGCTGCTATATCTGATATGTGAATTCTTAATATTTAATTAAACTGTTAAGTTACATAGACAACTGGGCCCTTAAAATGGCGTTTGGATCCGATGAGACCAGGATCGGAAGAATCAATTTTGATTCTCCGAAAACCACATCGATCCAAATTAAACGATAGGTCGTAACTTATCAAATAGAGATCGAGATGGAGTTTCAGAATGCAAGGGTTATCGTCGTTAACTCTGAGGGTGATTCCAAAATGAGTGTAACGAGATAATGCCTTCGGTTTCGTTCGAACCCGGAACGAACTTGTATGGATTGAATGCTTTCAACACATCGTCAGGCGAACGATGAGCATTCTAAGAATAATGTTCAATAAAGGTAATCGTAGCCTCAAGCCTCATCAACCGGGAATGGCTAAAACAAGGGAGATGCTGCAAGGTTAGGTGGGTCATGCCCAAGCAGGACAAGATTTTCCCCTGTCTAGATGTCCCTTTTTATTTCGGCTTTGTGAGCAGTTGTTGGCCACAACTGCGGGGTTATCTTGTTCGGGACTATTCAGTAAGGAATGGTTCCGGCCTTGTGTTGCAGGGGATGAAGGGAGTAATCCTCGGTACGGTGATCTAGGCCCCGTACTGTGACGGGTGGTACCCCGGTAGCCCTGCCATTGTTGGAAATCCATTTACCCTACGAGACCCTATGGTTTTGATTTGTATTACCCACTTTCGTGGCTAGTAGCTGGAATTTAATCATGTAACAATTTCGGCTATTTTCTATTTACTTGAAAACCCTAGACACTATTATAATATCACAGAATTTCCTATAAAATGTTTTGGTTAGCGTAAGATAAAAACTTACCCGTATTTATTTGTGGGGAGTCTTACGTGATACCTTTATTTTCAAATGATTTTTAAAGTTAAGCAATTTTAACCTGTTTACTCATACCAGACCCATGTCTGACCCGGAGTTTATATTTTGTGTTTTTCATAAACTCTTGGGTACTCAAATTTTTACGAGTAGCCAAGTGATAGGTATTGGAAGTGTTGATTTTCTGGAGGAGCTATTTTGGGGAGAAGACCAGACGTATGTATCTATATATGTAGTTCCGTTGTGTAGTTAGTGATGCTGTATTTTGGATGTATGTATGGTCATGTATGTATATGACAGTCCTGTTATATGATATTGTACGACTCTGATGTATGTATAACTATGTAATAGATATGTGATGTATTATATTTTGTTCCATTCCACTGTGAGATTCTGATGCTGTTGTTCTTTCTTTCTATTCTTTTCTATTTCTATCCCTTTCTTTCTTAATGATGAAACGTCTTTCTGGGTTTGAGAAAGGCGGGTCGTCACATAAATAATAATAACAGTTATACAAAAGGAAACTGTATTTGTAAATTACACCTTTAAATATCAGAGTTACATCATACAAACAACACTGGACAGTCTAAACAACAAGACCCAATTACACAATAATATATCACAGCGGTAAAGCACTCCATACGCTTCAGCCCTCCAGCACGCCTCCTGAGCTCCAGAACGTCCTTACCTGACGATCTGTAATACTCGATCTAACCCGAGCATTACATCAAAGTAACACCCGGGTCGGGCTGGAAACCAGCGTGAGTAAACCCATCTAACAAAGAATACAAAAGCATACAACTCATATAAACCCGGGGTAACTTATATCAATTTACAACTTCGCAAGTTGTTATAGACATCACCCAATTTACACATCTAATTCTAAGTACCAAAACCTAGATTAAATGTTTCAATTTACTCAAATCATTTCATTCAGTATATTTATTTCACATGGCAATTTACAAAGAATCGAAGTGGTTTCGGGTATTTACTATACCCGACTCCTGTCTCTTCGAATTCAATACTATCCTTACCCAGCTATTCAAGTGAAAATACAATTTGATTTTAAATACAAGATATCACTTTTTACACAACACTTCATTATCAATAGATAACCACATCGTCACAGTTTAAATCAAATGTATCATATCACATAGCATCACGAACCACATATTAGGGATAACAATTAATCAAAGGCTTCCAATATCATTCTATTTATCCTTTAATCACATTTAAGCAATTAACCTTTAATTAATTTCACAAATTAATTATCCCTAACCAAATACAGTAATTAACTTTAATTACTTTATTAATTAATTAATTATTAACCATAATTATTAATCACCCTTGACTAATATCATTCAGTAATTAACTACCCTTAATTACTTCATCAATTAGATTAAATATTCCTTAATTTATTATCTCTAATTAATTCCTTGATTAATTATATAAGGCAATTTAATCCAAATTACCCCCATTAATAAATCACCTATGTGATTAATAGCATCCAATAATTATCAATTAATTACTTCCCTAAGTAATTACGCATGTTAAATCATCAGGTGATTATTTTAAACTAAATAAACTGAATTAACTAACTTTAACTAATCAGATTAAACTCAATTGATTATAATGAGTAATAAATTCCTTAATTACTTCCATTAAGTAATTAAACTTAAACTATTTCACAAATGATTATCCTAAAAAAAAGTTAATCACATAAATTAATTATCAAATAATCCTTAAGTTAATGACCTTCATTATCTATTATCAAATCCTTAATTACTTCTCCTAAGTAATCTATCTTATATTAACAAATAAATTCTTAATTACTTACATTAAGTAGTAATTAATCTCAAATCACTAAATTAATTTATCCTGAACTACGAATTAATTAATCTGTAATTAATTGAATCATAATTAGTAAGTGAACTATCTCTTCCATTAGTTAATTTATATAATCTTATATAAACATTTAATTTATGTTAAGTTCCTTTGATAATTAAAAACCTACAATTTTCATAAATAAGTAAACCCATGGTTGAAGCTCCAAAAGTTAAAGGTACCGAAGTTTGTTTTTTTTTATTTCTTCCACTTCTCTTACCTTACCTTGACTATCCTTTATTTCTTAAAATAATCAAATACTTAAACTTTTCGGCCCACTACTTTCCGGCCTACCAAAATTCAAAACCCATGAAACAGCGAAATCCCTTTCTCCCATCTTCAATTCCTTTCAATGATCAGTTCACTTCGAACTACAGGGATGACACGAAGTCGTGCACGTATCCGTGCACGCTTCCTCTGATGATCCGGCCTTGCCGTCGATCATCGCTGCCAACCACGTGCTATCACCCCATCCTATCAGCCAAACCGGACTCGCCGAACTGCCCTGCTTGAAAAAAAAAACAAGTTCAACCCCTTACCGCAAATGATCAGATGACATCGAACGCCATGCTCCGACCACCCATACGACAATATACTCCCAAACATCATCGGAAGCCACGCCTTCACCTCCTGCATCCCTTTTCCTACGCGCGCAGCCTTTCATCACCCTCCTTGCTTCGCAAAACAACGCGAACCCGGAAACCAAGTGAAGTTCCTTTAAACCCTAATACCCAGACAACTTGCTTCCTCGATCACTTAAAAATTCCAGCACCAATTTTCTCGAGTTCCCCATGACCTACTCCTCCTTTCCATCGAGTGACACGCCTCTAAAACATCCCAGCTTCTAGAATTTGCCATTTTTCCCAAATTCGTTCAACCCTACCTACCTTCCGCTCTGCGCATCTAGAAATCACCCTACTACTCTTAAAAATCATCATCTTCCTTCAACGAACGTGATTACACAAACAATGATCTAAATCTAGATAATCAATCTTGGCTAAACTTGATCATTTACTGCAATGGATACATTTTTACTAGTCTATATTTCAATATGTTTACTGAAACTAGTTTAAAAATGAAGTACATCTCAAAACAAACAACTCTTCTTTTTTCATCACCACTTAAAACTAATTAGATTTAGCGGGGGAAATTTTTGAAGCCAAACATAACATATTTATTTTGAAATTTTACAGAGCAGGTGTTAAAAATGAACATCCTAACTTCTCTGGTTTTTAATCACTTATTTAAACTCATATATGGATGTACATATTCAGAACGAAATACACTTACCAAACCACACTTAATTCCCATGCTAATACACCAGTTACAGTATAATAAAGATTTTATTTACTCACTTGTTTCTCTGTTTAAACAGAGAACATGCTTTCCCATATATTCTGCTATTTGAAACCGAATTTTATTCGCTTATAAATTGGAAAATTTTTATATACATATTTACATTCATTTATCTTAGAATTATCAGGAAAACTTTTAGGTTAACATTCATCAAATATTACTTCAACATTTACTACCTGAACAAAGTTTGAATTGTTTGGATTCAAGTTTATCCACTGTTCTAGTCATGTATATAATTATTGACAAACATATATACTTACAATCATTTTAAAACAATATGCACAGCATAGTTCACATTATATCTCAAAGATCATCACATGCAAATTTAAGATATGCCAGAAGTTTTAGAGTAACTCACCAGCATTTGGATGAACAGAGCATACATGATTTAGAAAAACTTGAATTTGAAAGGTGCTTGCACTAAAAACTTCAAGTTGCATCTTAATTTTTTTTTTAAACTTTAATTCCAGATTCACTCAATTGATTTGCTTCCTGCTAACAATTTCATGCATGCATGCTTTCCAGAGGAAGAAAATGCAGGCTGATTGATTTAAAACAGAGAGGACAGCAAGCTTGATGAATTTTGCAGAATTGAATTGCAAATTTTGATTTTCCCAGGTTGATAAATTCGAAGGGCTACAGTTAAAACTTGATTTGCAGTACGAATTTCAGGTTTTGAGGATGATTTCAGATAGCTTTGGTTTATTTTGGTTAGAGGGAAAAATATTGGTTTTAATTTTGGTATTTGAGGGAATTTGTTTCTAGTTTTTGCTTCTTGATCCTTTTCTGATTTCATTTTAATGCATGCTTCCCGGTGAAAGGAAAAAAAAACATGCATGCATGGATTGCTGTTGCATGCAGGTTATGAGTTGCAAAATGCGCTCAGGTTAACACTTGACTTCTGGTTTAGGAGGTGAATTTCAGATAATTGTAGTTTGATTTGGGTAGAGGAAACATTGTTTTCAGTTTTGTTTTCTTTGGGAAGTTTACAGATTTGCTTTTAACAATAATTTCTGTTTTGAAAAATTGATTAAAGAATTTAGAATTTGGTTTGAAAATGTTGATTTCAGATTTGGGCTGAATATTATCTTTGCCACTTGTTAACCTAAGCTACACATGTTTAATGCACATAAACTTTAACTTACAAATGTTAAATTACATTTCCAAAATTCTTACACTTGTATTTTATATGTATGTTTGCGCCAAAATTGGTCACAAACACCCAATATCACGAAAGCACCCGTTTACGTACTCAACTTGCTAATAATCAACACAGAACTCAGCAACAATCAATATAGAAATCAGTTCTAAGTAACAAATCTCAGTAATTCACAAACAACAATCACAAACACAGGATTTATAGTGGTTCGGCGTTCGCGCCTACGTCCACTTTGAAGGTTTTCTCTTTATTGCTTTGCTTGATTAGAATGGTTACAACAGATTACAGCTGACGATTGCTTTGAAATCTGAATACAACAGTGATTATGATGAATAGACTTGAATCCGGCAGAGTCTTGGCGTTCAATGGCAGAAGTTCTTCGAAGAAGCTCCCCTTTTCTGAAGGCTTCAGGGTGCTATTTATAGGCATTGGAGGCCCAGATCTTGCTGAAACTTCGTGAGACTTCTTCTGGCACGTGAGTGGGCCCACGCGACCGACCCCACCAAGTTTCGTCTCGATCTGACATCGGTTCGAAATGATTTCGAACCCATCAAGAAATGGTCCAATCGAGCTGAAACTTGGCAGGAACAATCTTTACCTCATATGGAAGCTACTGTGAAAATTTGGTTGCATTTGGATGTGTGGTTAAGGAGATATGCTCGGTTCGAAATTAGCATTTTCGGTTGGCTGTGTCGTTCGAACCCATGAGTTCGAACCCATGATTTCGAATCCATCAGTGCACGTGGGCTTGCAGTGACGTGTTGCGCATTTTTCGAATCGATCCTAACTTATCTCCGAATGGACCGCTTCGACTCCGTGAACTACGGCGAACACGTCATCCAAACCGATTGACTCGGTGGATTCGAAATAGGAAGTATTCCTGGTTTCGAACGTGACTGATTCGAATCCAGGAATCCTTATGGGTTCGAACTTGATCGGTTCGAACTGGGTCACTCGATGGGTTCGAAGTGAGGATGCAAGGCCGAGTGAAGTCATGGATTCGAAGGTAGGCCACTGTGGTGGATTCGAAGGCGATGGAGTCGAAAGCGATGGAGTCGAGGCAGGTACTAGCCGATGGGTTCGAACGTGGATGGGTTCGAACTAGGTGGGTTCGAAGGAGAGGGCGTGGATGGTTTCGAACAGGATGGGTTCGAAAAGGATGGGTTCGAACTTCATGGTTTCGAACCAGACAATGACTATTTCTCTTCACACTGAATCCATCATATCTTGAGCATACAAACTCGGATTGACTTGAAACTTGAAATGATGGCTCCTACAACCTTTCTTGTTGTGTCCTATCAATTGTGGCCTGATCCAGACTCGGGCAAAATTCATCGATATCCATAGCTAAGTGAAGTATATCCAATCTCTGAGATGAACTGTTTCCCGTTTTCGACCAATCTTTTGGTATCACGGCTTTACCAAAAAGCGGGATAACACTTTGCCCCCCAAAACATGCCTTGCTGTAGGAAGGTGTGTTTTGTAATGCCTTGAGTTGGATGTTCGTATCCGATTATCAACCTGCAAAGAACTCAATAGTTTCATGTGTCCTCAAATGACGATCGTTCGGGATCGAGCCATTTGGGATGAAGTGCGGCCGTTCATGGTCAAGCGCTCAACTTCAAATGACGATCGTTCGTGATCGAGTCATTCGAGGTGAAGTGCGACCGTGCGCGGTCGAGCGTATAAATTCATGCTTCGATCGTTTGGGATCGTATGCTGCTTGAAGTGAATCGGGACCGTTCGCGGTCCGTGCCGTTCGTGGCATAAGATGGAATAGGACCGTTCGCGGTCGATGCCGTTCGCGGCGAATGATGAGATGGGACCGTTCGCGGTCGACTGCCGTTCGTGGCAAATGATGATCGTTCACGACCAAGTGCCGTTCAAGGCGAATGGTGACCGTTCGAGGTCGGATTTCATAATCAGTGAGCCATGACCGTTCGCGATCGATGGCGTTCGAGGCAGGAAGTGATCGTTCGCGATCGTGTGCCGTTCGAGGCGAATCTGTGACCGTTCGCGGTCGGGTGTTGGACCTCAAGTGGCGTGTTGTGTGCCCGGGAGGGCTTGATGTTATCGATGTCAGGGTCACGTTCGGGTGAGATCCTGGATCGTTTGTCAGGGCGGTTCATCGCCATCTCAGAGCATGCCTAAGGACCGTTCGCGACCCCATACATGTGTAAGTAGCTTAGCCATTCCAGATTTATCAGAATCAAATATCTATTACACGGATGAGTTTCAAAAACAATGTCCAAACAAGCAGCAAACAAACAGGGTCTAAATGTTCAAATCAAAATGGTATGAAAGCAAAGCATGGATGTCGAAGCGTAAGTTCCCACTACGAAACGGTCAACGATCATTCAGAGCATGCCTGGAGATCGTTCGCGATCTCGCACATGTGTAAATGATTTAATTGCGTTAGTGGAAGCTTACAACTTGTTCATCGTTATCTTACTCAATTGATAACCAAACGGTGCCTTGATTCAGGATCGCCCCTAGCTGATGTGGACGGTGGTCGTTCTGGTTCCGCCACAGGAGCTCGTCTCCTTACATATTGAAGGAGCATACCGTTCCTGATATGCCCTTCCACCTCGTCCTTCAGGTGCCTACAATCATTAGTGTTATGACCATTTAATTCATGGAATACACAGAACTTATCTGATTTCCTTTCGTCAGAAGTAGGATCCCTTCGCATTGGCCTACGATACGGAATCTGTTCTTTGGTATCCTGATAAATTCGTTCCAGGCTCTCGTTCAACTCAGTGTAGGTGGTGAATCGCGGCTCCCTCCGTTGCCGCTTTGATCTGTCTCTGTCATTCTCAATCTTTCTTTTACCTTTATCCGAATCTTTTTTAAGAGGCTTTTCGTCTCTAAATGCAAAAACTTCTATCCCATCTCCTTCTTCTCTCTCGGCATTCGCATCTTCTAATCGTAAAAACTTTTCTGCTTCATGATAGAATTCCTCTAGATCTATGGGTGGATCTTTAGTTAATGCATTCTTGAACTCTGTGCCGTCAGCTATTCCGGACACAGCTGCCATTACCAACATGGACGGATCCGCTCTATCCACTGAAGCTGCTGCTGCATTGAATCGTGCTAGGTAACTTCTCAAGGTCTCTCCGGCTTTTTGCTTTAGGGTTGCCAAAGTCATCACGTTTTTGGGTCTGGTAATATGAACCCTGAATTGCCTCATAAATCTCTCAACTAAACCATTCCATGTTCCGATGGATCCATTCTCCAACTGTCTAAACCATAGTGCAGCGATATCTGTCAAGTACAATGGAAAACACCGGGCCATAACCTCCTCCGATGCCCCCAGTACTTCCATATGCCTAATATATTTTGTCAGATGGACCGTGGGGTCCGTTCTCCCGTCATACATATCCAATGATGGTAGTTTGAAATCAGGCGGGTTCCTAGCTTGCCTGATTGCTGAAGTAAAAGGACTTCTATTGACATCTTCCAAATCTTTGTTCACCATACCGCCTCTCAAAGCTCTTCTAATTATCTCTGCTAATCGGTCATTGTCTCCGAGATGTAATCCTTGTTCACTACTTCCAACCTGCCCCTCGAGTTCACGAGGTAACTCCGGGATCTGCCCCCTTGACTGAGCGTTCACTCCTCTACTACTCCTAGGTTGCGCAGATCCTTCTCTTTCTCTTTCCAAGATTGGGTCAACATTCTCCATATGTGTGCCCCCTAGCTCTGGCGCTACGCCGGACGGTCCCGCTCCATTCTGGACTCCATTGGCTTCCCTATTTTGTGCTCCAAGCTGTCCTATCTGTTGGAATAAACTCTGGATCATTTCCTCTTGCCTCTTCATCATAGTTTCCATCTCGTCCCTAGTGATGTATATCGATGGTTGATTTGCTCCTGAGGAAGCCTCTTGGCTTCCTTGTGGTTCACTTCTCTCAGGCCTTGGCCTCCTACTCGATTGTCTTGCCATAATTCCTAGATCTGAACTCCTGAATTTTCAAATTCAACTTCTTCCTGAATTAGTTTCTCAGTGAAAGCACCAAAATGTTTGCGCCAAAATTGGTCACAAACACCCAATATCACGAAAGCACCCGTTTACGTACTCAACTTGCTAATAATCAACACAGAACTCAGCAACAATCAATATAGAAATCAGTTCTAAGTAACAAATCTCAGTAATTCACGAACAACAATCACAAACACAGGATTTATAGTGGTTCGGCGTTCGCGCCTACGTCCACTTTGAAGGTTTTCTCTTTATTGCTTTGCTTGATTAGAATGGTTACAACAGATTACAGCTGACGATTGCTTTGAAATCTGAATACAACAGTGATTATGATGAATAGACTTGAATCCGACAGAGTCTTGGCGTTCAATGGCAGAAGTTCTTCGAAGAAGCTCCCCTTTTCTGAAGGCTTCAGGGTGCTATTTATAGGCGTTGGAGGCCCAGATCTTGCTGAAACTTCGTGAGACTTCTTCTGGCACGTGAGTGGGCCCACGCGACCGACCCCACCAAGTTTCGTCTCGATCTGACATCGGTTCGAAATGATTTCGAACCCATCAAGAAATGGTCCAATCGAGCTGAAACTTGGCAGGAACAATCTTTACCTCATATGGAAGCTACTGTGAAAATTTGGTTGCATTTGGATGTGTGGTTAAGGAGATATGCTCGGTTCGAAATTAGCATTTTCGGTTGGCTGTGTCGTTCGAACCCATGAGTTCGAACCCATGATTTCGAATCCATCAGTGCACGTGGGCTTGCAGTGACGTGTTGCGCATTTTTCGAATCGATCCTAACTTATCTCCGAATGGACCGCTTCGACTCCGTGAACTACGGCGAACACGTCATCCAAACCGATTGACTCGGTGGATTCGAAATAGGAAGTATTCCTGGTTTCGAACGTGACTGATTCGAATCCAGGAATCCTTATGGGTTCGAACTTGATCGGTTCGAACTGGGTCACTCGATGGGTTCGAAGTGAGGATGCGAGGCCGAGTGAAGTCATGGATTCGAAGGTAGGCCACTGTGGTGGATTCGAAGGCGATGGAGTCGAAAGCGATGGAGTCGAGGCAGGTACTAGCCGATGGGTTCGAACATGGATGGGTTCGAACTAGGTGGGTTCGAAGGAGAGGGCGTGGATGGTTTCGAACAGGATGGGTTCGAAAAGGATGGGTTCGAACTTCATGGTTTCGAACCAGACAATGACTATTTCTCTTCACACTGAATCCATCATATCTTGAGCATACGAACTCGGATTGACTTGAAACTTGAAATGATGGCTCCTACAACCTTTCTTGTTGTGTCCTATCAATTGTGGCCTGATCCGGACTCGGGCAAAATTCATCGATATCCATAGCTAAGTGAAGTATATCCAATCTCTGAGATGAACTGTTTCCCGTTTTCGACCAATCTTTTGGTATCACGGCTTTGCCAAAAAGCGGGATAACAATGTATATGAATGTTTCTATATTACTTCATATTTATATTTTGCATTGACTCATTTCATGTATCATATTTTAAATGTTGTATATATATACAAATTAAATTTTATATTTCCAATTTTAGATAAACACACATTTTTTTTCAATTTATGTTTAACAATTTATATTCATATATTCTCTAGTATTTATACATATATAACTTTAAAAGAGAATGATTTTAAAATCTTAGTTATTCACTATAAATAATCGTATATATTTATTCTTTTGGATTTTAAATAACAAATTCAAATTCAATTTAAATCAACTCATAAATATATTACACAAACACAAATTAAATCTTGTTTGAAGATAATAAGTTTTTTTTCCATTTTAAATAGTCATTTCCGGAGATTATCAAATAACTATCTTCCCAGATACGAATATTAATTATCAAATTTATTTGTTTCATTCTTAACAATCAGTATTTCTATTAATTTACCCAGTTAATTATCAACTAACAGTTGTTCAAATTCCGGGTTATCACATTCCTCCCCCCTTTGAATCTTTTCGTCCTCGAAAAGGAACGAAAGCAGATTTTATTAAATATTTAAAACCCAGTTAAAATATTCTTTGATCATTTTTCAAACATCTTTAAAATCTATATAATATTGCCAAAATAGTTTTTATAAAAATACTTTTATAACTCGATGCCTCAACAAGTCCATCTTTATTCTTACAGAAATTCGGTCATACGTTGATCAGGCGTATGACTGAAATTCTATAAGTACTCAGCAGACCCGTTTTCAACATCCAGTGAAAATACTTGGAAAATAGTTTTATTGAAAATATAGAAAACAGTTTTTGAAAATAGAGGATATATCTTTGGTGAGAATGCTCTGGAAATCATCACCCCCATCCATGGTTGCAGTTAACCTGATGGTTATGTTGCCATCCCGACAAAATCCACAGATAATTGTAGGCCTCCGCGCCCCTCGATTACACCATGGAACCCGATATAGATCGCAGCTACAACTGGGGTTACGTAGCTATCACAGCAAAAACCCCTATAACTATAAGCATCAGCGCCCTCGAATTTCGCTACCAAAAGAATGAAACTTCTCCACTCCACTTGACCATAGATCGCAGTCTACCGATGTTGCGTTGCCTTCCCGGAAAAATCAAGTGTAGACCGTTGGCACTCATCCTCACAGGATTTTCACTATGGTCCCCATAGTAGATCGTAGTGACATCGAGTTACACTGTCGTCACAGCATAACCCAAATGCCCCTGTAGGCATCAGCGCCCTCGACTTTCGCTACCCAATAATCCTCAGGAACTAGTTTGTCCGGACTCCTCACAGGATCAACTTTAGAACCCCCCCGGGGTTCAAGGCAGCACCACTCGGTGGTACTCCTGAGAAGTCCATTCCAAGGGAGCGCCTTTTTCCCCAGAGCCATTATCAAAACATTTTATACTATATATATAGTATCTTTAAAACATACACCTAGTATGATCTCATACAAAGCTTCTTTACACAAAATCGATTATCCCAAAATCGATAATACTCAAACTAGGCTTTCCAAATTCTCATATTGATTTTACCCAAAAATCAAAAGCCTTTCCAAATCCATAGGTTCCCAAAACCTTTTTCCAAAATCCTTATATGATCCATTATATATATAGATATATATAAAAATCTTGATAAAAATCTTTGGATCATTACAGACTTGTATAAAATCCTTTTATACTTCAAACACTTTCAAGATCCTTTCCTTCTGGCAATAGATTCATCAAGAGGAGTTTTATCTTATAAAAAAAAGATATATAACTTTATTTAACGAAAATCAAATATTCAAATTTGATTACTCCTTTCAATATCAATTTCATTCAAATCCGTACGATGTATGCACATCATCCGTATGCTATACCAATCTGATCGCTCACTCGATCACACAATTTCACTTCCGAACTAGTATCGTCCACCCGACTTCCTTGTGCGGACACAGATCTGATTTCCTGATCAGAAACCGTCATTCTCCTTGCATAGTCATAACTATGATAGAGAATATACAAAACCAATCAACAATCCATATCCAGGTTCGCCGTCAAAAAAATCGAGTGAAAAATCCCAACTCGGATCGACATACTATCTCGAAATTCTGTGCTCGAATCTGGATCAAATCACTATGCGAATAGAATAACATACGTACACCCTACGTATTTACCTTTATTGGTTATTAGCCAAATCATTTCTTTTTCTATTCACATTTACTTTAAATTTCATTCACTTATTCACAACTGCTTCAATCCCATTTGGATTATCACCTCTAATCTTATCTTGATTGTGTATTAGTTTGAACTCCGTCCAGTTTAAATTTAGAAAATAACTTAAAAAGTCAAAGAAATCGATAAGTAGTTGAAAAATAATTACTAGTTCGTAAAATAGCTGTAAAATAGTTAGAAAATAGTTAAATAATTATAGAAATTTTAGATAATTGCAATATAATAGTAAGATAATAATTAGTTTTGTAAAATCAGTTGAAATATAGTAATCAGTTTATAAAACAGTTGGAAAATTGTCAAACAGTTTCAAAAATAATTATAAAACAAGTATAAGATAGTTTGTCTTTTCAAAGAAAGGTTGTATATATAATATATAGCTTGGAAAAATAGGTTTATATTAAAACAATTTATATTAAAAATAGTCCAGAGTAAAAACTGTTCAATTTAAATTTCCTCTTCCTTTTAAATTGACCCAATTCCAATTTAAATAATTTCAATTTCCTTTGAAATTGATTCATTCCCAATTCAAGTTGAATTAATTCTCAAATCCCCTTTCAAATTTAAATCAAATTCCATTTGATTTTAAACATATTCAACTTTAATTACAATCCCAAGTTATTCCAATCACTTTGGACTAACATCCATTCAATTGAACCCACTTCAATTCCAATCCATTTCAACTCCGGTTTGAATTAATCCCAATTTCAAATTCCATTTCAAAATCAAGTTGAATTATTCTTGATTTCCTCCCAAATTAAATTCAAATTCCATTTGAATTTAGAACTATTCAACCTTTAATTACCATTCCAAATTATTCAAATCAATTTGGACTAACTTCAAATTGAACCTACTTCAATTTCAAATCATTTCAAATTAATCCAATTCAAAATTTCCATTTGAATCTTATATTCATGCATCTTCAATCACCATTTCAATTAATTCAAAAATTCAATTTGAACTAATACAAATTTCAAATTTAAACCATCTCGAATTATATAAATTCGAGTTAATACTTCAAATGTTGATTTAATTCCTTTAAATCAATTTACCTTTTTATCCCAACAATGGATTACCATACTCCATTTCTCATTCATTTAAACAAATCCAATTCACAACTTAAATATTATTAATAACAATAGGATGATATCATCCAATTCATCTTAAAACATCCATTAATTTCCAGATCTCAAACCCATTTTGAGATCACACAAACTCCCAATTCAGATTGACCATTTAACTTCCCAAATTAAATTCCAATTCCATCTTGAAATTCCCAAATCATGTTGATCATTTGAACTTATTTAACTTTTTCCCAAATTAAACTCAATTCACTTAATTCAGTCAACCTTACCCAATTTGAACTTCCATTTCACAATTTGAACTTATCATAAATAATCTTCCCACTTATTAAGTTCAAAAACTTATCACTTTGGGTATCATGTCTTATTCCCAATTTAAAACTCAATATTTAGAGTTTATCTCAAACCATCTTTGATATTTAAGTATATCTTCTTGGCTCGCCAAGCCAAATTTTAAAATTTAAACCACCTTTGGTTTCAATCCAAACAAATTTCCTTTAAATTTTTTAAACATTTCTTATTTTTAAAATAAGATCATTATTCAAAGTAGCTTGAATAATATTATTTCCTTTAACATTTTGAAACCAATTAATTTTTTTTTTAAACTTAGAATTCAGGACTTCACCATTTGAACCCACTTTTATTTATATCCTTTCCCATTTACAAATTATTTTTCTTTTAAATGGTTACTTCCTTAAAACATTTTATTGTTTATTGAAGAACAATCATTCCACTATTAAACACAATAACCATCTATTTAGTTGTGTTGAAACCAATTCTAATTTCAATTTATTTTGAAATACTTCTCCAATTCAAGATTTAAATTTTAGTTTGAATCCATTTCAAACTTATGCTTATTTAATCTCAATTTGGTTGTATTATATTACTTCTCAATTCCTACTATTACTTTTAGTTTAATTAATACTACAACCAATATCCTTAATATAACAAATAATCTATTTCTTATATAAGAATTCATTTACTTTTAAAATCATTTAAAAACCTTTATATAAGAAAATAAAAAGTACGCTCTCTCTCATACACACACACACACACACACACACACACACTCGACTCATCCTAGGGTACCACATACCCTATCTTTAATGAGTATACCCACCAGAGCCAAGGTTCTTGCTTAACTTTCGGCTCTGATACCAAATGTAATGGCCCGGAAATTTCGATCCAGAAATTCCAGATAGTTAGTGAAAAGAAGAAAAGAGATAGAAGAAAAGAAGAATAGAAATACCAGCATCTCACAATCGCAGTGGATAAAATATAATATTAAATAATAATAACAGTTATACAAAAGGAAACTGTATTTGTAAATTACACCTTTAAATATCAGAGTTACATCATACACACAACACTGGACAGTCTAAACAACAAGACCCAATTACACGATAGTACATCACAGCGGTAAAGCACTCCATAGCTTCAGCCCTCCAGCACGCCTCCTGAGCTCCAGAACGTCCTTACCTGAAAATCTGTAATACTCGGTCTGACCTGAGCATTACATCAAAGTAACACCCGGGTCAGGCTGGAAACCAGCGTGAGTAAACCCATCTAACAAAGAATACAAAAGCATACAACTCATATAAACCCGGGGTAACTTATATCAATTTACAACTTCGCAAGTTGTTATATACATCACTCAATTTACACATCTAATTCTAAGTGCCAAAACCTAGATTAAATGGTTCAGTTTACTTAAATCATTTCGTTCAGTATATTTATTTCACATGGCAATTTACAAAGAATCGAAGTGGTTTCGGGTATTTACTATACCCGACTCCTGTCTCTTCGAATTCAATACTATCCTTACCCAGCTATTCAAGTGAAAATACAATTTGATTCTAAATACAAGATATCACTTTTTACACAACACTTCATTATCAATAGATAACCACATCATCACAGTTTAAATCAAATGTATCATATCACATAGCATCACGAACCACATATTAGGGACAACAATTAATCAAAGGCTTCCAATATCATTCTATTTATCCTTTAATTACATTTAAGCAATTAACCTTTAATTAATTTCACAAATTAATTATCCCTAACCAAAACAGTAATTAACCTTAATTACTTTATTAATTAATTAATTATTAACCATAATTATTAATCACCCTTGACTAATATCATTCAGTAATTAACTACCCTTAATTACTTCATCAATTAGATTAAATATTCCTTAATTTATTATCTCTAATTAATTCCTTGATTAATTATATAAGGCAATTTAATCCAAATTATCCCCATTAATAAATCACCTATGTGATTAGTTGCATCCAATAATTATCAATTAATTACTTCCCTAAGTAATTACACATGTTAAATCAACAGGTGATTATTTTAAACTAAATAAACTGAATTAACTAACTTTAACTAATCAGATTAAACTCAATTGATTATAATGAGTAATAAATTCCTTAATTACTTCCATTAAGTAATTAAACTTAAACTATTTCACAAATGATTATCCTAAAAAAAAGTTAATCACATAAATTAATTATCAAATAATCCTTAAGTTAATGACCTTCATTAGCTATTATCAAATCCTTAATTACTTCTCCTAAGTAATCTATCTTATATTAACAAATAAATTCTTAATTACTTACATTAAGTAGTAATTAATCTCAAATCACTAAATTAATTTATCCTGAACTACGAATTAATTAATCTGTAATTAATTAAATCATAATTAGTAAGTGAACTATCTCTTCATTAGTTAATTTATATAATCTTATATAAACATTTAATTTATGTTAAGTTCCTTTGATAATTCAAAACCTGTAATTTTCTTAAATAAGTAAACCCATGGTTGAAGATCCAAAAGTTAAAGGTACAGAAGTTTGTTTTTTTTGTTTATTTCTTCCACTTCTCTTACCTTACCTTGACTATCCTTTATTTCTTAAAATAATCAAATACTTAAACTTTCCGGCCCACTACTTTCCGGCCCACCAAAATTCAAAACCTATGAAACAGCGAAATCCCTTTCTCCCATCTTCAATTCCTTTCAATGATCAGTTCACTTCGAACTACAGGGATGACACGAAGTCGTGCACGTATCCAAGCACGCTTCCTCTGATGATCCAGCTTTGCCGCCGATCATCGCTGCCAACCACGCGCTATCACCCCATCCTATTAGCCAAACCTGACTCGCCGAACTGCCCTGCTTGAAAAAAAAAAACAAGTTCAACCCCTTACCGCAAATGATCAGATGACATCGAACGCCATGCTCCGACCACCTATACAACAATATACTCCCAAACATCATCGGAAGCCACGCCTTCACCTCCTGCATCCCTTTTCCTACGCGCGCAGCCTTTCATCACCCTCCTTGCTTCGCAAAACAACGCGAACCCGAAAACTAAGTGAAATTCCCCTAAACCCTAATACCCAGACAACTTGCTTCCTCGATCACTTAAAAATTCCAGCACCAATTTTCTCGAGTTCCCCATGACCTACTCCTCCTTTCCATCGAGTGACACGCCTCAAAAACAACCCAGCTTCTAGAATTTGCCATTTTTCCCAAATTCGTTCAACCCTACCTACCTTCCGCTCTGCGCATCTAGAAATCACCCTACTACTCTTAAAAATCATCATCTTCCTTCAACGAACGCGATTACACAAACAATGATCTAAATCTAGATGATCAATCTTGGCTAAACTTGATCATTTACTGTAATGGATACATTTTTACTAGTCTATACTTCAATATGTTTACTGAAACTAGTTTAAAAATGAAGTACATCTCAAAACAAACAACTCTTCTTTTTTCATCACCACTTAAAACTAATTAGATTTAGCGGGGGAAATTTTTGAAGCCAAACATAGCATATTTATTTTGAAATTTTACAGAGCAGGTGTTAAAAATGAACATCCTAACTTCTCTGGGTTTTAATCACTTATTTAAACTCATATATGGATGTATATATTCAGAACGAAATACACTTACCAAACCACAATTAATTCCCATGCTAATACACCAGTTACAGTATAATAAAGATTTTATTTACTCACTTGTTTCTCTGTTTAAACAGAGAACATGCTTTCCCATATATTCTGCTATTTGAAACCGAATTTTATTCGCTTATAAACTGGAAAATTCTCATATACATATTTACATTCATTTATCTTAGAATTATCAGGCAAACTTTTAGGTTAACATTCATCAAATATTACTTCAACATTTACTACCTGAACAAAGTTTAAATTGTTTGGATTCAAGTTTATCCACTGTTCCTGTCATGTATATAATTATTGACAAAAATATATACTTACACTCGTTTTAAAACAATATGCACAGCATAGTTCACATTATATCTCAAAGATCATCACATGCAAATTTAAGACATGCCAGAAGTTTTAGAGTAACTCACCAGCATTTGGATGAACAGAGCAGACATAATTTAGCAAAACTTGAATCTGAAAGGTGCTTGCACTGAAAACTTCAAGTTGCATCTTAATTTTTTTTTTTAAACTTTAATTCCAGATTCACTCAATTGATTTTCTTCCTGCTAACAATTTCATGCATGCATGCTTTCCAGAGGAAGAAAATGCAGGCTGATTGATTAAAACAGAGAGGACTACAAGCTTGATGAATTTTGCAGAATTGAATTGCAAATTTTGATTTTCCCAGGTTGATAAATTTGAAGGGCTGCAGTTAAAACTTGATTTGCAGTACGAATTTCAGGTTTTGAGGATGATTTCAAATAGCTTTGGTTTATTTTGGTTAGAGGGAAAAATATTGGTTTTAGTTTTGGTATTTGAGGGAATTTGTTTCTAGTTTTTGCTTCTTGATCCTTTTCTGATTTCATTTTAATGCATGCTTCCCGGTGAAAGGAAAAAAAAACATGCAGGCATGGATTGCTGTTGCATGCAGGTTTTGAATTGCAAAATGCGCTCAGGTTAACACTTGAATTCTGGTTTAGGAGATGAATTTTAGATAATTGTAGTTTGATTTGGGTAGAGGAAACATTGTTTTCAGTTTTGGTTTCTTTGGGAAGTTTACAGATTTGCTTTTAACAATAATTTCTGTTTTGAAAAATTGATTAAAGAATTTAGAATTTGGTTTGAAAATGTTGATTTCAGATTTGGGCTGAAGATTATCTTTGCCACTTGTTAACCTAAGCTACACATGTTTAATGCATATAAACTTTAACCTACAAATGTTAAATTACATTTCTAAAATTCTTACACTTGTATTTTGTAGGTATATGAATGTTTCTATATTACTTCATATTTATATTTTGCATTGACTCATTTCATGTATCATATTTTAAATGTTGTATATATATATACAAATTAAATTTTATATTTCCAATTTTAGATAAACACACATTTTTTTTCAATTTATGTTTAACAATTTATATTCATATATTCTCTAATATTTATACATATATAACTTTAAAAGAGAATGATTTTAAAATCTTAGTTATTCACTATAAATAATCGTATATATTTATTCTTTTGGATTTTAAATAACAAATTCAAATTCAATTTAAATCAACTCATAAATATATTAAACAAACACAAATTAAATCTTGTTTGAAGATAATAAGTTTTTTTTCCATTTTAAATAGTCATTTCCGGAGATTATCAAATAATTATCTTCCCAGATACGAATATTAATTATCAAATTTATTTGTTTCATTCTTAACAATCAGTATTTCTATTAATTTACCCAGTTAATTATCAACTAACAGTTGTTCAAATTCCGGGTTATCACAATACTTCCATTAGCCACTTTCTTATCCTAGTTATCATGGGTTGACTAGGAGCCTATTGACTAATGTCAATTGTTAATCCGGATATAGTTTTCATGGGTTCACTATAAACCAATTAGCCCTTACTAACTATCCTTAATACATAGTTTCCATGGGTTAATTATGAACCGTATTGTTTACTCCAATAACTACTTAATCATAGTTTTCGTGGGTTAACTATGAACCTTTTGCTTTACACTAATAACTATAAAGTTTAGGCATTCCATATTTTTGGTCACCCTGACTCCTTGGATGCAATTCTACTCATTCAGGAGTTTAAGTAATTTATATTCACTATTGAGTTAACCTAATTGGTTCTCCTACCCTTTTTCCAAAAGACGGTTTGGCTTATCATGAGAATATATTCATATTTGAAGAAGCAAAACAACAATTTAACAATACCACTCACGTGGATATAAAGTTCTTGAAATACATTTCATAAAACATAGATAACACCTTTAACTTATATTTTTATCAAGGAATTCCTCCTTTAAAATAACTTACTTAAAGTCATTACCAATCTCCTTTATATAAGCCATGTGGTTTAATTAAAAATTTAGATTATGGGTCTTAAACCTTTCGACAATGTCGAAAGCTACTATTTTCAACCCCTCGAAGGTTTTCAATCATATCTTTTTAAAATAACTGGCTCCAGCCTTCTTTCTACTTTAAAACACTTCTTTTCAAACCCTTTGACCCCATTGAAAGTCAAACCTTTCGCAAGCATTAGAAAACCATTCGAAACCATTAAAACACAAACCTTTCGAAAGCAATGGAAAATAAACCTTTCGAAAACTTACTAGGTTCAATTTAAAACATGTGGAGAACTTTCTTTGAAAACCTTTCAGCTTCATTAGAAGCAACCTTTCAACTTTGTCAAAAACTCTGCTTCGAAAGCTTTAAAACATATCATTTACCACAATATGCCTCTGCCTATTAAAAAAACTCCTTCAAAAGCTTTGGGTTATACTTCAATTATAAAACAATGGTAAATCATCTAAGTAGAAAGATTTGATACCTTTTGAAAGCATTGGAGAAGCGGCTGGTTTTAAAACAAGTAAACCTTTCGAATTTATCGAAAGCATCGACTTTGAAAGATTGGAAAAAGCGGCAATAAACTTTTGACTATGTCGAAAGGTTCAAAATAAAACAATGATAAAGCGGAAGTAACCTTTCGACTGTATCGAAAGGTTTAAAACCTTTATTTTAGATAATTGACCTGGTCGAAAACAACCAATTCGAGAGCTCCGTTTTGAAAGCAAGCGGGTGTAAACTTTTAGTTTGTAAAACAAACATACCCCAACCTCTTTGGCACCCAACCTTTCGACTAAGTACCTTTTGACCTGGTTTAATTTATTAAGCGTCAAGTAACTTGGTACCATATGCATTGAACTTTGACCTTGTCGAAAGCTATAACCTTTCAACTTTGTCGGAGGGTCTGGGTCGGAAAGTTTGATGCCTAAAATGGCTGAAACATGCTAAAAGCATGGTTTTCTTAGTTTAACTTTAAAAATAATAATTTTCCAACTAACCCTCCTTTGTTTGTCAAATTCCTATTGGTTAACATATACTTTTCAAAAGAGCGCTGCCACTAATTTTAGAATTAAATAATAATTTTATTCTATGAAATGCCCATTCTCCTTAATAAAATATATAAAACCTTTAAGTCCCATTCCTTAAATAATTTTATACATTCATCAAATTACTTAGGAGAATCTGGGAAATTCCAGAAAATCTATTTTACTATGTTTTCCAACATATAAAAACCTCAAACCTAAGTAATAAATATTTTAGTCGTAAATAATTTATAACCCAATAAATCAATTTCTTCAATAAAAAATTTCTTTAAAATCTGAATTAATTTATAAAATTATGGAAATTGAAACCCATCTCCAAAATCATGTTTTCTATAGCATATAATTTTTTCGTGGCATTTAAAAATCATTTCATCTTGGTTTTACCCAAAACCGTGTATATCTCCTTTTTAACAAACTTGTTTAATCCGTATAAATCATAATTCAAGCATATCATCATTCAATATATCATAAAAACAGATTTACACTAAAGTCCAAAACCATATGATCATGAAACTAAAATAGAGATGTAGAAATTTTTATTCACCTTAGATTAGATAAGGAAATTGAAGTTTGTTGGAGATTTATTTCTTCTAGCTTAAATCCTTAGCTTTAAGTTGATTTTCTCTTCTCTTTTTTCTTCCTAATGGTTGGCCTTGCTTCCTTACGGTTATAATTTTTTGTTCTAATAAAATGAACGTGTATGACTAAGGGAAATAGTACAGGGGTGGGGAATATGGGCAGCTATTTACCCTAATGCCCTTATGTTTAGTATCTTAACCATTTATAAGTTCATTTGAAGCATGACCACTTAATTCATTAGTCAACTTCAATCTCCTTATCTACATTATTCTTTTTAATTTATTCTAATTAAAATTTCTGAATAATGTTAATAAAATTAGGGGTGTTACAGGGCCCCCTCCTTAAAGAATTTCGTCCTCAAAATTCAGTAAGGACCAACTAGCGAACATAACAATCATCTGTGACATCTCCCAAAAACCATACTAGCCTATCTGTCTAGCAACCAGTCTATATAAATTCAATATAGACATACCATCAAAGAATATTAGGATAAGCCTCTCGAATCCTGTCCTCCGTCTCCTAAGTATGGCCTTTCTCGTTGTCGCTCCACTGAACTTTCACCAACTTGACTGTCTTGGCCCTCAATTTCTTCTCCTCTCTCGCTACAACCCAAATTGGTTGTCTAACAAAAGTCAAATCTAGCTCTACTACCAAATCCTCCAACTATGTCTGAGGAGTAGTAGCCTCTGAATCATGCACATACTTACGAAGATGGGACACATGGAATACATTTTGGACACCTGTCAAACTGCTTGGCGACTCCACTTTGTAAGCGAGCTTTCCAATCCTTTCTATAATCTAGAATAGAGCAACATACCTCAGGGCCAATTTCCGAATTTTCCAAATTGTACTATACCCTTCGTTGGTGATACTTTAATGAAAACCCTGTCTCTCACTGAGAACTCTAATTCTTTACAACTCTTGTCTGCGTAACTCTTCTGCCTAGATTGAGCTTCCTTCATCCGTCCTCGGATTAACTCAATCTTTTTCGACGCCTCTCTAACCAAATCCGGACCTTAGACCAATTTGTCTCCAGTCTCTAACCAACACGTTGGCGATTTGTATGGCCTTTCATACAAAGCTTCAAAAGGCGCCATTCCTATACTAGTCTGATAACTATTATTATAGTAAAACTCAATCAAATGTAGGTGATCTTCCCAAGATCCACCAAAGTTAACACATAAGCTCTCAATAAATCCTCGAGTACCTTGTTGACCCTCTTTGTCAGTCCATCCGCCTATAGGAAATATTTGGTACTCATCTTAAGCTTGGTACATAATACTTCTTGTAGGCTCCTCCGAAATTCGCTAGTGAATAATGCATCAATATCACTGACTGTGCTACTAAGAACCCATGAAGTCTAACTATGTTATTCATAAACAACTTAGCCAAAATAGGTGCCTTCGGGTTGACTTTACCAGAATGAAATAGGCACTGTTGGTCAGTCTGTCCACAATAACCCATATACTTTCATTTCCTCGATTTGACCTTGGTAACCGTCTATAAAATCCATCGATATCGAATCTCACTTCCAAACTGGAATATCTAAAGGCTGAAGTAACCCACTAGGGTTTTGATGTTCGGCCTTCACTTGTTGACAGTTAACACACTGTCTAACCCAATGTCTAACCCACAAGCCCACATCCCTCTTCATGCCTTCTCAATATAAGCTCATCTTCATATCTTGATACATCTTGGTTCCTCCAGGACGAATCGTTAATTTTGATCGATGAAATTCCTCCAGAACTTCTCTCCTTAAGTTCTCCATATTCGGAACGCAGAGCCGTCCTTTCTTTCTCAACCATCATCTTTCGTCAAGGATAAAATCCTTTAGGTTATTAATCTCTGTTCCTTCCTCAAGTGTTCTAATCTTCTTAGCTAAAACTGGATCTTCTCTTTGCTTAGAAGCTATCCTCCCGTCAGCACTGGGTGAACTTTTAAACAAGATAACATGGCAGTACAAAGACTAGTACTATCAGTAGACCTCAACTGCACACCACAACTTGCTAAAGCTTCTAGATCCTTTCACTCTACCAACATTAATAACACCACCTTATGATGTTTTCTACTGAGAGCATCCGCTGCCTTATTTCCCTTTCCAGGAGTATATTTTATACCTAAATCACAGGCTGCCAAAAACACTAGCCACCTATGCTACCTCATATTCAAATCCTTTTGAGAGAATAAATTCTTTAATGACTTATGATCGGTAAATAACTCAAATCTCTCTCCCGAAAGATAAATCCTCCAAATCCTCAAGGCAAAGACCACCGCCGCAAACTCCAAGTCATGATTAGGATATCCAACTTCATGCGGTCTAAGCTGTCTAGATGCATAAAAAATAACTTTGCCTCTCTACATCAACACTGCTCCCAATCCAATGCCACATGCATCAGTGTATACTACCAACCCATGGCTACCATATAGAACTACTAACACTGGCGCATTAGTCAATAAATGCTAACTTAAGGAATGCTTTTTCAAATTTGTCTGACCAAACAAACTTTACGTCCTTCCTAGTCAACTTAGTCAAAGGCGCTGCTATCCACGAGAAATCCTTGATGAATCTCCGACAATAGCCAGCAAGTCCAAGAAAACTCCTGATCTCGGTTACTGTCTCTGGTCTCTTTCAATTATTGACTGTCTCGATCTTAACTAGATCGACTGACAATCCTTCCTCCGACACCTATGACCAAGCAACTTCTCTCTTCCAGAAATGACGCTTACAAAATTTCACCTTTACTTGATTCTGCCTCAGCGTTTCCAGCACCACTCTAAGATGAATCTCATGTTCTCTTTCATCTTTAGAGTACACCAAAATGTCATTTATGAATACTAACACGAACCTATCCAAGTGCCCTTGCAAAACCCGGTTCATAAAATCAACAAAGAAACCACGTGCATTAGTCAATCCAAATGGCATCACCAACCACTCATATGAACCATGCCTAGTTCGAAATGTCATCAAAGGAATGTTATCCTCCACCACTGTCAACTGATGGAACCCTGTTGCCAAATCCAACTGGGAAAATACTCTGGCTCCACTCAACTGATCAAACAGATCATCAATCCTCGGCAGGGGGTACTTATTCTTGATCGTCCTTTCGTTTAACTTACGATAGTCAATGCTCATCCTTAACGACCTATCTAGTTTCTTCACAAACACGGAAGCTGCTCCTCAAAGCGAACTGCTTAGTCTAATAAAATTCCTTCCCTCAAGATCTACTAGTTGCACCTTCAATTCCATCATCTTTGTCGGTGGCATCCTGCTAGGTGGTCTACTAACAGGATCAGCTCCCGGTACAAGGTCTATTTGAAACTCAACAGCTCATTTCGAAGGTAATCCAATGACCGGATCAAATATATCTACAAACTCTCTAGCCATTTGAGCCCGACTAAGCTCTTCTTCAATCTCTATAGCACTCAACAAAACCCAAACACTCTTACTGGAATTCTCCACTAAGATTATGATTCAGTTACGATTATCTAGGTGCCTCAGTGATATTTTCCAATCCTGGAAAAATATCCTAGCCTCACACTTACCCAACCAATCCATACCCAAAATGATCCAGAAATCAATTAAATCAAAAACATGCAAACTTGTGACCTAACAAATCAAGTTCTAACAGGTCACATCATCTCATCCCAAGAGTTGCATGTCATTCTATTGGGTTTGCAACCCTTAAGGAAGTAACAAGGTATTGGGGTTCTATATATAATCTATCAACCAAATACTGTGATATAAATGAATGTGATGCACCGGTATCAAAAAGTACTCTAACTTATATACGTCGTATCAAAAGCGTACCTTCCATCACATTCTTTCCCTTCTTTGCTGTAGTAGGTCTAGAAGAAGACGGTGGTCCTATAGCAAACACCTTCCTTCTGTTCAAGCTGACTGGCTCTGGACACTGGTTCTTATAATGCCCAACTTGGTCACAGTTAAAGCATTTCACATTCTTCTTCTCCGCAGGCTTCTTTCCTTTACTAGTTCTGCATTCATGAGCATAATGGCCCTTATTATCACACTTATAACACACCAAATCTGGCTTCGCCTTCTTAGCTACCTCTCCTTTCCAGACTCCTTTCTTTTTAAAGAATTTCGTTATCCTTCCCTGAGAACTGTGAGACTCAATTGGCTTCTCCCTAGCTGAAATAGTAAGGATTTCCTTATGGCGGATGGTCATCTCCACCATCACGCGATAAGGTTCTCTAGTATGAGTCATAACCATCCTGCCTATCTTTGGAGTCTTGCCTCAAACCTCTAATGAATCTCTCATTCCTCCTAACATCAGTGTCAAGCAAAGCATAACCATATCGAGATAGCTCATCAGACTTAGCAGCATACTCGATCACAGACATCTGTCCTTGGACAAGATCCATGAACTTCCTCATCAATGCCAACTTGGCAACTTCAGACAAGAACCTTTGCTCAAACCTCCTCCTGAAGTCAGCCCAAGTCAACTCTTCCTCCGACACTCCGGCCGTCACACTATTCCACAAATGAAATGCTGACTCCTACAACTGTATAGAGGCTAGTCTTCTCTTCTTTCCATCATTCAAGCCTAAATCTGTAAAGATCCTCTCACAATTCAACTGCCAGTTCTCTACTTCAACAACATCTTCCATTCCAACAAGCAGATTTCCTCCTAGACTGATATAGTCTCTACTCAACTCAGCATAGTTATATCTAGCTGAAACTACAAGATTAGCTCCTTCCACAATACTAGTAGCTACAACTTGCAAAATATTAGCCAAAACTGATACACCATCCCCGTATCTATTGGCAGATTTCCAGCACCTACATTGGGCTCAGCATTTTGATTAGCATTAGCATATCGACCTTGGTTTAACCGAGTATTAGGTCGAGCATTTTCATTAGTAGTGGTGCTTCCTCCACCTAGATTTCCTCTTTCGTTTCCTACCTCTATACCCCCTTTCTTTTATATCTGCATATGAGCCTTAGTAAGATACAGAAGAATGATCTAAGAGAGAGGGAAATACGTACTTAGGTATATACCTATATGGCAAATAAAAGTACGTTAATATAGCGTTAACCCAAACCCCGATCATATTTTCAAATTCTTCAAATTATGATTCAAAAAGCTTTTTAGGTATAACTTTTCTTTTTAAAGTTTCATAAACCTATGCTCTGATACCAACTTGTAACATTCCCCTACTTGGAGGCCCAAAACTAAAAGCTACATATGCTGTAGTCATCCATAGTTATTAATCTTCGGTGACCAAATATGGTGGTGTTAGATGCATTGTTACACAGATCATAAGAATGTGGAAAAATTTTGACAATTTAAAAAATTTATTTCCACATTCGCATTAAAACATTTCATGTTCATTACATAATCCAAAAATACATTAACCACGTTCAGCAAAATATAATTATTACTATTACATCAAGAGCGACATATGAAGATGCCCCCTTGGTCGGTCAAAGTATATAGTAAGGCTAATAAATCCGCCTTTACAAACAAATACATAGCGGGGAAAGGAGAACTCTAAATAACTATCTGTCACCTACATGCCTCCGGAAGCTTTATTCGTCTAAGAAGAGAACCTAAAAAGCCTAAACCTCAAACAACTCAAAATCAATTGAGCACCCGAGAGTTTAAAAGGAATACAAAAACTTTGAGTCGGATATAAAGCATGGTATGAATAATAATCTAACATCTTAATTCTTTTTAGATATCTAGTGAGACCATGCCACTTAGCGGAATGGGTTTTTCCCTCACCAGTATCCTAAAAACTTTTTAAAACCCTATGCTCCTACATCCATAATGGTTAAAACATACATGTTCGAAATATTATGATGATATGCATACTTGAAAACAATTAAGATTTCCCAACCCTCGTTTATTATGACACCCTATCCTATCTATAGTTTTTATAGGATCACTAAGAACCTATAGGCTCCTACTAGTTAACTTAATTATTTATGGGTTCCCTTGAACCTATTAGTCATTTCGCCAACATCACCTTATCCTAGCTTTCATGGGTTTCCTAGTATTTATCTAGTAACTCACTTCACATCCTAGTTTTCATAGGTCGACTAGAAACTAACTGATACTTCCATTAGCCACTTTCTTATCCCAGTTTTCATGGGTTGACCAGAACCTATTGACTGATGTCAATTTTTAATCCGGATATTGTTTTCATGAGTTCACTATAAACCAATTATCCCCTGCTAACTACCCTAAATACATAATTTTTATGGGTTAACTATGAACCTTTTGATTTACTCCAATAACTACTTAATCATAGTTTTCATGGATAAACTATGAACCTTTTGGTTTACATAATAACTATAAAGTTTAGGAATCCTATATTTTTGGTCACTCTTACTCCTTGGATGCAATTCTACTCATTCAGGAGTTTAAGAAATTTATATTCACTATTGAGTTAACCTAGTTGGTTCTCTTACCCGTTTTTTCCCAAAAGACAGTTAATGGTTATCATGAGAATATATTCATATTTGAAGAAGCAAAACAACAATTTAACAATACCACTCCTATGGATATAAGTTCTCGAAATAAATTTCATAAATCATAGTTGACACCTTTAACTTATATTTTTATCAAGGCACATTACTCCTTCAAAATCACATACTTAATGTCATTACAAATCTCCTTTATATATGCCATGGGTTTTTCTTAAAATTTTAGAGACTGCATCTTAAAACCTTTCGATAATATCAAAAGCTATTATTTTTAATCCCTTCGAAGGGTTTCAATCATATATTTTTAAAATAATTGGCTCTAGCCCTCTTTATACGTTAAAAAACTTCTTTCCAAACCCTTCGACCCCATTGAAACTCAAACCTTTCGCAAGTATTGAAAAACCATTCTAAACCATTAAAACATAAACCTTGTGGATGGAAAATGAACTTTTCGAAATCTCACTATGTTCAATTTAAAACATGTGGAGAACCTTCTTTGGAAACCTTTCGACTTCATTAGAAGCAACCTTTTGACTTTATCAAAAGCTCTACTTTGAAAGCTTTAAGACATATCATTTATAGGCCTCTGCCTTTTAAAACAACTCTGTCAAAAGCTTTGGGTTATACTTTAATTATAAAACAAGGGTAAATCATCTAAGTTGAAAGCTTTCATACCTTGCGAAAGCATTGAAGAAGCGCCTGGTTTTAAAACATGTAAACCTTTCGACTTTGTCGAAAGCAACGACTTTGAAAGATTGGAAAAGGCAGCAATAAACTTTTGGCTATGTCGGAAGGTTCAAAATAAAACAATGATAAAGCGGCAGTAACCTTTCGATCGTGTCGAAAGATTTAAAACCTTTATTTTATATAATTGACCTGGTCGAAAGCAACCAAGTCGAGATCTCCTTTTTGAAAGCAAGCAGGTGTAAGCTTTTGGTTTGTAAAACAAACATACCTCATCCTCTTTGGCAACCAACCTTTCGACTAAATACCCTTCGACCTGGTTCAATTCATTACGTACCATGTAACTTGGTACCATATGCATTGAAGTTTGACCTTGTCGAAAGCTATAACCTTTCGACTATGTCGGATGGTTCGGGTTGGAAGGTTTGATGCCTAAAATGGCTGAAACATGCTAAAAGCATTGTTTTCTTGTTTTAACTTAAAAGGGATAATTTTCCAACTAACCTGCCCTTGTTTGTCAAATTCCTATCAGTTAACATATACTTTTTAGAAAAGTGCTTTCACTAATTTCAGAATTAAATAATAATTTTATTTTATAAAATGCCCCTTCTCCCTAATAAAATATATAAAACATTTTAGTCCCATACTTAAATAATTTTATATATTCATCAAATCACTTAGGAAAATCTGCGAAAGTTCTGGAAAATCTATTTTAATATGTTTTCCAACATATAACAATCTCAAACCCAAATAATTATTATTTAGTCATTAATAATTTATAACCCAATAAATCAATTTATTCAATAGAAAATTTATATAAAATCCAAATTAATTTAGAAAATTATGGAAATTGAAATCCATCTCCAAAATCATGTTTTCTACAACATATAATATTTCCATGGCATTTTAAAATCATTTCATCTTGATTTTACCCTAAAACCGTGTATATCTCCTTTTTAACAAACTTATTTAATCCATATAAATCATATTCAAGCATATCATCATTCAATATATCATAAAAACAGATTTACACTAAAATCCAAAACCATATGATCATAAAACTAAAATAGAGTTGTAGAAATTTTTATTCACCTTAGATTAGATAAGGAAATTGAAGTTTGTTGGAGATTTATTTCTTCTAGCTTAAATCCTAAGCTTTAAGTTGATTTTCTCTTCTCTTCTTTCTTCCTAATAACCGACCTTGCTTCCTTATGGTTATATTTTTTTTGATAAAATGAACATGTATGACTAAGGGAGATAGTATAAGGGTGAGAAATATGGGCGCCATTTACCCTAATGCCCTTATGTTTAGTATCTTAACCATTTATAAGTTCATTTAGATAGATAAACATGGCCACTTAATTCATTAGTCAACCTCAATCTCCTTATCTACATTATTCTATTTGATTTATTCTAATTAAATTTTCTGAATAATGTTAATAAAATTAGGGGCGTTACAATTATATTGCATATAACTCCTAACCCATATTACCTTGTCATAACCTCATTTTGATCTTAAGTTTGCTTAACAAATCCAAAGAGATTATTCACTCATACCTACCATATCACGGCGGACTAACTATAATATATGTACCTCGAGTTTGTTCAACAAATACATATAGTTATCTTACTTGGCTATTCAATATATTAGTAATACTACACATAACATCTCCAGCTTGAGTTTGCTCAACAACTAAGGAGTATGCAAGTAATTTATTATTATACATATGGTTGAAGACAATTTTGTATTAATGATTCATTATTTTTAATATAATATATCGAGGGATATCGACTTATGGAATAATGTATTTCTTATGAAATACTCTCATGTTCAAGTGTCAGACACATCATAAATCACAATATATGTACATATACGTATGTATTTATTCCTTAAGTCTATTTAGGGTTTCTTTAATGTTCCACCTTTAATTATACAATATAAGTTTTATGTTTCATATTACTTATATTACTTATATAATAGTCTTATGCATAACATTATTAACTAAATCTTATTTAACTAATTATAATAAATTAACTCTTTAATCAATTTTATATTAGTATTCTAATATAACTTTTATATTGGACATATCTACTATAACCTTTATAATATAACACATATATCTAATATATATGTGTTTAATTAATTAACCTTTAATTAATTTATTTAATTAAAATATTTTAATTAAATTATATTAATTTCAAAATTCAGTTCACATACATACATTTATACTTATGTTATTATAAACAATTTAAAAACAACATAACATATATCTCAATATATAATACACGCACATGTTCATTAATTAATTAACTTATTTAATTAATTTACTGCTATTAATCTTATTAATAAATATAAAATTTGAAATTAATGTGAATTGTATTTCAAACATTTTGAAAAATTATGTTATATTATAACTTTTATAATAAAAATATTTTATTTTAAATTTAATAATTAAATTTAAAATCTTAAACTTTAATTTTCAAAACATTTTGAAAATTAGCCCAAGACTCAATTCAAGTTGGGCCTTTTCTATTAGAGGCATCCTTTGGGCTCTGTTACCATTGTTGGAACTGGGCCAGCCTGTAGCGGAAGAAAGGAGTGAATTTCAGTTTCTTTATTCCATTGGATCTTAGTTGGGCCTTAAAATATAAAAATATTTTTTAGATAAAATAATTTATTTATTTAAATTAGTTAAAGGGAAGTTTTTAATTTCAAATGTATAGTCTACCAAATACACCTAACATTTAATTAATGTATTGGGAATGCAACCTTTCATTTCTTTCCCTAAAAAAGAGAACTAATTGAGAGTATTAATTGGATTAAATGGAGAGGGAAACCTATCATTTTCTCTCTTTAATTTGAATTGATTGATAAGTTAAATGTCATTAATTAATGATTTATTCATGCAAGATTTATTACCACGTCTGCGTGTATCCTAACTGTATAACTTGTAGTTTGAGGTTTATTTAGTTTTGTTTTATTTATTTATATATAATTATATATATATATATATATTAACCATATATAATTATATATGTGTGTGTGTGTGTGTGCGTGCGCGTGCATGTGTAACATCATAATCCGTGAAGGGTTTAATGTGCCTGTATATAGATGTTGCGATTTATATTGCAACGGACACATTAGCTCAGTTTGTGTATACTGTAATTTATTCAAATAGGCGCTTGTATAATATGTCAAAACATGATATTAATATATGTACATGAATATATATATATATATATATATATATATATATAAATTATTGAATAAAACAGTTTCTGCCCTAATAAATTAACGTAAAATAATCATATGATAAAATTACAAATTTTATAATTTTAGAAAATCTGGAAACATATTTTGGGCTTAAGGTTAATTTATGGAATATTTTTAATTAAAATAACATTTATTATTAAATAGTTGATAATAGTCCTTAATCAAATTAATTCTTAAAAATATAAAGTCAAGTTGGAAAATTCTAAAACTTTTCTGAAGATAGATGAGATATATTTTGGGCTTAGGGAAATTTTCTACAATTTTCCCAACTGAAATTATATTTTATTAAATAATTAACTACATTTTAAAAATAAATTAATCATAAAATTGTTTGCACCAAAAATGGGCACAACACTCTTCGGATGTAATTGAAGAGATTAGAATAAAGAAATAAAATGGAAAACGAGGTTAATCTAACAACCATACAAAGAAAAATGAACAATAGTAAAAGAAGACAAGAATTTATAGTGGTTCGGCGCTATAGTCTACGTCCACTTTGAAGCATTTGCTATTTATTGCTGATTACAAACTAATTACAACAGTACAATGGCTATACAATGGAGTTTCAGCAAAGCGACAGCATAAATGTTCCAAAAGTTTCCTTTTAGTTGGCGTGGAGGTGCTATTTATAGGCATGGAGCTGGAAATATCTGCCCCAAAACACGAAATACCCTTTCTTATGCGTAGGTGGGCCCACAAGATTGATCTAGAGTTGTTTGGGATCAATCCCGATCGATCCACGTGGAATTTATATCGCTCAAGAATGGCTCCATTTGAGCGGCGATCAATCATGGAGGGTCTTGAGGTGATATGCAAGCTCCTGTGAAAATTTCATGGCTTTTGGACTTGTGTTTGAGAGACATGATCGATCTAATATTGAGCTTGCTAAGTAGGCTGAACGCTTCGTATCGATCAGCTTCGTATCGACGACGTGGTGCTAAAAACCCATATTTCACGCCGAGAGACCGTTTCCTCCGAGTTAACCTCTTCCTTCGTATCCTCCTTATACATTGTTCCTCGTATCGATGCCATGTCTTCTCCTTTTGTACCGATGCTCTGCCTCCTTCTTCGTATCGATTGTGTAGCTGATCGATAAGAAGTATGCAGCTATTGAAGGGTGACCGATCCAAGGGATGCTGAGGCCCATCGATACATGTTCAAACTTGATGGATACGTAAGTTGGATGCTGAGTGATGGACTTGTGCTCATTTCATATCGATCTGGATGGATATGAAATGACGGATGTTGGTTGATGGATGCGAAATGGATGTGTTCCTCATGGATGTTGATCGATCCATAACTTGGGCAAACGAGCTCTGATTGACTTGAAATTTGGAATGTTTCCTTCCATAGTTTTGCTAGATATACCATGCTAGTTGTAGCTTGATTTGGAATCTGACCAAGTTTGCCTGTATCCATCGTGGACCTGTAGATAACCTATCTCCGGGCCGGATTTCCTTCAGTCTCTAGTCAAATCCTTGGTGTCATGGCCTTGTCAAATGATGGGACAACATTTTGCCCCCTAAAGTACGTCATGTGTGAACATGACATGCTTTGAAAAGTTGCAATCTTCATTCTGAAAATGTTCTATCTGATTTGCTGAATAGTTATTTTCTTTCCATCAAGAGATGTGGCCCTTAATAGGTTTCAGCAATATAAATGTTGATTTGTAGACTGCCAATGATCATGCAGTTTTTTCTTGTAACTGAAGGTCGAGTGCTAGCAATGTGTCGTTTATTGTTTTGGTTGTCACTAGGCAAGCACTCAATACCTATTAACTTTGAAAATCAAACGTTAGTATGGCATACATGCACGTACGTTAACCTAACTCCCATTCATGTTTTCATGTTCATGGGTTGTTGTCAAGTTTTTCTTTATTGGATCGAGTTTTGTATCGATCCTCTTTTGGATCGATGTGAAATCCGAGTTTCAACAACGATCGATGGTTGTTTTGGTCCTTTTCTTCGTATAGATCCTCTCTTCGATCGATATGGGATGCATCATGATGGACTTTGTATCAGTGGCAATCGATATGAGATGGATATACATATGGAGTGCTTTGTATCGATGGATACTAAATTCACAAGTGTTTGCTTCATATTGATGGATACGAAACATTGGGCCTTGGAATGATTCGCATCGATGGATACGAAGTGCTACTTTACACTGATGGATGTAAGATGCCAGGCTCCGGATCAACTGATGTTGATGGATACATCGTTCTTCATATCGATGGATACGAACGATCCAGACAGATTGTGTAACGCCCTTTACATTGATGGATGTTGACTTCCTCAATCGGTTACTTGATTGGGATACGAATCATTTTTCTTATCGATACGAAGGCATATAAATATATTTTGGACTTAGAATATTTTCCACTCGCTTTTATTATTGCTTCATATTGAACTCTCATCTTCTAAACAACCAATTTTTTAATCTTAATTCCAGATTCTTCGAGCTAGGTAATCAATTAATAGAACCATTCTTAAAGCGATGCGACTTGAGTTTTCGTGCTATTCCATTCATGCAACGGCCATCAACTGCGTTGTTGGTGCCAAAATGGGGCTAGGGTTAGGTCAAGGATGTAGTTAATGGCGACTTGGAAGTTTGGGGAAGAAGGAGAATAACTAGGAAGAATCGATGGAGTCACTTACTCCAAGTCTCTCTCGGACACGGATCAATGCAAGATGTGGATTAATCAGAAGGCTTTGTACTAGTTTGTAGGCAACTTTTATGATCAAGATGAAAGGCGGTAGTTTATTGATCGATCTGGGAAGGAGCAATTCGTGTCGTTGGAAGAGATATGGTGATCGATCTGAAACCAAGGTCTTGGGATCAATACGAAGAGCATCGATACATGGAGTGATCGATATGAGTATGTGATCAATATGAACCAGAGATCGATTCGAAGGTTGTATCGATACGAGAAGGCTATCGGTCTAAGTCTTGGATCGATACAAACATAGGCTTCAGGGGAACAATCCAAAGTGAACCATGATGGATACGATATCCATCGCTTTTACATACTCCAACACTTAACTCTGACGAGCTTTAGACTTGCATATTTGGACTTCATCGAAAAACTACATATATGACTATCCTTCGAAGCTCGTCAATGGAACTGTAACTTGATAAACATAACCAATGTTAACATGGACTATTTTTCGAAGTTAGGATGGCATGGTTTAGATGGTCAGTGATGACGACCACTCGGTCCGAATCTCGAAGTCTTGTCGTTTTACCATCTTTCAAACTTGTAGAAATTTAGATAATTATGTAGCACTTCATTACACAACACAATCACTCACTTTACAAAGATGGAACATGGGTTTTCTGCCATATAATAATGGTTTTTACTAATTTCAATAGCCATGGATACTGGAAGCTCAAAGCGACAAGAAATTCAAAGTCCTCCATTTCCTTGAATCGAAGTGCCAAACATCGCAGCAGACATGGTATACCCTACTCCAGACGAACTGCCGGATGTAGTATTGGTTTTGAATCCAGAGGACTCCATCAAATCCAAGATCTCATAAGAAATGCTGGGCATAATTTTTCTTGGGCATGTACTATATTTGGAAGAAGTCCAATTACCAGGCCAGAAGATAGAGCGCATAATCCCTCGGTCACTCCATGTAATAGATTCATATGTGTGGCTGGAACATTGCCCCCATTTAATTAGTTCATTCGGGGCATGCTATTTTTTATGAGGATTGCGCCTTCTCAGCTCTACCCTAATGGATGCACGCTTCTCAACAACCTATATATCATATTTATGGAGCATCTCCTTCGACCCCCGACCGTCGATGAAATCATATATTTATTCAATGTCAAGATTTAGGGAGATTATCCGTTGTTCACTTTCTTGGAAGCAGTCAGAAATTTCCAGGTGGTGGCAGGTGCATGGAGTAAGTTAAGCTACTTAAAGACATAGTGGTTCTACATGAGATGCCCACCGAGGTTTGCCAAAAAATGGTTGGTCAGAGTAAGTACTTTAACTTATTTGTCAAAACTGGGTAATATAAAATGATGCTGGAATCATTACTGTATTTCTTTCGCAGCTTCTATTCCACGGCCCGAAGGAGCATATTTTAAAGAAAAAGTAAGGACACTTCAAGTGGTGCCTACCAAACTAATGGAAATAGACGAAGTCCTTATTGACGACAACTTGATTTCCATTGGGCTTAGGAAAGAGGTCAGAGTATAAGGCTGAAGGGAGTTCCTAGAGTGGTCCCTGTAAAACAAAGTGGAAGACGAGCTCTTGTCGTGCCCCCAGTTGAGGGAGCCAAGGCCACACCCGGCGTAATAATCATTGAACCTCGCGATGACGAGGGGATAGAGGCTGGTCATGAGCCTGCGGTTGAGCCTCTATAGGGCCTTTGACCATCATAATCAAAGAGAAAAAGGAAAACTGTCGCCCATAAAGCTAAGAGGCAGAACACTATTGAAGTTGCTCAATTCATTGCAACTTCCATAGGTTTGGAGACCCCTTCTTTACAGATGGAAAGTTCGTTGAAAGGGTCATCAGACATTCCTATCCGGGATGATATATTGCCATTCCCTGATCCTGGGCTAGAGGGGCTTCACTCCCCATCAAGAACTGGTGCAGACCTACCTTCAATAGATATAGGGGAGACAACTCCAATAAGTAGGACTACTACAACCGGTCAGTTATGGGATTTGCACATGCATACACACCCTTCACAGCATCACACGACATCTCATCACATGCTTCCTGATTTCTAGCGATATATAATTCTACTCCTCCTTTTGTTTTATAATACGATGGTGAAACAAGGCTCCATACTCAGCAAACTTCGCTCTTCGTGACATTCATCCAGATCGCACTCTGAATTACATCGCCGCTAAAGCAAAAGAGATTACGGTCATGGTTATCATTCTAGACAAGAGTGCGAGCGCCATGATAGAGAAAAGGAAAGATCATACCAAAGCAGGCACCGTTCTAGGTCGCAATCTCCGCCACCAAAACGACCTTCAAAACTATCCAGCTCAGGTAGGCCCTCTTCAACATCTTCGCATCAAGTAACACCGTCTCACAATCCAAGAATCGACAGTCAGCGCCACAAAACTGAATCAAAACGAACTACCATAGAGCCTACGAAGAGGGAGACATAGCATCACCAAGCGGAAGAAAGATTTTCGTCCATATGTTTCGATGGCTTCCACTTCCCTCCCAACTTGAAAAGAATCCCAAGTGACATAGAGAAATTAGTGCAGGACTATGTGCATGACGCATACAACTAGTATCGCGAATGGGTTAAGACGGCAGAACATGTTTCAGTGGTGTCTTTTGATCGGGTCAAGGCTATCGAGAAACTAGAAGCCAATCTCTCTCAAAAGGGCAGAATAATAACGACACTTACCAATGAGCCTGAGTCTTTTAAGGAAAACCAAGATGGAGGTTGGTCAGAGAGCTGAAGAGGCTAGGAAGTCAATGGAAAACATGAGAAAAACTCACATCGACTTAGTGCAGGAGATGGGTCATTATAACACCATTATTATTCTAGAAAGGGATGCTGCACGGAAAGTGGTTGATGAGCTAAAGGATAATTTGACTGAGTCCCTTAAAGAGGAAGATGAAGCTAACAAAATGGCCTAAAAGGTGCGTGAGGAGGTGGTTAGACTTAGGGAAGAGAGGGATTCTGCGAACAAAAAGGCCGAAGAAGCCGATGCCAGGGTGGAAAAGGAAATAAAAGTCGTAGAGGCCAGGATGGAAAGCGAATTTGAAGGTCTTCTGGTACTTACAACACTAATGTCTTGAGAAACTGCAATCTTAACTGGCTCGGCGAAGAGTAACCTTTCCAAATATATAAAGCCTTGAACCGCTTGCTTGAGGATGAAAAGGAGATCCGCAATGTTGCAACCATCGATGAGTTTGAATTAGAAACTCAAGTGCTAATCAGAGATGAGCCTAAAGTCCTTCATGAAACGGCGATCACACTTTAGAGAGAAGATTTGGCCGCTAAGTATCCAAAAGCCGGGGAAGGATCCGGGAGTGATCACCGCAAAGTTGGTTCCGAAGTGCATCCAGCATCTCAGACTGAGCCTACTTCCTCTGTTGATCCTCCGGTCGTCCTGGCGTATGATCCTGATAGGCCGCATCTCTCTCCGATCATCGAGCGCAGCTCTAAAAGCCCATCGGCCCAACCTAGGAGCCAACTTGAGGAAGGTATTTTGGACACTTCTCCTATTCCTCAAAAATAGGAGCACTATTCGATGATATTACTAATATATTCTCTTATCTTCATTCAGTCTTAGATTTTACACCATCCAACCCTCTTGCAACACAAGAAGTTCATCACGAGCAGGAGGCATTAACAACGGAGGCCACAACTGTAACAATTGCTTCTTCGGCTAGGGAGACACATGTTGGCAGTTATGTGCTTGATGATCAACTAATGGAAGGGCACCTCAACCATCAAAGCGATCCAAGTATTGAAGTGCCTTTCAATGTAGATGAAGATGTAATTATCATGGGATCCTTGGTTCCGACCGGAAGCATTTTGATGGGTAAGCACGCGGATCAAAAGGAATAGATAATGGCAGAGATCAAAGCTGAGATTGGGCAAGCTGAGTAGATCCATGGAGCTAATAGAGGCATGGCGGGTCCTGGTCCGGTCCCTATTCTTGTGGTTTATCCGGATGGCACCAGTATTGAGACCAGCGTGCCTCATTCTTCTAGCATCGAGAGTGCCACCTTCCATCGGTTCCATACACAGAGGATACTTTAATCCCTAAGAGTTCTCAAGAAGAGACTGCATTGATTTCCCAGGTCGAAGACAAGTCAGCTGGAGCGAGCCACGGAGGTAAGGCTCAAAAAAGAGGTCCAAGCGGTAGCTCGGGCGGATCTACGCCAAAGAAAGTCATGAAGAAATTAAAGGCATAGATTTGCATTTTTTCTTCCTATATCGTAGATGGCAAGAATAAGCTTCTCTTTTGCTTTTTGTAGGCCATGTATAAATGCGGGTTTGGCCATTCTTATAGGAAATCTTTGAACAGATTTTGTACTTACTTTCTCAAAGAATAGTGCGAATAATTTTTTTTGTTTCTAGCATAACTCTATGTTTATTCGTCTGAGTACTTTAGCACTCACATTTCCATCCAATGTACTCGAAAGCTTTAGTCTATGAGTTGAACTTGAGTCCGGTCTTTAGCTTTTGAAGCTACGGCCTCGGCTCATAATCAAACGTTGAGTCAAGTTCCAACATTGCGCTGTGTTGATCAATGGCTGGAACTTGAGTTATGCCCCTATGTCTGGGGAGAATCGACAGTTGGAAGTCGTCCTCTGTCTTTACCAACTTTGATTTAACTTAGTTGGAACAAATTTAAAGTGACACGAGTTTGAGTGGTCGGATCACACTCGCTCACTTGCTAGTATTTGCATCCACACTTTGCGGTTTTAGAGTTGTACGCCGATGGTCGATCACGCATGCTCGTTGTTTTAGAATTTTATCCATACCCCAGGGACATAAGTTATTTTATGGGCGGTCGATCACACCCGCTTAATATTTATACTCTAGTTCACACTCCAGGAGTCTAGAGCGAATTGAGAGACGGTCGATCATATCTGTTTAAGTATTATGATCATATTCGCACTCTAGGAATAAGGAGTTAGTCAAGGTCATGGATGGTTGGATCACATCCTCCTTGATCCAGTAAGTGAAGTCGTAGATGGATGGATCCATCTTCTTCGAGCTTGAAAAGACGCGAGGTCGTGGATGGGCGGATCCTCCTCGAGCTTTCAAAATAAGTGAGGATGGATGGACGGATCCATCCACCTTGAGCTTTTGAAAATAAGCGAGGTCATGGATGGACGTATCCATCCTCCTCAAGCTTTTGGAAATAAGTGAGGTCATGGATGGATGGATCCACCCTCCTCGGGCTTTTGGAAATAAGCGAGGTCATGGATGGATGGATCCACCCTCCTCGGGCTTTTGGAAATAAGCGAGGTCGTGGATGGACGATCCATCCTCCTCGAGTTGGACTACTGTTTCATGTCTTAATTTTGGAGTTCGTCCTTAAGCTTGCACTCTAGGAGATGGAATTAGTTGGAGAATTATTGTGTTTCTATTTTCTTTTGATTGATTGTAACTACCTGGAATGTTTGATCCCGAAAATTTTAGATAGCTAGAGAAAAGAAGAAAATAGATAGAAAAAGAAGAATAGAAACACCAAAGCATATTCTCACATTCATAGCGGATAAAATATATTATCAAAAATATCAGTTTATAAAGGAAAACTGTACTTGTCGAATTACACTTTAATACATCAAAGTATAGCATTACAAAATCACTTGGACAGTTAAAATAACTTGTCTCGGAAATAACAATATATCATAGATGTATACACTCCATACGTTCCTGCCATCCATCTCGTCTCCTGAGCTCCAGAACATCCTTATCTGAAAATTTGTATTACTCGGTCTGACCCGAGCTACATCAAAGTAACACCCGGGTCAGGCTGGAAACCAGCGTGAGTAAACCCATCTAACATGGAATACAAATGCATACAATTATTTTAAAACTCGGGTAACTCATATCTTATTACGAGTCCTTAACTTGCCATAATCAAACTTATTTCACACACAATCCTCCAAATACCACTACATAATTTAAATGATCCAACCTAATTGAATTTTTCCATTCCAGCCTATTGATTTCACATATCAATCTATAAAGAATCGAAGTGGTTTCGGGTATTTACAAACACCCGACTCTGGTCTCTTCGAATTCAATACCATCTTAACCTATATTATTCAAGTGAATTACAATTCAACTTTAAGTACAAGATGTCACTTTTTACATAGCAATTCATCATCTAAGGATAACCATATTATCATTATCCACCCAGCATATCATATCACAAAATATTTCATATCAATCAATTCAGGGCATTTAATTATCATGTAATCATTCATAAGCAAGGTGGACCATTTCGAAAATTAATTTAATCTATCTCTAATTAAATTAATTACAAATCTTTTAATCACTTAGATTACCTTTACTTAATCATTAATTAATTACAAATCAATTAATTAATCATCCTCTAATTATCCATCTTAATTAATCATCCTTGATAATTATTTTCTAATTACATGAAGTAATTAGCCTTTAATTAATTACACAAATTAATTATCCTCAATCATTCACAGTAATTAACTTTTTTTAATTAATTACTTTCATTAATTAATTAACTATAATTAATTACATTAATGTTCAATTAATTACAATTAATTAATTACCTTATAATCACTTATTATAGATTAATTAATCTTAATTAATCAATCCTTAATTACTCTCATTAATTACATTAATTAATGATCCTTAATTAATTACTTCCATTAATCAACTTTAATTAATCATAAACAGTAACTACCATCCTGTAATTACTTACCTTAATTAATTAACTCCTTAATTAATTATATTAATCCCTTGATTAATTACACCAAGTAATAATTCTTAGTTACTTCTACTAAGTAATTATCCTTTACTTCCCATTAAGTAATTATCCTTTGATTATTAATATTAATCAATCATCACTTATTAATTTCATTAGGTGATTAAACTTTAATTAATTTTACTAGCTAATTATATTTAATTGATCACAACCTCAATTAAATAAAGATCAATTCCTATTTAAATTAAATACTTAATACATCATTATTCTATATTTAAGAATCATTTAGGAATTAATTCCATAATTACATTTAATACCAAATCAAAACAAATTTAAATTACAAGATCACTTGACTCACAATTTATAATGAAATTTGTTTTGAGAAATTAACTACACTTGCTCTTTTAAATAAAACTTGTTTAAATATTAGTTTCACAATTTATACTTTTAATCCTGTCAACTAAATTTACTCGTGGTTTAAACCTCGGTACATGCTTTCATTTTTTTGTTTTAAACTTGTTAACAACCTGACTTAAACTTATACAATTCTCTTTATTTTACTATAGGTCAAGGAACCCGAGCCAAAATACAATCTTCTCGAACCATAACTTGAGTAAAACTTCATCGCCCGATCACAAAATCGTGCACACTGCCAATCTGATGCACGTGCACCCACCGCCGACGATACTCCAGCGCCCATAACCACCAACACCAAGTCCATGATCGAATTCTATTCCTATCTCACAGCCCAGACACCCAAAACGATATCGAAAACGAAAGTCAACAAGATCGAACTCCTAGGAGTAAACACTCCGACCAACGATCATCTCGTCCAGCCGACGCCGACCTCCAGATGACACAAAACTTCGTCTGAAACCTTGCCCCAACCCAAGCCTTTGTTTCCCCCACGACCGGCCTCCTCCGATGCTTCCACGATGGAGCGGTAACCATCTTTCCGATCTTTACAAAAACCACTCGAAAACCCTACATTGACCCAATTCCGACGCCATGACGAACTAGAATAGCTTTAAATATTTTTCCCAACCTTGTCAAACCACTAGCTCGCTACAGCCAAGTTCCGATTCGTACCAGTGCCATCGATCACTAGAAAAAGCTTTAAATCCAAAATCCGTTCACCACATGAATTCTCTATCGATTCTAAGTTAAATTTTTTGATCTAACTTCTAAAAATCATGGTTTCTAATGGAGATTACGATTATATAGGTGAATCCAAGAATTATTATACTTGAGTTTACCTATTTAAAAATTTTCACTGTCTTTTCAATATTTCCAGAGTTTTACTAAATTATTTCACTTAAAAATAATTTCAAATCTTAGTAAATGTATAAACAAACCTAATTCATTTGAAATCCTAAGTCTAACAGAGATTAGATAGGGAGAATTGGAATTTTTGATTTGAATTTTGAACTCTGTAACTTAAAACAGAGATGATACAGATATATTCATACATGTACACAGGTTTCTGCTTTCATATATACATATTACCAAATCTACACAACTTACATACATAATTTCAAACTTGCATCCCAGTTTTACTTTCAACATTTATCCTATGAATTCAAATTAAAATTTGTTTAAGCATAGATTACTCACCTTTTAATGTTTGAACAGAGAGCCTATACATTGCTTTTGAACAGAAAGCTAGAATTTAAACTGCTTTGTTGAGTCGAATTTTAGCTTGAACTTGATTTAAATAATCTTGAAATTGATCGGTTTGAAGTTTGAATAATTGAGGCTGTTGTTATTTTGTTTTTATTTTCTTATCAGTTTATTTAGAGGAAGAAGAAAGAAGATCCAAAAAAAAATCACCAGCCTAGTTCTTATTATATTTTATTTTTTTATTAAAGAAAACTAAGGCCATTTGTAATTGCATGATATCTTTTAGCTTACACATGTCAATTTGTAATACAAAGTTTACAAATGTTTTTACATTATATTTCCTATTTTCTTTAAATTTATATATGTTTTAAATTTTCCCCTCTTATTTATCTCTATAATTTTTAAATAAAAATATTTAAAATCAATTAGTAATCATATATATAAATATTAGTTGTAAATTTATTTTGAGCTATTATTTAGAAAAACTAATTTAAAACCCTATATTAATTTGATTCTTATAGGCATAAGCTATTAACACTTAAATTAATAACCACATATATAAGTACACATACTTATACTTGTATATATAAACACTTACACTTTTAATATCAAAAAGTTTGCATATATCTATTTATATATTTTATTAATTTACTACAAGAGTTATAAATTTTCTGATATTTATAATCCAGTATTTATTATAACTAAAATCCAATTACATACATCTAGATATTATTAATTACCAGAATTTATTTGTCAATTTACAAATTAGCATTTTAATAAATTAAATCCTGTTAAATTCCAATTAATAGATGCCCAAAAATCAGGGTTATCACATTCCTCACCCTTAGAATCATTTCGTCCCGAAAAGGAATGAAGCCAGAATTTATTAAAATGCTTATTACTAGAAAAATTATTCTTTGAAACACTTTTAAAACATTTTTAAAATATACATAATATTATAGAATAGTTTTTACAAAAATACTTTTTATAACTCGAGGTTTCAACCGGTCTATCTTTGTTCTCACCGAAATTCGGTCATACGTTGATCAGGCGTATGACGGAAAATCTATAAGTACTTAGCAGACCCGTTTTCAACACCCAGTGAAAATACTTGAAAAATAATTTTATTGAAAATATAGAAAACATTTTTGAAAATAGAGGAAATATCTTTGGTGAGAATGCTTTGGAAATCATCACCCCCATCCATGGTCGTAGTTACATCCTAGGTTACCTTGCCATCGCAGCAAAAGTCCATGTAACTGTAGGCACTCCGCGCCCCTCGATTGCGCCATGGAACCCACAACAGATCGCAGTTACATTCCAGAATTACGTTGCCATCACAGCAAAAGTCCATGTAACTGTAGGCATCAGCGCCCTCGATTTTCGCTGTCAAAAATGAAACTTCTCCACTCCCACACTGGTCAGTCTACCGATGTAAAATCAAATGTAGACTGTTAGCTCTCAGCGGAATACACGATTTTCGCTATGTTACCATAGGTCGTAGTCCACCGATATAAAATCAAACGTAGACTGTTGGCTCTCAGCGGCACACACGACTTTCGCTATGGTCTCAAGTTACACTGTCGTCACAACATAACTCAAATGCCTCTGTAGGCACCAGCGCCCTCGATTTCCGCTACACACTACACAAAATCCTCAAGAACTAGTTTTGTCCGAACTCCTCACAGGATCAACTTTAGAACCCCCCTTAGGGTTCAAGGCAGTACCACCCTGTGGCACTCCTGAGAATTTCATTTCAAGGGAGCGCCTTTTTATCCAGAGTCATTTTCAAAACACTTTATACTATACACATATAGTATCTTCCAAATCATACACCTAGTATGAATCTCATATAAATCTCCTTTCTCAAAATCAATTATCCCAAAATCAATAATTCTCAAATTAGGCTTTTCAAATCCAATATTGATTTTACCCAAAAATCAAAAGCCTTTACAAATCCAAAGGTTCCAAAAACCTTTTCCCAAAATCCTAATAAGATCCTCTATATATATAGGTATATATAACCTTGAAAAATCTTTGGATCATTTCAAACTTGTATAAAACCCCTTTTATACTTCAAATATTCTCAAAACCCTTTCCTTCTGGTTATAGATTCAACAAGGGGAAATTTATCTTATATATAACAAAGATACGTAACCTTGTTTATTCCGAATCAAATATTAAAATTTGATTACTCCTTAAAGTCACTTACCAGTTTACTTACTTCCATAAAGTAAATTTTTGCCATAGAAATATCCAATTTCCACTTACTTCATCATATATTTCACAAAATATTTCAAAAACCATTTCACATTCCTTATTCACAAATTCCCAATATCAATTTCATTCAAATTCGTACGATGTACACATATCATCCGTGCGCTATTCCAATCTGATTGCTAACTCGATCACACAATTTCACTTCCGAACTAGTATCGTCCACCCGACTTCCTAGTGTGGACTCAGATCTGGTTTCTTGATCAGAAACCGTCATTCTCCTTGCATAGCCTAACTATGATAGAGAAACCTAGTGTAACGACCCGGAAATTTCGATCCCGAAAATTCCAAATAGTTATGGAAAAGAAGAAAACAGAAACACCAAAACACGGATTCTCACATTCGTAGCGGATAAAAATATAATATAAAATAAATAGCAGTTATACAAAGGAAGACTGTACTGTCAAATTACACTTTAATATATCAGAGTTACAACACTGAGCTGTTTAATTCAACATGCCCAAATAAGTTACAATAAAACACTGCGAAATACTCTACATACGTTCCTGCCATCTAGCTCGTCTCCTGAGCTCCAGAACGTCCTTACCTGAAAATCTATAATACTCGGTCTGGCCAGAGCATTACATCAAAGTAACACCCGGGTCAGGCTGGAAACCAGCGTGAGTAAACCCATCTAACAAGAAATACAAATGCATAGAACTCATTTAAAATCTGGGCAACTCGCATCAATTTACAAATTCACAAGTTTAGTATAAACAATACTTATTACACACATCAATTTCCAAGTACCAAACTTAGATTAAATGGTCCAATTCACTTAAATCTTTTCATTTCAGCCTATTGATTCGACATATCAATTTATAAAGAATCAAAGTGGTTTCGGGTATTTACTAATACCCGACTCCGGTCTCTTCGAATTCAATACCATTTTAATCCAAGTTAATCAAGGGAAAGACAATTCGGCTCTAAATAAAGGATGTCATTCATTTTTTTTCACAGCAAATACATCATCTAGAGATAACATATTATCATTTTCCACCCAAGACATATCATATCACAAAACATTTCATCTCTGAGTTATCAATCAATTCAAGGCATTTCATCATTCAATCATTCATAAGCAAGATAGATCATTTCCAATATTAATTTAATTAATCTCTAATTAAATTACAAATCTTTAGTCACTTAGATTTCCTTTACTTTGCATTAATTGATTACAAATCAATTAATTATTCATCCTTTAATTAACATTCTTAATTAATCATCCTTGATTAATTATACTTTAACTAGATTAAGTAATTAACCCTTCATTAATTACACAAATTAATTATTCTTAAGCATTTACAGTAATTAAAATTTAATTACTCTCCTTAATAATAATTAATTACATTAATTAATTATCCTTAACTAATTACTTCCATTTAGTAATCCCTTTTTAATTACTTACTTTAAATAACTATTATTTGAGTAAATAAAACTCTGATTTCTTACATTAATAATCTCTAATTACCAATTAATCATTTAATCTTTAATAAATTAATTTAATTATCCTTAATCAACAAATTAATTTTTCATCCTTAATTAATTTCCTTGATTAATTAACCTTGATTAATTCCATTGATTGATTAATCCTTAATTAATTAATCACATTAGTTAATTATAAATAAATTAATTTCTCAATAATTAATCTTTGATTATTAAATTTTTCAACAATCAAACCTTAATTACATTGTTAATTAAATAAACCTTAAGAATTAACTTACTAAGTTAAATAAATATTTCAACTTAATTTACCAAACACTTAAATGAAAACTTTAATATCAAAGAATAATTAAGTGTATTATTTAAAAACTTAATTATGCTAACTTGGAAACATTATGTTACAAATATTCTACCCACACAAATCCCTGGATTCTCGAACTAAACCAAGATCGCACTAGAACAAATCTCCTTTCCTCCTCCTTACTTTACTTGTTTTTATTTCTTTTGTTCCCTTCCATTAATTTACTCTTGGCCCAATCTTCCCATCCTTCGGCCCGCTTCCCTTCCATTTATTTACTCTCGGCCCAATCTCCATATCCATCGGCCCGCTTCCCTTCCTTTCCCTCTTCTTTTTTTAAAGCCTTCTATTCAATTCACCCCATCGATCACGACCTGCACCGGAAACACGCAGTACTTTGTGCACATGTACGCATCATCGGAGACCCACCGACGTACTTCAACGACGTTCTCCAATCGCAATTGATCTCCTCGATCCACCAGGCTACTCAGAACACTCGAAATTCAAACAATACGAATATAAGCTATTCGAACGAACCCAATAAAAAATCATTCACCCAAAAATCAATCGCACCACCACTTCAGTTCACCGGTGGTCATGAATCTCCGGCCATAACTTCGTAATGACTTACTCCACACATTCCTTCCCATGCGCACAACTTCGATCGGCCTCCGATGTCACCATCAAATAAAAATCGAGCTTGTCCAAAAAGCCCCCTTGAAACCCTAAAATCACGGCGTCCGGCCTACTTGCTTGATGGAAAATCCTTCGACTATTTTTACTGAACACACCGACCGTAGATCTTTCTCCATCAACGAACTCGACATCACTCACAACTTCGATTGCCGGAATTTGAATAAAAAGTCCATTCTGTTCAACCCCAAATTTCTCAGCATACCCAAGGTTAAAAATTATGATTTTTGTACCAAAATTCCTCATTATCACATACAAATCTGATTATAAGGTCCAAGCTTGAAATTATAATCATTGATTTTTAAGTTTTAAAAAGCTTCAACTGTTATTTTAAAATCTTTAAGTGTTTGCCAACTATTTCAAAACTTAAATTTATTTTTAAAATTAATACCTTGCTAACCCAAACACATCTTGTTCATACACCCTAACTTAAATGGAATTGGGTGAAGAGATTTTTTTTAATTTGTTTTGAATACATCATTATGCTTGTAAACTAGAATCAGAGACCTGTAACTTGTAACCAAAGTTTGCACACTTATTTTCATAAATATATATCATATGCAGGCACAATGATCCTCTATACAAATGTTTTACACAACAAACCTACAAATATATATCATAATATCAGATGAATAGGTAAATTCACGATTTTGGTGTATCAGTTTACTCACCTGAATAAAAAAGAAAAGCATAGAGAAAGCCTGAATGATATTTGATTTTAAAGCTTGAAATCTCAGTTATTCTGATCTTGCATGTCTGATCACATTGAATTGTATTTGAATCTGAAACTGATCTTGCTTTCCAGATTTGCTTTTGATTTTTATTTTTGTCTTTGCTTTGGGTATCCAATCTTTGGTATTTTTGCCCAGGTTTGATATTTCTTTTTTTTCCTTCTGTTTTTGATTCATTCTCAGGTTTGTATAATTTTAGATATATGCAAGAAAAGAAAGTGTAGAAGCATATTAATATTTACAACCTTGATTTTCTTTTATTATTAGAAATTAAAAATAAAAAAAGAAAATAAACTAACATGACACTTGTTTAAATGCTACACTTGTCACATCCAATTATTTATTCACATACATGTGTATTTATATGCTTTAATATATTAACACTTGTAATCTTTCATTTTATTTATTTATTTATTTTAGTTTTAAAGGTTTTTAAAAGGCTTTTTAAATTAATTTTCTTAGTAAATAAAAACATTTGTAAATTAATAGATCTTTCCTAAATTTATATAAATAAAATCTTTAAAAGAAAATAAAGTATAAACCATTATAATTTAAACAAAATCATATATAATATATTTAACTCATTTTAAAATGTTAATATAGACCTTCTGTATTTATTTTACAATTTAATAAACACTATAAAAATAATTTTTTTAAGGAAAATATGTAACGACCCAACTCCCTACACTCCAGGAAGTCACATCGCTAATAAGAAAGAAAGGGATAGAGAATAGAAAAGAAAGAAGAGAAAGAAGAAACGACACATGAGAATCTAAACAGCGGAACGAATAAAGTATATTAATAACATAAAATATTACATAGTTTACAACCACTATCAGAGTACACAGATATACAACATATACATCACATACTAGACAGTTATAAACACCTGTCTTGTATTTTCAACATAATACAACTCAACAGATAACACAGAGATATTATACACAGCGGAATACTAAACATATCTACAACGCCGAAGCCTCCTGCTCCATTGCTCCTCCAATATTCGTCAAAGCTAACCTGAATCCCTTGGCTACTCGTAAAAATTTGAGTACCCAAGAGTTTATGGAAACAAAAATAAACTCCGGGTCAGACATGGGTCTGGTGTGAGTAACAGGTTAAAGTTGCTTAACTTTCAAAAACCTTTGAAAAGAAAAGGTATCACGTAAGACTTCCCACACATAAACATGGAAAAGTTTTTACCTTACGCTAACCAAAACATTTGATAGGAAATTCTATGATATTATAATAGTGTCTAGGGTTTTCAAGTAAATATGAAATAGCCGAAATTGTTACATTCATTAAATTCCAGCTACTAGCCACAAAAGTGGGTAATACAATCAAAACCGTTGGCACTTATTGGATTTTGGATTCCATACAATGGCAGGGCTACTGGGGTACCGCCCGTCACAGTACGTGGCCTAGATCACAGTACCGAGGATTACTCCCTTCATCCCCTGCTACACAAGGCCGGACCCATTCCTTACTGAATAGTTCCGAACAAGACAACCCCGCAGTTGGTGCGCATATCCAACTGCCCACTAAGCCGAATATAAAGGGACCTCTAGACAGGGATCAATCTTGCTCTCCAGTGGGTGCTACCCACGAAGCCTTGCTGCACCTCCCCTGTTTTAGCCATTCCCGGTTGATGAGGCTTGAGGCTACGATTACCTTTTAGAGGACACATTTCTTAGAATGCTCATCGTCCACCTGACGATGTTCTGAAAGCATTCAATCCATACAAGTTCGTTCCGGGTTCGAACGAAACCGAAGGCATTATCTCGTTACACTCATTTTGGAATCACCCTCAGAGTTAACGACAATAACCCTTGCACTCTGATTCACCATCTCGAATCTATAAGACCTATTCCGTCAAACTCATTACGGAATCACCCACAGAGTTATACTGACGTATAGCCCTTACACCTCGAGTCTTCACTTGCTTCACTTGGATTAACGACCTAACGTTAATTGGAATCGATGTGGTTTTCGGATCCCGAATATGGAAACCCGATCCCGGTCTCATCGAAATCCAAAGCGTGTCTTATTAAGGCCAAGTTGTTTTAAGTTAAAACAATTCAATTCATTATCTAAACATACACAGATAGATAATTCACAACATCACAGATAATTAACATTATCATTATCAACAGATAATCATATCATAATCAGATAATCTATATTATCATCCACAAGCATCCAATGCATCCATATCACATACACTACTTATCTCATAACTGAGATTACAAACCATACCAAACAACCAATACCAATCATCAAACATAAGCAAATGATCTAATGATCACACTTCTATAATTAATTTAAAATGAATTAAATTAATTACTCAATCTCTAATTAATTTAAAATGAATTAAATTAATTACTTCATCATCAAAATCTTGCTTAACTTAACCATCCATTGATTTCAAATCAATTTATAAATCATCATCTCAATATTCATTTAAATTAATCATTATTGATTAACCATCTCTAATTACAATAAGTAATTAGCATTTAATATTAATCACCCAAGTTAATAATATTAAACCCTCCATATATATTAATCACCCTTGATTAATAATCATTCAGTAATTAACTACATTAATTACTCAACCCATAATTAATTATTCTTAATTAATTATCAAAATTAATCCCCTTGATTAATTCCAAAGTAATTTAAATCCAATTTACTTTTATATCAAATATCTTTAATTACATTCTGTAATTATTAAATTACTTCCTTAAGTAATTATAATTTCATAAATTACATAAAGTAATTATCAACCAATCCACAATTGTTTAAATTAATTAAACTAAATTGATTAATCTAAACAAATCGCATAATCCTTAATTAATTACATTAAGTAATTAATTCTTCAATTACTTCATTAAGTAATTAAATCTAAACAATTGATTATTAATTAATCTAATTAATTATCAAAGAAAAATAATCACATTAATTAATTGTCAATATCTTAAGTTAATGACTTCATTAACATTTCTTAATTACTTCATTAAGAGATTAACTCATATTAATCACCATTAGTTATTAAGTAATTAATATTTAATTACTATTTAATTAATCTCTAATTATTAATTAACTAAGTGTTATTAAAATCTTAATTAATCATTAATCACTTGATTAAATAAATCTTAATTATAAATTAAAATTTAATTAACCATCCTTAATTATAGATTAATTAAACTTAATTAATTAATCTCAAATCAAATTAAAAATAATAAATTATTTAATTAAACATCCACATTATTAATTAATTAAATAATTAATATTTTTCTTAATTACCTTGAAAATTTAATGAATCCAATCATTTAAACTTTATTTATCTTTAGATAATCATTTCTTATTAAATTAAGCATTTAAAAACAATAATGTTTTTAAATTTCCATTAAATTCCATTTAACATTTCTTTCAAACTTTAAAACTCAAATTTATTTAAAATAAGATTTTAAAACAATACAAAACTTAATCCTATATGTTTACAAGAAACATATACTTAATAAGTTTTTAAAAAGAATTTAAATGTCAATTCAAATCAAATTCAAATCAATTTTAAAAATTACTTTAAAACTTCAAATTTAAATATAACTTCCACTTTCAATTTAGTTTAAACTCTTTAAAACTCTTCCTACCATTTCACCTTCAATTCAAATGTAAATCATTTGAAAGCAATTTAAATTTAAATCTTTATTTTAAACTGAAGTTTAAAAGTTTAAATCCAGATTTAAAACTCAGTTTTGAATTCATTTTGAATTCCTAAATTAAATACTTAACTTTCTAACTCAAATGCAAATCACATATGCATTTATAATTAAGATTTCCAAATCAAATTTAAATTTAAAAACACAATATGGATTCAAATTTCAGACAATTAAAATTTGAATTCATTTTCAAATTTCAAACTTAAACCCAGTTTAAATTTTTACTTTCAAATTTAAACTTACCTTTTTATTTAAAACAGAAAACAGTTTTTCTGTTTATAAAAAAAACAAACTTAGAATTTCCTGAATTTAAACTATTCCAAAGAAAACAGAATTCAAACTTATTTGAATTCAACTTAAATTCAGTTTCAAAATTCCAAGTCACAAATGTATTCTGCACTTTATTTTCAAATTTTATAAAACCTGAAACAGGTTTCCTGATTCACCTCTTTTATATTTTTATATTTCAAACAAACTTTGAATTTCTGCATTTAACTTATTTTAAAATAAGAATTCAAAATATTTGAATTCATTCTTAGATTCAAGTTTAACCCTAAGTTTTAAATTTCTAGATTTATATTAAACTTTACTTTTTAAAAATTTTCTTAAAAACAGAACAGAACAGTTTCTGTTTACTTTTAAACTTCTTCATTCTTGGATTTAAAATGTTTTCAAATTTCATGTTTGAATTATTTAAATCCATAACTAAATTCAGGTTCCACCTAATTTTAAATTTCAAGTTTAGATTGCTATTACCACTTCAACACTATTCTTAAAAATCTGGAAAACAATTCTGTTTCCAATATTCAAACCTGAAACAACACACAAAATTCCCTTAATTATTTCAAAGAAATTTAAATTCAAACTATTTGAATTCATCCTTAGCTTCAAGTTTGATTCTAAGTTCAAAATTTTAGATTTATATTTAAACTTTATTCCTAAAATTCTATGAACAGAACAGAGCAGTTTCTGTTTGTTCAATCTGAACAAAGCAACACGAGCAAGCTTAAAATTACTTCGGGTTAATATCATCACTGCTTCGAGTTTTTCTCACTTCTCCCCGAGACCAACCCGAGTAAAAACCCTGCAACCCAGAACCTACCCAAACCCGAAACAAAGCAACCCAGTATTCCCCCTCAACCTGACAACACCAATATCAACCACCTCCAACCACTATCAACATCCAAACTCCGGCACGAGCTTCATCACTTCACCATCCAACAATACCCTAAACACCTTTGAACTCGATGCACAGAGGAGTTCAAAATTTACCCAAAACAGTAACCCAAAGTAAACTAGGGTTCTACACATTAAAATCCCCAATCTAAATTCCAAATTTGAATTGCAGATAAATTCAATGATTTTCCTATGATTGTTGATAGCTACACTCACTCTAGAGTCAAACTAAATCAAATTCATTGCTGGATTCAACAAACTTGACCAAAATAAAAATGCAGATGATTTGGAGCTGCACCTAACAAAAATAAATTTTAATTTCTGTTTTAGAATTCCTGAGTTTACTCAATATTTCTATTAGTAACTTATACTAATCTAAAACATCATGATTTATACAAAGCTAAAAAAACAAGTCAAAGGAAAGAACTCAGAGTTCAAACATGAGTTTTGGAATTTTGAAGCACAGACATGAAACTTTCTTCAACATGTACACAGGCATATATCACAGGTATAAAATTCACTGCCACTTCATATAAGTTCATATCAAATTTAAAAAAAAATATAAACAACTTTACCTATTAAATAAGTTTATAAGTGAGTTACTCACCTTATTTTCCAAATGCAGAGCACATTCAATTCCAGGTTCCAGATTTGAAATGCAGACCCCCTTTGATTGTTGCTTTTAAATCTTTGATTATACATGCTTTCAGGTTCTACATGATGCATGCAGGCCTCTGTTCCCAGATTATGAGATTTAATGCATGCAGGTCTCTTTATTTCCAGATGCAAAGAAATGCAGTAGCTTGAATGCCTTGATTATACATGATGCTTGCTTTTTTTTTTTAAAAAAAAAACATGCAGGTACAACTTGATTAGTAATTGATGCATGCAGGTTTGTATATTGGAAAGAGGAGTGTGAATGTAAAGTTTTACAGGCTTTTGAATTTGCAGAAGAATGTTGTGCAGGTTTTGTTTATGGATGTAGGGCTTTCTTGAAAATATGAAATGCAGGTTTTTGATTGAATTTGCAGATTTGGTAGAAGTTGTATGCAGACTTATAATTTGAAAATGAATGTATGTTGCAGGTTGTAATTTTGGGAAAAGAGGAGTTTTGAAATATTGCAACTTGATTATGAAGAGGAATTGAATGCATATGTTATCAGGTTTTGAGAATTGCAGTTGTATATGGTTTGAGAATATAATTTGGGTTTTTCTTTTATTAAGGAATGAGAAAAATGAATGAATATGAATAAAAACACAAATGATATGAATGTATTTTCAGAAAATGAATTAAAAGAAAAATTAAATGAAACATTGACACTTGTCATTTTGAATAGATGATAAGTTTACATTTGTTAGCTTAAGTCTTAATATACATACACATGTCTTTATGAATAATTAGTGTTTATATTTAGAGTTAAATAAGTATTAAGCCTTGTTAATGAATCCTTATGCAAAATTATGAATATATTAAATAATTCTCTAAAGAAAAAGCAAAGTACTATTATTATAAATAAAATAATATACAAATGATTCATTTGAAAAAGAAACATTTTAAACAAATTTATAAAAGAGTTTGTAACATAATTTAATATACAACTTGAATTAAAAATGAAATTTAAACTAATTGAAAATATTTATCTCATATTTAAAAACAAATAGTATTTATTTAAATAATTTTTGAAAAGCTCAAATTAAAAATATATCACCATTTCTAAATTCAAAACATTATAAAGATGCTATACTAATTTAAATAAAAACAACTTATCTATTTAAAATATATATAAATACATATACATTATTAAATAGAAAACAATTTATTAACTCATTAAAAATAATTTCACAAATTAAATAATTAAATAAAGAAGATTATTAAATAAATATCAAATTTATTAATCAAAATTATCAATTCAATATAAATTTAAACACAGATTATTAAATTTATATTGTCCAAAATTCCGGGTCGTTACAATCTTTCCCCCTTAAAAGAATTTCGTCCCCGAAATTTAAAACAAAGGCAATTTAATAATCTATTTACAGATTTTATTTTAAAACACAGCATATGTTAATCATATGCCAACAACCAAAGCAACCAATTCACACAATCAGAATAGATCTATTTATCCAAAAGAATTTTGGATAAAATCTCACGAGTTTCCCCGGTATATATATATATCGGGATACTCGCTTTATAAAATACAATCAATCAATACTACTATGCTATAGAGCTCCTAACAACAATTCTATACAGAATATCAGACTACAAACGAGTCTGACTCAACAAACAAACCTATCCTAAACTGCTGGTTCTACAACCAGAAATATCATACACGAACTCCCTCAGAGATACGTGTAACATACTACATTCCAGTTATCCAAACTGGCAATTCAACTCCAGAAAACCAAACACTGATCTCACCAATCACAGAAGAATCCAAAACACTTCGGAGCTAGCTTCCCAAAATTATAGCTCCTTGGATCAGAGAAAACTTAACCAAAATCAAATCTCCAATTCCAGAATCCAAATTTCTCTGTTTCATATCCATAAAAATTCTTCGGACGATCCTGGGCTACCAACATCTATCCTAATCAGCTCAACTCTTGCTGATTCCATCAGAAACAGACTGAATCAAAACAAATCCAATGATCTCCTCAAGATCACTCAAAAACCAAGAACACAATCCCTGCTGCCCAACAACAGAAGACAAAACCAACTTCTCCTCATCCGAGAAACAAACAGAAGCACCTCCAAACTGCTTCCGCTGCACAACTCTGATCCGAAACAGAAGAAAATGCTGACGAAGAGCACAAGCACAGACCAGACAACCCAGCACAGAAATATGGTTCCACATATCCATAAGAAAAACTCAGATGTTCTTCCCAAACCTGAGTTGCTTCACCAACTTTTGTCTCAAGGAACCATCCACCTACTAACTGAACCACCAGTTCCAATCCTGGAAAGAAAACTCGATCTCCAGACGCAGACAAACTCTGACTTCCAGAAGTCATCCAGACAATCTCCACCAAACACAAGAAAACATACTATCGCAAGTCACTTTTGCGATCAACTCAGCCTAATCCAAGAAACTGCTCTCTCTCAACCAAACAGAACAGCTTATGCTGACATAGCCAACCTTCCAGAGAAAAGATCCACCCTGCTGCTTCTGCACTCCACTTCAGAAAAACTACTCAGCCAAAAGACTTCCTACCAACTCAGAATACTCTGCTAAACTCAGCCACAACACCGGCAGACTCACTTCTTATTCTTGTTCCAAAGAAACATCTTCGGAAATATCCATAGTCACTGCATCTCATCACGCAGCTACTACTTCCTGAGATATCAAGATATCATCACTTGCTTGCTTCTGTCCAACCGACAGATCAAAACTCAATTCTGCACTTCAAAGATGAACTCCGAACCTTTACAGATTACCTTCAGAGATCGATGAAGTACTTCTTCACAACAGAACCCACTCGAGACGGTATTAGATCTACAGTCTCGATAAATACACTTCCAACCTCATCCATCAAACTTCAACCAATGGTAGTCGTGTTACACACACTTCTACCTCATCTACCTTTATAACTTATATTGGAAAAACCCGAACAGGTAATCCAACAAATAGGTAGAACCAATAATATATATAAATACATATATATCAAAACTACAAATACGCTCTCTCAATATAGACACCACTCCAGAGCCAAGGTATTCACTCAACCTAACGCTCTGATACCACTGTAACGACCCAACTCCCTACACTCCAGGAAGTCACATCGCTAATAAGAAAGAAAGGGATAGAGAATAGAAAAGAAAGAAGAGAAAGAAGAAACGACACATGAGAATCTAAACAGCGGAACGAATAAAGTATATTAATAACATAAAATATTACATAGTTTACAACCACTATCAGAGTACACAGATATACAACATATACATCACATACTAGACAGTTATAAACACCTGTCTTGTATTTTCAACATAATACAACTCAACAGATAACACAGAGATATTATACACAGCGGAATACTAAACATATCTACAACGCCGAAGCCTCCTGCTCCATTGCTCCTCCAATATTCGTCAAAGCTAACCTGAATCCCTTGGCTACTCGTAAAAATTTGAGTACCCAAGAGTTTATGGAAACAAAAATAAACTCCGGGTCAGACATGGGTCTGGTGTGAGTAACAGGTTAAAGTTGCTTAACTTTCAAAAACCTTTGAAAAGAAAAGGTATCACGTAAGACTTCCCACACATAAACATGGAAAAGTTTTTACCTTACGCTAACCAAAACATTTGATAGGAAATTCTATGATATTATAATAGTGTCTAGGGTTTTCAAGTAAATATGAAATAGCCGAAATTGTTACATTCATTAAATTCCAGCTACTAGCCACAAAAGTGGGTAATACAATCAAAACCGTTGGCACTTATTGGATTTTGGATTCCATACAATGGCAGGGCTACTGGGGTACCGCCCGTCACAGTACGTGGCCTAGATCACAGTACCGAGGATTACTCCCTTCATCCCCTGCTACACAAGGCCGGACCCATTCCTTACTGAATAGTTCCGAACAAGACAACCCCGCAGTTGGTGCGCATATCCAACTGCCCACTAAGCCGAATATAAAGGGACCTCTAGACAGGGATCAATCTTGCTCTCCAGTGGGTGCTACCCACGAAGCCTTGCTGCACCTCCCCTGTTTTAGCCATTCCCGGTTGATGAGGCTTGAGGCTACGATTACCTTTTAGAGGACACATTTCTTAGAATGCTCATCGTCCACCTGACGATGTTCTGAAAGCATTCAATCCATACAAGTTCGTTCCGGGTTCGAACGAAACCGAAGGCATTATCTCGTTACACTCATTTTGGAATCACCCTCAGAGTTAACGACAATAACCCTTGCACTCTGATTCACCATCTCGAATCTATAAGACCTATTCCGTCAAACTCATTACGGAATCACCCACAGAGTTATACTGACGTATAGCCCTTACACCTCGAGTCTTCACTTGCTTCACTTGGATTAACGACCTAACGTTAATTGGAATCGATGTGGTTTTCGGATCCCGAATATGGAAACCCGATCCCGGTCTCATCGAAATCCAAAGCGTGTCTTATTAAGGCCAAGTTGTTTTAAGTTAAAACAATTCAATTCATTATCTAAACATACACAGATAGATAATTCACAACATCACAGATAATTAACATTATCATTATCAACAGATAATCATATCATAATCAGATAATCTATATTATCATCCACAAGCATCCAATGCATCCATATCACATACACTACTTATCTCATAACTGAGATTACAAACCATACCAAACAACCAATACCAATCATCAAACATAAGCAAATGATCTAATGATCACACTTCTATAATTAATTTAAAATGAATTAAATTAATTACTCAATCTCTAATTAATTTAAAATGAATTAAATTAATTACTTCATCATCAAAATCTTGCTTAACTTAACCATCCATTGATTTCAAATCAATTTATAAATCATCATCTCAATATTCATTTAAATTAATCATTATTGATTAACCATCTCTAATTACAATAAGTAATTAGCATTTAATATTAATCACCCAAGTTAATAATATTAAACCCTCCATATATATTAATCACCCTTGATTAATAATCATTCAGTAATTAACTACATTAATTACTCAACCCATAATTAATTATTCTTAATTAATTATCAAAATTAATCCCCTTGATTAATTCCAAAGTAATTTAAATCCAATTTACTTTTATATCAAATATCTTTAATTACATTCTGTAATTATTAAATTACTTCCTTAAGTAATTATAATTTCATAAATTACATAAAGTAATTATCAACCAATCCACAATTGTTTAAATTAATTAAACTAAATTGATTAATCTAAACAAATCGCATAATCCTTAATTAATTACATTAAGTAATTAATTCTTCAATTACTTCATTAAGTAATTAAATCTAAACAATTGATTATTAATTAATCTAATTAATTATCAAAGAAAAATAATCACATTAATTAATTGTCAATATCTTAAGTTAATGACTTCATTAACATTTCTTAATTACTTCATTAAGAGATTAACTCATATTAATCACCATTAGTTATTAAGTAATTAATATTTAATTACTATTTAATTAATCTCTAATTATTAATTAACTAAGTGTTATTAAAATCTTAATTAATCATTAATCACTTGATTAAATAAATCTTAATTATAAATTAAAATTTAATTAACCATCCTTAATTATAGATTAATTAAACTTAATTAATTAATCTCAAATCAAATTAAAAATAATAAATTATTTAATTAAACATCCACATTATTAATTAATTAAATAATTAATATTTTTCTTAATTACCTTGAAAATTTAATGAATCCAATCATTTAAACTTTATTTATCTTTAGATAATCATTTCTTATTAAATTAAGCATTTAAAAACAATAATGTTTTTAAATTTCCATTAAATTCCATTTAACATTTCTTTCAAACTTTAAAACTCAAATTTATTTAAAATAAGATTTTAAAACAATACAAAACTTAATCCTATATGTTTACAAGAAACATATACTTAATAAGTTTTTAAAAAGAATTTAAATGTCAATTCAAATCAAATTCAAATCAATTTTAAAAATTACTTTAAAACTTCAAATTTAAATATAACTTCCACTTTCAATTTAGTTTAAACTCTTTAAAACTCTTCCTACCATTTCACCTTCAATTCAAATGTAAATCATTTGAAAGCAATTTAAATTTAAATCTTTATTTTAAACTGAAGTTTAAAAGTTTAAATCCAGATTTAAAACTCAGTTTTGAATTCATTTTGAATTCCTAAATTAAATACTTAACTTTCTAACTCAAATGCAAATCACATATGCATTTATAATTAAGATTTCCAAATCAAATTTAAATTTAAAAACACAATATGGATTCAAATTTCAGACAATTAAAATTTGAATTCATTTTCAAATTTCAAACTTAAACCCAGTTTAAATTTTTACTTTCAAATTTAAACTTACCTTTTTATTTAAAACAGAAAACAGTTTTTCTGTTTATAAAAAAAACAAACTTAGAATTTCCTGAATTTAAACTATTCCAAAGAAAACAGAATTCAAACTTATTTGAATTCAACTTAAATTCAGTTTCAAAATTCCAAGTCACAAATGTATTCTGCACTTTATTTTCAAATTTTATAAAACCTGAAACAGGTTTCCTGATTCACCTCTTTTATATTTTTATATTTCAAACAAACTTTGAATTTCTGCATTTAACTTATTTTAAAATAAGAATTCAAAATATTTGAATTCATTCTTAGATTCAAGTTTAACCCTAAGTTTTAAATTTCTAGATTTATATTAAACTTTACTTTTTAAAAATTTTCTTAAAAACAGAACAGAACAGTTTCTGTTTACTTTTAAACTTCTTCATTCTTGGATTTAAAATGTTTTCAAATTTCATGTTTGAATTATTTAAATCCATAACTAAATTCAGGTTCCACCTAATTTTAAATTTCAAGTTTAGATTGCTATTACCACTTCAACACTATTCTTAAAAATCTGGAAAACAATTCTGTTTCCAATATTCAAACCTGAAACAACACACAAAATTCCCTTAATTATTTCAAAGAAATTTAAATTCAAACTATTTGAATTCATCCTTAGCTTCAAGTTTGATTCTAAGTTCAAAATTTTAGATTTATATTTAAACTTTATTCCTAAAATTCTATGAACAGAACAGAGCAGTTTCTGTTTGTTCAATCTGAACAAAGCAACACGAGCAAGCTTAAAATTACTTCGGGTTAATATCATCACTGCTTCGAGTTTTTCTCACTTCTCCCCGAGACCAACCCGAGTAAAAACCCTGCAACCCAGAACCTACCCAAACCCGAAACAAAGCAACCCAGTATTCCCCCTCAACCTGACAACACCAATATCAACCACCTCCAACCACTATCAACATCCAAACTCCGGCACGAGCTTCATCACTTCACCATCCAACAATACCCTAAACACCTTTGAACTCGATGCACAGAGGAGTTCAAAATTTACCCAAAACAGTAACCCAAAGTAAACTAGGGTTCTACACATTAAAATCCCCAATCTAAATTCCAAATTTGAATTGCAGATAAATTCAATGATTTTCCTATGATTGTTGATAGCTACACTCACTCTAGAGTCAAACTAAATCAAATTCATTGCTGGATTCAACAAACTTGACCAAAATAAAAATGCAGATGATTTGGAGCTGCACCTAACAAAAATAAATTTTAATTTCTGTTTTAGAATTCCTGAGTTTACTCAATATTTCTATTAGTAACTTATACTAATCTAAAACATCATGATTTATACAAAGCTAAAAAAAACAAGTCAAAGGAAAGAACTCAGAGTTCAAACATGAGTTTTGGAATTTTGAAGCACAGACATGAAACTTTCTTCAACATGTACACAGGCATATATCACAGGTATAAAATTCACTGCCACTTCATATAAGTTCATATCAAATTTAAAAAAAAATATAAACAACTTTACCTATTAAATAAGTTTATAAGTGAGTTACTCACCTTATTTTCCAAATGCAGAGCACATTCAATTCCAGGTTCCAGATTTGAAATGCAGAC